>JASUAD010000014.1:9960755-11160755 GCA_037013555.1 Sextonia rubra | reverse complement strand
CTAAAACCCATTCTTGGATTTTTGCATATGTGGCTTGTATCCGCCTATTCGGGGTCCAAACGGTGTCCAATCTCCATGAAACATGGAGAAACACTTCTTGACCCTATGTTGACTGTATCACAGAAGTCTCAGCTCGGTTTGACTACCTGAACTTGGTCAACTCCTTTTGTTTGTGGGCCCCGGTCACTCCCAAGGCCCATTCTTGAACTTTTGCATATGTGGCTTGTTTCCGCCTGTTCGGGGTCCAAACTGTGTCCAATCACCAGGAAACTTGGAGGAATGCATCTTGACACTATTTTGAGTCTGTCACAGAAGTATGAGCTCTGTTTGACCACCTGAACTTGGTCAACTCCTTTTGTTTGTGGGCCCCCGGTCACTCCCAAGGCCCATTCTTGAACTTTTGCAAATGTGGCTTGTTTCCGCCTGTTCGGGGTCCAAACGGTGTCCAATCGCAACGAAACTTGGAGGAACTCTTCTTGACACTATTTTGAGTGTGTCACAGAAGTATGAGCTCTCTTTGACCACCTGAACTTGGTCAACTTCTTTTGTTTGTGGGCCCCGGTCACTCCCAAGGCCCATTCTTGGATTTTTGCATATATGGCTTGTTTCCGCCTGTTTGGGGCCCAAACGGTGTCCAATCACTACGAAACTGGGAGGAATGCTTCTTGACACTATTTTGAGTGTGTGGCCGAAGTTTCAGCTCTATTTGACCACCTGACCTTGGTCAAGTCCTTTTGTTTGTGGGCCCTAGTCACTCCCATGGTCTATTCTTGGATTTTTGCGTATGTGGCTTGTTTCTGCCTGTTCGGGGTGCAAACGGTGTCCAATCGCCACGAAACCTGGAGGAATACTTCTTGACACTATTTTGAGTGTGTCGCAGAAGTTTCTGCTCTATTTGACCACCTGAACTTGGTCAACTCCCTCTGTCTGTGGGCCCCGGTCAATCCCAAGACCCTTTTTTGGATTTTTGCATATGTGGCTTGTGTCCACTTGTTCGGGGTCCAAACGGTGTCCAATCGCCACGAAACTTGGAGGAATGCTTCCTGACACTGTTTTGAGTGTGTCACAAACGTTTCAGATCTGTTTGACCACCTGACCTTGGTCAACTCCTTTTCTTTGTGGGCCCCGGTCAATCCCAAGACCCATTTTTGGATTTCTGCATATGTGGCTTGTGTCTGCCTGTTCGGGGTCCAAACGGTGTCCAATCGCCACAAAACTTGGAGGAATGCTTCCTGACACTATTTTGAGTCTGTCAAAAAAGTCTCAGCTCTGTTTGACCTCCTGAACTTGGTCAACTCCTTTTGTTTGTGGGCCCCGGTCACTACTACGACCCATTCTTGGATTTTTGGATATGTGGCTTGTTTCCGCCTGTTCGGGGTCCAAACGGTGTCCAATCACCATGAAACTTGGAGAAACACTTCTTGACCCTATTTTGAGTGTGTCAAAGAAGTTTCAGCTCCGTTTGACTACCTGAACTTGGTCAACTCCTTTTTGTTTGTCGGCCCCGGTCACTCCCAAGGCCCATTCTTGAACTTTTGCATATGTGGCTTGTTTCCGCCTATTCGGGGTCCAAACAGTGTCCAATCACCACGAAACTAGGAGGAATGCTTCTTGACACTATTTGAGTGTGTCACAGAAGTATGAGCTCTGTTTGACCACCCGAACTTGGTCAACTCCTTTTGTTTGTGGGCCCCCGGTCACTCCCAAGGCCCATTCTTGAACTTTTGCATATGTGGCTTGTTTCCGCCTGTTCGGGGCCAAACGGTGTCCAATCACCACGAAACTTGGAGGAATGCTTCTTGACACTATTTGAGTGTGTCACAGAAGTATGAGCTCTGTTTGACCACCCGAACTTGGTCAACTCCTTTTGTTTGTGGGCCCCCGGTCACTCCCAAGGCCCATTCTTGAACTTTTGTATATGTGGCTTGTTTCCGCCTGTTCGGGGCCAAACGGTGTCCAATCACCACGAAACTTGGAGGAATGCTTTCTGACACTATTTTGAGTGTGTCACAGAAGTATGAGCTTTGTTTGACCACCTGAACTTGGTCAACTCCTTTTGTTTGTGGGCCCCCGGTCACTCCCAAGGCCCATTCCTGAACTTTTGCATATGTGGCTTGTTTCCACCTGTTCGGAGTCCAAACGGTGTCCAATCACCACGAAACTTGGAGTAACTCTTCTTGACACTATTTTGAGTGTGTCACAGAAGTTTAAGCTCTGTTTGACCACCTGAACTTGGTCAACTTCTTTTGTTTGTGGGCCCCGGTCACTCCCAAGGTCCATTTTGCATATGTGGCTTGTTTCCGCCTGTTTGGCTTCCAAACGGTGTCCAATCACCACGAAACTTGGAGGAATGCTTCTTGACACTATTTTGAGTGTGTCACAGAAGTTTCTACTCTATTTGACCACCTGAACTTGGTCAACTTTTTTTGTTTGTGGGCCCCGGTCAATCCCAAGACCCATTTTTGGATTTTTGCATATGTGGCTTGTGTCCACTTGTTCGGCTTCCAAACGGTGTCCAATCGCCACGAAACTTGGGAGAATGCTTCCTGACACTATTTTGAGTATGTCACAAAAGTCTCAGCTATGTTTGACTGCCTGAACTTGGTCAACTCCTTTTGTTTGTGGGCCCCGGTCACTCCTAAGACCCATTCTTGGATTTTTGCATTTGTGGCTTGTTTCCGCCTGTTCGGGGTCCAAACGGTGTCCAATCACCATGAAACTTGGAGAAACACTTCTTGACCCTATTTTGAGTGTGTCAGAGATGTTTCAGTTCAGTTTGACTACCTGAACTTGGTCAACTCCTTTTGTTTGTCGGCCCCGGTCACTCCCAAGGCCCATTCTTGAACTTTTGCATATGTGGCTTGTTTCCGCCTGTTCGGGGTCCAAACAGTATCCAATCACCACGAAACTTGGAGGAATGCTTCTTGACACTATTTGAGTGTATCACAGAAGTATGAGCTCTTTTTGACCACCTGAACTTGGTCAACTTCTTTTGTTTGTGGGCCCCAGGTCACTCCCAAGGCCCATTCTTGAACTTTTGCATATGTGGCTTGTTTCCGTCTGTTTGGGGTCCAAACGGTGTCCAATCACCACAAAACTTGGAGGAATGCTTCTTGGCGCTATTTTGAGTGTGTCACGGAAGTATAAGCTCTGTTTGACCACTTGAACTTGGTCAACTCCTTTTGTTTGTGGGCCCCTGGTCACTCCCAAGGCCCATTCCAGAACTTTTGCATATGTGGCTTGTTTCCACCTGTTCGGAGTCCAAACGGTGTCCAATCGCCACGAAACTTGGAGCTCCTCTTCTTGACACTATTTTGACTATGTCACAGAAGTTCAAGCTTTGTTTGACCACCTAAACTTGGTCAACTTCTTCTGTTTGTGGGCCCCGGTCACTCCCAAGGTCCATTCTTGGATTTTTGCATATGTGGCTTGTTTCTGCCTGTTTAGGGTCCAAACGGTGTCCAATCGCCATGAAACTCGGACGAATACTTCTTGACAATTTTGAGTGTGTCACAGAAATCTCAGTTCTGTTTGACCACCTGAACCTGGTCAACTCTTATGTTTGTGGGCCCCGGTCACTGCTAAGACCTATTCTTGGATTTTTGCATATGTGGCTTCTTTCCGCCTGTTAGGAGTCCAAACGGTATCCAATTGCCACGAAACTTGTGGGAATGCTTTTTGACACTATTCTAAGTGTCTCACAGAAGTTTTAGCTCTGTTTGAACACCTGAACTTGGTCAACTCTCTTTTTTTGTGGGCCCCGGTCACACCCAAGGTCCATTCTTGGATTTTTGCATATGTGGCCTGTTTCCGCCAGTTCGGGATCCAAACGGTGTCCAATTGCCACGAAACTTGGAAGAATACTTCTTGAAACTATTCTAAGTGTCTCACAGAAGTTTCAGCTATGTTTGACCACCTGAACTTGGTCAACTCCTTTTTTTTGTGGGCCCCGGTCACTCCCGAGGTCCATTCTTGGATTTTTGCATCTGTGGCTTGTTTCCGCTTGTTCGGGGTCCAAACGGTGTCCAATCGCCACGAAACTTGGAGGAATGCTTCTTGACACTATTTTGAGTGTGTCACAGAAGTATCAGCTCTCTTTGACTTCCTGAACTTGGTCAACTCCTTCTGTTTGTGGGCCCCCGGTCACTCCCAAGGCCCATTCCTGAACTTTTGCATATGTGGCTTGTTTCTGCCTGTTCGGGCTCCAAACGGTGTCCAATCGCTACGAAACTTCGAGGAATGCTTCTTGACACTATTTTGAGTGTGTCACAAAAGTTTCAACTCTGTTTGATCACCTGAACTTGGACAACATCTTTTGTTTGTGGGCCCCGGTCACTCCCAAGGTCCATTCTTGGATTTTTGCATATGTGGCTTGTTTCCTCCTGTTCGGGGTCCAAACAGTGTCCAATCGCCATGAAACTCGGCGGAATACTTCTTGACACTATTTTGAGTGTGTCACAGAAGTTTCGGCTCTGTTTGACCACCTGAACTTGGTCAACTCCTTTTGTTTGTGGGCCCCGGTCACTCCCGAGGCCCATTCTTGGATTTTTGCATATGTGCCTTGTTTCCGCCTGTTCGGGTTCCAAACGGCGTCCAATCACCTTGAAACTTGGACGAATGCTTCTTGACACTATTTTGAGTGTGTCACAGAAGTCTCAGCTCTGTTTGACCACCTGAACTTGGTCAACTTCTTTGTTTGTGGGCCCCAGTCACTCCTAAGACCCATTCTCGGATTTTTGCATATGTGGTTTATTTCCGCCTGTTCGGGGTCCAAACGGTATCCAATAGCCACGAAACTTACAGGAATGCTTCTTGACACTATTCTAAGTGTCTTACAGAAGTTTCAGCTCTGTTTGACCAACTGAACTTGGTCAACTCCCTTTTTTTGTTGGCCCCGGTCAATCCAAGGTCCATTCTTAGATTTTTGCATATGTGGCTTGTTTCCGCCTGTTCGGGGTCCAAACGGTGTCCAATTGCCACGAAACTTGGAGGAACGCTTATTGACACTATTCTAAGTGTGTCACAGAAGCTTCAGCTCTGTTTGACCACATGAACTTGGTCGACTCCTTTTTTTTGTGGGCCCCGGTCACTCCCAAGGTCCATTCTTGGATTTTTGCATATGTGGCTTGTTTCCGCCTGTTCGGGGTCCAAACGGTGTCCAATCGCCACGAAACTTGGAGGAATAGTTCTTGACCCTATTTTAAGTGTGTCACAGAAGTATCAGCTCTGTTTGACCTCCTGAACTTGGTCAACTTCTTTTGTTTGTGGGCCCCGGTCACTCCCAAGGTCCATTCTTGGATTTTTGCATATGTGGCTTGTTTCTGCCAGTTCGGGGTCCAAACGGTGTCCAATCGCTACGAAACTTGGAGGAATGATTCTTGACACTCTTTTGAGTGTGTCTCAGAAGTATCAGCTCAGTTTGACCACCTGAACTTGGTCAACTTCTTTTGTTCGTGGGCCCCGGTCACTCCCAAGGTCCATTCTTGGATTTTCGCACATGTGGCTTGTTTCCACCTGTTCGGGGTCCAAACGGTGTCCAATCGCCACGAAAATTGGAGGAATGCCTCTTGACACTATTTTGAGTGTGTCACAGAAGTATCAGCTCTGTTTGACCTCCTGAACTTGGTCAACTACTTTTGTTTGTGGGCCCCGGTCACTCCTAAGACCCATTCTTGGATTTTTGCATATGTGGCTTGTTTCCGCCTGTTCGGGGTCCGAACGGTGTCCAATCACCATGAAACTTGGAGAAACACTTCTTGACCCTATTTTGAGTGTGTCAGAGATGTTTCAGTTCAGTTTGACTACCTGAACTTGGTCAACTCCTTTTGTTTGTCGGCCCCGGTCACTCCCAAGGCCCATTCTTGAACTTTTGCATATGTGGCTTGTTTCCGCCTGTTCGGGGTCCAAACAGTGTCCAATCACCACGAAACTTGGAGGAATGCTTCTTGACACTATTTGAGTGTATCACAGAAGTATGAGCTCTGTTTGACCACCTGAACTTGGTCAACTTCTTTTGTTTGTGGGCCCCAGGTCACTCCCAAGGCCCATTCTTGAACTTTTGCATATGTGGCTTGTTTCCGTCTGTTCGGGGTCCAAACGGTGTCCAATCACCACAAAACTCGGAGGAATGCTTCTTGGCACTATTTTGAGTGTGTCACGGAAGTATAAGCTCTGTTTGACCACCTGAACTTGGTCAACTCCTTTTGTTTGTGGGCCCCTGGTCACTCCCAAGGCCCATTCCAGAACTTTTGCATATGTGGCTTGTTTCCACCTGTTCGGAGTCCAAACGGTGTCCAATCGCCACGAAACTTGGAGCTCCTCTTCTTGACACTATTTTGACTATGTCACAGAAGTTCAAGCTTTGTTTGACCACCTAAACTTGGTCAACTTCTTCTGTTTGTGGGCCCCGGTCACTCCCAAGGTCCATTCTTGGATTTTTGCATATGTGGCTTGTTTCTGCCTGTTTGGGGTCCAAACGGTGTCCAATCGCCATGAAACTCGGACGAATACTTCTTGACAATTTTGAGTGTGTCACAGAAGTCTCAGTTCTGTTTGACCACCTGAACCTGGTCAACTCTTATGTTTGTGGGCCCCGGTCACTGCTAAGACCTATTCTTGGATTTTTGCATATGTGGCTTGTTTCCGCCTGTTAGGAGTCCAAACGGTATCCAATTGCCACGAAACTTGTGGGAATGCTTTTTGACACTATTCTAAGTGTCTCACAGAAGTTTTAGCTCTGTTTGAACACCTGAACTTGGTCAACTCTCTTTTTTTGTGGGCCCCGGTCACTCCCAAGGTCCATTCTTGGATTTTTGCATATGTGGCCTGTTTCCGCCAGTTCGGGACCCAAACGGTGTCCAATTGCCACGAAACTTGGACGAATACTTCTTGAAACTATTCTAAGTGTCTCACAGAAGTTTCAGCTATGTTTGACCACCTGAACTTGGTCAACTCCTTTTTTTTGTGGGCCCCGGTCACTCCCGAGGTCCATTCTTGGATTTTTGCATCTGTGGCTTGTTTCCGCTTGTTCGGGGTCCAAACGGTGTCCAATCGCCACGAAACTTGGAGGAATGCTTCTTGACACTATTTTGAGTGTGTCACAGAAGTATCAGCTCTCTTTGACCGCCTGAACTTGGTCAACTCCTTTTGTTTGTGGGCCCCCGGTCACTCCCGAGGCCCATTCCTGAACTTTTGCATATGTGGCTTGTTTCTGCCTGTTCGGGCTCCAAACGGTGTCCAATCGCTACGAAACTTCGAGGAATGCTTCTTGACACTATTTTGAGTGTGTCACAAAAGTTTCAACTCTGTTTGATCACCTGAACTTGGACAACATCTTTTTTTTGTGGGCCCCGGTCACTCCCAAGGTCCATTCTTGGATTTTTGCATATGTGGCTTGTTTCCTCCTGTTCGGGGTCCAAACAGTGTCCAATCGCCATGAAACTCGGCGGAATACTTCTTGACACTATTTTGAGTGTGTCACAGAAGTTTCGGCTCTGTTTGACCACCTGAACTTGGTCAACTCCTTTTGTTTGTGGGCCCCGGTCACTCCCGAGGCCCATTCTTGGATTTTTGCATATGTGCCTTGTTTCCGCCTGTTCGGGGTCCAAACGGCGTCCAATCACCTTGAAACTTGGAGGAATGCTTCTTGACACTGTTTTGAGTGTGTCACAGAAGTCTCAGCTCTGTTTGACCACCTGAACTTGGTCAACTTCTTTGTTTGTGGGCCCCAGTCACTCCTAAGACCCATTCTCGGATTTTTGCATATGTGGTTTATTTCCGCCTGTTCGGGGTCCAAACGGTATCCAATAGCCACGAAACTTACAGGAATGCTTCTTGACACTATTCTAAGTGTCTTACAGAAGTTTCAGCTCTGTTTGACCACCTGAACTTGGTCAACTCCTTTTTTTTGTTGGCCCCGGTCAATCCAAGGTCCATTCTTAGATTTTTGCATATGTGGCTTGTTTCCGCCTGTTCGGGGTCCAAACGGTGTCCAATTGCCACGAAACTTGGAGGAACGCTTATTGACACTATGCTAAGTGTGTCACAGAAGCTTCAGCTCTGTTTGACCACATGAACTTGGTCGACTCCTTTTTTTTGTGGGCCCCGGTCACTCCCAAGGTCCATTCTTGGATTTTTGCATATGTGGCTTGTTTCCGCCTGTTCGGGGTCCAAACGGTGTCCAATCGCCACGAAACTTGGAGGAATAGTTCTTGACCCTATTTTAAGTGTGTCACAGAAGTATCAGCTCTGTTTGACCTCCTGAACTTGGTCAACTTCTTTTGTTTGTGGGCCCCGGTCACTCCCAAGGTCCATTCTTGGATTTTTGCATATGTGGCTTGTTTCTGCCAGTTCGGGGTCCAAACGGTGTCCAATCGCTACGAAACTTGGAGGAATGATTCTTGACACTCTTTTGAGTGTGTCTCAGAAGTATCAGCTCAGTTTGACCACCTGAACTTGGTCAACTTCTTTTGTTCGTGGGCCCCGGTCACTCCCAAGGTCCATTCTTGGATTTTCGCACATGTGGCTTGTTTCCACCTGTTCGGGGTCCAAACGGTGTCCAATCGCCACGAAAATTGGAGGAATGCCTCTTGACACTATTTTGAGTGTGTCACAGAAGTATCAGCTCTGTTTGACCTCCTGAACTTGGTCAACTACTTTTGTTTGTGGGCCCCGGTCACTCCTAAGACCCATTCTTGGATTTTTGCATATGTGGCTTGTTTCCGCCTGTTCGGGGTCCAAACGGTGTCCAATCACCATGAAACTTGGAGAAACACTTCTTGACCCTATTTTGAGTGTGTCAGAGATGTTTCAGTTCAGTTTGACTACCTGAACTTCGTCAACTCCTTTTGTTTGTCGGCCCCGGTCACTCCCAAGGCCCATTCTTGAACTTTTGCATATGTGGCTTGTTTCCGCCTGTTCGGGGTCCAAACAGTGTCCAATCACCACGAAACTTGGAGGAATGCTTCTTGACACTATTTGAGTGTATCACAGAAGTATGAGCTCTGTTTGACCACCTGAACTTGGTCAACTTCTTCTGTTTGTGGGCCCCAGGTCACTCCCAAGGCCCATTCTTGAACTTTTGCATATGTGGCTTGTTTCCGTCTGTTCGGGGTCCAAACGGTGTCCAATCACCACAAAACTCGGAGGAATGCTTCTTGGCACTATTTTGAGTGTGTCACGGAAGTATAAGCTCTGTTTGACCACCTGAACTTGGTCAACTCCTTTTGTTTGTGGGCCCCTGGTCACTCCCAAGGCCCATTCCAGAACTTTTGCATATGTGGCTTGTTTCCACCTGTTCAGAGTCCAAACGGTGTCCAATCGCCACGAAACTTGGAGCTCCTCTTCTTGACACTATTTTGACTATGTCACAGAAGTTCAAGCTTTGTTTGACCACCTAAACTTGGTCAACTTCTTCTGTTTGTGGGCCCCGGTCACTCCCAAGGTCCATTCTTGGATTTTTGCATATGTGGCTTGTTTCTGCCTGTTTGGGGTCCAAACGGTGTCCAATCGCCATGAAACTCGGACGAATACTTCTTGACAATTTTGAGTGTGTCACAGAAGTCTCAGTTCTGTTTGACCACCTGAACCTGGTCAACTCTTATGTTTGTGGGCCCCGGTCACTGCTAAGACCTATTCTTGGATTTTTGCATATGTGGCTTGTTTCCGCCTGTTAGGAGTCCAAACGGTATCCAATTGCCACGAAACCTGTGGGAATGTTTTTTGACACTATTCTAAGTGTCTCACAGAAGTTTTAGCTCTGTTTGAACACCTGAACTTGGTCAACTCTCTTTTTTTGTGGGCCCCGGTCACTCCCAAGGTCCATTCTTGGATTTTTGCATATGTGGCCTGTTTCCGCCAGTTCGGGATCCAAACGGTGTCCAATTGCCACGAACCTTGGAAGAATACTTCTTGAAACTATTCTAAGTGTCTCACAGAAGTTTCAGCTATGTTTGACCACCTGAACTTGGTCAACTCCTTTTTTTTGTGGGCCCCGGTCACTCCCGAGGTCCATTCTTGGATTTTTGCATCTGTGGCTTGTTTCCGCTTGTTCGGGGTCCAAACGGTGTCCAATCGCCACGAAACTTGGAGGAATGCTTCTTGACACTATTTTGAGTGTGTCACAGAAGTATCAGCTCTCTTTGACCGCCTGAACTTGGTCAACTCCTTTTGTTTGTGGGCCCCCGGTCACTCCCAAGGCCCATTCCTGAACTTTTGCATATGTGGCTTGTTTCTGCCTGTTCGGGCTCCAAACGGTGTCCAATCGCTACGAAACTTCGAGGAATACTTCTTGACACTATTTTGAGTGTGTCACAAAAGTTTCAACTCTGTTTGATCACCTGAACTTGGACAACATCTTTTGTTTGTGGGCCCCGGTCACTCCCAAGGTCCATTCTTGGATTTTTGCATATGTGGCTTGTTTCCTCCTGTTCGGGGTCCAAACAGTGTCCAATCGCCATGAAACTCGGCGGAATACTTCTTGACACTATTTTGAGTGTGTCACAGAAGTTTCGGCTCTGTTTGACCACCTGAACTTGGTCAACTCCTTTTGTTTGTGGGCCCCGGTCACTCCCGAGGCCCATTCTTGGATTTTTGCATATGTGCCTTGTTTCCGCCTGTTCGGGGTCCAAATGGCGTCCAATCACCTTGAAACTTGGAGGAATGCTTCTTGACACTATTTTGAGTGTGTCACAGAAGTCTCAGCTCTGTTTGACCACCTGAACTTGGTCAACTTCTTTGTTTGTGGGCCCCAGTCACTCCTAAGACCCATTCTCGGATTTTTGCATATGTGGTTTATTTCCGCCTGTTCGGGGTCCAAACGGTATCCAATAGCCACGAAACTTGCAGGAATGCTTCTTGACACTATTTTGAGTGTGTCACAGAAGTCTCAGCTCTGTTTGACCACCTGAACTTGGTAAACTTCTTTGTTTGTGGGCCCCAGTCACTCCTAAGACCCATTCTCGGATTTTTGCATATGTGGTTTATTTCCGCCTGTTCGGGGTCCAAACGGTATCCAATGGCCACGAAACTTGCAGGAATGCTTCTTGACACTATTCTAAGTGTCTCACAGAAGTTTCAGCTCTGTTTGACCACCTGAACTTGGTCAACTCCTTTTTTTTGTTGGCCCCGGTCAATCCAAGGTCCATTCTTAGATTTTTGCATATGTGGCTTGTTTCCACCTGTTCGGGGTCCAAACGGTGTCCAATTGCCACGAAACTTGGAGGAACGCTTATTGACACTATTCTAAGTGTGTCACAGAAGCTTCAGCTCTGTTTGACCACATGAACTTGGTCGACTCCTTTTTTTTGTGGGCCCCGGTCACTCCCAAGGTCCATTCTTGGATTTTTGCATATGTGGCTTGTTTCCGCCTGTTCGGGGTCCAAACGGTGTCCAATCGCCACGAAACTTGGAGGAATAGTTCTTGACCCTATTCTAAGTGTGTCACAGAAGTATCAGCTCTGTTTGACCTCCTGAACTTGGTCAACTTCTTTTGTTTGTGGGCCCCGGTCACTCCCAAGGTCCATTCTTGGATTTTTGCATATGTGGCTTGTTTCTGCCAGTTCGGGGTCCAAACGGTGTCCAATCGCTACGAAACTTGGAGGAATGATTCTTGACACTCTTCTGAGTGTGTCTCAGAAGTATCAGCTCAGTTTGACCACCTGAACTTGGTCAACTTCTTTTGTTCGTGGGCCCTGGTCACTCCCAAGGTCCATTCTTGGATTTTCGCACATGTGGCTTGTTTCCACCTGTTCGGGGTCCAAACGGTGTCCAATTGCCACGAAAATTGGAGGAATGCCTCTTGACACTATTTTGAGTGTGTCACAGAACTTTCAGCTCTGTTTGACCACCTGAACTTGGTTAACTGCTTTTGTTTGTGGGCCCCGGTCACTCCCAAGGTCCATTCTTGGATTTTTGCATTTGTGGCTTGTTTCCTCCTGTTCGGGGTCCAAACGGTGTCCAATCGCCATAAAACTTGGAGGAATGCTTCCCGACACTATTTTGAGTGTGTCACAGAAGTTTAAGCTCTGTTTGACCACCAGAACTTGGTCAACTCCTTTGGTTTGTGGGCCCCGGTCAATCCCAAGACCCATTTTTGGATTTCTGCATATGTGGCTTGTGTCCGCCTGTTCGCGGTCCAAACGGTGTCCAATCACCACGAAACTTGGAGGAATGCTTCCTGACACTATTTTGAGTGTGTCGCAAAAGTTTGAGCTCTGTTTGACTACCTCAACTTGGTCAACTCCTTATGTTTGTGGGCCCCGGTCACTCCTAAGACCCATTCTTGGATTTTTGCATATGTGGCTTGTATCCGCCTATTCAGGGTCCAAACGGTGTCCAATCTCCATGAAACATGGAGAAACACTTCTTGACCCTATGTTGACTGTATCACAGAAGTCTCAGCTAGGTTTGACTACCTGAACTTGGTCAACTCCTTTTGTTTGTGGGCCCCGGTCACTCCCAAGGCCCATTCTTGAACTTTTGCATATGTGGCTTGTTTCCGCCTGTTCGGGGTCCAAACTGTGTCCAATCACCAGGAAACTTGGAGGAATGCATCTTGACACTATTTTGAGTCTGTCACAGAAGTATGAGCTCTGTCTGACCACCTGAACTTGGTCAACTCCTTTTGTTTGTGGGCCCCCGGTCACACCCAAGGCCCATTCTTGAACTTTTGCAAATGTGGCTTGTTTCCGCCTGTTCGGGGTCCAAACGGTGTCCAATCGCCACGAAACTTGGAGGAATGCTTCTTGACACTATTTTGAGAGTGTCGCAGAAGTTTCAGCTCTATTTGACCACCTAACCTTGGTCAAGTCCTTTTGTTTGTAGGCCCCAATCACTCCCATGGTCCATTCTTGGATTTTTGCGTATGTGGCTTGTTTCTGCCTGTTCGGGGTCCAAACGGTGTCCAATCGCCACGAAACCTGGAGGAATACTTCTTGACACTATTTTCAGTGTGTCACCGAAGTCTCTGCTCTATTTGACCACCTGAACTTGGTCAACTCCTTTTGTCTGTGGGCCCCGGTCAATCCCAAGACCCTTTTTTGGATTTTTGCATATGTGGCTTATGTCCACTTGTTCGGGGTCCAAACGGTGTTCAATCGCCACGAAACTTGGAGGAATGCTTCCTGACACTGATTTGAGTGTGTCACAAAAGTTTCAGATCTGTTTGACCACCTGACCTTGGTCAACTCCTTTTCTTTGTGGGCCCCGGTCAATCCCAAGACCCATTTCTGGATTTCTGCATATGTGGCTTGTGTCTGCCTGTTCGGGGTCCAAACGGTGTCCAATCGCCACGAAACTTGGAGGAATGCTTCTTGACACTATTTTGAGTGTGTCACAAAAGTTTCAGCTTTGTTTGACCGCCTGAACTTGGTCAACTCCTTTTGTTTGTGGGCCCCGGTCACTACTAAGACCCATTCTTGGATTTTTGGATATGTGGCTTGTTTCCGCCTGTTCGGGGTCCAAACGGTGTCCAATCACCATGAAACTTGGAGAAACACTTCTTGACCCTATTTTGAGTGTGTCAGAGAAGTTTCAGCTCTGTTTAACTACCTAAACTTGGTCAACTCCTTTTTGTTTGTCGGCCCCGGTCACTCCCAAGGCCCATTCTTGAACTTTTGCATATGTGGCTTGTTTCCGCCTGTTCGGGGTCCAAACAGTGTCCAATCACCACGAAACTTGGAGGAATGCTTCTTGACACTATTTGAGTGTGTCACAGAAGTATGAGCTCTGTTTGACCACCCGAACTTGGTCAACTCCTTTTGTTTGTGGGCCCCCGGTCACTCCCAAGGCCCATTCTTGAACTTTTGCATTTGTGGCTTGTTTCCGCCTGTTCGGGGCCAAATGGTGTCCAATCACCACGAAACTTGGAGGAATGCATCTTGACACTATTCTGAGTGTGTCACAGAAGTATGAGCTCTGTTTGACGACCTGAACTTGGTCAACTCCTTTTGTTTGTGGGCCCCCGGTCACTCCCAAGGCCCATTCCTGAACTTTTGCATATGTGGCATGTTTCCACCTGTTCGGAGTCCAAACGGTGTCCAATCACCACGAAACTTGGAGGAACTCTTCTTGACACTATTTTGAGTGTGTCACAGAAGTTTAAGCTCTGTTTGACCACCTGAACTTGGTCAACTTCTTTTGTTTGTGGGCCCCGGTCACTCCCAAGGTCCATTCTTGGATTTTTGCATATGTGGCTTGTTTCCGCCTGTTTGGCGTCCAAACGGTGTCCAAACGCCACGAAACTTGGAGGAATGCTGCTTGACACTATTTTGAGTGTGTCACGGAAGTTTCTACTCTATTTGACCACCTGAACTTGGTCAACTCTTTTTGTTTGTGGGCCCCGGTCAATCCCAAGACCCATTTTTGGATTTTTGCATATGTGGGTTGTGTCCACTTGTTCGAGGTCCAAACGGTGTCCAATCGCCACGAAACTTGGGAGAATGCTTCCTGACACTATTTTGAGTATGTCACAAAAGTCTCAACTATGTTTGACCGCCTGAACTTGGTTAACTCCTTTTGTTTGTGGGCCCCGGTCACTCCTAAGACCCATTCTTGGATTTTTGCATATGTGGCTTGTTTCCGCCTGTTCGGGGTCCAAACGGTGTCCAATCACCATGAAACTTGGAGAAACACTTCTTGACCCTATTTTGAGTGTGTCAGAGATGTTTCAGCTCAGTTTGACTACCTGAACTTGGTCAACTCCTTTTGTTTGTCGGCCCCGGTCACTCCCAAGGCCCATTCTTGAACTTTTGCATATGTGGCTCGTTTCCGCCTGTTCGGGGTCCAAACAGTGTCCAATCACCACGAAACTTGGTGGAATGCTTCTCGACACTATTTGAGTGTATCACAGAAGTATGAGCTCTGTTTGACCTCCTGAACTTGGTCAACTCCTTTTGTTTGTGGGACCCGGTCAATCCCAAGACCCATTTTTGGATTTCTGCATATGTGGCTTTTGTCCGCCTGTTCGCGGCCCAAACGGTGTCCAATCGCCACGAAACTTGGAGGAATGCTTCCTGACACTATTTTGAGTGTGTCACAAAAGTTTGAACTCTGTTTGACTACCCCAACTGGGTCAACTCCTTTTGTTTGTGGGCCCCGGTCACTCCTAAGGCCCACTCTTGGATTTTTGCATATGTGGCTTGTATCCGCCTATTCGGGGTCCAAACAGTGTCCAATCTCCATGAAACATGGAGAAACACTTCTTGACCCTATGTTGACTGTATCACAGAAGTTTCAGCTCGGTTTGACTGCCTGAACTTGGTCAACTCCTTTTGTTTGTGGGCCCCGGTCACTCCCAAGGCCCATTCTTGAACTTTTGCATATGTGGCTTGTTTCCGCCTGTTCATGGTCCAAACTGTGTCCAATCACCAGGAAACTTGGAGGAATACATCTTGACACTGTTTTGAGTCTGTCACAGAAGTATGAGCTCTGTTTGACCACCTGAACTTGGTCAACTCCTTTTGTTTGTGGGCCCCGGTCACTCCCAAGGCCCATTCTTGAACTTTTGCAAATGTGGCTTGTTTCCGCCTGTTCGGGGTCCAAACGGTGTCCAATCGCCACGAAACTTGGAGGAATGCTTCTTGACACTATTTTGAGTGTGTCGCAGAAGTTTCAGCTCTATTTGACCACCTAACCTTGGTCAAGTCCTTTTGTTTGTGGGCCCCAGTCACTCCCATGGTCCATTCTTGGATTTTTGCGTATGTGGCTTGTTTCTGCCTGTTCGGGGTCCAAACGGTGTCCAATCGCCACGAAACCTGGAGGAATACTTCTTGACACTATTTTCAGTGTGTCACGGAAGTCTCTACTCTATTTGACCACCTGAACTTGGTCAACTCCTTTTGTCTGTGGGCCCCGGTCAATCCCAAGACCCTTTTTTGGATTTTTGCATATGTGGCTTATGTCCACTTGTTCGGGGTCCAAACGGTGTCCAATCGCCACGAAACTTGGAGGAATGCTTCCTGACACTGTTTTGAGTGTGTCATAAAAGTTTCAGATCTGTTTGACCACCTGAACTTGGTCAACTTCTTTCGTTTGTGGGCCCCGGTCACTCCCAAGGTCCATTCTTGGATTTTTGCATATGTGGCTTGTTTCCGCCTGTTTGGCGTCCAAACGGTGTCCAAACGCCACGAAACTTGGAGGAATGCTGCTTGACACTATTTCGAGTGTGTCACGGAAGTTTCTACTCTATTTGACCTCCTGAACTTGGTCATCTCTTTCTGTTTGTGGGCCCCGGTCAATCCCAAGACCCATTTTTGGATTTTTGCATATGTGGCTTGTGTCCACTTGTTCGAGGTCCAAACGGTGTCCAATCGCCACGAAACTTGGGAGAATGCTTCCTGACACTATTTTGAGTATGTCACAAAAGTCTCAACTATGTTTGACCGCCTGAACTTGGTTAACTCCTTTTGTTTGTGGGCCCTGGTCACTCCTATGACCCATTCTTGGATTTTTGCATATGTGGCTTGTTTCCGCCTGTTCGGGGTCCAAACGGTGTCCAATCACCATGAAACTTGGAGAAACACTTCTTGACCCTATTTTGAGTGTGTCAGAGATGTATCAGCTCAGTTTGACTACCTGAACTTGGTCAACTCCTTTTGTTTGTCGGCCCCGGTCACTCCCAAGGCCCATTCTTGAACTTTTGCATATGTGGCTCGTTTCCGCCTGTTCGGGGTCCAAACAGTGTCCAATCACCACGAAACTTGGTGGAATGCTTCTCGACACTATTTGAGTGTATCACAGAAGTATGAGCTCTGTTTGACCTCCTGAACTTGGTCAACTCCTTTTGTTTGTGGGACCCGGTCAATCCCAAGACCCATTTTTGGATTTCTGCATATGTGGCTTTTGTCCGCCTGTTCGCGGCCCAAACGGTGTCCAATCGCCACGAAACTTGGAGGAATGCTTCCTGACACTATTTTGAGTGTGTCACAAAAGTTTGAACTCTGTTTGACTACCCCAACTGGGTCAACTCCTTTTGTTTGTGGGCCCCGGTCACTCCTAAGGCCCACTCTTGGATTTTTGCATATGTGGCTTGTATCCGCCTATTCGGGGTCCAAACAGTGTCCAATCTCCATGAAACATGGAGAAACACTTCTTGACCCTATGTTGACTGTATCACAGAAGTTTCAGCTCGGTTTGACTGCCTGAACTTGGTCAACTCCTTTTGTTTGTGGGCCCCGGTCACTCCCAAGGCCCATTCTTGAACTTTTGCATATGTGGCTTGTTTCCGCCTGTTCATGGTCCAAACTGTGTCCAATCACCAGGAAACTTGGAGGAATACATCTTGACACTGTTTTGAGTCTGTCACAGAAGTATGAGCTCTGTTTGACCACCTGAACTTGGTCAACTCCTTTTGTTTGTGGGCCCCGGTCACTCCCAAGGCCCATTCTTGAACTTTTGCAAATGTGGCTTGTTTCCGCCTGTTCGGGGTCCAAACGGTGTCCAATCGCCACGAAACTTGGAGGAATGCTTCTTGACACTATTTTGAGTGTGTCGCAGAAGTTTCAGCTCTATTTGACCACCTAACCTTGGTCAAGTCCTTTTGTTTGTGGGCCCCAGTCACTCCCATGGTCCATTCTTGGATTTTTGCGTATGTGGCTTGTTTCTGCCTGTTCGGGGTCCAAACGGTGTCCAATCGCCACGAAACCTGGAGGAATACTTCTTGACACTATTTTCAGTGTGTCACGGAAGTCTCTGCTCTATTTGACCACCTGAACTTGGTCAACTCCTTTTGTCTGTGGGCCCCGGTCAATCCCAAGACCCTTTTTTGGATTTTTGCATATGTGGCTTATGTCCACTTGTTCGGGGTCCAAACGGTGTCCAATCGCCACGAAACTTGGAGGAATGCTTCCTGACACTGTTTTGAGTGTGTCATAAAAGTTTCAGATCTGTTTGACCACCTGACCTTGGTCAACTCCTTTTCTTTGTGGGCCCCGGTCAATCCCAAGACCCATTTTTGGATTTCTGCATATGTGGCTTGTGTCTGCCTGTTCGGGGTCCAAACGGTGTCCAATCGCCACGAAACTTGGAGGAATACTTCTTGACACTATTTTGAGTGTGTCACAAAAGTTTCAGCTTTGTTTGACCGCCTGAACTTGGTCAACTCCTTTTGTTTGTGGGCCCCGGTCACTACTAAGACCCATTCTTGGATTTTTGGATATGTGGCTTGTTTCCGCCTGTTCGGGGTCCAAACGGTGTCCAATCACCATGAAACTTGGAGAAACACTTCTTGACCCTATTTTGAGTGTGTCAGAGAAGTTTCAGCTCTGTTTAACTACCTGAACTTGGTCAACTCTTTTTTGTTTGTCGGCCCCGGTCACTCCCAAGGCCCATTCTTGAACTTTTGCATATGTGGCTTGTTTCCGCCTGTTCGGGGTCCAAACAGTGTCCAATCACCACGAAACTTGGAGGAATGCTTCTTGACACTATTTGAGTGTGTCACAGAAGTATGAGCTCTGTTTGACCGCCCGAACTTGGTCAACTCCTTTTGTTTGTGGGCCCCCGGTCACTCCCAAGGCCCATTCTTGAACTTTTGCATTTGTGGCTTGTTTCCGCCTGTTCGGGGCCAAATGGTGTCCAATCACCACGAAAGTTGGAGGAATGCATCTTGACACTATTCTGAGTGTGTCACAGAAGTATGAGCTCTGTTTGACGACCTGAACTTGGTCAACTCCTTTTGTTTGTATGCCCCCGGTCACTCCCAAGGCCCATTCCTGAACTTTTGCATATGTGGCATGTTTCCACCTGTTCGGAGTCCAAACGGTGTCCAATCACCACGAAACTTGGAGGAACTCTTCTTGACACTATTTTGAGTGTGTCACAGAAGTTTAAGCTCTGTTTGACCACCTGAACTTGGTCAACTTCTTTTGTTTGTGGGCCCCGGTCACTCCCAAGGTCCATTCTTGGATTTTTGCATATGTGGCTTGTTTCCGCCTGTTTGGCGTCCAAACGGTGTCCAAACGCCACGAAACTTGGAGGAATGCTGCTTGACACTATTTTGAGTGTGTCACGGAAGTTTCTACTCTATTTGACCACCTGAACTTGGTCAACTCTTTTTGTTTGTGGGCCCCGGTCAATCCCAAGACCCATTTTTGGATTTTTGCATATGTGGCTTGTGTCCACTTGTTCGAGGTCCAAACGGTGTCCAATCGCCACGAAACTTGGGAGAATGCTTCCTGACACTATTTTGAGTATGTCACAAAAGTCTCAACTATGTTTGACTGCCTGAACTTGGTTAACTCCTTTTGTTTGTGGGCCCCGGTCACTCCTAAGACCCATTCTTGGATTTTTGCATATGTGGCTTGTTTCCGCCTGTTCGGGGTCCAAACGGTGTCCAATCACCATGAAACTTGGAGAAACACTTCTTGACCCTATTTTGAGTGTGTCAGAGATGTTTCAGCTCAGTTTGACTACCTGAACTTGGTCAACTCCTTTTGTTTGTCGGCCCCGGTCACTCCCAAGGCCCATTCTTGAACTTTTGCATATGTGGCTCGTTTCCGCCTGTTCGGGGTCCAAACAGTGTCCAATCACCACGAAACTTGGTGGAATGCTTCTCGACACTATTTGAGTGTATCACAGAAGTATGAGCTCTGTTTGACCTCCTGAACTTGGTCAACTCCTTTTGTTTGTGGGACCCGGTCAATCCCAAGACCCATTTTTGGATTTCTGCATATGTGGCTTTTGTCCGCCTGTTCGCGGCCCAAACGGTGTCCAATCGCCACGAAACTTGGAGGAATGCTTCCTGACACTATTTTGAGTGTGTCACAAAAGTTTGAACTCTGTTTGACTACCCCAACTGGGTCAACTCCTTTTGTTTGTGGGCCCCGGTCACTCCTAAGGCCCACTCTTGGATTTTTGCATATGTGGCTTGTATCCGCCTATTCGGGGTCCAAACAGTGTCCAATCTCCATGAAACATGGAGAAACACTTCTTGACCCTATGTTGACTGTATCACAGAAGTCTCAGCTCGGTTTGACTGCCTGAACTTGGTCAACTCCTTTTGTTTGTGGGCCCCGGTCACTCCCAAGGCCCATTCTTGAACTTTTGCATATGTGGCTTGTTTCCGCCTGTTCATGGTCCAAACTGTGTCCAATCACCAGGAAACTTGGAGGAATGCATCTTGACACTGTTTTGAGTCTGTCACAGAAGTATGAGCTCTGTTTGACCACCTGAACTTGGTCAACTCCTTTTGTTTGTGGGCCCCGGTCACTCCCAAGGCCCATTCTTGAACTTTTGCAAATGTGGCTTGTTTCCGCCTGTTCGGGGTCCAAACGGTGTCCAATCGCCACGAAACTTGGAGGAATGCTTCTTGACACTATTTTGAGTGTGTCGCAGAAGTTTCAGCTCTATTTGACCACCTAACCTTGGTCAAGTCCTTTTGTTTGTGGGCCCCAGTCACTCCCATGGTCCATTCTTGGATTTTTGCGTATGTGGCTTGTTTCTGCCTGTTCGGGGTCCAAACGGTGTCCAATCGCCACGAAACCTGGAGGAATACTTCTTGACACTATTTTCAGTGTGTCACGGAAGTCTCTGCTCTATTTGACCACCTGAACTTGGTCAACTCCTTTTGTCTGTGGGCCCCGGTCAATCCCAAGACCCTTTTTTGGATTTTTGCATATGTGGCTTATGTCCACTTGTTCGGGGTCCAAACGGTGTCCAATCGCCACGAAACTTGGAGGAATGCTTCCTGACACTGTTTTGAGTGTGTCATAAAAGTTTCAGATCTGTTTGACCACCTGACCTTGGTCAACTCCTTTTCTTTGTGGGCCCCGGTCAATCCCAAGACCCATTTTTGGATTTCTGCATATGTGGCTTGTGTCTGCCTGTTCGGGGTCCAAACGGTGTCCAATCGCCACGAAACTTGGAGGAATGCTTCTTGACACTATTTTGAGTGTGTCACAAAAGTCTCAGCTTTGTTTGACCGCCTGAACTTGGTCAACTCCTTTTGTTTGTGGGCCCCGGTCACTACTAAGACCCATTCTTGGATTTTTGGATATGTGGCTTGTTTCCGCCTGTTCGGGGTCCAAACGGTGTCCAATCACCTTGAAACTTGGAGAAACACTTCTTGACCCTATTTTGAGTGTGTCAGAGAAGTTTCAGCTCTGTTTAACTACCTGAACTTGGTCAACTCTTTTTTGTTTGTCGGCCCCGGTCACTCCCAAGGCCCATTCTTGAACATTTGCATATGTGGCTTGTTTCCTCCTGTTCGGGGTCCAAACAGTGTCCAATCACCACGAAACTTGGAGGAATGCTTCTTGACACTATTTGAGTGTGTCACAGAAGTATGAGCTCTGTTTGACCGCCCGAACTTGGTCAAATCCTTTTGTTTGTGGGCCCCCGGTCACTCCCAAGGCCCATTCTTGAACTTTTGCATTTGTGGCTTGTTTCCGCCTGTTCGGGGCCAAATGGTGTCCAATCACCACGAAAGTTGGAGGAATGCATCTTGACACTATTCTGAGTGTGTCACAGAAGTATGAGCTCTGTTTGACGACCTGAACTTGGTCAACTCCTTTTGTTTGTATGCCCCCGGTCACTCCCAAGGCCCATTCCTGAACTTTTGCATATGTGGCATGTTTCCACCTGTTCGGAGTCCAAACGGTGTCCAATCACCACGAAACTTGGAGGAACTCTTCTTGACACTATTTTGAGTGTGTCACAGAAGTTTAAGCTCTGTTTGACCACCTGAACTTGGTCAACTTCTTTTGTTTGTGGGCCCCGGTCACTCCCAAGGTCCATTCTTGGATTTTTGCATATGTGGCTTGTTTCCGCCTGTTTGGCGTCCAAACGGTGTCCAAACGCCACGAAACTTGGAGGAATGCTGCTTGACACTATTTTGAGTGTGTCACGGAAGTTTCTACTCTATTTGACCACCTGAACTTGGTCAACTCTTTTTGTTTGTGGGCCCCGGTCAATCCCAAGACCCATTTTTGGATTTTTGCATATGTGGCTTGTGTCCACTTGTTCGAGGTCCAAACGGTGTCCAATCGCCACGAAACTTGGGAGAATGCTTCCTGACACTATTTTGAGTATGTCACAAAAGTCTCAACTATGTTTGACCGCCTGAACTTGGTTAACTCCTTTTGTTTGTGGGCCCCGGTCACTCCTAAGACCCATTCTTGGATTTTTGCATATGTGGCTTGTTTCCGCCTGTTCGGGGTCCAAACGGTGTCCAATCACCATGAAACTTGGAGAAACACTTCTTGACCCTATTTTGAGTGTGTCAGAGATGTTTCAGCTCAGTTTGACTACCTGAACTTGGTCAACTCCTTTTGTTTGTCGGCCCCGGTCACTCCCAAGGCCCATTCTTGAACTTTTGCATATGTGGCTCGTTTCCGCCTGTTCGGGGTCCAAACAGTGTCCAATCACCACAAAACTTGGTGGATTGCTTCTCGACACTATTTGAGTGTATCACAGAAGTATGAGCTCTGTTTGACCTCCTGAACTTGGTCAACTCCTTTTGTTTGTGGGCCCCGGTCAATCCCAAGACCCATTTTTGGATTTCTGCATATGTGGCTTTTGTCCGCCTGTTCGCGGCCCAAACGGTGTCCAATCGCCACGAAACTTGGAGGAATGCTTCCTGACACTATTTTGAGTGTGTCACAAAAGTTTGAACTCTGTTTGACTACCCCAACTGTGTCAACTCCTTTTGTTTGTGGGCCCCGGTCACTCCTAAGGCCCACTCTTGGATTTTTGCATATGTGGCTTGTATCCGCCTATTCGGGGTCCAAACAGTGTCCAATCTCCATGAAACATGGAGAAACACTTCTTGACCCTATGTTGACTGTATCACAGAAGTCTCAGCTCGGTTTGACTGCCTGAACTTGGTCAACTCCTTTTGTTTGTGGGCCCCGGTCACTCCCAAGGCCCATTCTTGAACTTTTGCATATGTGGCTTGTTTCCGCCTGTTCATGGTCCAAACTGTGTCCAATCACCAGGAAACTTGGAGGAATGCATCTTGACACTGTTTTGAGTCTGTCACAGAAGTATGAGCTCTGTTTGACCACCTGAACTTGGTCAACTCCTTTTGTTTGTGGGCCCCGGTCACTCCCAAGGCCCATTCTTGAACTTTTGCAAATGTGGCTTGTTTCCGCCTGTTCGGGGTCCAAACGGTGTCCAATCGCCACGAAACTTGGAGGAATGCTTCTTGACACTATTTTGAGTGTGTCGCAGAAGTTTCAGCTCTATTTGACCACCTAACCTTGGTCAAGTCCTTTTGTTTGTGGGCCCCAGTCACTCCCATGGTCCATTCTTAGATTTTTGCGTATGTGGCTTGTTTCTGCCTGTTCGGGGTCCAAACGGTGTCCAATCGCCACGAAACCTGGAGGAATACTTCTTGACACTATTGTCAGTGTGTCACGGAAGTCTCTACTCTATTTGACCACCTGAACTTGGTCAACTCCTTTTGTCTGTGGGCCCCGGTCAATCCCAAGACCCTTTTTTGGATTTTTGCATATGTGGCTTATGTCCACTTGTTCGGGGTCCAAACGGTGTCCAATCGCCACGAGAGGAATGCTTCCTGACACTGTTTTGAGTGTGTCATAAAAGTTTCAGATCTGTTTGACCACCTGAACTTGGTCAACTTCTTTCGTTTGTGGGCCCCGGTCACTCCCAAGGTCCATTCTTGGATTTTTGCATATGTGGCTTGTTTCCGCCTGTTTGGCGTCCAAACGGTGTCCAAACGCCACGAAACTTGGAGGAATGCTGCTTGACACTATTTTGAGTGTGTCACGGAAGTTTCTACTCTATTTGACCTCCTGAACTTGGTCATCTCTTTCTGTTTGTGGGCCCCGGTCAATCCCAAGACCCATTTTTGGATTTTTGCATATGTGGCTTGTGTCCACTTGTTCGAGGTCCAAACGGTGTCCAATCGCCACGAAACTTGGGAGAATGCTTCCTGACACTATTTTGAGTATGTCACAAAAGTCTCAACTATGTTTGACCGCCTGAACTTGGTTAACTCCTTTTGTTTGTGGGCCCTGGTCACTCCTATGACCCATTCTTGGATTTTTGCATATGTGGCTTGTTTCCGCCTGTTCGGGGTCCAAACGGTGTCCAATCACCATGAAACTTGGAGAAACACTTCTTGACCCTATTTTGAGTGTGTCAGAGATGTTTCAGCTCAGTTTGACTACCTGAACTTGGTCAACTCCTTTTGTTTGTCGGCCCCGGTCACTCCCAAGGCCCATTCTTGAACTTTTGCATATGTGGCTCGTTTCCGCCTGTTCGGGGTCCAAACAGTGTCCAATCACCACGAAACTTGGTGGAATGCTTCTCGACACTATTTGAGTGTATCACAGAAGTATGAGCTCTGTTTGACCTCCTGAACTTGGTCAACTCCTTTTGTTTGTGGGCCCCGGTCAATCCCAAGACCCATTTTTGGATTTCTGCATATGTGGCTTTTGTCCGCCTGTTCGCGGCCCAAACGGTGTCCAATCGCCACGAAACTTGGAGGAATGCTTCCTGACACTATTTTGAGTGTGTCACAAAAGTTTGAACTCTGTTTGACTACCCCAACTGGGTCAACTCCTTTTGTTTGTGGGCCCCGGTCACTCCTAAGGCCCACTCTTGGATTTTTGCATATGTGGCTTGTATCCGCCTATTCGGGGTCCAAACAGTGTCCAATCTCCATGAAACATGGAGAAACACTTCTTGACCCTATGTTGACTGTATCACAGAAGTCTCAGCTCGGTTTGACTGCCTGAACTTGGTCAACTCCTTTTGTTTGTGGGCCCCGGTCACTCCCAAGGCCCATTCTTGAACTTTTGCATATGTGGCTTGTTTCCGCCTGTTCATGGTCCAAACTGTGTCCAATCACCAGGAAACTTGGAGGAATGCATCTTGACACTGTTTTGAGTCTGTCACAGAAGTATGAGCTCTGTTTGACCACCTGAACCTGGTCAACTCCTTTTGTTTGTGGGCCCCGGTCACTCCCAAGGCCCATTCTTGAACTTTTGCATATGTGGCTTGTTTCCGCCTGTTCGGGGTCCAAACTGTGTCCAATCACCAGGAAACTTGGAGGAATGCATCTTGACACTATTTTGAGTCTGTCACAGAAGTACGAGCTCTGTTTGACCACCTGAACTTGGTCAACTCCTTTTGTTTGTGGGCCCCCGGTCACACCCAAGGCCCATTCTTGAACTTTTGCAAATGTGGCTTGTTTCCGCCTGTTCGGGGTCCAAACGGTGTCCAATCGCCACGAAACTTGGAGGAATGCTTCTTGACACTATTTTGAGTGTGTCGCAGAAGTTTCAGCTCTATTTGACCACCTAACCTTGGTCAAGTCCTTTTGTTTGTGGGCCCCAGTCACTCCCATGGTCCATTCTTGGATTTTTGCGTATGTGGCTTGTTTCTGCCTGTTCGGGGTCCAAACGGTGTCCAATCGCCACGAAACCTGGAGGAATACTTCTTGACACTATTTTCAGTGTGTCACGGAAGTCTCTGCTCTATTTGACCACCTGAACTTGGTCAACTCCTTTTGTCTGTGGGCCCCGGTCAATCCCAAGACCCTTTTTTGGATTTTTGCATATGTGGCTTATGTCCACTTGTTCGGGGTCCAAACGGTGTCCAATCGCCACGAAACTTGGAGGAATGCTTCCTGACACTGTTTTGAGTGTGTCACAAAAGTTTCAGATCTGTTTGACCACCTGACCTTGGTCAACTCCTTTTCTTTGTGGGCCCCGGTCAATCCCAAGACCCATTTTTGGATTTCTGCATAAGTGGCTTGTGTCTACCTGTTCGGGGTCCAAACGGTGTCCAATCGCCACGAAACTTGGAGGAATGCTTCTTGACACTATTTTGAGTGTGTCACAAAAGTCTCAGCTTTGTTTGACCGCCTGAACTTGGTCAACTCCTTTTCTTTGTGGGCCCCGGTCACTACTAAGACCCATTCTTGGATTTTTGGATATGTGGCTTGTTTCCGCCTGTTCGGGGTCCAAACGGTGTCCAATCACCATGAAACTTGGAGAAACACTTCTTGACCCTATTTTGAGTGTGTCAGAGAAGTTTTAGCTCTGTTTGACTACCTGAACTTGGTCAACTCCTTTTTGTTTGTCGGCCCCGGTCACTCCCAAGGCCCATTCTTGAACTTTTGCATATGTGGCTTGTTTCCGCCTGTTCGGGGTCCAAACAGTGTCCAATCGCCACGAAACTTGGAGGAATCCTTCTTGACACTATTTGAGTGTGTCACAGAAGTATGAACTCTGTTTGACCACCTGAACTTGGTCAACTCCTTTTGTTTGTGGGCCCCCAGTCACTCCCAAGGCCCATTCCTGAACTTTTGCATATGTGGCATGTTTCCACCTGTTCGGAGTCCAAACGGTGTCCAATCACCACGAAACTTGGAGGAACTCTTCTTGACACTATTTTGAGTGTGTCACAGAAGTTTAAGCTCTGTTTGACCACCTGAACTTGGTCAACTTCTTTTGTTTGTGGGCCCCGGTCACTCCCAAGGTCCATTCTTGGATTTTTGCATATGTGGCTTGTTTCCGCCTGTTTGGCGTCCAAACGGTGTCCAAACGGCACGAAACTTGGAGGAATGCTTCTTGACACTATTTTGAGTGTGTCACGGAAGTGTCTACCCTATTTGACCACCTGAACTTGGTCAACTCTTTTTGTTTGTGGGCCCCGGTCAATCCCAAGACCCATTTTAGGATTTTTGCATATGTGGCTTGTGTCCACTTGTTCGGGGTCCAAACGGTGTCCAATCGCCACGAAACTTGGGAGAATGCTTCCTGACACTATTTTGAGTATGTCACAAAAGTCTCAACTATGTTTGACCGCCTGAACTTGGTCAACTCCTTTTGTTTGTGGGCCCCGGTCACTCCTAAGACCCATTCTTGGATTTTTGCATATGTGGCTTGTTTCCGCCTGTTCGGGGTCCAAACGGTGTCCAATCACCATGAAACTTGGAGAAACACATCTTGACCCTATTTTGAGTGTGTCAGAGATGTTTCAGCACAGTTTGACAACCTGAACTTGGTCAACTCCTTTTGTTTGTCGGCCCCGGTCACTCCCAAGGCCCATTCTTGAACTTTTGCATATGTGGCTCATTTCCGCCTGTTTGGGGTCCAAACAGTGTCCAATCACCACGAAACTTGGTGGAATGCTTCTCGACACTATTTGAGTGTATCACAGAAGTATGAGCTCTGTTTGACCTCCTGAACTTGGTCAACTCCTTTTGTTTGTGGGCCCCGGTCAATCCCAAGACCCATTTTTGGATTTCTGCATATGTGGCTTGTGTCCGCCTGTTCGCGGCCCAAACGGTGTCCAATCGCCACGAAACTTGGAGGAATGCTTCCTGACACTATTTTGAGTGTGTCACAAAAGTTTGAGCTCTGTTTGACTACCTCAACTGGGTCAACTCCTTTTGTTTGTGGGCCCCGGTCACTCCTAAGGCCCATTCTTGGATTTTTGCATATGTGGCTTGTATCCGCCTATTCGGGGTCCAAACAGTGTCCAATCTCCATGAAACATGGAGAAACACTTCTTGACCCTATGTTGACTGTATCACAGAAGTCTCAGCTCGGTTTAACTGCCTGAACTTGGTCAACTCCTTTTGTTTGTGGGCCCCGGTCACTCCCAAGGCCCATTCTTGAACTTTTGCATATGTGGCTTGTTTCCGCCTGTTCATGGTCCAAACTGTGTCCAATCACCAGGAAACTTGGAGGAATGCATCTTGACACTGTTTTGAGTCTGTCACAGAAGTATGAGCTCTGTTTGACCACTGAATTTGGTCAACTCCTTTTGTTTGTGGGCCCCCGGTCACTCCCAAGGCCCATTCTTGAACTTTTGCAAATGTTGCTTGTTTCCGCCTGTTCGGGGTCCAAACGGTGTCCAATCGCCACGAAACTTGGAGGAACTCTTCTTGACACTATTTTGAGTGTGTCACAGAAGTATGAGCTCTCTTTGACCACCTGAACTTGGTCAACTTCTTTTGTTTGTGGGCCCCGGTCACTCCCAAGGCCCATTCTTGGATTTTTGCATATATGGCTTGTTTCCGCCTGTTCGGGGTCCAAACGGTGTCCAATCACCACGAAACTCGGAGGAATGCTTCTTGACACTATTTTGAGTGTGTCGCAGAAGTTTCAGCTCTATTTGACCACCTGACCTTGGTCAAGTCCTTTTGTTTGTGGGCCCCAGTCACTCCCATGGTCCATTCTTGGATTTTTGCGTATGTGGCCTGTTTCTGCCTGTTCGGGGTCCAAACGGTGTCCAATCACCACGAAACCTGGAGGAATACTTCTTGACACTATTTTGAGTGTGTCACGGAAGTTTCTGTTCTATTTGACCACCTGAACTTGGTCAACTCCTTTTGTCTGTGGGCCCCGGTCAATCCCAAGACCCTTTTTTAGATTTTTGCATATGTGGCTTATGTCCACTTGTTCGGGGTCCAAACGGTGTCCAATCGCCACGAAACTTGGAGGAATGCTTCCTGACACTGTTTTGAGTGTGTCACAAAAGTTTCAGATCTGTTTGACCTCCTGACCTTGGTCAACTCCTTTTCTTTGTGGGCCCCGGTCAATCCCAAGACCCATTTTTGGATTTCTGCATATGTGGCTTGTGTCTGCCTGTTCGGGGTCCAAACGGTGTCCAATCGCCACGAAACTTGGAGGAATGCTTCCTGACACTATTTTGAGTGTGTCACAAAAGTCTCAGCTCTGTTTGACAACCTGAACTTGGTCAACTCCTTTTGTTTGTGGGCCCCGGTCACTACTAAGACCCATTCTTGGATTTTTGGATATGTGGCTTGTTTCCACCTGTTCGGGGTCCAAACGGTGTCCAATCACCATGAAACCTGGAGAAACACTTCTTGACCCTATTTTCAATGTGTCAGAGAAGTTTCAGCTCTGTTTGACTACCTGAACTTGGTCAACTCCTTTTTGTATGTCGGCCCAGGTCACTCCCAAGGCCCATTCCTGAGCTTTTGCGTATGTGGCTTGTTTCCGCCTGTTCGGGGTCCAAACAGTGTCCAATCACCACGAAACTTGGAGGAATGCTTCTTGACACTATTTGACTGTGTCACAGAAGTATGAGCTCTGTTTGACCACCCGAACTTGGTCAACTCCTTTTGTTTGTGGGCCCCCGGTCACTCCCAAGGCCCATTCTTGAACTTTTGCATATGTGGCTTGTTTCCACCTGTTCGGGGCGAACCGGTGTCCAATCACCACGAAACTTGGAGGAATGCATCTTGACACAATTCTAAGTGTGTCACAGAAGTATGAGCTCCGTTTGACCACCTGAACTTGGTCAACTCCTTTTGTTTGTGGGCCACCGGTCACTCCCAAGGCCCATTCCTGAACTTTTGCATATGTGGCTTGTTTCCACCTGTTCGGAGTCCAAACGGTGTCCAATCACCACGAAACTTGGAGGAACTCTTCTTGACACTATTTTGAGTGTGTCACAGAAGTTTAAGCTCTGTTTGACCACCTGAACTTGGTCAACTTCTTTTGTTTGTGGGCCCCGGTCACTCCCAAGGTCCATTCTTGGATTTTTGCATATGTGGCTTGTTTCCGCCTGTTTGGCGTCCAAACGGTGTCCAAACGCCACGAAACTTGGAGGAATGCTTCTTGACACTATTTTGAGTGTGTCACGGAAGTTTCTACTCTATTTGACCACCTGAACTTGGTCAACTCTTTTTGTTTGTGGGCCCCGGTCAATCCCAAGACCCATTTTTGGATTTTTGCATATGTGGCTTGTGTCCACTTGTTCGGGGTCCAAACGGCGTCCAATCGCCACGAAACTTGGGAGAATGCTTCCTGACACTATTCTGAGTATGTCAGAAAAGTCTCAACTATGTTTGACCACCTGAACTTGGCCAACTCCTTTTGTTTGTGGGCCCCGGTCACTCCTAAGACCCATTCTTGGATTTTTGCATATGTGGCTTGTTTCCGCCTGTTCGGGGTCCAAACGGTGTCCAATCACCATGAAACTTGGAGAAACACTTCTTGACCCTATTTTGAGTGTGTCAGAGATGTTTCAGCTCAGTTTGACTACCTGAACTTGGTCAACTCCTTTTGTTTGTCGGCCCCGGTCACTCCCAAGGCCCATTCTTGAACTTTTGCATATGTGGCTTGTTTCCGCCTGTTCGGGGTCCAAACAGTGTCCAATCACCACGAAACTTGGTGGAATGCTTCTTGACACTATTTGAGTGTATCACAGAAGTATGAGCTCTGTTTGACCACCTGAACTTGGTCAACTCCTTTTGTTTGTGGGCCCCAGGTCACTCCCAAGGCCCATTCTTGAACTTTTGCATATGTGGCTTGTTTCCGTCTGTTCGGGGTCCAAACGGTGTCCAATCACCACAAAACGTGGAGGAATGCTTCTTGGCACTATTTTGAGTGTGTCACAGAAGTATGAGCTCTGTTTGACCACCTGAACTTAGTCAACTCCTTTTGTTTGTGGGCCCCTGGTCACTACCAAGGCCCATTCCAGAACTTTTGCATATGTGGCTTGTTTCCACCTGTTCGTAGTCCAAACGGTGTCCAATCGCCACAAAACTTGGAGGAACTCTTCTTGACACTATTCTGACTATGTCACAGAAGTTCAAGCTCTGTTTGGCCGCCTAAACTTGGTCAACTTCTTCTGTTTGAGGGCCCCGGTCACTCCCAAGGTCCATTCTTGGATTTTTGTATATGTGGCTTGTTTCCGCCTGTTTGGGGTCCAAACGGTGTCCAATCGCCACGAAACTTGGAGGAATGCTTCTTGACACTATTTTGAGTGTGTCACAGAAGTTACTACTCTATTTGACCACCTGAACTTGGTCAACTCCTTTTGTTAGCGGGCCCCGGTCATTCGCAAGACTCATTTTTGGATTTTTGCATATGTGGCTTGTGTCCACTTGGTCGTGGTCCAAACGGTGTCCAATCGCGACGAAACTTGGAGGAATGCTTCCTGACACTATTTTGAGTGTGTCACAAACGTTTCAAATCTGTTTGACCAACAGAACTTGGTCAACTCCTTTTTTTTGTGGGCTCCGGTCAATCCCAATACCCATTTTTGGATTTCTGCATATGTGGCTTGTGTCCGCCTGTTCGGGGTCCAAATGGTGTCCAATCGCCACGAAACTTGGAGAAATGCTTCCTGACACTATTTTGAGTGTGTCACAAAAGTCCCAGCTCTGTTTGACTGCCTGAACTTTTCAACTCCTTTTGTTTGTGGGCCCCGGTCACTACTAGGACCCATTCTTGGATTTTTGCATATGTGGCTTGTTTCCGCCTGTTCGGGGTCCAAACGGTGTCCAATCACCATGAAACTTGGAGAAACACTTCTTGACCCTATTTTGAGTGTGTCAGAGAAGTTTCAGCTCTGTTTGACTACCTGAACTTGGTCAACTCCTTTTGTTTGTCGGCCCCGGTCACTCCTAAGGCCCATTCTTGAACTTTTGCATATGTGGCTTGTTTCCGCCTGTTCGGGGTCCAAACAGTGTCCAATCACCACGAAACTTGGAGGAATGCTTCTTGACACTATTTGAGTGTGTCACAGAAGTATGAGCTCTGTTTGACCACCCGAACTTGGTCAACTCCTTTTGTTTGTGGGCCTCCGGTCACTCCCAAGGCCCATTCTTGAACTTTTGCATATGTGGCTTGTTTCCGCCTGTTCGGGGCCAAACGGTGTCCAATCACCACGAAACTTGGAGGAATGCATCTTGACACTATTCTGAGTGTGTCACAGAAGTATGAGCTCTGTTTGACCACCTGAACTTGGTCAACTCCTTTTGTTTGTGGGCCCCCGGTCACTCCAAAGGCCCATTCCTGAACTTTTGCATATGTGGCTTGTTTCCACCTGTTCGGAGTCCAAACGGTGTCCAATCACCACGAAACTTGGAGGAACTCTTCTTGACACTATTTTGAGCGTGTCACAGAAGTTTAAGCTCTGTTTGACCACCTGAACTTGGTCAACTTCTTTTGTTTGTGGGCCCCGGTCACTCCCAAGGTCCATTCTTGGATTTTTGCATATGTGGCTTGTTTCCGCCTGTTTGGCGTCCAAACGGTGTCCAAACGCCACGAAACTTGGAGGAATGCTTCTTGACACTATTTTGAGTGTGTCACAGAAGTTTCTACTCTATTTGACCACCTGAACTTGGTCAACTCTTTTTGTTTGTGGGCCCCGGTCAATCCCAAGACCCATTTTTGGATTTTTGCATATGTGGCTTGTGTCCACTTGTTCGGGGTCCAAACGGTGTCCAATCGCCACGAAACTTGGGAGAATGCTTCCTGACACTATTTTGAGTATGTCACAAAAGTCTCAACTATGTTTGACCGCCTAAACTTGGTCAACTCCTTTTGTTTGTGGGCCCCGGTCACTCCTAAGACCCATTCTTGGATTTTTGCATATGTGGATTGTTTCCGCCTGTTCGGGGTCCAAACGGTGTCCAATCACCATGAAACTTGGAGAAACACTTCTTGACCCTATTTTGAGTGTGTCAGAGATGTTTTAGCTCAGTTTGACCACCTGAACTTGGTCAACTCCTTTTGTTTGTCGGCCCCGGTCACTCCCGAGGCCCATTCTTGAACTTTTGCATATGTGGCTTGTTTCCGCCTGTTCGGGGTCCAAACAGTGTCCAATCACCACGAAACTTGGAGGAATTCTTCTTGACACTATTTGAGTGTATCACAGAAGTGCGAGTTGGTTTGACCACCTGAACTTGGTCAACTCCTTTTGTTTGTGTGCCCCAGGTCACTCCCAAGCCCCATTCTTGAACTTTTGCATATGTGGCTTGTTTCCGCCCGTTCGGGGTCCAAACGGTGTCGAATCACCACAAAACTTGGAGGAATGCTTCTTGGTACTATTTTGAGTGTGCCACAGAAGTACGAGCTCTGTTTAACCACCTGAACTTGGTCAACTAATTTTGTTTGTGGGCCCCTGGTCACTCCCAAGGCCCATTCCTGAACTTTTGCATATGTGGCTTGTTTGCACCTGTTCGGAGTACAAACGGTGTCAAATCGCCACGAAACTTGGAGGAACTCTTCTTGACACTATTTTGACTATGTCACAGAAGTTTAAGCTCTGTTTGAACACCTAAACTTGGTCAACTTCTTTTGTTTGTGGGCCCCGGTCACTCCCAAGGTCCATTCTTGGATTTTTGCATATGTGGCTTGTTTCCGCCTGTTTGGGGTCCAAACGGTGTCCAATCGCCACGAAACTTTGAGGAATGCTTCTTGACACTATTTTCAGTGTGTCACAGAAGTTTCTACTCTATTTGACCACTTGAACTTGGTCAACTCCTATTGTTTGTGGGCCCCGGTCAATCCCAAGACTCATTTTTGGATTTTTGCATATGTGGCTTGTGTCCACTTGGTCGTGGTCCAAACGGTGTCCAATCGCGACGAAACTTGGAGGAATGCTTCCTGACACTATTTTGAGTGTGTCACAAAAGTTTTAAATCTGTTTGACCAACAGAACTTGGTCAACTATTTCTGTTTGTGGGCCCCGGTCAATCCCAAGACCCATTTTTGGATTTCTGCATATGTGGCTTGTGTCCGCCTGTTCGGGGTCCAAACGGTGTCCAATCGCCACGAAACTTGGAGGAATGCTTCCTGACACTATTTTGAGTGTGTCACAAAAGTCTCAGCTCTGTTTGACCGCCTGAACTTGTTCAACTCCTTTTGTTTGTGGGCCCCGGTCACTACTAAGACCCATTCTTGGATTTTTGCATATGTGGCTTGTTTCCGCCTGTTCGGGGTCCAAACGGTGTCCAATCACCATGAAACTTGGAGAAACACTTCTTGACCCTATTTTGAGTGTGTCAGAGAAGTTTCAGCTCGGTTTCACTACCTAAACTTGGTCAACTCCTTTTGTTTGTCGGCCCCGGTCACTCCCAAGGCCCATTCTTGAACTTTTGCATATGTGGCTTGTTTCCGCCTGTTCGGGGTCCAAACAGTGTCCAATCACCACGAAACTTGGAGGAATGCTTCTTGACACTATTTGAGTGTGTCACAGAAGTATGAGCTCTGTTTGACCACCCGAACTTGGTCAACTCCTTTTGTTTTTGGGCCCCCGGTCACTCCCAAGGCCCATTCTTGAACTTTTGCATATGTGGCTTGTTTCCGCCTGTTCGGGGACAAACGGTGTCCAATCACCACGAAACTTGGTGGAATGCTTCTTGACACTATTTTGAGTGTGTCACAGAAGTATGAGCTCCGTTTGGCCACCTGAACTTGGTCAACTCCGTTTGTTTGTGGGCCCCCGGTCACTCCCAAGGCCCCTTCCTGAACTTTTGCTTATGTGGCTTGTTTCCACCTGTTCGGACTCCAAACGGTGTCCAATCACCACGAAACTTGGAGGAACTCTTCTTGACACTATTTTGAGTGTGTCACAGAAGTTTAAGCTCTGTTTGACCACCTGAACTTGGTCAACTTCTTTTGTTTGTGGGCCCCGGTCACTCCCAAGGTCCATTCTTTGATTTTTGCATATGTGGCTTGTTTCCGCCTGTTCGTCGTCCAAACGGTGTCCAATCGCCACGAAACTTGGAGGAATGCTTCTTGACGCTATTTTGAGTGTGTCACGGAAGTTTTTACTCTATTTGACCACCTGAACTTGGTCAACTCCTTTTGTTTGTGGGCCCCGGTCAATCCCAAGACCCATTTTTGGATTTTTGCATAAGTGGCTTGTGTCCACTTGTTCGGGGTCCAAACGGTGTCCAATCGCCACGAAACTTGGGAGAATGCTTCCTGACACTATTTTGAGTTTGTCACAAAAGTCTCAGCTCTGTTTGACCGCATGAACTTGGTCAACTCCTTTTGTTTGTGGGCCCCGGTCACTCCTAGGACCCATTTTTGGATTTTTGCATATGTGGCTTGTTTCCGCCTGTTCGGGGTCCAAACGGTGTCCAATCACCATGAAACTTGGAGAAACACTTCTCGACCCTATTTGAGTGTGTCAAAGATGTTTTAGTTCAGTTTGACTACCTGAACTTGGTCAACTCCTTTTGTTTGTCGGCCCCGGTCACTCCCAAGGCCCATTCTTGAACTTTTGCATATGTGGCTTTTTTCCGCCTGTTCGGGGTCCAAAGGGTGTCCAATCACCACGAAACTTGGTGGAATTCTTCTTGGCACTATTTTGAGTGTGTCACAGAAGTATGAGCTCTGTTTGACCACCTGAACTTGGTCAACTCCTTTTGTTTGTGGGCCCCTGGTCACTCCCAAGGCCCATTCCTGAACTTTTGCATATGTGGCTTGTTTCCACCTGTTCGGAGTCCAAACGGTGTCCAATCGCCACGAAACTTGGAGGAACTCTTCTTGACACTATTTTGACTGTGTCACAGAAGTTTAAGCTCTGTTTGACCACCTAAACTTGGTCAACTTCTTTTGTTTGTGGGCCCCGGTCACTCCCAAGGTCTATTCTTGGATTTTTGCATATGTGGCTTGTTTCCGCCTGTTTGGGGTCCAAACGGTGTCCAATCGCCACGAAACTTGGAGGAATGCTTCTTGACACTATTTTGAGTGTGTCACAGAAGTCTCTACTCTATTTGACCACCTGAACTTGGCCAACTCCTTTTGTTTGTGGGCCCCGGTCAATCCCAAGACTCATTTTTGAATTTTTGCATATGTGGCTTGTGTCCACTTGGTCGTGGTCCAAACGGTGTCCAATCGCGACGAAACTTGGAGGAATGCTTCCTGACACTATTTTGAGTGTGTCACAAAAGTTTCAAATCTGTTTGACCACCAGAACTTGGTCAACTCCTTTTGTTTGTGGGCCCCGGTCAATCCCAAGACCCATTTTTGGATTTCTGCATATGTGGCTTGTGTCCGCCTGTTCGGGGTCCAAACGGTGTCCAATCGCCACGAAACTTGGAGGAATGCTTCTTGACACTATTTTGAGTGTGTCACAAAAGTCTCAGCTCTATTTGACCACCTGAACTTGGTCAACTCCGTTTGTTTGTGGGCCCCGGTCACTACTAAGACCCATTCTTGGATTTTTGCATATGTGGCTTGTTTCCGCCTGTTCGGGGTCCAAACGGTGTCCAATCACCATGAAACTTGGAGAAACACTTCTTGACCCTATTTTGAGTGTGTCAAAGAAGTTTCAGCTCTGTTTGACTACCTGAACTTGGTCAACTCCTTTTGTTTGTCGGCCCCGGTCACTCCCAAGGCCCATTCTTGAACTTTTGCATATGTGGCTTGTTTCCGCCTGTTCGGGGTCCAAACAGTGTCCAATCACCACGAAACTTGGAGGAATGCTTCTTGACACTATTTGAGTGTGTCACAGAAGTATGAGCTCTGTTTGACCACCCGAACTTGGTCAACTCCTTTTGTTTGTGGGCCCCCGGTCACTCCCAAGGCCCATTCTTGAACTTTTGCTTATGTGGCTTGTTTCCGCCTGTTCGGGGACAAACGGTGTCCAATCACCACGAAACTTGGAGGAATGCTTCTTGACACTATTTGAGTGTGTCACAGAAGTATGAGCTCTGTTTGACCACCCGAACTTGGTCAACTCCTTTTGTTTGTGGGCCCCCGGTCACTCCCAAGGCCCATTCCTGAACTTTTGCATATGTGGCTTGTTTCCACCTGTTCGGAGTCCAAACGGTGTCCAATCGCCACGAAACTTAGAGGAACTCTTCTTGACACTATTTTGAGTGTGTCACAGAAGTTTAAGCTCTGTTTGACTGCCTAAACTTGGTCAACTTCTTTTGTTTGTGGGCCCCGGTCACTCCCAAGGTCCATTCTTGGATTTTTGTATATGTGGCTTGTTTCCGCCTGTTTGGGGTCCAAACGGTGTCCAATCGCCACGAAACTTGGAGGAATGCTTCTTGACACTATTTTGAGTGTGTCACGGAAGTTTCTATTCTATTTGACCACCTAAACTTGGTCAACTCCTTTTGTTTGTGGGCCCCGGTCAATCCCAAGACCCATTTTTGGATTTTTGCATATGTGGCTTGTGTCCACTTGTTCGGTGTCCAAACGGAGTCCAATCGCCACGAAACTTGGGAGAATGCTTCCTGACACTATTTTGAGTATGTCACAAAAGTCTCAGCTCTGTTTGACCACCTGAACTTGGTCAACTCCTTTTGTTTGTGGGCCCCGGTCACTCCTAGGACCCATTTTTGGATTTTTGCATATGTGGCTTGTTTCCGCCTGTTCGGGGTCCAAACGGTGTCCAATCACCATGAAACTTGGAGAAACACTTCTTGACCCTATTTGAGTGTGTCAAAGATGTCTTAGCTCAGTTTGACTACCTGAACTTGGTCAACTCCTTTTGTTTGTCGGCCCCGGTCACTCCCAAGGCCCATTCTTGAACTTTTGCATATGTGGTTTGTTTCCGCCTGTTCGGGGTCCAAACAGTGTCCAATCACCACGAAACTTGGAGGAATGCTTCTTGACACTATTTGAGTGTATCACAGAAGTATGAGCTCTGTTTGACCACCTGAACTTGGTCAACTCCTTTTGTTTGTGGGCCCCCGGTCACTCCCAAGGCCCATTCTTGAACTTTTGCATATGTGGCTTTTTTCCGCCTGTTCGGGGTCCAAAGGGTGTCCAATCACCACGAAACTTGGAGGAATGCTTCTTGGCACTATTTTGAGTGTGTCACAGAAGTATGAGCTCTGTTTGACCACCTGAACTTGGTCAACTCCTTTTGTTTGTGGGCCCCTGGTCACTCCCAAGGCCCATTCCTGAACTTTTGCATATGTGGCTTGTTTCCACCTGTTCGGAGTCCAAACGGTGTCCAATCGCCACGAAACTTGGAGGAACTCTTCTTGACACTATTTTGACTGTGTCACAGAAGTTTAAGCTCTGTTTGACCACCTAAACTTGGTCAACTTCTTTTGTTTGTGGGCCCCGGTCACTCCCAAAGTCCATTCTTGGATTTTTGCATATGTGGCTTGTTTCCGCCTGTTTGGGGTCTAAACGGTGTCCAATCGCCACGAAACTTGGAGGAATGCTCCTTGACACTATTCTGAGTGTGTCACAGAAGTTTCTACTCTATTTGACCACCTGAACTTGGTCAACTCCTTTTGTTTGTGGGCCCCGGTCAATCCCAAGACTCATTTTTGGATTTTTGCATATGTGGCTTGTGTCCACTTGGTCGTGGTCCAAACGGTGTCCAATCGCGACGAAACTTGGAGGAATGCTTCCTGACACTATTTTGAGTATGTCACAAAAGTTTCAAATCTGTTTGACCACCAGAACTTGGTCAACTCCTTTTGTTTGTGGGCCCCGGTCAATCCCAAGACCCATTTTTGGATTTCTGCATATGTGGCTTGTGTCCGCCTGTTCGGGGTCCAAACGGTGTCCAATCGCCACGAAACTTGGAGGAATACTTCTTGACACAATTTTGAGTGTGTCACAAAAGTCTCAGCTCTATTTGACAGCCTGAACTTGGTCAACTCCGTTTGTTTGTGGGCCCCGGTCACTACTAAGACCCATTCTTGGATTTTTGCATATGTGGCTTGTTTCCGCCTGTTCGGGGTCCAAACGGTGTCCAATCACCATGAAACTTGGAGAAACACTTCTTGACCCTATTTTGAGTGTGTCAGAGAAGTTTCAGCTCTGTTTGACTACCTGAACTTGGTCAACTCCTTTTGTTTGTCGGCCCCGGTCACTCCCAAGGCCCATTCTTGAACTTTTGCATATGTGGCTTGTTTCCGCCGGTTCGGGGTCCAAACAGTGTCCAATCACCACGAAACTTGGAGGAATGCTTCTTGACACTATTTGAGTGTGTCACAGAAGTATGAGCTTTGTTTGACCACCCGAACTTGGTCAACTCCTTTTGTTTGTGGGCCCCCGGTCACTCCCAAGGCCCATTCTTGAACTTTTGCATATGTGGCTTGTTTCCGCCTGTTCGGGGTCCAAACGGTGTCCAATCACCACGAAATTTGGAGGAATGCTTCTTGACACTATTTTGAGTGTGTCACAGAAGTATGAGCTCTGTTTGACCACCGGAACTTGGTCAACTCCTTTTGTTTGTGGGCCCCCGGTCACTCCCAAGGCCCATTCCTGAACTTTTGCATATGTGGCTTGTTTCCACCTGTTCGGAGTCCAAACGGTGTCCAATCGCCACGAAACTTAGAGGAACTCTGCTTGACACAATTTTGAGTGTGTCACAGAAGTTTAAGCTCTGTTTGACTGCCTGAACTTGGTCAACTTCTTTTGTTTGTGGGCCCCGTTCACTCCCAAGGTCCATTCTTGGATTTTTGTATATGTGGCTTGTTTCCGCCTGTTTGGGGTCCAAACGGTGTCCAATCGCCACGAAACTTGGAGGAATGCTTCTTGACACTATTTTGAGTGTGTCACGGAAGTTTCTATTCTATTTGACCGCCTGAACTTGGTCAACTCCTTTTGTTTGTGGCCCCGGTCAATCCCAAGACCCATTTTTGGATTTTTGCATATGTGGCTTGTGTCCACTTGTTCGGGGTCCAAACGGAGTCCAATCGCCACGAAACTTGGGAGAATGCTTCCTGACACTATTTTGAGTATGTCACAAAAGCCTCAGCTCTGTTTGACTGCCTGAACTTGGTCAACTCCTTCTGTTTGTGGGCCCCGGTCACTCCTAGGACCCATTTTTGGATTTTTGCATATGTGGCTTGTTTCCGCCTGTTCGGGGTCCAAACGGTGTCCAATCACCATGAAACTTGGAGAAACACTTCTTGACCCTATTTGAGTGTGTCAAAGATGTCTTAGCTCAGTTTGACTACCTGAACTTGGTCAACTCCTTTTGTTTGTCGGCCCCGGTCACTCCCAAGGCCCATTCTTGAACTTTTGCATATGTGGTTTGTTTCCGCCTGTTCGGGGTCCAAACAGTGTCCAATCACCACGAAACTTGGAGGAATACTTCTTGACACTATTTGAGTGTATCACAGAAGTATGAGCTCTGTTTGACCACCTGAACTTGGTCAACTCCTTTTGTTTGTGGGCCCCCGGTCACTCCCAAGGCCCATTCTTGAACTTTTGCATATGTGGCTCTTTTCCGCCTGTTCGGGGTCCAAAGGGTGTCCAATCACCACGAAACTTGGAGGAATGCTTCTTGGCACTATTTTGAGTGTGTCACAGAAGTATGAACTCTGTTTGACCACCTGAACTTGGTCAACTCCTTTTGTTTGTGGGCCCCTGGTCACTCCCAAGGCCCATTCCTGAACTTTTGCATATGTGGCTTGTTTCCACCTGTTCGGAGTCCAAACGGCGTCCAATCGCCACGAAACTTGGAGGAACTCTTCTTGACACTATTTTGACTGTGTCACAGAAGTTTAAGCTCTGTTTGACCACCTAAACTTGGTCAACTTCTTTTGTTTGTGGGCCCCAGTCACTCCCAAAGTCCATTCTTGGATTTTTGCATATGTGGCTTGTTTCCGCCTGTTTGGGGTCTAAACGGTGTCCAATCGCCACGAAACTTGGAGGAATGCTCCTTGACACTATTCTGAGTGTGTCACAGAAGTCTCTACTCTATTTGACCACCTGAACTTGGTCAACTCCTTTTGTTTGTGGGCCCCGGTCAATCCCAAGACTCATTTTTGGATTTTTGCATATGTGGCTTGTGTCCACTTGGTCGTGGTCCAAACGGTGTCCAATCGCGACGAAACTTGGAGGAATGCTTCCTGACACTATTTTGAGTATGTCACAAAAGTTTCAAATCTGTTTGACCACCAGAACTTGGTCAACTCCTTTTGTTTGTGGGCCCCGGTCAATCCCAAGACCCATTTTTGGATTTCTGCATATGTGGCTTGTGTCCGCCTGTTCGGGGTCCAAACGGTGTCCAGTCGCCACGAAACTTGGAGGAATGCTTCCTGACACTATTTTGAGTGTGTCACAAAAGTCTCAGCTCTGTTTGAATGCCTGAACTTGGTCAACTCCTTTTGTTTGTGGGCCCCGGTCACTACTAAGACCCATTCTTGGATTTTTGCATATGTGGCTTGTTTCCGCCTGTTCGGGGTCCAAACGGTGTCCAATCACCATGAAACTTGGAGAAACACTTCTTGACCCTATTTTGAGTGTGTCAAAGAAGTTTCAGCTCTGTTTGACTACCTGAACTTGGTCAACTCCTTTTGTTTGTCGGCCCCGGTCACTCCCAAGGCCCATTCTTGAACTTTTGCATATGTGGCTTGTTTCCGCCTGTTCGGGGTCCAAACAGTGTCCAATCACCACGAAACTTGGAGGAATGCTTCTTGACACTATTTGAGTGTGTCACAGAAGTATGAGCTCTGTTTGACCACCCGAACTTGGTCAACTCCTTTTGTTTGTGGGCCCCCGGTCACTCCCAAGGCCCATTCTTGAACTTTTGCATATGTGGCTTGTTTCCGCCTGTTCGGGGTCCAAACGGTGTCCAATCACCACGAAATTTGGAGGAATGCTTCTTGACACTATTTTGAGTGTGTCACAGAAGTATGAGCTCTGTTTGACCACCTGAACTTGGTCAACTCCTTTTGTTTGTGGGCCCCCGGTCACTCCCAAGGCCCATTCCTGAACTTTTGCATATGTGGCTTGTTTCCACCTGTTCGGAGTCCAAACGGTGTCCAATCGCCACGAAACTTAGAGGAACTCTTCTTGAAACTATTTTGAGTGTGTCACAGAAGTTTAAGCTCTGTTTGACTGCCTGAACTTGGTCAACTTCTTTTGTTTGTGGGCCCCGGTCACTCCCAAGGTCCATTCTTGGATTTTTGTATATGTGGCTTGTTTCCGCCTGTTTGGGGTCCAAACGGTGTCCAATCGCCACGAAACTTGGAGGAATGCTTCTTGACACTATTTTGAGTGTGTTACGGAAGTTTCAGCTCTATTTGACCACCTGAACATGGTCAACTTCTTTTGTTTGTGGGCCCCGGTCACTCCCAAGGTCCATTCTTGGATTTTTGCATACGTGGCTTGTTTCTGCCTGTTCTGGGTCCAAACGGTGTCCAATCGCCATGAAACCTGGAGGAATGCTTTTTGACACTATTTTAAGTGTGTCACAGAAGTTTCAGCTCTATTTGACTACCTAAACTTTGTCAACTCCTTTTCTTTGTGGGCCCCGGTCAATCCCAAGACCCATTTTTGGGTTTTTGCATATGTGGTTTGTGTCCGCTTGTTCGGGGTCCAAACGGTGTCCAATCGCCACGAAACTTGGAGGAATGCCTCCTGACACTATTTTGAGTGTGTCACAAAAGTTTCAGATCTGTTTGACCACCTGAACTTGGTGAACTCCTTTTGTTTGTGGGCCCCGGTCAATCCCAAGACCCATTTTTGGATTTCTGCATATGTGGCTTGTGTCCGCATGTTCGGGGTCCAAACGGTGTCCAATCGCCACGAAACTTCTAGGAATGCTTCCTGACACTATTTTGAGTGTGTCACAATTGTTTCAGCTCTATTTGACTGCCTAAACTTGGTCAACTCCTTTTGTTTGTGGGCCCCGGTCACTCCTAAGACCCATTCTTGGATTTTTGCATATGTGGCTTGTTTCCGCCTGTTCGGGGTCCAAACGGTGTCCAATCACTATGAGACTTGAAGAAACACTTCTTGACCCTATTTTGAGTGTGTCAGAGAAGTTTCAGCTTTGTTTGACTACCTGAACTTGGTCAACTCCTTTTGTTTGTCGGCCTCGGTCACTCCCAAGGCCCATTCTTGAACTTTTGCATATGTGGCTTATTTCCGCCTGTTCGGGGTCCGAACGGTGTCCAATCACCACGAAACTTGGAGGAATGCTTCTTGAGACTATTTTGAGTGTGTCATAGAAGTATGAGCTCTGTTTGACCACCTGAACTTGGTCAACTCCTTTTGTTTGTGGGTCCCCGGTTACTCCCAAGGCCCATTCTTAAACTTTTGCATATGTGGCTTGCTTCCGCCTGTTCGGGGTCCAAACGGTGTCCAATCGCCATGAAACCTAGAGGAACTCTTCTTGACACTATTTTGAGTATGTCACAGAAGTTTTAGCTCTGTTTGACCACCTGAACTTGGTCAACTCTCCTGTTGACTTTTCATGAAAGTGGGTCCTTGGTTCAGTTGTTTGAAGCCCAAATGACCTCAGTTTGATTTGAAACTTGGAGGGACTGACGTCAAAAACATCTTGGAGTATTCATCCAAATTTCATGTAGTTTGGATTTGAGGAAGTAGGATTTCGAACAGTAACCTATTCATTGCATGCGTTAGGTCACTATTCACTCCACATTGAGATAGTTAGCCTATTTTCTATCTGAACAGGGGGGCATTCTTTGGGTATTTGTTCCAAATTTTATCTGCTTTGGCCTTCTGGAAGCAAGATCTTGGCTAGTGACCCCCAAATTTGGGATTACTGTCCTCTAAGTTGACATGTAATGAAATTTAGACCAAACAGAGTCTTTTCGACTTGAAAATTTGCAAAGTATCTTCTGAGCATGACTGAAATTTCATGCCCAAATTTCATCAATTTTGGACATCGGGAAGCAGGACTTTGGTCAGTGACCCCCTGGCTTGGAGGGGAACTGACTTCAGGCTGACATGCTTGTGGCTTTTGAGTTTGATGATGTCTGTTCAACCCGAAATTTGAACTTCCTCTGAGAGTTCTAGCTACCTTGATCTTCATGGGATATCACTCTGCACAGGGATCCACAGAGCATAGTATACGATCATCTGAACCAAGTTTGGATCCAAATGACGTCCAAATGCTCTGAATCTTTAAGAAATAGTCTTTAGATATACTTGAAAGCATTTCATTGAATAGGAGCTCGCTGCAACATGTGGAAGTGTCAAGTCCTATAGTGGTTCCCAAAGAGCCGGCAAAGAGTCTCTGAAACTGATTTGAGCTGAGATGAGGCTCAAGTGCTTTGACAATTCTGGAAATTTATAATCCAAAACTTGTAATGCCTTAGCTGCATTGTTTGCAAAATTTTATGGGTCAACACATATGTGTGACTAAATCAATTAATTTAAGAAGAATTGAATTCGTGCTTCCCACGTTGACACAAGATCCGTACTCATTTTATATAACACTTTTACAAGATCTTAAATGATCTTTGATAGATGCAATCACATTATATACAGAAAACATGATCACCACTTCCTCACTTTGCATATTCACTGATCTTGGAATGAGTTTATTGATCCTTCATGTACGATCTTGAATGATATGTTATGGTTTGATTGGTTTGACTCACACTGTTGGACGCGATCTTCAACAATCCGGGGATATTTTCCAATCATAGATGCTAGAAAATCCTGACCGAGTGCTTGATGGTATGGATGCCAGAGTGTGCCGAGTGTGTCGAGTTTGTTGGCTTTGACTGAATGCATGCGTGTTTGTTGACTTGATGTGCACGACATTTATTGGCCCACTCCATCTATATAATGACCCATTTTGTCGTTGTTATCAACCTGTATTTATTAAAATAATTTAAAAATTGATATATCACAAAATTTTCGAGGGTGCTGTTTTACGAAAAAGCCTTAAACCCAAATTAAACGGATTTATTAAAAAATATGTAGAAATCTCAGCCTGGAGGCTTGTGCATTTTTTGGAACTAATTTGTCCCTAACTATTTGCCCTAACGATATTTTAGAATTATGAGTGTTGGATAATTCATGGGTTTGACAAAACTTTCGGTCTATTGAATTGTATTTTGTTTATTTTAAAATGGACTTTAGTCATGTCGCTCGTAGAGCTGAAGTGAAGAATTAAAGAAAAGAGTAGAAAGTTTGGAAGAAAAACAAATCAGGATAGAAGCTCTGCCCGCTAGAATAGACCCTTTTGCAAGCTCAAGCGGACTTGACATGATCTGATAAAAATTGTGCTGAATTTGAAATAATTGAAAGTTTTCATTATGTGCTCGAGTGGATGGTCACATGTGCTCGAGTGGACGACGGAAAAAATCCACTTTTTTGTTTGCGAATTATTTCCTTCTTGTGGTAAGATTTGTTATTTTGTGTTCTACACAAACCCTAACTCTAAGACATGAATTTTGAGTTATTTAAAGGGATTATTTCTCAGCCCAAAGGAACCTCTTTTACTCTTTTGAGCATAGAATATCTAATTGAGAGGCTGCTACTTTTCTAGAGCATCCATTAGCAAGACTGTGCTGAGTTGCTGAGTGCTAGAGAATATTGCTTTTACTTCCTTGTATAAGATTGGTTGGATTAAGCACGGAGAGTAGTGAACGGCATGGTGTTTTGCAAACAGAGTTACAGTCTTTAGGCTGAGGAGACTAGGAAAGGGTCTGTGAGTATATCTTGTATTTGCTCATTATTAGTGCTAGTTTCTATTGGTCTGAGGAGGACTCGTGGTTTTTCCCAATGAGGATTTCCACATAAAAAATCTATGTGTCTTCTTTTGTATGTGAGATTGATTTGTTTTGCTAGATCTTTTATTCTTTCATTGCATATACATTGAACTGCAATCTAGAAATAAGATTTGGGATGATCTTTCAATTGGTGATAGAGTAGGTCACTAATTTGCTGTGTAGATCTTTTGTAATTTCTAGAATGAGACTCAATTAAGAAGACACATCTACTACCAAACCATCAATTGTTTGCCTTTTTTGGCGGACGAGGAAAATACACAGAATAGAAAGAAAATGAATGTTGAACTTTTTGACTTCTTCTAATTTCGAGTTTATTTTCGAGGGTTCTTTTACATTCTACCCTCCCAGGTGCAGGGTATTTACATATATTTATTTTTTATCCCCCACCCCATTTTCGATCTTGGATGATCAATACTAATAATTTACATAAAATAAAAGAAAACAAAGGATACTAATCTGAAGATGTATGCTGCCTTCTCGTGTTTTAAGTCGATTGAGCAGTCTTTATATCATATCACCTATTTTCTTTGAATGTAAAATTCCAAGGGGACTCGGAATGAAGGTTCTCCAGTTATGGTTGCTCCAATGGATTGCTCAGTGCATTATACTAAAGGGTTCGCCATAGTTTTGCCCGTATCACCTTCAACTCCTAAGTGAAGGAAATAAAGAAAGTCTCAAAAGACTTATCTCCTTGGATGATCCTTTCTAACCAAGGCACTATCTTTCTAATTATTTTTAAAAGATCAATTACCTTGTTACTGAAGTTGAAGTTAGAGATCGAAGAAATCAAAGTATTATAGGCTTTTGGAAGAAAATCTGAAGAGTCTTTCGCTTTGAATGCTGAGTTTATGTGTTGAGTCCTCAATGTAGTGTCTTGCTCCACAATCTGTTGGAATGGGCACTTCTTAAGGGGGTATTTATAACCTCCAAGAATCTTCTCTAGTCAATTGTAATAAGGAGAAGACTAAGCAAAATTTGATTTGTAGAGGGGGTAGCTAAGCATGCATTTATGTGGTTAGCTATCCTCCCATAGTTAGTTTTCTGAGGTGGCAGCAAGATCTTCATCCTTCAATCATGTCAATCAGCCTAAAATTAGCTCAGAATGATTTGACCAGATCTCAATTTACTACTCAATGAGCTGTCAAAATTTATAACTATCGGCCAGTCACTTTCCATTGTTGGCCACTATTATTTAGACCGTTAACTTATTCGGTCGGCTGGTGTTCATTCGGCCACTATTTTGTTCAACAGGTCAGTGTGTACTTTTTCTCTTTTTGAAGTGTTTTAACTTGTTTTCTTCTTCAAACTTCAAGGTGCATTCTTTGGTTTTCTCCTTGAGCAATTTGTGCTTTGTTTTACTGTACTTGAGCTATGTTTGAGTTTTGAATTTGACTTTGGATTTCTGAGATGTGTGTGTATTTCTTCTGAACTTTTTTGCATTCCAACAAATGCTCCCTTGAGGTATAATCGTGATGACGGATTTTTCTTGCAATCGTTGTGCCTCAAAAAGATGTTGATTTGGAAATGATGTTTTCCCTGTTCTTACTTCTTTTTGCAAACGCTTTGTACTTGTAATCTGTTGGAATTGTTTTGTTGTGTTTCTTGAGGTTTGAAGAGGCTAGGGATTTTTATCTTGAAAGATGGAAAATGGGTTGGAATGTGGGGTTTTTATCTCTTATATCCTATCTTCACGTGAACCATTTGTTTTCTCTGAGTGAATGAGGGTTTTTGCCCAAGGTTTGAGATGTTTAGGCTAGGTTTTTTCTGAATGGAAATTGGGTTAGTTTTTGTGTTTTTGTTTCCCTTGACATGGTTTTTAATAGAGTTTAGGATACTATTGGTGGGGATGAAGGGTTTTCGAATGAAGGGTGGTGCATTTGACTAGGGTATTTGAGGGTTTTTTCTTTTATCAAGGACATGGAGAAGACTTTTATTTCCCAAGAATGATGCTTGATTATCAGAAGGTTAGTATTAGAAAGTGAATTGCCTTCCCATCAGCTATGGATCCACCTTAAATTTCTAAGAAAAATCAATTAATTTCACATGACCGAGGGTCTGGATGGTCAAATCATAAAGTCGAAATTGATCATGTAGCTAGTTGTTTTGAAGGTTTTTTGGAGGGGAATATCAAGGAGGGAAGGTTTTGGACTTTTGAAAATTGAGAAAATTCGAAAAGTGGGGCAAAAGTGCAAGAGACTGCCTCTCGGCCACTGCACGCAATACCTTAGGTAGTTGACCGAAATATTTATAAAAGGGAGTCTAGCAGTTGAATTTCCACTTTATGAATTTCATTCTTCCCTTCGAGATTTTCATGCCTAGGGTTTTTGAGAGATATTCTTTAAGTTCCTCTTGGGTTTTCTTGTTCTTCCATCAAGTTTTCTTCACCAAAGCAAAGCTCTAATGCTAGGTAGATCGTCTTCTTCTTCACGGCTTGTTGCTGAGTGTTGAGCTGATTGGCTTTGTTGCCTTGCTTGCTTTTCCTTTAAGTCTGAATGTTGGATGTACCTTTCATGTGCTTTTTGCTCTTTTTTTTTCTCTTTTGGTTTGATGGTGATGAAAAACTGTGTTTTGACACTTGATCTATGCCCAAAAAAAGAGGGGAAGATAGCCTGTTCATCTGCCTTCTTCTTTTTCCTTTTTCGCTGACTAGTAGGCCATTCCACATATGGGAAAGGGAAAGTTTAGGGGTTTTTGGATTTTTTTACAATCTTTCCTTCATAAAACGATAAACCATGCTTGATTTGGGTATGATTTAGGGTTTTCTTTAACTTTTTAAGGATTTTCCACAAGTTTGGAAAATTTTGAATTTCGGCTTTAGAGTGGCTAATTGATCTAGTGTGTTAGTTGGTCTTCCTTGAGTGGTTGACAGTTGATTGTTGGCCTTCTGGGGAGTCAACAGTGCACTATGACTTAGAAAATTTTCAAGCCCTTCATGGAGTGGCCAATTGTACACTTTGACTCTTGGTTTTTTGTGTAGCCGCTAGTTCATTATGGGGACCGGCTGAGGATTTCCAACCCTTAAGCATTTTGAACTCTTTCTGTAACATTCCTATCCTAATTAAGCATGTTTAACGTGTTATTAGGATAGATTTAACATGTTTTACCTTTATGAATCGAGTTCAGATCATGGATAGGCAGTTGGGTCATGTTCAACATTAATTAGATAGCGAAAGCCCATTTTAGAATTCATAGTTTCACGTCATACATGCATCATATTGGTATCCTTGCATTGGTCTAGCTGAGCTCGTTCACATTTGTAATTGACTCAGACATGTTCGACTTTGTTGAGTCAATTGGACCTTTATTTGACTTAAATTGAAATTACTTTAAGAAATATGGACCTTCTTATAAGCTCTAGGAAATTTTATGTATAAAAAGTGCCAACTGTAGTCTGTCGAGCTCTTTCCTTCTCCCTGTTCCTTTCTTTGCTTCATAACTCCTCTTATTCATTTCCATTTGTCTTTTTATTTACTAATGGGAGTAAGAACCCTCTTGCATGCCCAATTTAAGGCTTTCATTCCTTCAATCCATCTTCTCTCTACCTTCCTTCCCCATTAGAATTGAAAGTAGTAGTCTACAGTTCTCCTAACAGCCCTCTGATTCATGTCTCAGGTAATATCTCTTTCCATTTGCAAATTCCTTCTTTTGATAGAGTCAATGGAGTCAAGGAGACTCTCACATCAAGTATGCATGCATTCATTCTTCTCATTTTATAACATGCATGTCACTGTAGGTTCAATAATTGGATTGACTTCTCCATTGAGCCCAAATCAAGAATAGTGAATTGAATTCATAATCAAAGGCAAGTATAAATAAATTTTGGTTAAATGCACATTAGTATATCATGATTCTTGTAAATTTATTGGGTTCTAATGTGATTTTTCAACCCTTATGCCTTTATTTTACTCATTTTGAATGCATGATAAGGTACCTTCAAAGTATGATGAAAAGCCAATTTGGAATTGTGTAGAATGATTGAATTCAGTAAGGATACTATAGTGGAAACCAAATTGAAAAGTGTCCGAAGTGAACTGACTTCTGCATTGAATCAGTTCTATACTGAATTAGTTCTAGAAATCTGAAGCTTACTTCTAAGCCAAAAGTATGTTAGGTTTATGTCTTATATTCCGGTTTAACCGGATGAGTCCACTGGATTAGCCAGGGACTGGTTTAAGGTCAAGGGTATTTTGGTAATTGTACCGGGGCTTTCTTGGTGGCCAAGAAAGCAGGGATTATATATATGTATAGTCTGTAACCCTAGACCTTGAGGCGGCGGCGGCGGCAGTAGTTGCCCGTGGTGTTCCCACACCACGTAGGAGAGATGAGGTGAGAGTGTGGGAATCTCTTGTATGCTTTACTTGTCATAGTGAAGATGTTCGTCCTCCTGTGCCCGTGGATGTAGCCCTGTTTGGGTGAACCACGTAAATCTTGTGTCTCTTCTTGTGTGTGGTTGATTGTTGATCTTGTGATTCCGTGGATGCGCACAATGGGTGATTATCAGAAAATCACAACAATTGGTATCAGAGCCGAGGTTGGTATTCCTCGGGTTTCTGAGCGAGGTGGAGATCGCTCGGTAGTTTGGAAGTTGTGCGCATGAAGATTAAGAGAGATTAGGTTCATGATTTCTGGTTGGGCCACCATCGGAAAAGAAGAAGACGAGATTGGGTTCTCTGGTCTTGTTGGGATCGGAGGAAAAAGGATTCACATGTTTCGTTCAGATCTTGGAGTTGGCCGCTGCGGTTGGGATCGAATCTTGTTGAGCTTGGATCGGAGAAGAGTGCAACAGAGGATCTGGATTTTTCTGCAAGTGTTCTTGCAGGAGAATGGGTTTGCCTGATCATCGGAGACGACAGAGGATTTCTCGGTCGACCAGATTTGAGAAAAAAAAAAAGAAATCGGTTATGCATGCAGCGAGATCGATCTCGGGAGAAGGCTGAAGAGGGTCTTGTTCTCCGGGTAAATCGGAGAGGATAAGATCAGATCCGAAGTTCTCGCGATTCAGATCCGAAGTTCTCACAGCATGGTTAGAGATCACAAGGTGGGCTAGGCGGTTATTGGCTAAAGGAGATCAAAGATCTCTGTTGCAGTGCACGAATCAAAGAGAAGAAATTAGCCGTGCTTCTTGGATCGCCGGAGAAGAAGAAAGTAGTCTTGATCGTCGTCGGTGACTTGCTGTTGCCGGATCGTCGGGGAAGAAGACATGGACGGCAATCGGTAAAGAAGACGATTGGCCAAGATCCACGAGTTGATCGGAAGTGGGCCATCGTTGTGCACGGGCATTCTGGGAATAGAAAACAGAGGATTTGAACTCTGTCCCTGCTTCAGATCAGATATGAGACAAGAATCCGTCCTGGATTTGTTGAGGTCCCTGCAGATCTCAAGTGGGCCACAATCAATCTGAAGGGAGGCTGAAGAAAAAAAAAAGGATCATCGCTGCCGCTGCCTGAGAAGAACACCGCCGTCGTCCTCTCGGGTCTCTCCGGTCTCTTCATGGTCGGCGTCGCCTGGCTGCACTACTGACGGATCACACAGAGGAGTGGGACGATCCAGTTTGTTTCTCCTCTCCAGTCTGTTCTTGTTCCAAACCGATAGTGAAGAAGGCTTTTGGAAGAAAAAAAAAAAAACAAGAAGAAGAAGTCTCGGGAAACTGTTTGGTGATTGCAAACGTGAAGAAGTCTCTGGAACCTGTTTGGTGGTTGCAAACGTGTATCTTGCAGGTGGAGAAAAAGAAAAAAGTAAGAAAAAGTGTATGGTGCTCTAAAGCACCACCATATTTTGTGCTCCCTCAAGCTTAGTCTTTGGGCCAGGTCATGTTCAGGTCAACCCGACCCGAGTGGAGTAGCAGCCAAGCCAAGCACCTGCGTCAGTGTGACACCAGCAGTATGGTCAAATCAGTTTGACCAGATCAACGGTTAGAAATTGTTTCTGCGATATCTTGATTGTTCGATGTCCGATCGGAGATCCGTTTGCGCCTAAGGACTCATTTCGAGCAGATCTACGCAGTGGAAGAGGTTGATTGGCTGTTTGACAGTCAAGGAGGAGGTTTGACCGATTGGAGGGTAGAAATTTGTTTCTACGTTATCGGAGCCATCCTGAGTCGGAATTCAGATCCGTTTCTTCCAGCGTGCTCGTGGTGACGAGATCTTTGACTTGATGCAGAAATCTGGAGGAGATCTGAACAGATGTGGATTGAGGCTAGAATCGGGTCTACTCGACCTGGTTGTTGTTGCAAACCCAATAATAGGAGTCGCCGGCCTAATTGCAAAGGGTTTGCTGATTCAAACGAAGTTGTTCGTTTGGGGTTCACATGATCGCATGTGATGATATTCATCTTGCCAGAGCCAAGCCGGAAAAGCAGCAAGGAGGAACTGATGTATCAGCAGTTGATCGAAGGCCAGGTCAAATGGAGTTTTTGACAGCTCCGAGGCAGAGGTTGTTCTGCAATGGAGTCATCTGAACTTGTATTCCCGATCTGTTTTGCTTGCATGCTTGTGGTGATTGGATCTTCATGGTGATGTTGAAGATGGGGCAAGATGGTGAGTGATTCAGATATCACTCAGATTCGTCAATGGTTTCGAGCTTTTAGTTCGAGGTGGAGTTTGACGTGTGCTGGTTCAACATGTCAAAGTGTTGAAGAAGACTGTATCGTTGGTGCAGTGACATACCATTCAGCAAGGTACGTGAAGACAATGCCGGTTTTATCTCTTAGTAGCTCGAGTTGTACGGAGTTGTACGGAATTCAAGCCAAGGTGGAGATTGTTAGGTTTATGTCTTGTATTCCGGTTTAACCGGATGAGTCCACTGGGTTAGCTAGGGACTGATTTAAGGTCAAGGGTATTTTGGTAATTGTACCGGGGCTTTCTTGGTGGCCAAGAAAGCAGGGATTATATATATGTATAGTCTGTAACCCTAGACCTTGCAGCGGCGGCGGCGGCAATAGTTGCCCGTGGTGTTCCCACACCACGTAGGAGAGATGAGGTGAGAGTGTGGGAATCTCTTGTATGCTTTACTTGTCATAGTGAAGATGTTCGTCCTCCTGTGCCCGTGGATGTAGCCCTGTTTGGGTGAACCACGTAAATCTTGTGTCTCTTCTTGTGTGTGGTTGATTGTTGATCTTGTGATTCCGTGGATGCGCACAACGGGTGATTATCAGAAAATCACAACAAAGTATTCGATGGCTTGATATCTAGAGAGCCAAAAAGTGAAGAATCCTTCTACGGCTAAGCCATAAGATGTGCTACTGCTAAGCCGTGGCTCAGTCGTTTGTCAAGTACGGCTAAGCCATTGACCAATATACGGTTAAACCATGACTGCGGAGGAAAAAATTATGTAACCTCGGCTCAGTCGCAGTGTAATTTATGGCTAAGCTATAGGCTGCTCATGGTTAAGTCATAAGCCATTAAACATTAGGGTTAATTAGGGGTTGTTGCAAGACCTTGTAAAACCTTAGTTTTTGGATCCCTTTACCCTATGCATTGGCCTAATGGAACAATTGAGCAACATGAAGGGTCTTGAGGGCTGAGACTCATTCATGCAACGTTGTCCATTTGTTAAGCACCTCCTCATGGGTGTTGGTTTAAGGGATTTCGATACACATTCTCAACATAATGTGACACCAAAAAAAAGACAATCATGTGTTGGATAACATAAAACTACATCATCATAGTAATTTTATCATTTATGCCACTACATGGACCTCGAAAAATGGTTTAAAATCACCATATCGGTTATGGTAGTGGGTGACCCCAAAAATCGATACTGTCACAGTCTGTTGTGATTGTCGCGGTGTGATTTTTTGTTCACCCAAACAAATTAAAAAATATATATATAAAAGTAAAAATATTGAAAAACTGCTAAAAACCAATGTTTTTTTTTCTTTAGTACAAACATTAAAATAGAATATTAGCCCGCGCCCCCCACCCCGCCCTGCCCCCCCCCCTGCTGCTTGAATTGTAGTTTCTTCTTAGTTCATTATGCAATTTCTAAGTCCATCATAGATTCACCAATATAGCACATATCTAAATATCTAATAGTAACCATCACCCTTTTATTAGGGTTGTGAAAAGAAACTAATAGGACTTAGGTCGATTGTTAGATTCATTGCTATAGAAGAACACCTTCTTTCACTTACCATTTTTTTTATTCTAACTCTATGTTAAAATATTTCAATTAACTTTATGATTAATAAGGCCTGTTTGCTTGATGTAAATCAAATAGAAAATAGATTTCAAAGGCAATGCTTCTTTAACTTTTGTGGTCAATTTAATGTTCATTAATTATCAATTTCTATTTTTATCAGATTAATAGCTATTTTCAAACATTCAATAAAAGGTAAAGACTCTCCATTGGTAACTATAGATTAAACCAGGCTATTATTACTATTTTTTTGTTTTTTTTGAAAGGAGATGATGGCACATCTATGATTTATGCAAAGCCGTAGCTGTTATTACTATTTACATTGTAGGATTTTGGACCATAAATTGGATATGTAAATATTGGATTCCTGAATAAGGCTAGTAATGGACTTGACTTTTCCATGTCTAAGCAATCTGCCTCGATAAGTTCATATTAATTTTATGTCACTTTCCTTTTTCCTTTTTCTAATGCTTCCATCTATAACCTAAAGAAAACCCTAGGATTCTATCTCTGATTTCAATTTCTCTACGATATTGTTTTCTTAGGATTTTGACTGTCCGAAGGATGTAAGTTGCATGCCCATTCTCAACAAGACATTGCAATCTAGACGGGTTAGACCAATTTAATTTGTCCAATGTCCAATATGACCTTATGTCAGCCAACTCAATCACTTCTAGACACTCCAATTACAATCTCAACACATGCATAACGTTCCAACAAAGCATCTCACCTAGGCTATTAAGTTCACGAAATTGCATCATGAACTCATCATTTCATGTAGAATTATGGGCTTAATTAGATTAAATGTATTTTTTCACTATGTATTTTTTCACTGAGTTTCATCATTTCATGCATTTTTACTTCAAAGTTGGGATTTCAAGCAATTCATACACATTCCCTGCATCATTTTAGGATTTTATGTAATTTCTCAAAATTTTGAATTATCCTAGTTCGATCAGGACTCTTTCTGGAGGAATCTCAGCTTTATCAGGACTTTTCACCGTTCCTCCATTTGGGCTAATTTTCATAGGGAATGAGAATTTTGAGACCTACAGAACTCCAGGGAAGATTTTAAGAAGTCCTACTTGCATTAGGATTCTAAAATGGGACCCACTTCAAAGCACGGATGGTCATCTTGGGACCTGTAGTACTTAAATATTGAAGCTAAAAGGGAAGCAAACTGACAATAGAAGAGCGAGTCCATCATGTGGACCCCACACACACATGTGGTCTCACACATGTGAGGATCGACCAGAGGGGAATCCACTCATCCTTGCACAAGCAATTCAGAATCATCTATTTCATGAATTTTTTGGAAATTCCAACAAAGTCCAAAAATTTGAGACTTAATTGAAGAAAGGAAATTTACATGAGCTAAAAAAGGTCCCACAGCACTATGGCACATCCCACTCTCCCCTTTCTTCTCTTGCAATTTGAATTTTTGTGTCAAGGGTTAATTCTTCCAAATTATCTCTCATTTTATCTCCAAGAAAATTTGAAAGAATGAAGATGTGTACACAAACAAGAGATAAATGCATGGAAGAGAAAAAACCAAGTTGAACAAGGACTCCAATGCCCCTTTGGACATCCATGGTGAGCCCCAACCTCCTTTAAAATCTCTGAAGATCTACACTCTTGAAGAATATTTTGGGCACATCTCTAGTGGGACCATATCTGAAGATAAGCCAAGCCATCCATGAAAACAGTAGGACTTAGAAGAGAAGTTTCTAAGAGACAATTGTACAAGGCATGCTATCTATACAAAACGTTTCTAATGCTCTTTTTAACGGCGAGCTAACTTTCTGATTGGAGTGAAAGATGAAGCTAAGCAATTTATCTTTCCAATTTATGTTTATTATTTTGCCTTTCTGTTATCACTTTTTAGTTGAGTTTCTTAAAAGAATAATAGATCGGCTTTCATGCCAGTGGGGGCAACTTCCGTTTTTGAATTTTCAAAAATAAAAGAAAATTTGATCATCCATGCTTAGCTTTCATAGGTTATGCTTAGGACTTTATTTCCTTTGATAGTCTATCCATATTTTGACACATGATACTTAGGACTTTTGTTAACTATGAAGTGAAGGAGATCCTGGGTTTCTAATATTATTTTTAATTTTAAAAAGTGTGTTGCATTAGTAAAACTTTCCAGATTAGAAACATTGATTTGTTTCTTATTTGAGTCATATTTGAGTCAAAAGTTTGGAATAACTGCATAGATTGATTGATTTCATTCACTTAGTGGATTTTGGCTTCTCTAATCTAATTGCATCATCTATTATTTTTACTTTTAATTACTTTAATTTTTTTATTCTTCTAGTTCTACTTCAAGTCAAACTCCTCATTTTTTAATTTCTATCTTAAAAATTCAGTTTTTAAATTTAGTTAATGCGGTTCTCTATGGGATCGACCTACTCTTGCCACTATCTATTACTGACTATTGTGCACTTGTGATTTTATTGATTTAAAATCACAACATATGCCAAATATCTACATTTACATTATCCATAACTTCAGTTTATATGAATCTTGACAAATAAAGGAAATTAGCTTGGGCTTGGACGCCTACTCTACATCAATGGTCAAGAATTGTTACAACCCACCTCACATAATTATTGGAGCAAGGATAGAATGAAAATTACCAAGCATGATGGAAGGCATCATATCCAAACTGAAAATGTAACTTGCGCTGGGTTTGTGCTTGTGCCTTGATTTTGAAGCCAGAGTGAAAATAGGTTGGGGTCGGGCTTAGGTCTCATGTTGGAATATGTGGTTGCAAAGGGTCAACCCTGACTAGAGCTATTTAAATAGAGGTAATGTTGGGGTCAAAATCTGCCACACTTGCCACTCATCATTGGAATTTAGATCCTCTAAGGTTCCACTTAATAGAAACTTGTAAGCCTCCTGGAGTGGCTTACTTTTTAAAAATTCAGAACTTTAGCAACGTTTGTTCTTTATGTAGTAAAATAAAAGTGTTAAAAGGTGATCTTAGCCACCAAAACCTATTTGCATGCTTAAAATAAGTGGAAAAGTAAATACTTCAGCGGCCGAAAATTTTATCAATACTTATTCAGCCGTGCACCAATAAAAACGTATGGTTATTTTACCTCACAAAACAAACTTCATACTTACTTTATCGGAAAGCTTACTTCTCTACTTCTCCATTACTTCATTAATAATTTTTCCATTGATTTAATATTTATTTTACTTTACAAGCATGTTTGTTTGCCATAAAAAACAAACTTCATACCTTTCACTGTATACATGTGTGGTAAATTAAAGTTGAAGTAAATGTTATATCAATGGTTAAATGTGAGATGGAGTAATATAAGATAAAATATATAGTGAAGTAATGTTTATTTTTTCTCTCTTTTTTTTTTGTCTGTTCGTTGTTGTTTTTTTTTTTTTTTGTTCTTTTTTCTATAATTGTTTTAGCTATGTTGGGCTTAGAATTTGTTATGAAATGATTCTTATGCTTGATAGACCTAGGCTTAGTCCTTGAGCATGTGTTGATTCACAGATATGGGCACGGATATGAACATGGGGAACGAGGATTCGATATGATAACTTCAAAAGTTAAGATACGGACATGGATATGACATCATTAATTAAATTTATAAAAAATTTATATACAGAAAAAAATAAACAATAAACTTGGGACCTCACTAATCTTAACCCCTCATGTGTTCTAATTTATATATTTTGTTATAAAAAAATAAAGATAGCTAAAAAATTTTAAAACTAAAGCTTGTAGCCCTGCCCATTCGTAAGATTTGACCTAGGTGCTATATTAATTTTTTTATGAAACCTTTCCCACGCCTAGGGCCCATCCAATTTAATTAATTTGCCCTAACCATTTATTTATTTTTTTACTTACACTAGGATATGAGTGACAATTAACATGGGGATGCGTGGATCAAGGAAATACAAAACTAGACTATCAAAACATTGGCCCATTTATCATTTTATTTTTGTGTGTGGGATTCAAGGATCTGAAATCAGACGGGCTTCAAGGATCCGAAGTCAGACTCATCAATTGAAAAACCCTAAGCTGCCTTTCTAGAAGCTTCGCAGCCCTAAAATATCTAGGGTTAACGAATGAAATAAAAGAGGGAGGGTGTGGGGGGTGGAAATGGACGGGGAGAGAGAGATGGCGAGTGGCGTCAATGATGGCGATGGGGATGGGGATAGTAATGGTGGGGGCAAGCGACAATGGCAGGATGGAGATCGAGATGGTGATGACGATGGCGAGCACAATCATCTATGGTTACGAAGCTAGGTACTCTAACCCCTCTCTCTCTTCCGATCCTCTCTTTCTCTCTTTTGGTTCCTTTTCTTTTCTTTTTTGGTTCTTTTTTTTTTTTTCTAGCAAATGACCACAACTAATTTCACAAAATGGAATCTCTCTCCCTTTCCCATCTTTTAATGGAATCTATCCGTTTCCCATTTTTTCTTTCTCTTGATCACAAAATGGGGAAAAAGGTAAGGTTTCTTTTTTTATTTTTCTACTTTTCCAGTTATAACAAAATCATTTAAAGGCGATTAGGAGATTGGGAGGAATTGTTGTTTCAATCAATTTCACTTTTTTCCTATAAAAATGGGGAAGCCGTATCCTAAAGTTCAACATTGTATCCCATCCGTATCTTACCTAACCCATACCCGTATCTATATCAAATCATATTGGCAGTGGTAGGATGGGTTGAAATGCCATATCCAGGCATCATAGTGTGTATGATACTAAATGTTAGCAACACTCAACTATGTGTATGTTGGCATGTTTGTGATTGCCTTGTATGAGGTAAAGTAAGATAGAAACTGGTGGTGAAATTGTTTTTTTTTTCCTTTTAGGTCTTTACTTTACCATACTTATCAAATTTTATGAGGTAAAAAAAATGTAATTTTTTCTAAGGTAAATTTTGAAGGAAAAAAATTGTTTTTCTTTTTTCTTTGTTTGTTTTTTTTTTCAATTGATTGTTGAAGATTACTTTTCCAATGGTAAAGGGGTAAAAAGTGATTGTTGAATGAACTTTACTTTTGCATGGTAAAGCTTCTTTCATCTTTGAAATTCACATCTGCTTCACAAATAAACAAAGGAATTAGGATTCTATGAGTGTTTGCCCTTCCGTGATCATGGGTGGACCAGTCAAGGTTGGTCCCTGCCTTGGATGGGTAGGCTGCCCAAGCCTTGCTTGGGCGCACATTCCCTCATTCCTCATTGCAACGTACTTTTCTCCTTCCAATGCTAAAATCCTGGTCCGAATTATATATCTCCTCAAAACTCAAAAGTGGAGCTGTGAGCGATGTTTTCACAATCTATGAGGTGGACAATAAACTGAGGCATTAAAATCTCCACTCACTCTTCGTTTTCAAACGTGTGAAGTAAAAGGTAGTAACGTCTGCGTTTGGTGGACCATTAAATGAGGTAGTAAAATCTCTATCGCCCACTATAACTTTTTACCATCCCACACTATAATATATATAGAAACTATTTAACCAACCTTTGGTGCACATAAAACTGCAATTTTCCATGTTGGTGACGGATAGCGGAGAGTGTTGGTTACAATTAAAAGTGAAACTGACAGCAAACACTGAAAAGGGGAAGGATAGATAAGGGGAAAAGAGGAGAGGAAAAGGAAAAGGGAAGGAAAAAAATTTTATAAGAAGACGAAGCGGAGGAATGATTGAAGACAACTAGAGTGAGGGTAATGGCCAAGTACAGAGAGAAAGGAGATGGCTCTGCGAACTTGGGTGTGTATTTTTCTTCTATTAGTCTCCACTCCTCTTCTCTTTTTTTTATTCCTTGTTCTTTCTCCACCACCTCTTTTTTATTATATACATGAAACGAACTCAAAGCCTCTAGTTGTAAGGTCAACTTTTTTTTTTTTAGTCGTTCTGGTTGGGGCTTATGGAGTTTTGGATATTGGGTATGATGGGAGAGGAGGGTTAATGCCTTCCGGATTGAAGAAGGATGGGTTTCGTGGGGTCCATCCCTCTTGCTCTCTCTACCCTTTCTCTCATATTTCCATCTCCGAGGGGACTAAAAGCATTTTTTTTTCTCAATAGGTGTTTTGGAATATATTCCATCCCTTCTTTTCTCTCTCATATTTTCACTTTCATTTCTGATAAGTTCTAAATAGGTTTGACTTCTACTTATGTTATATTGGCTTTTTTTTTCTATGCTTTTTTATTATTTTTATTTTTTATTTTTGTATTTTGTGAGATTAATGGAGAACTAGTTTTTATAGCTGTACTTTAGGTCTTGGACCGACACCCAGACTCCTAAGAACTGCATGATATATTGGGGTCGGATGCTTTAGTGCGTAGAATTTTCTTTCTTTAGCAGTTTTACTGAAGTCATTGGATTTGCTGCTTCCCTTTCTTTTCTTGTTTTCATAGCTCTGCCCATGGTCTCTTTATATATCTCTCTCCTCTTTTATTATTTCTTCGGTTTGTACAGTCACACTGGTGATATTTTAAAGCTATGATACCCTTCTGTAGAATCTATTTATGCAATGTGGACTGCAGTATATTTGAAAGGATTTTTTATTTTTTTATTTATTTTTATAGATTATTACGAGTTTAGCATTTTAAGAATAAATTAATAAAGTTTTTAACTAATTTATTTTTCTATTTTACAGGGATAAAGTCAAGTACTACGTGGTATAGGAAATTATAGGTTTGTTTAATAACTTGCAATCTTTTCTTTTATTTTATTTTATATTAGAGTGTAAAATAAACATGCATTAACATATTATAAACATGCATTAGCATTGGGTGTCTGTAATCTGAAATATAGAGATTTTTTAGTATATCTAAAACCAGAACAACACATTATGATTAAACCTTATCATATTTCATTTTCTCTTGATTTGAGGTTTTCTCTTAGTTTACTTTAGTAGTGAAGTACCAAATTGGTTAAGGAAAAGTTCCCTATATGCTAATATTCTTTAGAAAAAGAAGGAAAATACTCCCCATATGTTGGTAGTTAAAAGAGGGAGGAAAACAAAAACAAAATGCTCCATTTCTTGAATATTTTGAAACTATTCGGTCATTTTATTTGCCCCTCTTAGATGGAAAGGTTTCACTTATCTCCTATTTCAGTCCATCCACATGAGATGAGCACTCTAGTTAAAGCCAAAAAGCCAGCACACCATTGTTTCATCTTGAGAGCTTCATTTTAATATGGGCCTGATTAGAAAAAAGGCACAAATTCCTAGAATTGGACTGTCAAAGTGGGCTCAATTTAAAGTCCAAGTTTAATCAGAAATAGGTTTTTTTTTTTTTTGCTTGAAAAAAAAAAAGTGGGACCAAGCCAAATCCTTACTAGCCCATTTGGATAAGCCTAAATATTGAAAAGCCCTAGTAAGCCTAGCAATACAAAATATATGCAACAACCTAATAGATTTGAACCCATCAAAGCTGGCCCAAAATAGGTCTAGCCCACGAGGGAAGCAACCTGCATTGTCACCAAGGCACATGCCTGAATACCTCGTAGGAGAACAATCCCTAACCCTAATTATTATTATTATTTATATAATATTTCTTAGTTTTACTTCCCTACGATTCCTACTCTTCTCATTTCTCACCAAGGTTTCCTCTTAGCACATCCAATTGATCCTTATCTGAAAATCATATTGTGGGCCTAGCTTGATTACTTTCTTGTTGTAATGTATTGAGAAACATATATGTTTCAAATTATTAAAAATACTTACCTTACTAATTATTTATGACGGCTAAATAATTTCATCGAAATTGAAATAAGTCTTGCCCGAGTAGCTGGTCCTTTTTGTAACAATAATATTAGGTCCTTAAATGGACTAAATGTTTTTGAAAGACATATTTTGATCTATGAAGGGATAGACATTTAATAAAAATAGTTGCTTGATTTAATTGTGAGTTATAAATATTGAATGCAATTTAATATCAATGTAGAAAATATTTAAAAATGTGATGGGCATGCCAAATGATTCTGTTGATTTTTGGAAAATGGTCAAGGTAACATTCATGATTCATTTTCGAAGTTTTCTTTTTATTATGCAAGAACTTCACCTGTGAAGGTCTGTATTGGACAGTAATTAGAGAATTAGATAAAATTCCTCTCACTTTAGATTGTTTTATATAAATAGTGTGCGAACAAAATGATTGGAGAAAATAAAGGAGATGCTGCATTGTAGAAACCATAGGAAAGAAATCAAGGTGGAACAATAAACAGTATAAATTTTAACATGAAAGGATACACTAAACTGAAAAAAAGATTTTAAAAATCTCGTGAAAACAATGTTAATTATGTTATGGAGCTTTAAACAAGGGATTCAACTCATAGAAGGAAGAGATGAGACCATCGTTGTAAATGGGAGTAAGCAATAGTTGTTACCCTTTTAGGAAATACCTTTTGGCATTATAGATTATGAACAGTTGCCATGAAATTTTATTTTATTTTATTTTTTTTGGTATGATGTACTACTTGTACTTGCTTCATGTAATCGTCAATGACAACTAAAGGGTGAAACATATATGAAATGAATTCTCCCTAATAAGTGTAGCCAGTGTGAATCATTAGATAAGACAATGTGAGTTCATGAGATTGCAAAAAGATTTATCTTGACATCTTCTTGATCATTAAAGATAATACCAGACTAAATTTTGTGTTAATATCCTGAACTAAATGAAAGCATCTTTGAGAAGAGCCCAAACGGCCCCTCATGATCCTCCTCTATTGTCTCGCACCTATTAGACAACATATCTCCCTAATTCTCTTGCTAATTTTTCATATTTGAAGAAGGTAAATTGTTTGTATATATGGTAACATGATGTTTATATATGATAACATGTCTTTTTCTTTCATTCCTTTTTTTGTTCTTTTATTCCTTTATTTAATCTTCTTTTGTTTTTGTTGCACAATGGGAATTTTAGAGGAGCTTTTAAAAAGTTATATTATTTTTACCTTTGCTTAGTTGTAATTGTGGTCATTACATCCATGTCTATATTTTTTTAACTCTTTTTTTTTTCAGAACTCAGAGAAAAAAGAGAAATAATTGATGAGAGCTAACTGTGCAAAGGTTTGTGGTTTCCTCCATTGGTTTTGATTGTATCACATGCACTTTATTTGTCTAACATGCCCTCTAAAAACTCCTTGCTCCTTTCCTTGTGGTTTCTAATTTGTGTTGGCATATTTTACCTATAACTGTCTAGTACATTAAGAAGTTTCAAGATGTGCACATGGATTGGAAAACTAGTTTCGCAGAAAATTTTTATTAGAAATTTTATAATTCGAATTCCTTGCTTTTCCACAATGCTTCTTTGGTAGTTAAAGAAAACAATATATTATCCATTGTACTTTGAACTTCCTTTCACTCACAGAGAACTATTGCTCAAGATGTTTCCACCTCTAAGGGTTTACTTAATGCATGTTTGCCTTGTCATGCTTGAATGTTTGCCTTGGTGTCCTATTTTAGGTGTATTGCAAGCCTCTTCCTTTTCCCTCTCCATTGTTACCTCTTTACACATCATTGAATAAGGGAACTGTGATATGGTAAACCCTCCATCGAATAGTCTTGTCCATTTGGATGGGTGCCAAGCCTCAAGATCAATGATTATCGGGAGGGGTCACTATTTGTGTACAATTTGGATTGGTTGCTAGGTGGGCACCATTCATGAGTTCTCTGAGGAATATAGTTTTTTTTTATATTTCTCATTCATGAATTGATGGAACTTCCATTCAAATCATTAACGGTTGAGCTAACATCCAAACAGTCTACTATTCCAATCTACAACTACCAAATACAGTATACAAAGAACACAAGTCAAATCAGTTGGATTTGATCGGGCTTTATTTTCCAAGAGGCACTACATTTATAAATATCCAAATACAAATCTCTAACCTAAGAGAAAAGGAAGACTATTATAATGTAGCATAGTTGTAGTCATCTCTCCTCTACAAGCAAATTTACTAAAATCCATATGAAAGCACATCAAATAACTGCAATATTTCAAATTTCTATGAAAGATTTTTCCCTTTTCCACACATATGGAAAATGTTCTAAAACATACATAAAAAAACCTCTGTCACATTGATTGACTAAAGAAAGATAATTTAATAACCAACAAAACTCACACACATGTAATAGAGATGATCACAAGTTTCTCAAAATACAAATTCTAGAAAATTTGCCTATGGATAAGCCACTCACTACAATCAGACATTTGGTTTTGATCATTTTTATTTTCATCACTAGTATATATCGAATGATGCATTTTAGTCTATGAGAGATTATTAATAAGCCTTGGTTTTGGTAGGGTTACCCATTTTTGGAAAAAAACGAAAAATATTTGTGGGCGTGTTTATGAAACAAATGAACCCATCAATTTATTATTTTGCAAAATATATTTATTTTTGACTCTTCTATAAAGTTTTATTCGGATGCATTGTTGATTTGATTTTCGATAATATAAATTTCAAGGAATTTCTTGAATGTTGTAAAGTGTTAGATTGCTCTTTGAAAGAATCCTTTCTAGATGCTACTGTCTGATTTTGTTCAAGTGTGTGTTTGAGTCTTTTTTTATTATATATAAAACTCAAATAATTTTACATGTCATTTGATTTATGTGAATGGTATGATTTTAACAACCTTTAGTCTTATTTGAATTTGAATTTCATAGGCTTTCTAATGCTGATTATTAGAAACATGTGAGTTACCACATTTGGTGTTAGGGACTTAACCTCCCATAGGAAGTATGAGTGTTAATTTGAGTTTTCCTTACCCATTGACAAGCAACCGTATTAGTTAGTGTGGTGGCCTACAGTAGAAGAAAAATATTTTCTTGACTTGTTATAGTAAAGTGGCTTACCTATATTTTTTCTGATCTTCTTGACTGTTTTAGTGGCTTACAATTTGTCAAAGTGACAAGTTGATAACAACCTACAGATGCTTCATACAATTCTCTTTAGAAAGAAATCAAATGTGAAGTCTCTTTCTTTTGCCTTTTATGTTATTTTAATTTTTTGCATATTGTTTTCCTTTTGTTATTCAATACTTGTTTGCTTGGTTGTCAATTATTGTTGGTGTGTTTGAAACCTCTAATTTCCTTACAAATGTTAACAATTATACTGGTTTTGCAGAAGTACAATATGAAACGCAATATATGTGTTCAAAAATTGTACGAGACATGGTTAGAAGTGCAAGCTAACTCCGCCAGTTTTACTGCCGGTCCCAAGCCCGGGCAAAGGAGGAGGGTTGCGTTAGGTATGTTGACAACCAGTGTATAACTTTGTCACAAACCAAATAAGTATTCTGAGATATTAAAGAAACAAAATTTATGTAGCCAACCCCATCTTAGATGGGATATGACTTTGATGATGACGGTGATTATAGTTAGAAGTGCAAGCTTTCATACACTGTTCAAAATCTGACCATTAAATGGAACCAATTGATGTCTTATTGGACATTGTAGGATTTAGCATGATCAAAGTAGGTATATCAAGAACTACACTATGATCACCATTCTATAAGAGGTTATCAAGATCAATGCTATGATTATGATCAGAAAAGCGGCTTTAGGGTAACGCAAGGTGCATGCCAAGGCAAAGCGTAGCTAGCAAGAGATTCTAGCTATTGTCTCCAATAGGTTAAAACAAGTGGATTTTAATGTAGTAAGTAGCATTCTGATATCTATATCTGATTTCTACCATTACCATTTGCATGATTGGCATCATGCTTATAAATTTTTAAAAATGCGGGTGACATTGGCTGATATCCTCAAGGACCTAGGTATGAAGCTGGCCTAGTATTTGAGCTTGTACCTTTTACTTTTCTACTTGTCAATATATATAAATTACTAAAAATGTTACATTTCTTTCTGTTTTTAGCAATTTACTATCCAATTTTTTTTAATGTTTTCTAAGTGCTGGTGTTCAATAATGAATCATATTGTTATCTAATGTTCAGTGATTACTAGTCTTACTCCCACAAATATTGCATCATGTGAGATGTGATTTGTTAATGTGGATTCAAGTGGCACCTTCTTAGAAGAAAAGCTTCCCAATGTTCATTCCTTTGCTCAGAACTAGTGATTTAATTGTTCCACATGCCATATTATTTGATAGGGTCTTATACATGATGGGTCCTACCACTAGGCATCTTAGTCTGGAATAGTAGGACTTTCTTTTAAATTGTTTTAGTAGCTATAGTTGTGATGTCTAGGTATTGGAAAACTAACACTGTTCTCTTTCTATTACAAAGGCTTGCTTCAACATTAATTTATCTCATAGAAAGAATGAAATATACAGTCTCCTATTAACGAAGCAATATGAAATACAATGCAGAATGAAGAGAAAGCAAAAGAGGAATAGGAGGCAGAGGAAAAGAATTCTGAGAATGATGTGAGGAGTCGCTTGAAGTGGGTGCCTATGCAACTCAAGTTTCTCTCCATTTGTAGCCAATTGATATAGATTTCAGCTGTTGTAAAATAGCAAAAACTATATTATTTTTCCCTTTTAAAATATCAAGACCTCATAATATTTTAATGAGCATACGCAAGGAGAGGTCCATTGAATTTCATTGCTTCCGCTTTGAATTCGAAGCTTAAAGTTCGCAAAACTTTGCCGTCTTTGAAGCCTATGAAATCTTTGAAAAAAGACACCAAAAAGCTTATAGGGAAATATTACAACACCAACAAATAGATGTACAAGAACCATATAGGCACTTTTTAAATAGTTTATAAATAGACTCCTGTTTTAGATTCTCATGCATACTTGGAGATTGTTATATTTCTCATTTAGCTTCTGTTCCCTTACTTCCACTACATAGCCACAAATCACAATTAGGATCTAAACATGCATTCTTGTGCAATTTGTGTGTGTTTGAGAGAGAGAGAGAGAGAGAGAGAGAGAGAGTTGTGAACAAACACTTCTTGAGATAGAATAGCCATTTTCCTCACTTCATAACTTCGCTTTTTTTCTTTTTATGCTCTACTAAAATCTTGGCACCTATGTTTTTTGCTTACTTAGATTTCAATTGCTTATCCTCGATAAGAGAAGTCATTTGAAAGAAATAATAATTAAAAAAAAGTTCACTGTGGTAAGCATCACTATATAAAATTGTTCATCCAAAACATATTAGGTTTAAATGTACAATTGTGCAAGGAAAAGCCGAAATAGGTAGTATAATATATAGCAAATGATTGTCATTTATTCTGTGAAGCACCATCTTGTGATGTACATTCTTTCCCAAATGTAAAGATATGAAAACTAAGGCAAGAGACCGCTTTTAAAGATTTTTGTAATTGACTAATTCATGGGTTTGACATAACTTTGCGTCCCTTGAGTTGTATTTTATATTTCTTGTAGAATTGGCTGAGGTTTGTGCCACCGAAAGAGCTCAAGAGAAAAATTGAAGCAAATCATTAAAAGTGACAAAAAGGCTACCTAATTGATTTGGTAGAGGTCAGATCGATCGGACCTGCGATAAACTACAATTAAACGGGGTAGCGAAAAAATTGGCGAGGGAAAATGACTACCCAATCAATTAGGCATTCATCCTATCGATCAGATCACAAATAAAAACCCACTTTCCTATTTTGGATTTATTTCATGTTTGTGCTAAAAATGATAGTTCTTATTCTACAGGGAGTATTCATTTAGGGTATGAATTGTGGGTTATTTAAAGGGTTCCAATTTGAACCATAAAGTACAGATTTCATTATTCTTAGTGGAGATTATATAGTGGAAATCACCTTATTTCTCTAGAACTTCCATTTGAGAAATTGCGCTGAAGCTTTAGGTTCGTGAATATTGCTTCTACATCTCTTATAGAAGATTGGGAGCATCTTGTGTTGCCAAGGTATTATGAGATCAAGTGGAGATCGGTGCATAGCGAAGGAGAGTCGTGGCAAGGAGTTGTGCTAGAGTAACTCGGTCCCTAGGTCGAAAGAGTGACTAGATAAGGGTTGTGTGTATGTCTTGTAGCCGTTCGCTATTGCTTGATAGTTTATCCTTATTGAATTAGTAATTTTTTACCCAACTGGGATTTTTCACCTTAAAAAATTTGAGTGCCTACTTATTTGTGTGGTTAATTTTTATTTTCAAGTTTGTTTATTTCTTCCACCACGTTAATTGAATTGCAATATCGAAATTCAAATCTAGAACAATCCTTCAATTGATATCAAAGTGGGTACACAAATCTACTGTCTAGATCTATTGTGATTTCTTGAATGGAATTCATCAACCATGAAAGGACATTTACTAACAAACCCCCGATGCTAACTATGCCTATTGGAAAGTTAAGAACTGGTGTTGGCTCATAAAAAATCAAAAACATTATAAGTGTTGTAATGAAGACATTACAAGTAAGTTTAAGGCTTTTGGGCACATAAATCATAGGGTTATGGAACACTGGGTCAGGCACTGCATCCAGATGTTCAAACTAGTGAGACTCACTCAAAAGACTTTAGATGCAGTCAAAGGACAACAGTCTGAATTTTAGAACCATGGGACTTATTTGGTTATTCAACTCAGCAACCATCACATTTAGAGTTCATTGACTCAGACCCATGGTTCATTGAATATATTTAATTTTCTGGATTACTAAAGTGGCCAAAAATTACATGAAAGCTCTAAAGTATGCTAAGGAATGATACATCAAAGTTTCAAGGCATTTGGACTTCATTTCGACTTAGATTCAATTTTATGAGATTGTCTCTAAGGTTCCTTGGGGTCATTGTGGCAACTTATTCTTTTAGATGGAAAATCAACTGAAACTCATAAGGATACCCTCAAATGCATTCAAAGTTAATCCTTGAAAGTTTCAGGAACTCCTGGACATCATTTGAATCCAAACTCAAGTTCTGGTGTCTGTTTATCAAGTTCCTTGGGGTCATTATACAAAGTAACAACTCATGAAGAACAAATTAGATAAAACCCCTGGGGAAAGCTTAAGTTATATTCAGGAGTGATGCTTCAACATTTCATGTCAACTAGATCTCATTTGACCAAGTGCAGCTAACAAATTAACTTTGGGCTAGTGACCCCCAAACCTTAAGGCAATTGAGCAAAGTGCTATTTCTAGGTGGCCCAAGTTGATGAAATTCAAATGAAAGACCCAAGTCATGTTCATAAATGAACCTTCAAAGTTTGAAGTCACTTGACCCTAATTCAACTATATGTCAACTTAGGGGTTAGTGACCCCTACACCTTGGGTCATTGACCAAAGTCCTATTTCCTAAAGGCCAAAGTTCATAAAATTTGGATGAGAAAATCAAAATATGTTTAGGATCAACTCCCAAAAGTTTCAGAGTGCAAGAGGACATCATTTAGATAGAAAACCAATTGATTGCCTACAACTCAAGGGGACACTGGCTTAGCACATGCGGCTATGGGTCACTGAATGCAAACCATACTTCCATAAGGCCAAATTGCATGAAGACTTCAAAATGAGTCCAACATCAACTTCTCCATGTTTCAAGACCATCAGAGGTCATTTGGGCCCCAAACAGCTAAAATAATGGTGTATGTTCATGATTGAATAAAAGAAAAGTTAATCGACCTATAGAGGTCAAAAAGTGATGAAACTTCTACAACATGCTCAAAAAATGTTAGGAGACATCCCTCAAAGTTTTAGGCCATTTAAACACCATGTGGACCCCCAACTAGAAGTGGCTAGCCACAAAAGGAGAAAATCCATAGGGCTACCTACACTGAACGGGAGCTCCCGATCACTGACACCTCGTAGGAGGTTCCAAGCAGTTTCAAACAATTTTTTCACTTTATTTTGAAACCCAACTCCCTATAACCACTCAAACTACCCATATGGATTATAAATACAAACCCTTAGAACCTTGGCATGGGGATCGAGCAATTTCTGGTGTCTCTCTCTGGGCATCTCTGGTCACTCTCTGGATTTCTACCCCTCATTTGGCTCTCAACACTTTACACTAAGAGAAGCATCTCTTCTTCAAGCACTAGGTGTTCTACAAGGATTTAAGCCTTTGTCATTTTTCTTCCCCTCACATGCTTAAGGTAAAAAATGGTTTTGGGGAGGAAGATGCACACCATTGCCATATCTGAAGTCTGAATTCCAAATCATGAAACATCAAAAGAGTTCAAATGATGAAACTGTAATTTGCTTTGATTCTGTTACTTAAGGGAGTGCAAACCATTTAAGGAGTTCTGCTTATAACTCTTATGGTTTCATTATGCTCTTTGAAATTCATCATATCAAAATGACACAACTCCGATCTAATTTCCAATACAAACATTGGTATCGTTATTTATTCGGAATGATGATAATGAAAGACCATAAGTGATTCTAAAGTTGGATTTGATCTCCCAAGTTGCTATTTGCTTCCTCCTAATTTCAAAAATACAAACTATAGTCCTTTGGAGATGTTTCAGAAGAAGACAAAGAGAAGAAGGATAAGATAAAGCACTGTAGGACATAGTGACCGAGCCTGCCCTGTCACTAACAGTGCTCAATGATCAGTCATGGCCTATCACTGATCCTCACTTTCATAATTTTCTTCATTTTATTCTAATTATCATGTAATCTGAGATTTGACAATTTCTTACTTAGTTTGGATTACATCCGAGATTAAAGGAATGGACGGTAGCTTTTTAAAATTTGTAAACAGTCTGTATCCCTGAGGTCAGAGCCTTGAACCCATGTAAACTAAGGGAATTTAATGATGATCAATAGTTTTATTCCCATTTTTCTGTGTTTTGTGAACAAGTCTTGACTCTTGGATTGGCTTCCGTGACCATTAGGCATCAACTGAGGCCCGATTATCTTGAAACTTTGAGATATTGTATGTAAATATGTTTTTGAAGCTTTCCAATTAATTTTATTTGACGTAGTCTCTTGTGAGCAAGTCTAATTCCTTGACCTCAAGATATCGACTCCGTGACCGCAAGGCTATTGATGACTACTTTTGACCATGAATGAAGTCGAATTGTCTTGAAACTTTGTAAGTTTGACCTTGGACATGTCATGGGTCCTTCACATGAATTTCATCATACTTGGCCATCTGGCAGTAGGCTTGATTATGTCATCGTAAGAAGTTGGTGTTTACAGGGTTTGGTGACCTAATGGAATCCAACCACCTGTATTACCTGTCAATTCTCCTTTGTTTGCACCGTTAACACTAAAAATGTATTTTTTATGTGTCAACAACTTCACTCATAAAGGTCCATATTGGAGAGTGATTGGAGAATCTAGTGAATTCGTCTCTTTTCTAGATATTTTTATGCAAACATTGTGCAAACAAAATGACTGGAGAAAATTTAGTAGATACGCCATTGCAAAGAGGAGACACTAAATTGAAATTTTGAAAAAAAGGATTTTAAAAATCTCATGGAAACAATGTTATGGAACTTTCATCAAGGAATTAAATGGATAAAAGGAAGAGATGGGATGGTCCCTGTAAATGGGAGTAAGCAATAGTTGTCACCCATCATGAACTTTTTACTTTGGCATTATAGATAATATGAGATAATAGCTGTTAGTGGGGCGTACCTAAGTTGTAATAGCAATTTTATCTTGCATGCCACTGCATGGACATAAAAAATAGTTTAAAATCACAGTATCGGTTATGGTATTGGGCAACCCCAACATTTGATACTATCTCAGTATTAGTCACGATTTGTAGTCTGTCATGATTGCCGCAGTGTGAATTTCTGTTCACTCAAACAAATTAAAAAATATAAAAAAAATAAAAATATTAAAAAGCTACTAGAAAACAATGTCTTTTTTTTTCTTTAATACAAACTATAAAACAAAATATCAACCCCCTCCGCCCCCCCCCCCCCCCCCCCACCCATTTGTAGCTTCCTATTAGTTTAATATGCAATTTGTAAGCCCATCATATATTCACCAATATAGCATATATCTAAATTTCTAACAGTAACCATTACCCCTTTATTAGGGTTGTGAAAAGAAACCAATAGGAATTAGGTTGATTGTTAGATTTGTTGCTATAGAAGAACACCTTCTTTCAATTACCATTTTTCTAATTCTAACTCTATCTCAAAATATTTCAATTAATTTTATGATCAATAGGGTATGTTTGCTTGATGTAAATCAAATTGCAAATAGATTTAAAAGGCAGTGCTTCTTTAACTTTTGTTTCCAAATCAATTTTCTTTAATTATTAATTTCTATTTTTATCAAATTAATAGCTATTGACAAACATTCAACAAAAGGTAAAGACTCTCCACTAGTAACTATATATTAAACCAAACTATTATTACTATTTTTTTTTTCTTTGAAAGGAGATGATGGCACATTTACAAACGAAACCATTGCTATTATTACAATCTACGTTGTAGGATTTTCGACCATAAATTGGATATGCTAATATTGGATTCCTAAATAGCGCTAGTAATGGACTTGACTTTTTCGTGCCTAAGCAATCTGTCTAGATAAGTTCATATTAATTTTACGCCACTTTCCTATTTTTCCTTTTTCTAATGCTTCCATCTATAACCTAAAGAAAACCCTAGGATTCTGTCTCTGATTTCAATTTTTCTATGATTTTGATTTCTTAGGATTTTGATTATCCTAAGGATGTAAGTCATATGCCCATTTTCAACATGACATTGGAATCTAGACGGGTTAGCCCAATTTTATTTGTCCAATGCCCAATAAAATCTTACGCAGGCCAACTCAATCTCATCTAGACATTCCAATTACAATATCAACACATGCATAACTTTCCAACAAAGCATCTCACCTAGGCTGTTAAGTTCATGAAATTGCATCATAAACTCATCATTTCATGTAGAATTATGGACTTAATTAAGTAAAATGCATTTTTTTTCACTAAATTTCATCATTTCATGCGTTTTTACTTCAAAGTTGGAATTTCAAGCAATTCATACGCATTCCCGACATCATTTCACTATTTTACGCAATTTCTCAAAATTTTGAATTATCCTAGTTGGATCAGGACTCTTGCCAGAGGAATTCCAGTTCTATTAGGACTCTTCACCATTCCTCTATTTGAGCTAATTTTTGTAGGGAATGAGAATTCTGAGACCTACAGAACTCTGGGGAAGATTTTGAGAAGAGTCTGACTTGCATCAGGATTTTAAAATGGGACCCACTTCAGAGCACGGACTGTCATCTTGGGACCTGACTGCTTAAATTTTGAAGCTAAAAAGGAAGCAAACTGACGATAGAAGAACAAACCCATCAAATGGACCCAAGAAATGCACATGTAGTCTCACACATGAAAGGATCGACTAGAGGGGAGTCTACTTATCCTTGCACAAGCAATTCAAAATTATCTATTTCATGAATTTTTAGGAATCCCAAGAAAGTCCAAAATTTTGAGACTTTATTGAAAGAAGGAAATTTATAGGAACTGAAGAGGGTCCCACAACACTATGGGACATCCCATTCTCCCCCTTATTCTCTTGCAATTTGAATTTTTGTGTCAAAAGATAATTCTTCTTAATTATCTCTCATTTATCCCCAAGAAATTTTGAAAGAACGAAGATGTGTACACAAACAAGAGATAAATGCATGGAAGAGATAAAACCATGTTGAACAAGGACTCCATGTCCCTTTGGACGTCCATGGTGGGCCCCAACCTCCTCTGATGTAAGCTTTCAAGCCCCATTTCTCTATGCACACACCTCGAGTCCCACTATTTGAAAATCTATGAAGATTTACACTCTTGAAGAATATTTTGGGTACATCTCTAGTGGAACCATATCTAAAGGTAAGCCAAGCCATCCATGAAAACAGGACTTAGAAGAGAAACTTATGAGAGACAATTGTACAAGATATGCTATCTATGCAAAAGCTTTCTAGTGTTCTTTTCAATGGCGGGCTAACTTTCTGATTGGAGTGAGAGATGAAGCTAAGTGATTTATCTTTCTAATTTATATTTATTATTTTGTCTTTCTGTTATCACTTTTTGATTGAGTTTTTTAAAAGAATAATAGATCTATTTTCAAGCCAATGGGAGCAACTTCTATTTCTGATTTTTCAAAAATAAAAGAAAACTTGGTCAACCATTCTTAGCTTTGATAGGTTATGCTTAGGACTTTGTTTCCTTTGATAGTCTATCCATATTTTTGACAAGCAATACTTAGGACTTTTGTTAAATCTAAAGTGAAGGAGTCTTGGGTTTTTGATATTATTTATAACTATAAAAGGTTTTTGCCATAGTAAAACTTTCCAGATTAGAAACATTGATTTGTTTCTTATCTGAGTTATATTTAAGTCAAAAGATTGGAATAACTGCATAGATTGATTGATTTCATTTACTTAGTGGATTCTAGCTTTTCTAATCTACTTGCATCATGAATTATTTTTACTTTTAATTACTTTATTTTTTTATTCTTCTAGTTCTACTTCAAGTCAAACTCATCATTTTCTAATTTCGATTTTAAAAATTCAGTTTTTAATTTTACTTAATGCAGTTCTCTATGGGATCGACCTATTCTTGCCATTATGTATTACTGACAATTTTGCACTTGCAATATTATTGATTTTAAATCACAACATAAGCCAAATATCTACATACACGTCATCCATAACTTCCGTTTATATAAATCTTGACAAAGAAAGGAAATTAGCTTGGGCTTGGACATGTACTCTCATCATTGGTCAAGAATTGTTACAACTCATCTCACATAATTATTGGAGCAAGGATAGAATGAAAATTACCAAGCATGATGGAAGGCATCATATCCAGCCTAAAAATGTAACTTGTGAAAGTGTAACTCGCATTGGGTTTGCGATTGTGCCTTGATTTTGAAGCCAGAGTGAAAATAGTTTGGGGTCGGGCTTAGTTCTCATGTTGGAGTATGTGGTTGCAAAGGGTCAACCCTGACTAGGTCTATTAAAATAGAGGTAAAGTCAAGGTCAAAATTTGCCACATTTACCACTCATCATCGGAATTTAGATCCTCTAAGCTTCCACTTAATAGAAACTTGTAAGCCTCCTGGAGTGGCTTACTTTCTAAAAATTGAGAACTTTTAGTAATGTTTGTCCTTTATGTAGTAAAATAAAAGTGTTATAAAGTGATCTTAGCCGCCAAAACTTATTTGCATGCTTCAAATGAGTGGAAAAGTAAATACTTCAGCGGCCAAAAATTTTATCAATACTTCATCAACCACCAATAAAAACTTATATGGTTATTTTACCTCACAAACAAACGTCATACATACTTTATTGGAAAACTTACCTCTCTAATTCTCCATTACTTCATTAATAACTTTTCCATTGATTTTATATTTATTTTACTTTACAAGCATGCTTATTTACCATAAGAAACAAGCTTCAAACGTTTCACTGTATACATGTGTGGTAAATTAAAGGTGAAGAAAATGTTATATCAATGGTAAATGTGAGATGGAGTAATATAAGATAAAATATATGGTGAAGTAATGTTTAATTTTCTCGTTTTTTGTCTGTCTATTGTTGTTGTTTTTTCTTTTTAAATTGTTTTAGCTATGTTGGGCTTAGAATTCATTATGAAGTGATTCTTATGCTTGGTAGACTTAGGCTTAATCCTTGAGCATGTGTTGATTCACAAATATGGGCACAAACGCGAACGTGGGGAGCGGAGGTTCGATACGACAAGTTAGGATATGTACACGGATATGACATCATTAATTAAATTTATAAAAAAATTATATATAGAAAAAAAATAAAAAATAAAAATGGGACCTCACTAATCTTAGCTGCTCTTGTATTCTAGTTGGCCCATTTATCATCTTATTTATGTGTATGGGCTTCAAGGATCCGAAGTTAGACACATCAATGGAAAAGGCCTAAGCTTCCTTTCTGGAAGCTTCGCAGCCCTAAAATATCTAGGGTGAAAGAAGGAAATAAAAGAGGAAGGGGCGGGGGGTGGAAATGGAGGGGGAGAGACAAATGGCGAGTGGTGTCGACAATGGCGATGGGGATGGGGATAGTGATGGTGGGGGCGAGTGGCAGTGGCAGAATGGAGACCTAAAAGGTGATGGTGATGGCAAGTGCCTTTAGCTCTGGCTACAAAGCTAGGTACTCTAACCCCCTCTCTCTCTTTCTCTTTTGGTTCCTTTTCTTTTCTTTTTTAATCTTTTTTTTTCTAGCAACTAGCCACAACTAATTTCACAAAATGGAATCTCTCTCCCTTTCCCATCTTTTAATGGAATCCATCCCTTTCCCATTTTTCTTCCTATTGATCAAACAAAATGGGGAAAAAGGGTTAGGTTTCTTGTTTTTTTTTTTTTTTTTAACTTTTCTAGTTATAACAAAATCATTTAAAGGCGATTAGGAGATTTGGGAGGAATTTGTTGTTTCAATCAATTACCTTTTTTCCTATAAAAAATGGGGAAGCCATATCCTAAATTTCAACATCGTATCCCATCCGTATCTTACTACGCCATACCGGTAACTATATCAAACTGGTGGTGTAATATATATATATATATATATATTTAGGTCTTTACTTTACCAAACTTATCTAAATTTTATGAGGTTAAAAAAATGTAATTTTTTATGAGGTAAATTTTGTAGGAAAAAAGTGTTTTTCTTTTTCTTTTTTTTCTTTTAAGTTGATTGTTGAAGATGACTTTTCCAATGGTAAAGGGGTAAAAAGTGATAGTTGAATGAACTTTACTTTTACATGGTAATGCTTCCTCCATCTTTGAAATTCATATCTGCTTCACAAATAAACTAAGGACTTGAGTTCCTATGAGTGTTTGCCTTTCAGTGATCATGGGTGGACTAGTCAAGGTTGGTCCCTGCCTTGGATGGGGTAGGCTCCCCAAGCCTTACTTGGGCCCACATTCCCTCATTCCTCATTGCAACGTATTTTTCTCCTTCCAATGCTAAAATCCATGGCCGAATTATATCTAATCAAAACTCAAAAGTGGAGCTGTGAGGGATATTTTTACTATTTATAAGATGGAAAATTAACTGAGGTATTAAAATCTCCACTCATTCTTTGTTTTCAAACGTGTGAAGCAAAAGGTAGTAACGGGTGCATTTGGTGGACCATTACATGGGGTAGTAAAATCTCAATCGCCCACTATAACTTTTTACCATCCCACACTATAATATATAGTAACTATTTAACCAACCTCTGGTGCACATAAAACTGCAATTTTCCATGTTGGCGACGGAAAGCAAAGAGCGTGGGTTGCCACTAAAAGGGAAAATGAGAGCAAACATAGAAAAGGGGAAGGATAGGGAAGGGGAAAAGAGGAGAGGAAAAGGAAAAGGGAGGGAAAAAAATTATACGAAGAGGAAGTGGAGGAATGATTGAAGACAACTAGAGTGAGGGTAATGGCCGAGTACAGAGAGAAGGAGATGGCTCTGTGAACTTGGGTGTGTATTTTTCTTCTATTAGTCCCCACTCCTCTTCTCTCTTTTTGATTCCATGTTCTTTCTCCACCACCTCCTTTTTATTATATATATGAAACGAACTCAAAGCCTTTAGTTGTAAGGCCAACTTTTTTTCTTTTTCGTTCTGGTTTGAGGTTATGGAGTTTTGGATTTTGGGTATGATGGGAGAGGAGGGTTGATGTGGTCCAGATTGAAGAAGGATGGGTCTCATTGGGTCCGTCCCTCTTGCTCTCTCTATCCTTTCTCTCATATTTCAATTTCTGAGGGGACTAAAAGCATTTTTTTTCTCAATAGGTGGTTTGGAATAGATTCCATCCCTTCTTTTCTCTCTCATATTTTCACTTTCATCTCTGATAAGTTCTAAATAGGTTTGACTTCTACTTATGTTATATTGGTTTTTTTTCCATGCTTTTTAATTATTTTTATTTTTTAATTTTTGTATTTTTTGAGAATGGAGGACTTGTTTTTACAGCTGTACTATAGGTCTTGGACCCACACCCACACACCCAAGAACAACTGCATGAGATATTGGGGTCGGTTTAGTGTCGATTGGTATAGTGTGTAGAATTTTCTTTCTTTAGCGGTTTTACTGAAGTCATTGGATTTGTTGCTTCCTTCTCTTTCCCCGTTTTCATAGCTCTGCCCTATGGCCTCTCTATATATCTCTCCCCTCTTTTTCTATTTCTTCGGTTTACACAGTAACACTAGTGATATTTTAAAGCTATGATGCCTGTCTATAGAATCTGTTTATGCTATGTGGACTGTAGTATATTTGAAAGGGTTTTTTTATTTTTAATTTATTTTTATAGATGATTATGAGTTTAGTATTTTAAGAATAAATTAACAAAGTAACTAATTTATTTTTTATTTTACAGGGATAAAGTCAAGTACTACGTGGTATAGGAAAATATAGGTTTGTTTGATAACTTGCAATCTCGTTTTTTATTTTATTTTATATTAGAGTGTAAAATAAACATGCATTAACATATTATAAACATGAATTAGCATTGGGTGTCTATAATCTGAAATATAGAGATTTTTTAGTATATCTAAAACCAGAACAACACATTATGACTAAACATTATCATATTTTATTCTCTCTTGATTTGAAGTTTTCTCTCACTTTACTTTACCAATGAAGTACCAAATTGGTTAAGGAAAAGTTCCCTATATGCTAATATTCTTTTGATAAAAAGAAAGGAAAATACTCCCCATATGTTGGTAGTTAAAGGAGGGAGGAAAACCAAAACAGAATGCTCCATTTCTTGATTATTTTGAAACTATTTGGTCATTTTATCTGCCCCACTTAGATGGAAAGGTTTCACTTATCTCCTATTTCAGTCAATCCACATGAGATGAGCACTCTAATTAAAGCCAAAAAGCCATCACACCATTGTTTCATCTTGAGAGCTTCATTTTATCATGGGCCCAATTAGAAAAAAGGCACAAATGCCTAGAATTGGACTGTCAAAGTGGGCTCAAATTAAAGTCCAAATTTAATGAGAAATAGTTTTTTTTTCTTGAAAAAAAAAAGTGGGATCAAGCCAAATCCTTACTAGCCCATTTGGATCAGCCTAAATATTGAAAGGCCCTAGTAAGCCTAGCAATACAAAATATATGCAACAACCTAATAGATTTGAACACATCAAACTCAGCCCAAAAGAATCTAGCCCATTAGGGAAGCAACCTGCATTGTCACCAAGGCACATGCATGAATACCTCGTAGGAAAACATTTCCTAACCCTAATTATTATTATTATTTATATAATTCCTCTTAGTTTTACTTCCCGACAATTCCTACTCTTCTCATTTCTAACCAAGCTTTCCTCGTAGCACATCCAATTGATCCTTATCTCAAAATCATATTGTGGGCCTAGATTGATTACTTTCTTGTTGTAATGTATTGATAATATATGTTTCAAATTATTAAAAACACTTACCTTACCAATTGTTTTTGACCGCTAAATAATTTCAATGAAATTGAAATAAGTCTTACTTGGGTGGCTGGTCCTTTTTGTAATAATAATATCAGGTCCTTAAATGGACTAATTGTTTTTGAAAGACATATTTTGATCTATGAAGAGATAGACATTTAATAAAAATAGTTGATTGATTTAATTGTGAGTTCTAAATATTGAATGCAATTTAATATCAATGTAGAAAATATTTAAAAATGTGATGGGCAGGCTAAATGATTTTGTTGATTTTTGGAAAATGGTCAAGGGAACATTCATGATTCATTTTGAAAGTTTTCTTTTTATTATGCGAGAACTTCACCTGTAAAGGTCTGTATTGGACAGTGATTAGAGAATCAGGTGAAATTCCTCTCTTTTTAGATCTTTTTATATAAATAGTGTGCAAACAAAATGACTGGAGAAAATGAAGGAGATACTGCATTGTAGAAATCATAGGAAAGAAATCAAGGTGGAACAATAGACAGTATAAATTTTAACATGAAAGGATACACTAAATTGAAAAAAAGATTTTAAAAATCTCATGAAAACAATGTTAATTATGTTATGGAGCTTTAAACAAGGGATTGAACTCATAGAAGGAAGAGATGAGACCATCATTGTAAATGGGAGTAAGCAATAGTTGTTACCCTTTTAGGAAAATTTTCCTTTCGGCATTATAGATAATGAACAGTTGCCAAGAAATTTTATTTTATTTTATTTTTTTGGTATGATGTACTACTTGTACTTGCTTCATGTAATCGTCAATGACAACTAAAGGGTGAAACTGATATGAAATGAATGCTCTCTAATAAGCGTAACCAGTGTGAATCATTAGATAAGACAGTGTGAGTTGATGAGATTGCAAAAAGATTTATCTCGACATCTTCTTGATCATTAAAGATAATACTAGAATAAATTTTGTGTTAATATCCTGAGCTAAATGAAAGCATCTTTAAGAAGAGCCCAAACGGCCCCTCATGATCCTCCTCTATTGTCTTGCACCTATTAGAACAACAAATCTCCTTAATTCTCTTGCAAATTTTTCATATTTGAAGAAGGTAAAATGTTTGTATATATGGTAACATGATGTTTATATATGATAACATGTCTTTTTCTTTCATTCCTTTTTTTGTTCTTTTATTCCTTTTTTTAATCTTATTTTCTTTTTGTAAATGGGAATTTTAGAGGAGTTTTTAAAAAGTTATTTTTACCTTTGCTTCGTTGTAATTGTGGTCATTACATCCATGTCTATATTTTTTTAACTCTTTTTATTTTTTTCAGAACTCAGAGAAAAGAAAAAGAGAAATAATTGATGAGAGAAAATTGTGCAAAGGTTTGTGGTTTCCTCCATTGGTTTTGATTGTATCACATTCACTTTATTTGTCTAACATACCCTTCTAAAAACTCCCTGCTCCTTTCCTTTTGGTTTCTAATTTGTGTTGGCATATTTTACCTAGAACTTTTTAGTACATTACGAAGTTTTAAGGTGTGCACATGGATCAGAAAACCTATTTCGTAGAAAATTTTTATTAGAAATTCTATAATTCGAATTCCTTGCTTTTCCACAGTGCTTTTTTGGTAGTTAAAGAAAACAATATATTATCCATTGTACTTTGAACTTCCTTTCGTCGACAGAGAACTATTGCTTAAGATGTTTCCACCTCTAAGGTTTACTTAATGCATTTTGCCTTGTCATGCTTAAATGTTTGCCTTGGTGTCCTATTTTAGATGTACTACAGCCCAATTCAATGCAAGATGTAGCCTCTTCCTTTTCCCTCTCCATTGTTACCTCTCTATACGTCATCGAATAAAGGAACTGCGATGTGGTAAACCCTCCATCGAACGATCTTGTCCATTCGGATGGATGCCAAGCCTCGAGATCAATGACTATCGGGAGGGGTCACTCTTTGTGCATAGTTTGGATTAGTTGCTAGGTGGGCACCATTCATGAGTTCTCCAAGGATTATAGTTTTTTTTATATTTCCCATTCATGAATTGATGGAACTTCTGTTCATATCATTAACGGTTGAGCTAACATCCAAACAATCTACTATTCTAATCTACAATTACCAAATACAGAATCCAAAGAACACAAGTCAAATTAGTTGGATTTGATCGGGCTTTATTTTCCAAGAGGCACTACATCTATAAATATCCAAATACAAATTTCTAACCTAGCAATTGAGAAGAGAAAAGGAAGACTATTATAATGAAGCATAGTTGTAGTCATCCCTGCTCTACAAGCAAATTTACTAAAGTCCATATGAAAGCACATCAAATAATTGCATTTTTCAAATTTCTATGAAAGATTTTTCCCTTTTGGACACATACGGAAAATTTTCAAAAACATACATAAAAAAACCTTTGTCACATTGATTGACTAAAGAAAGTTAATTTAATAACCAACAAAACTCACACACATGTAAGAGAGATGATCACAAGTTTCTCAAAATACAAATTCCAGAAAATTTGCCTATGGATGAGCCACTCACTACAATCAGACATTCGGTTTCAATCATTTTTATTTCAATCACTAGTATATATCAAGCGATGCATTTTAGTCTATGAGAGATTATTAATTTGTAGCCTCCGTTTTGGTCGGTTGACCCATTTTTGGAAAAAAAAAATTAAAAATATTTGTGGACGTGTTTATGAACCCATCAATTTATTATTTTGCAAAATATTTGTATTCAACTCTTCTGTAAAGTTTTATTTGGATCCATTGTTGATTTGATTTTTGATAATATCAATTTCAAGGAATTTCTTGAATGTTGTAAAGTGTTAGACTGCTCTTTGAAAGACCCTTGCAAGATGCCATTACATGATTTTGTTCAAGTGTGTGTTTGAGTCTTTTTTGATTATATACAAAATTCAAATCATTTTACATATCATTTGATTTGTGTGAATGGTATGAATTTAACAACCTTTAGTCTTATTTAAATTTGAATTTCGTAGGCTTTCTAATGCTGATTATTAGAAACATGTGAGTTATCACATTTTGTTGTTAGGTACTTAACCTCCCATAGGAAGTATAACTGTTAATTTGAGTTTTGCTTACCTATTGACAAGTAACCGTATTAGTTAGTGTGGTGGCCTACACTAGAAGAAAAATATTTTCTTGACTTGTTATAGTAAAGTGGCTTACCCGCATTTTTTCTTATCTTCTTGATTGTTTCAATGGCTTACAATTTGTCAAAGAGACAAGTTGATAACAAACTACAGATGATTCATACAATTCTCTTTAGAAAGACATCAAACGTGAAGTCTCTTTCTTTTGCCTTTCATTTTATTTTAATTTTTTGCATATTGTTTTCCTTTTGTTCATTACTTGTTTGCTTGGTTGTCAATAATTATTGTTGTGTTTGTGTGTTTGAAACCTCTAATTTCCTTACAAATGTTAACAATTGTATTGGTTTTGCAGAAGTACAATATGAAACACAATATATGTGTTCAAGAATTGTATGAGACATGCTTAGAAGTGCAAGCTAACTCCGCCAGTTTTATTGCTGGTCCCAAGCCCGAGTAAAGGAGGAGGGTTACGTTACGCATGTTGACAACGAGTGTATAACTTTGTCACAATCCAAACACGTATTCTGAGATATTGAAGAAACGAAATTCATGTAGCAGACCCCAACTTAGCTGGGATATGACTTTGATGATGACGATGATTATGGTTAGAAGTGCAAGCTTTCATACATTGTTCAAAATCTGACCGTTAAATAAAACCAATTGATGTCTTGTTGGACATTGTTGGATCTACAATGATCAAAATAGGTATATCAGGAACTACACTATAATCAGGGTTCTATAAGAGGTTTTCAAGATCAATGCTATGATTATGATCAGAAGAGCGGCTTTAGGGTAAAGCAAGGTGCGTGCCAAGGCAAAATGTAGCTAGCAAGAGATTCTAGCTGCTGTCTCCAATAGGTTAAAACAAGTGGATTTTGATGTAGTAAGTAGCATTCTGATATCTATATCTGATTTCTTCCATTACCATTTGTATAATTGACATCACGCTTATAAATTTTTAAAAATGCAAGTGACATTGGTGGCCTAGTATGAAGCTGGCCTAGTATTTGAGCTTGTACCTTTTACTTTTCTACTTGTCAATATATAGAAATTTCTAAAAATGTTACATTTCTTTTTGTTTTTAGCAATTTACTATCCATTTTTTGTCAATGAATTCTAAGTGTTGGTGATCAATAATGAATCATATTGTTATCTAATGTTCAGTGATCTACTAGTCTTACTCTCACAAATATTGCATCATATGTGAGATGTGATTTGTTAATGTGGATTCAAGTCGCACCTTCCTAGAAGAAAGGCTTCCTAATGTTCATTCCTTTGCTCAAAACCAGTGATTTAATTGTTCCATGTGCCATATTATTTGATAAGGTTATATACATGATGGGTCCTCCCACTAGGCATCTTAGTCTGGAATAGTAGAACGTTTCTTTAAAATTGCTTTAGTAGTTGTAGTTGTGATGTGCAACTATTGGAAACTAACACTATTCTCTTTTTATTGTAGAGGTTGCTTCAACATTAATTTATCTCATAGAAAGAATGAAATACACAGTCTCTAATTAAAGAAGCAATACGAAATACAATGCAAAATGAAGAGAAAGAGGAAGAGGAATAGGAGGAAGAGGAAAAGAATTTTGAGAATGATGTGAGGAGTTGCTTGAAGTGGGTGCCTATGCAACTCAAGTTGCTCTCCATTTCTAACCAATTGATACAAATTTTAGCTCTTGTAAAATAGCAAAAACTATATTATTTTTCTCTTTTAAAATATCAAGACCTCATAATATTTTAATGAGCATACTTAAGGAGAGGTCCTTTGAATTTCATTGCTTCCACTTTGAATTTGAATCTTAAAGTTTGCAAAACTTTGCTGTCTTTGAAGCCTATGAAATTTTTGAATAGAGACACCAAAAAGCCAATCGAGAAATATTACAACACAAACAAATAGATGTACAAGAACCATATAGGCACTTTTAAATAGTTTATAAATAGACTCTTGTTTCAGATTCTCATGCATACATGGAGATTGTTATATTTCTCATTTAGCTTCTGTTCCCTTAATTCCACTACATAGCCACAAATCACAATTAGGATCTAAGCATTCATTCTTGTGCAATTTGTGTGTGTTTGAGAGAAAGAGTTGTGAACAAACACTTCTTGAGATAGAATAGCCATTTTCCTCACTTCATAACTTCCCTTTCTTTCTTTTTATGCTATGCTAAAATCTTGGCATAAATGGTTTTTGCTAACTTAGATTTCAATTGCTTATCCTGGATAAGAGAAGTCATTTGAAAGAAATAATAATTAAAAAAGAGTTCACTGTGGTAAGCATCACTATATAAAATTGTTCGTCTATTAGGCTTCAAATGTACAATTGTGCAAGGAAAAGCTAAAACAGGTAGTATAATATATAGCAAATGATTGTCATTTATTCTGTGAAGCAAATGATTGTCATTTATTCTGTGAAGCACCATCATGTCATGTCCGTTCTTTCCCAAATGTAAAGATTTGAAAACTAATGCAAGAGACCGCTTTTAAAGATTTTTGTAATTGGCTAATTATGGGTTTGACATAACTTTGGGTCAATTGAGTTGTATTTTATATTTCTTATAGAATTGGCTGAGGTTTGTGTTGCCAAAAGAGCTCAAGAGAAGAATTGAAGCAAATCGTCAAAAGCGACAAAAAGGCTACCTGATTGATTGGGTAGAGGTCAGATCGATTGGACCTGCGACAGGCTACAATTAAATGGGGTACAGAAAAATTGGCGAGGCAAAATGACTACCTAATCAATTAGGCATTCAACCTATTGATTGGATAGCAAACTAAAACTCACTTTCCTATTGTGGATTTGTTTCATGTTTGTGCTAAACCTAATAGTTCTTATTTTGTATTCCTTTAGGGCACGAATTGTAGGTTATTTAAAGGGTTCCAATTTCGACCCAAAAGTATAAATCTCATTATTTTTAGTAAAGATTACATGGTGGAGATCACCCTATTTTTCTAAAACTTCCATTTGAGAAATAGCGCTAAAGCTTTAGGTTAGTGAATATTGCTTCTACATCTATTGTAGGAGGTTGAGAGCATCTTATGCTATCAAGGTGTTGTGAGATCAAGTGAAGATTGGTGCATAGCGAAGGAGAATCGTGGCAAGGAGTAGTGCTAGAGTAACTCAGTCCCTAGGTCAAAGGAGTGACTAGATAAGGGTTGTGTGTATATCTTGTAGCTATTCGCTATTGCATAATAGTTGATCCTTATTGAATTAGTAATTTTTTACCTGGTTGGGGTTTTTCACCTTAAAAAATTTGCATGCCTACTTGTTTGTGTGGTTAATTTTTATTTTCAAGTTTGTTTAATTCTTCCACCACTTATTAATTGAATTGCAATATCTAGATTCAGATATGAAAGAATCCTTCAATTGATATCAAAGCGGGTACACAAATCTATTGTGTAGATCTATTGTAATTTCTAAAATGAAATTCATCAACCACGAAAGGACATTTACCAACAAGCCCCCGATGCTGGATGAATCTAACTATGCCTATTGGAAAGTTAAAATGACTGGTGTTGGTTCATAAAAAATCACAAACTTATAAGTGTTGTAGTGAAGACATTACAAGCAAGTTTCAAGCTCTAGGGCACATAAACCCTAGGATTATGGAACACCAGGTCAGGTATTGCATCTAGATGTTCAAACCAGTGAGACACACTCAAAAAACTTTAGATGCACTCAAGGGACAACAGTCTGAATTTTAGAGCCATTGGACTTATTTGGTCATTCAACTCAGCAACCATCACATTTAAAGTTCATTAAGTCAAAACCATGGGTCATTGAATAAATTCAAGTTTCTGGATTACTAAAGTGTAACACTCCGATCCCCTTTGAGCCGGATTAGTGGCTCATTAGTGTGTGTTTTGTTTTGTTTATTTCTTTTGGACTTGTTTTGGGTCATGGATAGGTAGTTGAGCAACCTTTGACCTGAGATAGGTAGTTCTAAGCTCTTTTTCGTAATTTTGCTTTTGCGTTGCTTGCATCATATTTGCATCATATTGGTGTCAGCATATGTATTTTGTTGAGCTCGTTATTTTCCGTAACTGAGTCAGATCCGTTTGGAGTCAATTGGAGAAGTTGGACCTTCGTGTGACTTGAACTGTAATTAGTATAAACTTACCGGACTTTGACTTAAACCACAAAACCTATATAAATGAGTCAGGACCCAGGTGTCTCTCTCTCCCTGTCCATTGTCTTGCTTGATCGTTGCATGCAAGAGGAGAACCCCAGAGGAGCTTCACGTTCTCTCTCCTTCCTCTTCTTTCCACTTCTCTTCTCGTTTTGGGTTGGTGTTGGGAGCTTACACTCATTTTGTTTTGGATTGGATCCTTTGTTTGATTTGGGTTCTTCTCCATTCTCTCCTCTCTGTCTATGTTTTGTGGCTTTGGGTAAGTGGGTTCTTTGTGTTTCTTCTCTAAATTGTTTCTCCCATTCTATGATTGCTTTGTCTTCATCTCATGCATGGTGTATCTCTTTGATTTGCTTTGATTTTAGTTGCTTTGGGAGCTTGAGTCAGTGGATTTGGTAGAGATTTGAGGCAAGTATAAGTACAGACTTTGATAACACACATGGGTGCTCTGTTTGAATGCTTTGATTTCCATCTTCTTTAGTGTATCTGATGTTTTACAGCCACATTTGGTAAAATGGAACCTCTGTAACTCATTTTGTGCAGTTTCTGTGTCAAAATTTCGTTTCTGTACTCAACCCATTCTCGGATCTGTATTGCACGGCTAAGCCGTGAACTTCTACGGCTTGATTTCCAGAGACTTCAATTTTGAGTTTTGTTCTACGGCTAGGCTACGGCTAAGCCGTAATTTGTTCTACGGCTGAGCCGTAAGCTAGCCGTGACCCAACCGTACCCCAGCCGTGAATTAAATCTCTGATCAGTCGAAACTTTTCTGATATCAGTACTCCTACGGTGAGGCTACGGCTAAGCCGTGGAATGCTACGGCTAAGCCGTGGATTGGTCTACGGCTAAGCCGTATACTGACTGTAGCTCAGCCGAAAAAGGCATCAGATCAGAGGTGAAAGATAATCAGTTTAGCTGTGTTTTAATGGAACCAAGGTGAAGCCGTAGTGCATAGTACGACGAGCGCGTAAGATGTCTTCGGCTCAACCATAGGTCCCTCATAGCTAAACCGTTAGGCATGGCAATTCTGAAACATAACTTAGGATAATGGTGAGACTTGTAGGGCTCAAACACGGGTTGACCACTCATGTAAACCGGCCCAATGGATTTTTGGAACGCATGAATAGTCTGTTAGGCTGTGACTTATTCATGTGAGTGTTGTTTTACTGTTAAGCACCTCCCCATGGGTGTTGGTTTAAGGGACGTCGTTGCACGCAAAGATTTCGCAACACTTTGATGGCAACGGTGTATTGACTAACTTAAAACTACATCAACATGCACGGTTAGTGACAGTGAACAACTAGCTTAGGACTGGCTTGTAATGAACCTTGACTCCGTATTAATCTGAGATGCATTGCATATTGTTTATAGTTTTGCCCTCTGCTCTGTTAATTTATGTTATGCATTCCTCAGTCATTTTGCTTTCGTTCTGTATATCTGTATCATTCTTTGTTCGGCACTAAGTTCTGATCTATGCTGTGCTTTGATTTAATCTATGTTCTAATCTGTAATTCGACTATGCTTTGTATATTCTCTGGCTTTGTATATTTTGGGTATTCCCTGGTGGCTCTGCCCAGAGGTTAATACGTGAGGATAAGATCCGGTCTTTGTCATCGGTGAGTCCAAAGCGGATAATCTCCCTTTCTATGGATTTGATTTGATTGGTGTTAGTCTGGCTCTACTCAGCCTCAGCCCTAGGATGCCCGACGGGGTTACCTTTGGCTTAGATCTCTGTATCTCTGTATAACTGCAGTGTTGCTTTGTCTTGGGACCCCGGAACCCAGGAAACCGAGACCCGCTTGTACCTTTGGCCTGGACAGCGGTGTTCTCCTCTGCTCTGCTCTGCTCTGCTCTCTATTGGAGAGAACATGGTTAACGTAGTAGCCACTTAGTCAGTATTTCTATGTTTGATTCACATATCATGTTTACTTCTATGCACGATTGGCTTAGTTTCCTAATATGGAACTCTGTATTTAATCTTCTGTCATTATTATATTCACTTTGATACTATGAGTGTTACACCCCTGTTACTTATATTTGCTGGATCGTTGTATTCATTTGTGTTGTCTGTGGTGTTGCAGGCACAGATACCTTGCCCAGCTCCCCGGCGGTCGAGGAGGCTGCAGGGGCGAGTGTAGAGGCACCCTCAGGGTTGGCAGAGTGGGCCTGATCACTTCTGCCAAGTGCGTGCATGCATACCAGTGGTTTTGTTTTGAGTTTGTTTTTTTGGGGACTTTGTATTTTGCGACTCTTGGACTTTGGACTCGTATTCTGTGTATTTTGTATATATAGATTTTGGTGTGTATTTGGTTTTATATCAGTGTATTTGTCTTTGTCGTTTCCGTTTCGTATCTGCTTTGGCTTCTGCTATTTTCTTTGTTGCTTGCTATGATATGTACAGCTTCCGCGTACGCTTAGTTCGCACGTGTTAGATCCCTTGTGTGCGTGCATCTGGACTGGGTTTGGATGCACGTGCACGGGAGTACGTGTGTCACCGGCTTAGCTTTTCGCTAACCCCCGATTTCTGGGCTCGGGTCGTGACATAAAGTATCAGAAAATTACATGAAAGCTCTAAAGTATGCTAAGGAATGATACATTAAAGTTTCAAGGCATTTGAACTTTATTTCAACTCAGATTCAATTTTATGTGATTGTCTCCAAGGTTCCTTGGGGTCATTGTGGCAACTTATTCTTCTAGATAGAAAATCAGCTGAAACTCATACAGAAGCCTTCAAATGCATTCAAAGTCAATCCTTCAAAGTTTTAGGAACTTTTGGACATCATTTGAATCCAAACTCAAGTTCTGGTGACTGTCTATCAAGTTCCTTGGGGTCACTATACAAAGTAACACCACATGAAGACCAAATCAGATAAAACTCCTAGGGAAAGCTCAAGTTATATTCAGGAGTGATACTTCAAAATTTCATGTCAATTAGAACTCATTTGACCCAAATTTAGCTAACAAATCAGCGTTGGGCTAGTGACCCCCAAACCTTAAGGCCATTAAGCAAAGTCATATTTGTAGGTGGCCTAAGTTGATGAAATTCAAATGGAAGACCTAAGTCATGTTCATAAATGAACCTTCAAAGTTTGAAGCCCATGGGGCTTCACTTGACCCTAATTCAACTATATGTCAACTTAGGGGTCAGTGACCCCCACACCTTGGGTCATTGACCAAAGTCCTACTTCCTAGAGGCCAAAGGTGATAAAATTTGGATGAGACAATCAAAATATGTTTGGGATCAACTCCCCAAAGTTTTAGAGAGCAATAGGACATCATTTAGATGGAAAACCAGTTGACTGCTAACAACTCAAGGGGACATTGGCTTAGCACATGCGGCTATGGGGTTGTTGAATGCAAACCATATTTCCAAACGCCAAATTGCATAAAGACTTCAAAATGAGTCCAACATCAACTTCTTCATGTTTCAAGACCATCAGAGGTCATTTGGGCCCCAAATAGGTGAAATAATGGTGCACTTTCATGATTAAATAGAAGAAAAGTTAACCAACCTATAGAGGTCAAAAAGTGATGAAACTTCTACAACATGCTCAAAGAAATGTTAAGGGACATCCCTCAAAATTTTAGGCAATTTAAACACCATTTGGGCCCCCAACTAAAAGTGGCTGGCCACAAAAGGAGAAAATCCATAGGGGCTGCCTACACTGACCGGGAGCTCCCGGTCACTGATACCCTGTAGGAGGTTCCAAGCAGTTTCAAATAATTTTTTTTCTTTATTTAGAAACCCAACCCCCTATAACCATTCAAACTCCCCATAGGGATTATAAATGCAAACCCTTAGAACCTTGGCATGGGGATCGGGCAATCTCTAGTGTCTCTCTTTGTCCATCTCTGGTCACTCTCTGGATTTTTGCCCCTCATTTGACCCTCCAACACTTTACATCTGAGAAAAGCATCTCTTCTTCAAGCACTCGGTGTTGTACAAGGATTCAAGCCCCTGTCATTCTTTTTCTCCTCAGAAGCTTAAGGTAAACAATGGTTTTAAGGTGGAAGATGCACACCGTTGCCATATCCGAAGTCTGAATTCCAAGTCATGAAACATCAAAGGAGTTCAAATGATGAAACTATAATTTTCTTTGATTCTCTCACTTAAGGGAGTGCAAACCATTTGAGGATGTGTGCTTGTAATTCTTATGGTTTCATTATGCTCTTTGAAATTCATCATATCAAAATGACACAACTCCTGTCTAATTTCCAATACAAACATTGGTATCGTTGTTTATTAGAAGTGATGATAATGAAAGACCATAAGTGATTCTAAAGTTAGATTTGATCTCCCAAGTTGTTATTTGCTTCCTCCCAACTTCAAAAATACAAACTATAGTCCTTTGGAGATCTATCGGAAGAAGACAACGAGAAGAAGGATCAGATAAAGCACTATAGGACGTAGTGATTGAGCCTGCCCAATCACTAACAATGCTAAATGATTGAGCATGGCCGATCACTGATCCTCACTTTCATAATTTTCTGTATTTTATTCCGATTTTCATGTAATTTGAGATTTGACAATTTCTTACTTAGTTTGGATTACATCTAACTCCGCCAGTTTTGCTGCCGGTCCCAAGCTCGGGTAAAGGAGGAAGGTTGCGTTAGGTAGGTGACAGCCAGCGTAAAACTTTGTCACAACCCAAACATGAATTCTGAACAAATGATATTTCACGATAAGGCTAGGGCGTTCCCCGCTTTAAGCGACGCATTGCAGCATCGCCCAATTGTAGTGAAAAGTGTGCAAGGGCTACCGCATGACTTTGGGCTAATGCGGTTAAAGAAGTTAGTCCATGAGAAGAAGAGGAGGAATAGGAAAATTAGACTTGCTACTTGGAATATAGGAACCTTGACAGGCAAGAGCATGGAGTTGGTTGAGGTAATGAAAAGAAGAAGAATTAGTGTGGCTTGTATACAGGAGACAAGGTGGAAAGGGAATAAAGCTAAGGAGCTCATGGATAGGTATAAGCTTTTCTATGCAGGAAAGAGTAATACAAGAAATGGAGTGGGTATAATTATAGATAAGGATTTAAAAGAGAAATTTGTGGGGGGTAAAGAGGTTTGGTGATAGAATTATAGCATTTAAACTAGTACTAGAGGAAGACATAATTCATATCATTAGTGCATATGCTCCCCAAGTAGGATTAGAAGAAAGTGTGAAAAGACAATTTTGGGAAAAGATGGATGATTTAATGCGAGAAATCCCAAATAGTGATAAAATTTTCCTTGGAGGGGATTTAAACGGGCATATAGGAAGAGATAATAGAGGATATGAGAGAGTGCATGGAGGGCATGGATTTGGAGAAAAGAATGAACTCGGAAATACTATATTGGACTTTGCAGTGGCATTTGATCTTATAGTAGCAAATACTTACTTTAAAAAGAGAGATGAGCATTTAATTACATATAAAAGTGGGAGTAATAGGAGTCAGATAGACTTTTTTCTAGTTAGAAAACAGGATCGATTGGCTTGTAAAGATTGTAAGATTATCCCAGGAGAGAGTTTGACTACGCAACATAGGCTTGGAGTTTTAGATATTTGCATTAGAAGTAAAAAGAGAGCAGTAGTAAACAAAATGGACCCTAAAACAAGGTGGAGAGATTTGAAGGGGGAAAGAGCAAATATATTTAAAGATAAAATGATTGAGAAGGGAGAATGGAATATTGAAGGAGAAACTATAGTAATGTGGAATCAAATGGCTAATTGCATTAGGAATGTTGCAAAGGAGGTACTTGGAGAATCAAAAGGGAAAAGACATATTAATAAAGAAACATGGTGGTGGAGTATGGAGGTTCAGGAAGTTATTCGACAAAAAAAACATTGCTACAAAGTTTGGCAGGGGACTAAGAGTATAGAAAATTTTGAGATGTATAAGAAGGAAAAGAAAGAAGCTAAGAAAGTAGTAAGTAGTGCAAAGTTCAAAGCATACGATGACCTCTATAATAGGTTGGGGACAAGAGAAGGAGAAAAGGATATTTTTAAGCTTGCAAAAATAAGAGAAAAGAAAAGTAGGGACTTAGATCATGTCAAATGTATAAAGGACAATGAGGAAAATATTTTGGTGAAGGACAACGATATTATAGAAAGGTGGAAAGAATATTTTAGTAAACTTTTAAATGAAGAATATTTGGACGATACAAGAGTGGAGGAGGATACTTCATTACAAGAGTATACTTTTCTCCGTAGAATTAGAGGGGTGGAAGTGAAGGAAGCATTGAAGTGAATGAAGACAGGAAAGGCAACAGGCCCAGATGGTATTCCGATAGAGGTATGGAAATGCTTAGGAGAGGTTGGAGTAAATTGGTTATGTAGACTATTCAATAAGATACTTGTGACAAAGAAAATGCCGGATGAATGGAGAAGAAGCATTGTAGTACCTATATATAAGAATAAAGGAGATATACAAAATTGTACCAACTATCGAGGGATTAAACTTATGAGTCACACTATGAAGTTATGAGAGAGAATAATAAAGCAAAGACTGAGAAAAAAGACTAAGATTTTGGAAAATCAATTTGGTTTTATGCCAGGGAGATCAACTATGGAAGCTATCTTTTCACTTAGGCAATTAATGGAAAAATACCGAGCAAAGAGGAAAAATCTACATATGGTCTTTATCGATTTGGAAAAAGCCTATGATAGGTACCGAGGAATTTAATTTGGTGGGTCTTAAAGAAAAGGAATGTCCCAAGAGGTTACATTGAAATTTTAAAGGATATGTACGAAGGTGCAATAACAAATGTGAAAACCACAAGTGGAGAAACGGGCGGATTTCCCGTGACTATAGGCTTACATCAGGGATCATCCTTAAGCCCTTATCTCTTTGCATTAATTATGGATGAGTTAACTGTGCATATTCAAGAAGAAGTACCATGGTGTATGTTGTTCGCAGATGATATAGTATTGGTGGATGAATCAAGAGAGGGTGTAAATGCAAAGCTTGAGAGATGGCGGAGGGCATTAGAATCTAGAGGCTTTAAAATAAGTCGTACAAAGATAGAATATATGGATTGCAATTTCAGTGGACATATACAAAGTGTTGAAACCACTGTCAAAATTGAAACCCATGAGATACCACGTAAAGATTCTTTTCGATACCTAGGCTCGATGATTAGTAAGGATGGGGAGATTAACGAAGATGTGGAGCATAGGATAAGAGCTGGATGGCTGAAGTGGAGACTAGCTTCGGGAGTACTTTGTGATAGACAAATGCCAACAAAATTGAAGGGAAAATTTTACAGGACAGTGGTTAGACCGGCTATAACATATGGAGCAGAATGTTGGCCAATTAAGAAGACACATATTCATAAGATGGATGTAGCAGAAATGAGAATGCTTAGGTGGATATGTGGTAAAACTAGGAAAGAAAAAATTAGAAATGAGCGCTTTTGAGAACATTTAGGGGTAGCACCAATAGGAGATAAGATTAGAGAAACTCGTCTAAGATGGTTTGGGCATGTTGAGCGTAGGCCAGTAATGGCACCGGTGTGAAAAAGTTTGGATATACAGGTGGAGGGTACATCAAGAGGTAGGGGTAGGCCGAAGAAAACATGGATGGAAGTTATTAATTCAGATTTGAAGAAGTTGCACTTATCGAAAGATTTAGCTCAAAATAGAATGGAATGGAAAAATAGAATTCATGTAGCCGACCCCAACATGGTTGGGATAAGGCTTTGATGATGATGATGATGATGATGATGATGAGTTTGGATTACATCTGAGACCAGAGGGATGGACTGTGACTTTTCAAAAATTGTAAACAATCTATATCCCTGAGGTCAGAGCCTTAAACCCTTGCATGCTAAGGGAATTTAATGATGATCAATAGTTTTATTCCCATTTTTCTGTGTGTATGGATTTGTGAATGTGGACTTGAATCCTTTACATTCATCACAATTTCTAGTGCATCATAAAACCTACACTGTCTGTGGCAATTTTTGCTCTAATTTGTGATCAAACTAAGTGGAAAAGACATGAAAATGTACAAAAAAGGTGTTGAAAAATGCTGCTGTCAATCAGTGACTAGGAGCTAGTAACCGAGAGTAGTCCTCGTAGGTGAATTATGAGTTCCCTTGAAGCCCTTTTTGTGCCAAGTTGTGGACTTGTTGGATGGGGAAAACTTGACAAGACAATATCCCAAGGGTCTAGATGAACTTTGAGTGCATCATAGTGAGCAAAAGTCTCTTGAAAGACACAAACTTATACAAAAAGTGCTATTGTTAGTTAGTGATCAAGAGCCAGTGATCGAGACTAGTTGGTCACTGACCTATTTGGACCCATTTTACACATGTTTGACTCCAGAAGCCCCATATTCAAGACCTTGAAGTCTGTGATGTGTACTGGAAGCTCTAAACAATGTCGAAGAACCCATTCATTGGAGAAATAAAATATAATTCCAATTGGGAACTTTTCCACGTTGAAGTGCATAAACTTACATAATCCAAATGGAGGAAGTTTGCACTTTGAAGTGCATAAACTCACATAATCCAGATGGAGGAACAATGCACCTTGAAGTACATGAACTAACTTAACACCTTTATTTTAATTAAAAAAGTGTTAATTTGGTCTTTCAAAAGGCATTACATTACTGGCCGTAGGATCTCCTGTTCATTTATATGATCTAACAAAAGTTTATATCAAATTAGTCATAAGAATGATGACAATTGCAGTCATGCATTGCCTAAAGGCTTGCACTGATGGATCCCAATTTGATCATTGCGATAGTGGTATGGGGTTGATCCTATGTGCCCTATCCTTCAGTTGGATCCGAAACTCTCTCTTACTTATAAGTCTGACCATATGGTCCCAAAATGCTACTGAAATTTAGGTAGCTAGAGGATTAGTCAGCATAGCATAATGAGATTGAGTTCATGCATGGTTCTGACCATTTTGGTTTGTTTAATGATGAAACAATGTGGGTTCAAAAGGAATTCATAAACCATTTTAGCTAGTCCTAGAGGAAGCCATGTTGGTTATAATAATACTATAGTCCTTTGGGCTTATTTTGTAGAAAATACTAATGGGCTCTTTAATCATTACCTTCAATGAAGCTAAGGAGAGGCTATTTAAAATCTTCATGACCCAAACTAGTTCACCTGCAAGAACTCCTAATTGGGCCTGGACCCACCTCATTACTCCTCCATCAAGAGTCTTAGTCTTTCAAAGGCTCTTTACTCCTATGAGCTCGATTGTTTCCTCTAATCTGAGATGATCATCAGTGACCTCGAGGCTGACCAAGAAGATTGAATTCCTCAGACCCTGGGTTTCCAAATGTTCCTAGGTCCATTTTGGACCTTTACAAAAGTTCAAAAGGAACCAAAACCCAAGATGTGATTAAGAGGCAGCAAAGGTAGTAGTATTCACATCATAAAGCCTCATTAAGGGCAAGAAGGTCTGACTCACGGGTCAAAGTTCAATGGTTCCTGACCAGCCGAATGCTGTGGTTGCCAAGGGCCTAAAGTTAAAATCAACTCGACCCAAATAACGGGTCATCAAGAATTAATTGCTTCAAGGATTGGAAGAGCTTCGATAGTTCCTTTCACGCAAGAATGTCCAAACAGATGTCTCCATCCAAGGATGCAACACATGGTCACCTTAACCACATACTTTAAAACTCAGCAAGGCCAAGAACAAGCCCTTGGCCTCACTTGAAGACAAGACTTTCTACCCTCTAACTCAGAAGGAGGGATGAAAGTTTGGCAGAAGGTGTTTGCCACCAATCATTGTAATGCGTACTCTACTATCCTCACCTTAGCATCCAATGAGTGCTAAACATCAGAAGAAGGTTAAGCGATTGGCCATTCACAATGCGACCGATCTCCCATGCTTCAAAGGCATGCTTCAGCAAAAGAAGGAACAAAGGAAATGTTTTGGACATCATTTCATTTTCCACTTCCGATCTAATGGATTGGAAACAGGTCATCTGCATTTCCAAGTCGATGGTGGTCAGATACAAGGAAAAAACCTTGGCAGCCAAACATGCCTATCAAATAAAAAAAATCCATGGCTCGTCACAGGAAGTAGACTCATAAGCTGTCCCAGCATCAGATCACTCAAAAGTGGATGGTCAAAGAAGACGATCCTGACTTCGTGCCATCCCATATGGTTGAGTTAGGTCCTACTTGTAGCACTCTGATCCAATTAAGTAAGATTAATGACTAATTAAGTAAGTTATTAGCTAGTTAATTTAGAACTACTGTGATTAATGATGTTTATTCTCTAATTATGTTAGATTTAGTTATTTTTGTTTGATTGAGTCTAATGGATCAAGTTTAGGTCATGGATAGGTAGTTTGGGTCGGATTTGACCTTAATTAGGTAAATGAAAAACCTTTTTCCTAATTTTAGATTTCAAGGTATTACATCATACAAACATCATATTGATATCATCGCTTTTTTCTCGTTGAGATCATCAACTTTCGTAATTGACTTGAATGCATTTGACTTTATTTGAATTACTTGGACCCTCATTTGACTTAAACTAAAAGTCTTTTTTAGAAAACTAGACTTTTATCAAAATTAAGGAAACTAAGATTTTAAAATGGAAACCAAACCCACTTCATTCGATCCCTTCACTTCTCCCTACTGCAAAACTCTTCCTCCTTTTTTCCAACACCATTTCCTCATCAATTAAAGGTCTTGTAGTTTGCATGTGTGATTGAAGGCTCCCATCCTCCATCTCCATCATCTAATACTTCCCCTCACACCTTTGAACTGTAAAGTCTAAGCACCATCTCTTCCAAATCAACTTGTAAGGTAAGGTCTTTGGCCATTTACAGATCTTTTGGGTTAATGTAGTCAAAGAGACTCTTAATATGATACATGCACTCCTGTTCTTTAATCAATCTTCATGCATGGCATTCTAGGACCAGAACCAATGAAATCTTCCTCTCAAGTTAGTGAAGAGAAGGATAGTGACTCGAATCCATAACTTAAGTCAAGTATAAGCTAATTAGTATTAAATGCATGTTGGTAGTTTGTGATTCTTATAAATCTTTGAAATTCTAAATTTGATTTTCAGCCCTTTTTTGTCCTTATCTCTAATGCATAATGAGGTTGTCTAAGTAAATGAATGAAATGCGGATTGAGAATGTTAAATGGTGGAAGTTGGATAAGAATGATTACCTTAGATTAGCTAATAGACATACAATCAGAAGAGAGAAGTCCTGGAACTGAATTAGCTTCAGAAACACTGAAGCTTATGGCTATAAGTTATATTAAGGTTGACATTCTAGATACCCAACAATAAAGAGTCAAAAATTTTCTTCCCTGGCTAACCTCATGGCTAAGCTATGAAATGCACTACAGCTAAGCATAGCTTAGCTGTGGCTAAGCCATAGGCTACCTATGGCTAACCCATAGCCTAAATAACGACTGAGCCATATCAGTGGGAAAATTTTGTAAAGCCATGGTTAAGCCATAAGAACCTAAAAAACATAGGAAATTTAGGGACATTTGTGAAGACCTTATAAGACCTTAGTTCCGTGGAATCCTTTATCCAAATTATCTGGCCCAATGAAAAATTACTTAACATGAAAGGTCTTGAGGGCTGAGACTTATTTATGTAATGTTGTCCATATATTAAGCACCTCCCCATGGGTGCTGGTTTCAGAGACTTTGATATACTCTTTCTTATACAAAGTGACGCCAAAGACAACTGTGTATCCGATAACTTAAAACTTCATCATCATACATGGTTAGAAATAGTGGATGACTAAATTAGGGTTGGCTCATAAATCATCTTTATTCCACTAGTTTGAATTACATAGCGTATTGAATTAATGTTGTTGCCCTCTATTATTGAAATTATTTGAAATAATCATCATATGAATTAATTTTGGTTTAAACGTTTCTTGATATATGGCTTTCCTATTGCCAATATTGAATTGAGTAAGAATGAATTGAACATCTAACGAATTGTTTAAAATGAAATGCATAGATTACTCAATTTCAATTATATGATTCGAAATGGTTTGGCTTTACTCAGCTTCAGTCTTATGATACTTGGTGGGGTTGACTTCGGTGTAGTAGATTGATATGGTGCCGCTGCAATGTGCCTTTGGAGCTGCCGAACTCCATGAATGTAGAGACCCAATTATACCTTTGGCCGGGGCATTGGTATTCTCAATCCAAAGATCTCTACAGGAATGATAGCAAATGTTGTAGCCAAATAGTAATGTATTTCTTTTATTTGGTTCTTATATCATGCTTTATTCAATCGACAACATGCCTAGTATACTAAATTGACCTCTATAATCACTTGTTAATAATTCTTTTAGGTACAATGTGTGTTACTTTAATTATGCCTATACTTTGCTGAATAGTGTTATTCAAGTTTTTCATTAGTGTTATTACCTCATATCCCAGTCCCGATCTTGCAAAGATTGAGGAGACTCCAAAAAAGGCCTTCGAGGTTCCTTCAGGCCTCAACGAGTGGACAACAAAAGCAAGCTGACTGGTCCACCTATGAACTATGACGGAATCTTCATAGGGCTTTTCTATTTTGAGGTTTTGGATGCATAGGGTTTTATGGTATTTTGCATTAGTTTTATTCTATGCACAGTTCATAATTCCCCCTTCTTTTAGGATAATGTATATTTTGTTATTATCCATGCACTTTATTCTCTTGTGTACAAACCATGTTATAACACCCTTGAATACACTCATATACATACATATCATGTAATATGTTTTCCCTGTTTTATTGGCATTGTAGTGTATGCTGTTTTCGTGAATTGATATTTTGGGAATTGTTAATTTGTTGGTAAATAAAAAAAATTAGGTGATATTGATAGGCTTCCATGTGATTAATGCTTGATAGATGTCCGTTAAAAGCACCTTAGACATGTACATAATGTAAATATCCATTATGCAATTCCTCTTAGACTATGGTTTAGATGTGGATTACACACGAGTACGTGTGTCATGCTTTAGGATTAACCTTAATTCGAGGATTTTTGGCCTCAGGTTGTGACATACCTATTAGTATGGTATCAGAGCATGAAACAACCATTTAGAGGATTTAGAACCATAGGAACATGGTGAGGATATAGTAATGTTATTGCAAATCTTAAAGAATTGACTCTATAGTCTATTTATTTGGATTTGTTATGGAGGGCTAGATGGGTATTCCTAATTTAGGGTTAATTTCATTTTGCAAGAAATGGCATCAAGATCATGAAAAACAACAACAATGATGTGAGCATGAATCCATTTATAAAAACTATTGAATCTTCTCCTCCACAGCCACTTCAAAATATGGAAGACCATTTTATGATAGTCATGCAAGCCATACAAGAATAGTCCCAATCTATGCAAGAACAAATGCAAGCTGTGCATGCTCTACATGTATAAATGACTACTATTATTGAAAGACAGGGTCAGCCCCAAGTTCAGCCTCATCTACAATAGCAAGTAGTATCCAATCTAAAAAGAATGATCCAACTGCTCTATATGAAAAGCTCAAGAAGAGTGGGGCTACAGAGTTCTATGGCAAAGAAGATGCTCTACAAGCAGATGAATGGCTAGAGCATATAAATGATATGTTTGATACAGTGGTTTGAACTAACATACAAAAAACTTTGTTCACTGTTTCCATGTTCCGTGGTGTAGCTAAGACTTACAGGAAAAGCGCGAGGGATTCTTATAAGGATATGGCTAGAGCTACAGTTTAGGAAACTTTCAAGAAATAGTTTAGAATGAAGTTTATTCCTGCACATGTTCAGAGGGAGAAAAAAGTAAAATTCCTAGCATTACAATAACAACAAATATCTATGGCATCTTATGTACATACTTTTACCCATTTTTCCCAGTATGCAGAATATATGATCAATACAGAAGAGAAGAAAGTCAACAGATTTATCATTGGTCTAAATCCCATGTAAAAGGATTATGTTACAGCTTTTCAGAGGCCAGCTACCTTTGACAATGCAGTAGATAAAGCTTACTCTACAAAGGCTAATGCCCACAAGAAAAGAACTATGGAATCCAAAAGAAGCACATCATTTAGTGGCAAGGGGCAAGCTCAAAAGAAGTTGAAGGGCGGTCAAGGTAGTCTTGGTAAATCGAACATGAAATATGGTTATGCCACTACTCATGAAAGTGCTGATGATGCAGATCTAGTGGAAAGTATCATTTTTGTAGCTAATGAGGAAGCACAAGCATTATTTGATTCGGGGTCTACGCGTTCATACGTAGCACTTCATTTCGCTATTAAGTTACGGAAGCAACCTAAGCAGCTACTATATATGTTGATGGTGTCTACTCCTATAGGCAAGAGGTGGAATGTGGTCTATCCTACCCCCAGTGTGATGTTCGAATTGAGGGATGTCAACTCCCAGTTGACTTGTTTTTATTATCTATGTTAGATTTCGATGCCATCCATGGTATGGATTGGCTGACGAGGTATCGTGCCTATTTGGATTTTTATAATAGGATAATTAACTTTAATCTTGGTAACGGATTCCATTTCGAAGGGATTAAGATGAAATCGTCTAATCGAGTCATCTCCGCATTCAAAGCAAATAGGATGATATGCAAGGGATGTCAAGGCTTTATTGCCTTTATCTCTGAAAGAAGTAGCTAAAGAAACTTGGGAAATCCCCATGTCATTCGTGAATTTCGAGACGTATTCGCCAATGAAGTCCCTAGATTACCTCTTGTTAGAAAGGTTGACTTCTCCATTGACCTTATGCCTGGTATAGCTGCAATCAGTAAAGCCCCATATAGGATGCCTAGTACAGAGTTATAAGAACTGAAGAGCTAGTTATAGGATCTAATTGATAAGGTGTTGTTTATGAAGAAGAAAGATGACACTCTCAGAATGTGTATCAACTATCGGCAATTGAACAAGGTGACCATCAAGAACAAGTAGCCATTGCTACATATTGATGAGTTATTTGATTAACTCCAGGGTGTTACATATTTTTTGAAAATATATCTGAGATCTGGTTACAATCAGTTGAGGGTTAAAAAGGATGATCTTGCGAAAACAACCTTTAGAATAAGGTGTGCCCACTATGAATTCCCCATGATGCATTTTGGTTTGACTAATGCACCTATCGTGTTTATGGCTTTGATGAATAGGGTCTTTGCTCCTTTCCTGGATCAATTTGTTATGGTCTTTATCGATGATATCTTAGTATAATCTAGGAATGCAGAGGAGCATGTAGACCATTTGAGGAAGTCACTACAGTTGTTGAGAGAACATCAATTATATGTGAAATTTGAGAAATGTGATTTCTGGCTTGAGCAAGTAGCTTTTCTAGGTCATATCATTTCATGAAATGGTTTGGCAGTTGATCTAGCAAAGGTTAAGGCCGTTATAGATTGGCAGAGCCTGAAGAATGTGACAGAGATTAGAAGTTTCCTTGGACTTGCAGGTTATTATGGAAGATTAATTCGAGACTTTTCAAAATATCTACTCCATTGACCAAGCTGACTTGAAAGAACGTGCCATTTGTTTGGAGTGAAGAATGTGAGTCAAGCTTTAGAACTTTAAAGGAAAAGTTAACTGCCGCCCTAGTGTTAACACTATCTGATGGTAATGTAGGATTTGTGATTTATTCAGATGCATCTAGAGTTGGACTGGGGTGTCACGCCCCGATCCCGGGAATTGGGATTAGGATAGCCCCACGGGGTGTACATACGTAATCCCGTAGTAATCTGTGCATGTAAACGCACACACACAAATCACTATAAGGGAGATTGCATAGGAACGAGTAGAGAAGTTTCTCCAACACGTAAATTACATTCAATAGTAAGCGGAAGCCTGTGTAATACATCTGTAATGATCATAAGCAATAACAACCGAACTAGCATAAAAATTCATAAATAAGTCTGTACTTAACCATTCTCATTTACATGATAACAATTATTTAAGCATAGACAAAATCCTAAAGTATAAACAAGCCTATCCAGTCTTGAACACTCAACAAGTATCCCGTCGTCGCTCTTCGTACGATGACTAACAGAAAACGTCATCTGTATTACCCTCATCTAGTTCCCGAGGTTTAGTACCTGTAACACCAAGGGTAGTACTGTTAACACAACGGTTAAGCAAGTATATAGACGTACATAAGACCATCATACCATATTAAATGAAGTGAGAGTATATATTGATTAAAAGAAGGCAGAAATCGTACACTAGGCATGTCGTGCATGAGTAAGCATGAGTAACGAATCATAAACTGACTATCATACAAACTTATTGGCAACCACGTGGCCGTATTCTCCCAAGAGAGAGCATATCATCTAGAAGGAGTGTGCATATTCTAGGGGATCAGCCTAGCTTATTAAGAAGCGCCGACAACTCCTCCAAGGACTACTGCAGCAGCGATATATCATATCATACCCAAACTGGTCCTGTCGAACCTAATAAGGGCGTAGCTAGTGGTGCCGACTTAACGTATCAAGACCGATTCAAATTCATATCTTTTATGCATCTTGGTTATACTTGTCATATCATACATACTAGGAGTTCGGTCTTAATATTACATTCATTCATTCATTCATATCTGATAATCAATTCATGCATACTTAATTGAGTTACATATGTTGAGGGCATGGTTTCTTAACAATATGGATGCATTTAGATTGAGTAAGTATCGAGGATAATTACTAGCCAACCCTATGCTAGATAATCCGTGATCCCGAGGGCATTCAACACGATGTATTCATAAAACGTCCGGTGTCATTGTGTTACCAATCTTGGCGTTACATTGTGTATACAAAGGACACCTCTTCTTATGCCAACACCCATGACGTGACATCGGAAATTCGTCCGGAAAATCGAAGGGGATAAGTGACAGCTCTGCACTTATCCACCTTTCATTTGATCACCATTGGGCTAATTTGGCTAGGAAATAGGTGCCATATCTAGAGCCCTACAAGGCCATTGATGGTCCCTCACATCCTACATTCACTGGGTTCGTACAGCTTAGCCGGATACAAGACTACAGCTTAGCCGAGTGGTTCAGGTTTCCCTCTTAATTCAATATGCATTTATGGCTTGGCCGTATATTGACCTACGGCTTAGTCGTGCTAAGCCTACGGCTAGGGTTACGGCTTGGGTACGGCATGGCCATAGCAGAGTTCACGGCGTAACCGTGCGTGAGCCGTAGATGAATTCTGGGTTTTGGGCTCTCTAGAAGGTTCACAGTAGAATAGCTACAGCTTGGTCACGGGGTGGTTATGGCTTAGCCGTAGTTCATTCCATGGCTTAGCCGAGTGTTAACCGTAGTTCAAATTGGCTCTCTAGATTCTGAGCCGTAGAGACTTACGGCTTAGCCGTGGGCTTCGCCGTAAGCTTCAGAATTTCTGAAACTGATTCTGCAGCTCGGGTTCACATCCAGAACTCTATCATTTGGGTTCCAATGAGGGTTCTTATACTTCTAAACTCCATAATAGGCCTTACATTATTCCATATCATCAATATTGCCTAATTATGCTCATTATCACCTAATTTAACATCTATGTGTGCTTATTTAAGGGGAAATGAGCTGTAAGTTGAACATTGAATGATTAATCCAAGAATCAATCAAATTACATAAATGCAGTACCATATATACGCCAATACTTCCCTCTTAACAGTGTTAGCCTTCTTTAACTCTTTCTTGTTGTGTAGCTAAAGAAAACCTCCAAAATGAGAATGGGTTCTCTACAAGTAGAACATGCAAATAAGGATGGGGTTTAGCTTCACATGCATGTCACATAGTGGAGTCCTCATGCCCCTAATACACCCAAAATGAATGAAATGGAAGCAATCCCTCACCTTATACTGCTGTCGTGTTGGAGAAGGTTGTGATTCTAAGAAAGAGATGTCCAAAGGGAGAAGAAGAGGTTAGATGGATGCTCTTGCCATTGCGTGCAAGCTCCAACTCGTTGTTTCCAGCTCTAACATGAAGTGAAGATGAAGAAAGGTGAAGAGAGGAGTGGCTTCAATGAGTACAGAAGAAAATAGAAGGACGAAGAGACGTTGGGTTCTCTTATAAACCAAATTTCCTACAGCTTTTGCATGTAAGCCCACAGTTTCTGGAAATTTACAGTTTAGGTCATATGGACCTCAACTAGGCCAAAATGGATCCGAATCAAGTTGAGCCCAACATGAAAGTTGACCCACAAGATGAAATGCACATAATGCAACTGATGAGATGTCGATATGGTGCAAGATTAATTACAAAAAGGTCCTTGACTACCTAAGTAAAGTTCAAACCCAACTACCTATCCAACTGAGGCCCACTAATAATTAAAAGCAAGGTGAATTAAGACTAAAATATACATTTTAATAGGAAAATCAAGCTTAATTAGTATAAATTATAATTAAGTCTGGTCGGGACCTTACATGGGGAGTTTGTTGATACAAAATGGCAAAGTAATTGCATATGGCTCTAGTCAATTGAAGGAACATGAAAAGAATTATGCCACACACAATTTAGAGCTAGCAACTATTGTCTTCACCTTGAAACTTTGGTGACATTACTTGTATGTTAAGAAGTTTGAGGTTCATTCAGATAATCATAGTTTGCAGTATTTTTTTAAACAGCATGACTTAAATATGAGGCAACAAAGATGGCTTCAATTCATTAAGGATTATAACTTCCCTATCATGTATCATCCGGGAAAAGCGAACGCCGTAGCACATGCCCTAAGCCGGAAGACAGCAAATTCGAATACCATGTTAAGTATAGCACTGTTCATACAAGATGAATTTAAAGGCATGCCGGTTGAAGTGAATTTGGTAGATAACTCGGTGATGCTTGCCAATATGAATTCCTTTCAACCTGAGATAATTCAATCAATCAAAAATAGTAATTTGAAGATCCTCATCAAGTGAGAATTAAAAATCACATCGCTGACGGAATGGGTTTTTGTTTGGAAGATGGTGTACTTTATTTTAGGAACAGATTATGAGCACCAGTTCATGATGGTATGAGAGAAAGCATTATGACAGATGCATACTAGGCTAGATATGCGATGCATCCTGGTAGTACAAAGATAAATCAGAATCTTAAGGATCATTTTTTATGGAATAGCATGAAAAGAGAAATAGCAAGATTCATAGCTAGGTGTCTTACTTGTCAGAAACTGAAAGCTGACCATTAGACACCTCCTGGTTCTTTGCATCCCATGCATATTCCTCAATGGAAATGGGAGCCTATTACTATGGATTTCGTGTCTAGTTTACCCACAAATAGCAAAAAGAGTAATGCAATTTAGGTGATTGTTGATAGAATAACAAATTTAACTCACTTTATTCCCTTCAAGAAGGGCATGACATTTTCTGAAATGGCTAAAAAGTTTGTGGATGAGATTGTAAGGTTACATGGTATGCTAGGATCTATAGTTTCATATCGTGACAGTAGATCTGTATCTTCTTTTTAAAAGGCTTTTCAAGAAGCTATGGATACAACTTAGTTCTAGTACAGCATACCATCCATAGAGTAATGGACAGTCTGAACACACTATTCAGATGTTAGAAGACATGTTGCATGTTAGTGTCTTAAATTTTGATAAGGAATGGCACGTATCATTATGTGAGCTTGCATATAACAATAGTTTCCACGAGAGCATCGACATGGCTCCGTTTGAAGCACTGTATGGACGTAAATGTCGGAGTCTAGTTTGTTGGGAAGAAGTAGGAATTAGAAGTTTCCATAGACCAACTATCATTGCTGAAACTTTTGAAAAGATGCCAAAAGCGATAGAAAATTTGAGCATTGCCTGTTCAAGACAAAAAAGTCATGCAAATACTTGTAGAAGAGACTTGGAATTCCAAATTGGTGATTAGGTGTTTCTAAATGTCTCTCCTATGAAAGGAACAATTCATTTTTGACAGAAAGGCAAGTTAGCTTCAAGGTATGTAGGCCTATTTGAAATCAATAGCAGAGCTGGTGATTTGGCCTACGGGCTAGCACTTTTTGTAGAGTTTTCCAAAGTTCATGATATGTTTCACGTCTACATGCTTTGCAAGTATGTTAGAGAACCTACCTATATTAATTGATACGATGATGTTCAGATTCAGCTGGTTACTTTATACGTTGAGCGTCAATTTCCATATCATGGGAATGAGGGAGCAAGTACTGTGTACAAAGACCATATGATGGGTTACAGTCCTTTGGGAGCACCATGGTCCCAATGAGTCCACTTAGGAGCTTGAGGAACAGATGTCCTGGTAATATCTTGACCGCTTCACACAGGTATGCTGCATTCAAAGGACTGAATGATTCCTAAATGAGGGACGGTGCAACATTCTGATCCCAATTAAGCATGAATAATGACTAATTAAGTACATTATTATACAGTTAATTAGAATTACTACGATTAACGATGTTTATTCTCTAATAAGGCTAAACTTAGTTATGTTTGTCCGAATGAGTCTAATGGGTCAAGTTTGGGTCGGATTTGACCTTAATTAGGTAGATGACAGACTTTTTTCATAATTTTAGATTTCATGGTATTACATCATATATGCATTATATTGATATCATCGCATTTGTTTCATTGAGCTCGTCAACTTTCATAATTAACATAAATGCATTCGACTTCGTCTAAATTACTTGGACCCTCATTTGACTTAAACTGAAGTCTTTCTTAGAAATTGGACTTTTATTAAAATTCAAGAAATTAAGATTTTAAAATGGAAACCAAACCCACTTCATCCAATCTCTTCTCCTCTCCCCACTACTGAACTCTTCCTCCTTTTTTTCATCACCATTTCCTCATCAATCGAAGGTCTTATAGTTCACATGTGTGATTGAAGTCTCCCATTTTCCATCTTGATCATCCTATACTTCTCCTCACACCTTTGAACTGTAAAGTCTAAGCCCCATCTCTTCCAAATCAGTTTGTAAGGTAAGGTCTTTGCCCATTTACAAATCTTTTCGGTTAATGGAGTTAAAGACACAATTAATATGATACATGCACTCATATTCTTTAATCATTCTTCATTCATGGCATTCTAGGTCCAAAATTAGTGAACTCTTTCTCAAGTTGAGCCAAGAGAAGGATAGTAACTTGAATCCATAATATAAATCTAGTATAAGCTAATTATTGTTGAATTCATGTTGGTAGTTTGTAATTCCTTTTATAAATCTATGAAATTCTAAATGTGATTTCAGCCCTTTTCTATCCTTAGCTCTAATGCATAATGAGGTTGTCTAAGTAAATGAATGAGATGTGGATTGAGAATGTTAAATGGTGGAAGTGGGATAAGAATGACTGCCTCGAATTAGACATGTAGTGAGAAGAGAAAAGTTCTAGAACTGAATCAGCTTCAGAAACACTGAAGCTTATGGCCATAAGTTATACTACAGTCGACTTTCTAGAGACCCAAAAACAAAGAGTCAGAAATTTTCTTCAACCTACTGCGAAGTCGTGAATGCGCTACGGCTAAGCCGTAGCCAATTCGTAGGCAACATACGGCTAAGCTGTAGGCTAAATCATGGTTGAGCTGTATTTGCAGGAAAATTTTGTAAAGCCACAGCTAAGCTATAAGAACCTTGAAAACTTAGAAAATTTAGGGACATTTGGAAAGACCTAGTAGGACCTTAGTTCCTTGGAATCCTTAATTCAAATCATTTGGCCCAAAGGAAAATTACTTAACATGAAGGGTCTTGAGGGCTAAGACTTATTCATGTTATATTGCCCATTTTTCAGGCACCTCTCCATGGGTGTTGGTTCAAAGGACTTTGATACACTCTTTTTCATACAAAGTGACACCAAACAAAGACAACTATGTATCAGAAAACTTAAAACTTTATCATCATGCACGGTGAGAAACAATGGATGACTAGATAAGGATTGGCTCGTGAATAATCTTTATTCCACTAATTTGAATTGCATAGCATATTGAATTATTGTCGTTGTCTTCTATTAATGAAATGATTTGAAATGATCATCATATGAATTGATTTTGGTTTAAACATTTCTTGATATACGACTGTCCTTTTGCCAATATTGAATTTAGTAAGAATAAATTGAACATTTAACGAATTATTTACAATGAAATGAATCGCACGGATTACTCAATTTCAATTATATGATTCAAAATGCTCTGGCTCTGTTCGGCTTCAGCCTTACGGTACACGATGGGGATGACTTTGGTGTAATAAGTTGATATGGTGCCACTGTAGTGTGCCTTCGGAGCTTCCAAACTCCATGAATGTAAAGATCCAATCATACCTTTGTCCGTGGCGTAATTATTCTCAGTGTAAAGATCCCTAGAGGGAGGATATAGCAAATGTTGTAGCCAAATAGTAATGTATTTCTTTCATTTGATTCTTATATCATGCTTTATTCAATGCAATACATGCCTAATATACTAAATTGACCTCTATAATCAATTGCTAATGATTCTTTTAGATACAACGTGTGCTACTTTAATTATACTTATACTTTGCTGAATAGTGTTATTCATAAGTTGTATAATGGTGTTATAGGCTCAATCCCTGTCTCAATCTTGCAAAGATGGATGAGACTCCAGAGGGGACCTTCGGGGTCCTTCAGGCATCGACGAGTGGATAGCAGAAACGAGGTGACTGATCCACCTATGAAGTGCAACGAGACCTTCATAGGGCCTTTCTATTTTGGGTTTTTGGATGCATAGGGTTTCATGGCATTTTGCATTAGTTTTATTCCATGCACAGTTCATGATTCCCCTTTCTTTTGGGACAATGCATATTTTGTTATTGTCCATATACTTTATTCTCCTGTGTACATGTTATAACACCCTTGTATACACTCGTCTACATACATATCATGTAGTATGTTTCCACTTTTTATTGGCATTGTAATGTATGTTGTTTTCATGAATTAATATTTTGGGAATTGTTAATTTATTGGTAAATAAAAAAGGTTTTTTAGGTGATATGGATAAGCTTCCACGTGATTAATGCTTGGACAAATGTCCGTTAAATGCACCTCATACGTGTAATTCCGCTTAGACTCCATTCCAGATGTGGATTACATGGGAGTATGTGTGTCACACTTAAGGATTAACCCTAATCCGAGAATTTTTTCACTCGACTTGTGACACTACTCATAGAATTACTCATAGTATGGGTTAGACTTGATCACAAGGGTCTGATTCCAAAAAGGCTTTGCGGGGTCATGTCAAGACGAACTATGAAGATGATCCTATCACAATGTTGAACACTGATAACAACGTGTCTACACCTCCAGCGTTGACATCATCCTATCCTCATCAGTACTGCATTCATTGTTGAATGAAGTGCACCCAACTAATATGGAACTGACGATGCTGGTGAAGATGATGATCAAGAAGAGGATGTTGATGAAAATGAGGATAAAGGTGTAAGTGATGCCATGAAGCAAGAAGCGGCTATGATTGAACAAATAGCTACCCAATTACAAGCCATCATGGGTAAGCTTGGTGGCCCAATCAAGACCCAAACAAATCCTTTTTTCTCTAAAAAAAAAAGTACAAGCAATGATTGGGAAGACTGCAACTAAGACTAATCTGCTCATGGCCCAAATTAAATCCTTGACAAATAAAGTGACGGTTGCAAGTTATTCTGGAGATCAATCATCAACTTTCGGTTTTCTTATAGATCTTGACAAGCCTATAACCTTTAAGGAGGTTGAGGAAATAATGACATAGTCAAAGGTGGGAGCTAGAATTGAAAAGAAAGGTATTACACCTAAGTACCCTTATAAATTTGAGCTAGTTCCATTTCCGCCAGACTATAAACTTCCTACTTTCCTTCCATAACTCGGGAAAGGGTCAGCTTATCAACACATTGTACATTTCAAACACTTTTGGAAGTTTGCCAAACTTAGATGTTTTGAAAATAAGGCTCTTTGTTGGCATACTAAAAGGAGTTGCATTTGATTGGTACAAGCAGTTTCCAAAATTCTATTTCATGATATAGCTAATCATGGAAGAAAAGTTTTTACTCCAGTTCCAGGAGGAAAATTAGACGGTCACCTTTGTTGTGCTCAACAACACAATGGAAGGAGAAAATGAGGCTGCTCAAACCTTTATCAACAAATGAAGAGCATTATCGTACAAATGCTTGGAGCAACTATCTCAAAGGGCAACGATTGAAATGTGCAAAAGAAGTTTATGACCAGAGGTCAAGGCTATTTTGCTTAGTCATAAAACTAAGTCCATGGCTCAATTGGTAGAGGTTGTCATTGATGCAGAACCGACCCTCAAAGAGATCGGTCAAAAGAAGGCAAACTCTCATAAAATAGAGCCATCTTCTTTTTCTACAAAGCCAAAGAAAAAAATGAGAGGTTTTCAATGTGCAGACCTCCAAAACTTCTTTGATGCCTCAAAACACAAAGAATGATCAAAGTAAGAAAGATGAATATGAGAAGAGGAAGAAAACTAAATTTCCCTTTATGGAGAAATTATGGTGATCTCCAATCATTGGTGGACAATAATAAAATTAAACTTCCACAAATGAAGAAACTTGAATAGACGGGTTGCATTAACGATATCAATTATTGTGCATACCATTGTATGGCTTCACATCCTCTCAAAGATTACTTTATTCTAAAGGAAAAAGTCAATGAGATGTGGAAAAATGGTGTGATAACTTTTGATCAAAAATATGATCTTGCTCCTGTGAACATGATCTCTTTCGGATAGTTTTCACCTATTGCAATACCTTCTCCACCAAAGCCAATGACGATCAAATTCCATGTTGTTAATATATCATATAATGAAAAATGTCTAATACAAGTCAAGACCTCCTCAGGAGAAAAAATGTAGGTCAACCCAAACTTAGTAAAATATAAAGGTTGGGAAAAGGTTAAGACCAAACCCACATCCACAAAAAGAAAGAAGGTTGAAAGGTAACTCAAGAATTTATAATGAGCTGTCCAAAACTATCTAATTTAATAAGAAAAACAAATCAAAAAGAAAAAAGAAAAAATTACAAAGGCCTCCACTTCAGAAAAACCTTTTAAATCAATTAGAGGTCATTACACCTTGCTTGATTTCATCATTCCAATTCCATAACATGAGGAAGAACCATCAATATCCAGTTGCAATAGGATATCATGGGATGGTTCTCCTTCCAATTTAAATGATAAGGGAGACTTATCAGATTTCTCAAACTTCTTCGATGGTTAATAGATTTATGATTACTATGTTGGTGAATACCCTTTGATGAGGATGAATGGTTTGAAGAAACCTTCAACCCTGAAACAGGTACTCTCAACATTAGTCATGGTCTCAACACACTTTCCATGGGTTTTTATGATCTGCATAGACAAAGTGCAAGTGACTACTTGATGAATATTCCTCCTTTCCCATTACCTTTAGAGGCTCATCCAGATCCTTTGCCTTTGTTTGAATTTGATGGAAAATAACAATAGTAAGCATCGTCTTCTGCTTCCCAGATGGTGACCTCTAGTGGTTTTCCTGAACTAAATGTTGAGCCTACTGCTCCAAAACCTAGCTCTGAATCAAACACAACTCACTAACCCTAAAACATATAGTGTAAGGACCTGACCCCAATTAACCTTGATTTATATTGATTAATCTTGTTTTATTTTAATTAAATTGTGTGTAGGCTAACTAACCGAACCCCTTTGGGCTTCGGTCTAGGATAAGTAGTCGGGTCGGGTTCAAACTTTACCTAAGTAGTTAAGGACTCTTTTGTAATTTGTATTTGCATCATGTAGACACTCATTAGTTGTATCCTGTGTAATTCTTCATGTAGACTATCTTTCATGTTGGGCTCAACTTGATTCCGACCCATCTTGGACTGATTGAAGTCCATTTGACCTAAATTGTAATTTCCCCAGAAATAATGGACTTGCGTGTAAACTGCAAGAAAATTTTAGTTAAAAAGGAAACCCAACGTCCATTTCCCTTTTTTCTCTTCTTCATTTGCTAGAGCTGCTTCTTTTTTTCTTCCTTCTTCATCTTCACCTAAATTTGGAGTTGTAAACAAAGATTGCATACCATAGGGACAACTTCCACCCATCCTCTTCTTCTTCCCTTGTGCATGTTTTCTTTAGGAATTACAATCTCCTTTGAGTTATAACTCCCTAAGGTGAGAACTTATTATTTCAATTCTTTAAGTTTGTTAGAGTTAAAAAGACTCAATTACATGACATGCATGCATTCTACATCACATTCACCATTTGCATGTCTTTCATGTAGAGAACCCACTTTTAATTGAGGATTTTCCCTAATCACACAACAAGGAGGAGTTGAGTAGGGTCAAGCACTGTGTTAAGGTAAGTATTAGAGTATATATGGTACTGCATGTATGTTTATTTGTTGGCTCTTAGATTGATTATTCCAAATCTTAAGTTATAACTCTTTTTTCTTTGCTTTAAGTATGTATATATGTTTAACTGAATGCATTAGAGAATGAGCAAATAATGTGGGTGTTGTGTGAGCCTTAAACAACCCTTAGTGACATTTTGAAAGTCATAGAAAGCTCACTTAATCTTCACACTTAAGAGTTCTATATTGAACTCAAGTTTTAGAATTAGCTTCAAAATTTCTGAACCTTATGGTGAAGCTACAGCTAAGCCGTAAGTGTATACAGCTCAAAGTCCCGAGAGTGTCACAATTCATCTTTGTACTATGGCTAACTCTTGGCTAAGTCGTGGAATGAACTACAGCTAAGCCGTACCCATCCCATGACCAAGTCGTAAGCCATTTTATGGCAAGCTTTCCCGAGAGCCTAAAAATCCAACCTTTTGCTACGGTTCACCCACAGTTACACCGTGGATTGTATTACAGCTGAGCTGTATCCTAGCCGTAACCTAGCTGTAGGCTAATATACAGTTAAACCATAAATGTGCAGGAACTTGAGGGAAAAACTAAGCCACTAGGCTAAGCTGTAACCTACGTACTGCTAAGCCGTAAGAACATCATGAACTTAGGATATTAGAGATTTCAAATAAGCTTTTAGGGCTTTAGATATGACACCTTTCCCCCAATTAAATTAATCCAATGGTGATCAAATGATAATGAGGACAAGTGTGAAGCTGTCACTTACCCTTTTCGATTTTCCGGATGAAATCCTGATGTCACATCATGGGTGTTGACATAATAAGAGGTGTTTTTATGTAGACAATGTAATACCAAGTTATGATAACAAAATGACACTAGACATTTTATGAATACATCATGCTGAATGACCTTAGGGATCACGGATTATCTAGCTTAGGGTTGGCTAGTAAACATCCTTAATACCTATTAAATCTGAATGCATTCATATTATTGAGATACCTTGCCCTCAGCATGATTTAGTCATGTGCCCACTCTCCCTAGCACACCTTGAGACAATCAAACCTGAGCTTTTACTGAGTGCATGTCTGTCAAGCCTAAGCTTCTACTGAGTGCGTGCCTATTAGTCAAATGGGTGTAGCTAAAGTTGAGAAGGTTCGAGCTCTCTTAGCTCATTTAAGTATGCATTGCTTAATTATCAGTTACTTTGTTCACTTTGCTTTCCATGATTGAATATGATTTCAAGACCGATATTGCCTTATGTACGATATGATCAGGATGACTGAAATGCATGAAAGATATGAATTTGAGTTGGTCTTGATACATTGAGTCAGCACCACTTAACTGTGCCATTATTAGGTTCGATGAAACCAGTTTGGGTATCCTTATGTCACTACTGCAGTAGTCCACGGAGGAGTTGTCGGTGCTCCTCGGGAAGCTAATCTGATCCCCTACCGACCCATATGTAGGCTCCTTCTAGATGATATGCTCTCTCTTGGGAGAATATAGCCTCGTGGTTGCCAATTAGTATGTATAACATCCTGTTTATGATTCGTTATACATGTTTACTCATGCACAACATGCCTAGTATACGATTATTGCCTTCTTTAACTAATGTTTACTTCTTAATGCACTTAATACATTATGATAGTTCCATATATCTATGTAATTGCTTAACCGTCGTGCTAATAGTGCTACCCTTGGTGTTACATGTACAGAATGAAACCCCACTGTTATTGACCCATCCTCGGAGGGTGCTCCAACGGTACCTCAGGCTATAGAAGAATAGAAGGATGATGACGTCTTTTATTAGTCATCCTACGGAGAGCGTCCAGTGGTTTAATTGGGTTAATCAGTTGCGATTATGGTTTTGTATGGAGATGTTTAAAATGGTTATTGACTACAACACATGTTTTAGGTTTTTGTGGATATGTATGTGATGGGAATGTTTAATTAAAAGACATAAGTTATATATGATGGTATGATATGCTCTTCTATGGTTTACTTATGATCATTACTGATGTATTTCACAGGTATTTGCTTTATGTTGACTTTTAATCTATGTGTTGTTGTCATACCTCACACGTTCCTGTGGAATCTCCCTTGTAGGAATTCGTGCATATCTTCTTATGGCACGGATTACTACGGGGTTATGTATTCATACCTTGGGGGCCCACTCTAATCCCCAATTCTCAGGATTAGGGCGTGACAAATAGTGAGCCTGAGCCACTAGAGTGGCATACTGAACTTAGCATTAACAGTCTTATTGTACCTTAAGAAGTCTTTCAAGTTCAAGATATTTAGATTTAGAGGAAGAAACGCACTAGAACTCTGGTTGCAACTATAAGATCAAGTATGATAGGCCTTCTTCACATGTAAACCCTTCAGGGAAGAATCCAAATATAAATGTAACTTCTTCAAAAGTGAATGATAATGAAAGGCCATCAGAGCAATTCAAGTATGATGTTATTTAACACTTTAAGCATATGCCTGCACAACTTCAAATTTTTTATCTCTAGCAGATGTCTTAGGGAACACATAAGAATTTCATTTGAGCTCTACAGGCTTTAAATACTAGCAATCAAACTTATGTTGCACAGGGACATCCGATAAAGAATAACTATCTCAAAGCAAAGTCTAAAAGGCCTTAGAAGTACCATGAGGAATGCTTTTCCATTCATAATACTTCGAAGGCCACCATCTCCTTCAGAAAAGATGATCTTCTTTTGGGTGACATGAAGCACAAAAGGCTCTGCTCAACTTCACTACAATCCAACTCTATATGCAGCACCTACTCGAAGCTCCACAATGCCACAACTGAGTGCTTTTTAGTGCCAATTAGGAATGGTGAGCCACCTATTTTATTCTACAGGGCAAACTTGGATGACGTGCTAGTACTCCCAACACTTGTTAGGTGGGTTACACTATCTATTGTGTCTCATAGAATCTTACATCTTATGTGCTATCAAGAGGAGGAAGATGATGACATGGTGTCTTCCATTTCAATGACCCCTACAGTAACCACTGAACCTCTTATCACTTTGAGAGAACTAGTTTTAACTAAGTAAAGCCAAGAAGAGCTGGTTTGGATGTATATCAGTCGGTGACTGGATCTAGCAACAAGATGATTAGATCCCCAGAGGCAAACAATATAGGCCCATCTATGTTGGTATGGAGTACTTCCTCACTTTTGAGAAGTAACCATGCAGCCAAATTCCAAACATTAGACAAGATGTCTCAGCATGTCTCATGTATTAAGGCTGCAATTCAAAGCTTTTGAGAAGACCAAGACGAAGAAGGCTATCTTATCCAATAAATGTGGTTTCTTCGATTGGTGATGTGGATTTTGACCAAAAAAGCAATGATGTAGCTCCTCCTAGCAGGAAAATGTCACTAATGAAGCCTAATTCTCTTACCAATATCAGATAACTCGTGTTGATGTCAAAATGTCGAGGTGAGTCATCTTACAGATACATCATTGATGGCTTTACTTGGCTGAAAATGTGAATGCCCCCACATTACTCAGTGTGGATTCATCCATACTAGATAGGCTTAGGGGCGTCTCTTTGTAGCTTGATAATTACAGTGGAGTCCTAAACCTTTGATGAGATGTCTCAAATCATTTCATCCATTAAAATGCCACTATACCGTTTACCTGGGACATCCAGAAAAATACACTTGGTACACATTATCTCAGTGGTCAAGGGTTCATATTCTGAGTCAGATTTTGAGGATATTGCGATGGTGAATTCCTTTGTATATTCTATTTCAAATTGGGGTCCTCCATTCTTTCCTTGGCCTACTCCATACCAAAACTATGATTTTGGAGGCACCTACTTCTTCGTACCTCCATCCATGCAATATAACTACTCAATAGTCTTCCATTGAGCTGAAGATGGTTCAGCCTCTTATCTTATTAACAAAATCACTAATGATGGAAAGAAAAGGCTTGACATCTACAATCTTGTGGTCTGTAATATGATGATTAACATGGGATACAATCCCATGAAGCCCACTAGCCTTAGAAAGTGTGCAAATAGAGTTCAAGTCCCTTTTTGACGTCTTCATTACAAAAATGAAGGAAGATCTCCAAAATGGGCATAGAATTGAATAGCTGTGACATTGCATTAGATACGTTCTAGTAATGTTCCCAAACTAGTTGAAAACTTTAGAGCAAGGTTTGTTGTTTCACTAAGGGATATGATTCTGATGACTCGCATGAGACTACCATCTTCTATGATCCTACTGATTGGGCTATTTTTCAGCATCCTGAGGGGGCAAGTGATGATGATGACACAATGTCACAAGTCTCCAATTATTGGCCACCTAAACTGAATGAAGAAATAAACCTATCTTAGCACACTTGTTGGAAATGTTTAGCCCTTAATATAAAAGCTAAAGACCTTAAAAAACTGAATTCATGGGAAAGGGTAAGGGCTTGGCTTAAATGCCCAACTGAGACTCCAATATAATTCATGGAGTTGGGAGCTTCTAATGATGCTATGGAAGACCTCCTCCCGAACCTCTAACTAATGATCAAGTACAAGAAATAAAATTGGGTACCTTAGAAAATTCTCGTCCTACATTTGTAAGCTTTTAAATTAAAGTAAAGGAACTTGAGGTGTAAGTGAGTTTCTTGTATGAGTTTATGGATTGTTTTGCATGGACCTATACAAAAATGTTGGGTCTAGATCTAGAAGTTTCTATATGCAATTTGAACATATTATTTGATGCAAAACCTATGAAGTAGGAACAAAGAAGGACTAAACTAGAAACCATGGACAAGATAGAGAAAAAAAAGCCCATAAACTCAAAGATGTCCACTTCATTCATGAAGAGTAGCATCTTGACTAGTGAGCTAATTTTGTGCCGGTCAATAAAAAAAATAGGTAGATCAGTGTTTGTATCAACTTTAGAGATCTGAACAAAGCCTACCCTAAAGGCGACTTTCCATTACTCATACTAGAAATCATGACTGATAAAACTTTTGGATACAAAAGGATGTCATTCATGGATGGGTTTTTGCGATAAAATCAGATCAAGATGTGCAAAAGGACAAGAAGCACACGTCCTTTTGAACCCGTTTGGCATGCACTATTACACTATTATGCCATTTAAACTCAAGAATGTAAGAGCCACATATCAAAGGGCGATGATGAAAATCTTAAAAGACATTTAGCACAAGTTTGTCGAATGTTATGTCGATGATTTAGATATCAAAAGCAAATAGAAGTCAAACCATCTAGTTGATCTTCATAAAGTCTTCAAATAGTTGTGAAAGCTCCATCTTCAGATGAACCCTTTTAAAGTGTTTCTTTGGAGTATCCTCTGGGAAATTTTTAGGCTTCGTGGTTCATAAAGGTGGCATCAAACTAGTTCCAGTCAAAGTCAAAGCCATAATGGAGATGCCCTCTCCAAGAACTTTCAAAGAACTCAAAGGATTGCAAGGCAGGCTTGATTACATTCGCCAATTCATCACCAACTTACATAGGAAATGCAAACCATTTTCCAAACTTATGAAGAAGGGAGTTGAATTTGTGTGGGATAAAACTTATGAAGATGCCTTTCAAGATATCAAATGGTACGTTACAAACCCATAGGTTCTTTTGGCTCCAATCGTCAAGCTCTTGATCACTCTTTGCGAGCATGATTAACCCAAAAAAATGACGATGGTAAGGAGAGAGCTCTCTACTACTTCTCACGGGGATTGGTGTTGAGCGTAATTATCATCCGATAGAAAAGTAATGTCTTGCATTAATATTTGTCATGCAAAACTTACATCACTACATTCTCTCCAATGTGGTGTACTTGGTTTCCAATATCAATCCATTAAACAACTTGTAATGAAAGCTAGTGTATTAAGTAAACGTCTAGCCAAGTGGTTCATTCTGCTCTCTTAGTACGACATTAGATACACCCTTGCAAAGGCAGTGAAAGGACGGGCTCTCGTTGATTTTCTGGCACAACATCCACTTCCAGATATTCTAAATTTAAAGAAAATCTTCCTAACTGCCCAGTCTTCTTTGCTGAACAGATTAGACTCCCCCCATTGATCCAGACCAACATTGGATCTTGCAGTTTGATGGAGCTTCTAGAACTAATGAATTTGGAAACCCAGTCTCACAAGTGGGAATCATTTTTTTGCTGCCCAAAAAGATGTTATGTCCTTCACTCTTTCTCACTGATCAAACCATGCATGAACAATGTGATAGAACACACAACATTAATAATGGGTCTCAAGCTAGCCTTGGAGCCGGGCATCAATATGCTTGGAGTCTACAGCGATTCGCAACTCATAATCAAACAAATGAATCTTTAATATGTTGTGAAGAAACTAGATTTGTTTCTTTTTTTCAACAAAGCCTGTGAACTCAAAGAGAGATTTGTGTTAATTGAATTTCACCATATTTCAAGGCATCAAAATGTCAAGGCAGATGCACTAGCGGGGCTGGCTGCAACAATGTCAATCCTCAAAAATGATAGATTGGTGCTGGAAGTGGTCGAAAGCATACTTTTACCTCCACTTGACACCCATAAAGCAGTAGCAAATTACTTTGATGTAATGAAGAATCTTATTTCATTTTTCTAAAGCTCATTTAGAGACTAGAGAAAGCCTTTTATCGATTACATTCTCCATGGAGTCTTGCCAGAGAACACTAAGGGCAGAACCAGTATTCAACGGCCAGCTCTAAAGTTTCACTTTGGTTTTCCTTCAAAGATCTTTTACCGCAAGCCATATGATGGAGTTCTCCTTCGTTGTTTGTCACCAAAAGAAGTTAAACAAGTACTCAAAGAGGTTCAGTCAATGCATATCAGGCTAGACTAAGGCTTCATGATCAGATTTTAAGGCTAGGCTACTACTGGCATACCATGGTGCCTATTGCTATCAATTTTACCAAAAGATATAAAGAATGCTACATTCATGACAATTACATTCATCAACTGCTTAAATATCCACTAGCAATAACATAATTCCTCGATAAATTAGCACAACAACACATTAGCGCGAAAATATCATGCAGAGCACATAGTTAAGCTTATTTGCATATAACTATCTTTCAATTGAATACATCCACCTATACTACACTAGAGCCCCAAACATGGCCTTCTGAGGTAGGTGAACAACTAAATGAACCATAACATCAAAGAATGCAAGAGGGAAAATCTTTTCTAGCTTGCAAAGAATTAGCACTATGCGTTTCTTCAATTTTTCCAATTCTGACACCTGTAAATTCTTCAAACACAAGTCTAGGGAAAAACTTCCAAGATTAAAGAAAGTTGTACGGGTTTTATCATCAAAATACCCACTCATCCTAATTGGAAGAATATGCTGGAGAAGGACATGACAGTCATGGCTTTTCAAGCCCGATAGCTTATCACCCTCAGTGCTCACACACTTAGAGATGTTAGCTACATATCTGTCAGGGTACTTTATCAACTTCAAAAACTCACAAAACCCTTGTCGCTCATTCGAATTCAATGTGTATGAGATTGCGGGCTTTTTTTATGACCCATCCAATCTCCTCTTCAGGTGTAAATCTTTCCTTATCTTCATATCCTTCAAATCCATATGTGCCTTTTTGGTATCCTTATTCTTTCCTTTTATATTCATGAATGTCCCAATAAAACTTTCATACTTAGACATGTTAGCTACATAACTATAAGCTTGAGAATCATGGGTCTATGCTTAACCCTGAGGCGTAACACACCTACTCCCATGTAATTCACACCCAAACTGGAGTCAAAGCAAAACTACACAAGGGATATTTACATACTTAACTTCTGAGGTGCTTAAACGGATATCTGTCTAAGCATTCAATATGTGGAAACCTGTCAATATCACTTAAAATTTTTCACTTTTCATTGAGCAGTTCAAAAATATGATAACAACCATGAAACAATCCAAATCTTAACATTTAAAGAGTATACGATTAGTATAGCAATTCTACACATCACCTATACAACCCAAACGTGATATGCACGTGTATGCAACTATGCCAAGGATAAACGTTCTATGTAGAGAAAGTAGAACAATGAAGTACAAGAAACCAAAGGACATTCGTAGAAAGGTCAGACTATGCAGGAAACAATCTATATGGATGCAAATATATGTATATGCTAAAAGTCCCAAAATACCCAAAATACTTATCCCTAAGACAATAATGTGTCGCTCTCGGCATATGGATTAGTCAGTAAACTTCTGTTGTCCATTTGTTATAGCCTAAGGAACCACTGTGGTCTCATTCTCTGACTCCTGGGTTTTTGTCAAACCAGGATCGAGATCTGGGCCTATAACACCATTAAACAATAATGCATATGACTATTCGGCAAAGTATAAGCATAATTAAGGCAATACGCATTGTATCTAAAAGAATTAATGGCAAGTAATCAATAGAGGTCAATTTAGTATACTACGCATGTTTTACATTGAAACAAAGCATGATATAAGGATCAATAAGTGAAAATACATACATTTGGCTGCTACATTTGCTATATCCTCCCTCTAGTGATCTTTGCATTGAGAACACCATCGACCTGACCAAGGTATGAATGGGTCTCTTCATACATGGAGTTCGGAAGCTCCAAAGGCACGCTGCAATGGCATCGTTCATATACTACACCAAAGTCAACCCTGCCGGGTATCATAAGGCTGAAGCTAAGTGAGCTAGACCATTCCGATTCATATGACTGAATTTGAGTAAGTCATACCATTCATTTCATTGAGAACCATACATACGTTCATTGAGAACTGTACATTATATGTTCAATTTGTTCTTACTCAATTCAACACTAACAATAGGGAAGCATATATCAATAACATTTCAAGTAGAATCAATTCATACTATGATCATTTCAATTCAAAATCATTCTAATAATAGAGGGCAATAATGATAATTCAATATGCTATGCATATCAAATTAATTGAATCAAGGTAATTTACAAACCAACCCTAATCTAGTTATCTATTGTTTTTAACCATCCATGATGATGTAGTTTTAAGTTATTTAATAAACAGTTGTCTTTACTTTGGTGTCACATTGTATAGAAGAGGTGTATCAAAGTCCCTTTAATCAACACCCATGAGTAGGTGCTTAACAAATGGACAACAACACATAAATAAGTCTTAGCCATCAAGACTTTCCATGGTATCTGATTATTTCGTTGGACCAGTGAATAGGGTAGAGGAGGCCAAGAACTATGATCCTATAAGGTCTTAAAGTAGTCCCTAGTTAATCATAGTTTTCAATGGTCCTACATCTTAACCGTAGGTGTCCTAAACCTTAGTCATATAATGCATTAAAGCTTAGCCGTAGCTATGTGCACTATTCCTTTGCATCCACAGTTTAACAGTAAAATAGCCTATGGCTTAGCCTTGTGGTGCCTATGGCTAAGCCACGGAGCCGTAGCACATTCCATGGCTTAGTCGTAGAAAAAATCTGAAATTTTAGCTCTCTGGATAGCTAGTCGTAGTACAGTTATGGCTTAGCCATAAGTTTTAGGTTTTCTGAAGCTGATTTAGTTACAGAATGTTCCTCCTTAACCCAGAATGCTGGGGTTCCGATTTGCATGTTTACAACATATTTGAGGGCATTCATCCTACTTCTCTTCAACCATTTAACATTTCTAAATTCTCTTCATGATTCACTTAAACAATCAATTCATGCATTTGAGACAAATAAAGGGGTGGAAAATGAAAACCCAGATTTCAAAGAGTTGCAAGAATAAAAAATTACCAACGTGCATTTAGCAGTAATTAGCTTATACTTGCCTTGTTTTCGAGTTCAAATCACTAATCCTCCTCTTGGCTCAATTTGAGAAGAAACACCTGAATCTTGACCCTAAAATGATATGCATGCCATAAATGATTAAGAAGATGAGTGCATGCTTGAGACTAAGTGTCTCTTGATTTCATTAAACCAAGAAATCTATCACTAGGAAAGAGATCTTATCTTAAACAATAGCTAGGAAGCTATTGGGAGAGATGTGAACCACTATCTCCTATTCCAAGAGGGAAGGAAGGTAGAGGAAGGGTGAGATGAAAGATTAGGTGTAGGAAACCATGCATGCAGGATTCATTTTCTTCCTATGGATGGATAGGAAGAAAATGGAAGAAGAAAAGGAGAGTTGTTACAATTGTGAAAGAGGAGAGAAGAGTTCGAACAACTGCAGCTAGACTCTTTTATGCAGAAGATTTTTTAAAATTACAAGTAGCGCCCTCAAGTTTATTATATTTTCAATGTAAGTCAAATGAAGGTCCAATTGATTCAAATGATGTCTAATGCATTCGAGTCACGTACGAAAGATGACGAGCTCAACAAGACAAATGTGATGGTATTAATATGGTGTGTGTATGTCGTGAAACCATGAACTCTAAAATTACGAAAAAGGGTTTCATCTACCTAATTAAGGTCAAACTTAGCTCAAACTACCTATCCATGACCTGAACTTGACCCACAAAACTCTACAAGAATAAAATAAACTTGGCTAAGTTAAAGCCATATTAATTAGTTGGTAATTACAATTAGTTACTAGCTAATCAAGCTTAACTTGGGTCGAAGTGTTACGCTTTCACATATGGTCTTCTCTACATGCATGACATCTATATTGTGACAGAGACTTAGCGTCTTCCAGTATGAAAATTGAAAGAAAATGCTTTTCTTTGTCCAATTTAGTACTTGATCATCCCTCTTTTCTTTCTTGAAGCTAGGATGCTTCCCAAACTTAACCTTGAGCAAGGAATTGAATTGCTCTACTATCTATTCACCTGATAGCTCCACAGGTCTAGATTGCTCCTTAATATTACCATTAAAGAGCTTACTCCTTCACCAAGGGTGGTCATCAGCCAAGAATCAATGGGCACCAATGTACCCTATCTTTCCATTCAATGTTTTTGATGACGCATCCTCGTTACAAGTAAGGCAAGGCAAATAACTCTATGTAAACCACCCAGACACATTGCCATAAGCGAGGAAGTCATTAATTGTCCACATAATTGCTGCATGCATTTGGAAAGTTTGTCCCTCGAGGCATCATTTGTACTTACACCACTTTCCCACAACTCTTTCAACTTATCAATCAACGGACACATATACACATCGAAGTCTTTTCCCAAGGCAATCAGTCTAGGAATAAACAATGACACCATGTTGAACAACTCTTTCATGCACTTTCAAGGTGGCAAGTTGTACGACATCACTATCACAGGCCACATACTATAATAGGTACTCATGTTTCCGATCAAAGTCCTTCCATAACAAACTCAGGATGTTTTCGATCAAACTCCTTCCACTCCTTATTATCAGCCAAATGGTCAATAACCCATCATCCACATGCTCGTCCTTGTGCCATCTCATTTCTACAGCTATTTTTCTCGACATAAATAAGCTTTGTAACCTTAGAGTCATCAAAAAGTACCACAAAATCTTTTGAGCGGTCTTCTTGTCCTTGCCATCATTTAGCTTGTATCTAGAGTCACCACATGTCGTATAGTTCTCTAAATCTACATTCTTCTTATAAAAAAGTGCACAATCATAATGATAGGTGGAATACACGTATACCCCAAACCGAGGTCACACAAGAACTTCTTAGCTTCATATAGGAAAAATGGAATCCGATGGTCACTTTCTAGTAGAAGATCTTTAAATAACCCCATGAGCATGTCGAAACACTTATTGCTTATACTATTCAACACCTTTAAATGAAGTATCTTAATGATGAATGACAACGTAGTAAACTTTTGGCAACCCGGGTATAACTCACGCTGAGCATCATTCAACAAACTTTCAAAATGATGCACATCCTTCTCCTTTTTAACACTGTTAGGCAATTCATCCTCCTTAACATCATCATTCATAATGTTTCCCATGAAATAGTCCTCGAACATATCATGCAATCCATCCTGATCCTCTTCTTCATCCATTGTCATTGGTTCCACAACATTTTCATCCTTATCACGGGTTTGATTCTAGTTCATGGGATTAGATTCCCCATGATATAACCACATGTTGTACGAAGACGAAAACCCTCTTTTGATCAAATGAAATTCCACAACTCTCTTTATATGCCGTTCAAAGTTCAAGTAGACAATACATGGACACCGAACCTTACCCTCCAAGTCCACACTATCTTCTGCAAACTGAATAAATGACTTAATCCCATCTCGATACTCCTTACTCATTCTATTCCTGATTGACGTCATACTCTTGTCCATGACTGGTTTGCTACAAAAAGCAATGTTAATATCAGATGATATGTATCATGCAATCTAACACCTTCAACTACACACTTCTGGATGTAATGTAACGTACATGTGTAGTATGTTTTGATGCCTTTATTTGGAAATTGGCATTAATATTTAAAGGAATTTTTTTATCATAAAAGTGCATTGATGAAATTTTGAAAGCATTGTTGAATGATTTAGTTATGAATGTTTTAACAATTATGTTCATAATTGCATGAACAATACAAAGAGAAGAAAAAAGGAGTTGGGAATCTTAAAGAAGTATTTGAATGTTTACTTGGTGTTTAGTTTTAATTTCAAATTGATGACATGTGGATGTTTTAGAAATATTCAAGATTTTAAAAACTAATGGTCATCAATTCTATGGATTTTCTACACCCTCATTGTTTTGGCTAAACATTAAAATTATCTTATCCTAAGCCATAATTCTTATGGGAGCTCTTAACAATGTTTTGCTAATATCATATCAATGGTTGGATAAATCACTTACAGTTGCAACATGTTGATAAATTGAGCATCTTGAAACTTCTTTCCTCAATACTCCGAACCTTGCAAGTTGCAGTCTTTCAAAATTTTCTTTCAGCGAGAAGTGTTCATTTCAAAGTTCACAAATACTCAACTTTCTCATTCCATTTATACAGTCTCCATGCAACAATTAACACACTCAAGAATTCAAGGGTGGTCAAGATAAAGGACAAGGATGCAATATATATCTAATAATGAAACATAGAGCTGAGAAGTTTGCACCTGGTAGTTCCATATAAAACTCCTACCCCATGACAGTTCATCTTAGACATCACATTGAAATTATTTTCATATCACTATAAAAACATACTCTTTTGCTTGAATTGTCCATTGAATGAAAACCAATTACAGAAACAATAAAGAAACATACCTCTTTGATAAGATCTCTTACATCAACGATACCAAGGCAACCAACAGAATTCCAGACCAAGTATGATTTCTTCGCCTTTAAATGTCTACACATGTCTATAACAAACCCTATATGTCTACAATCCCCATCACCTGTAAAATATTTGCAAGTGGTTAGATTTAAATGAATACAAAATGATTGATTAAAAACCAGCATGTAAGAATGGGGCATTCCTCAAGGAAGTGATACAACAACACTAATTATATCATTCTTTGATTATCTTCCAAGCTTTTGAAATTTCTTCCATTACTTCAATTTCAAATAATGGTACTACTTTCTGTTACTGTTACTGCTAATACTGCTATTGCTACTATAGCTACTACTACTAGTCACTACATGCTACAGTTGTACACAAAAGCCTGACAGAAAAGACATGATGCCTTTCTTCAATGTAGATTGGATGGATTTATGGTTCTGTTATAGGGGACATATTGATAGGGTTCAAGATGCATTGTAGAGGGTGAAATCAGTATACTCTATGCCAAAGAGTGCAACCTTCAAGTGTTCTGTGCCAACAAACCTTTCTGATCGGCAACAGCACTAAGTACTAAGGTGGGCACTTGGATCTGTTGAAATCTTCCTTAGCCGATATTGCCCCCTTTGGTATGGCTATGGGGGGAAACTAAAATGGCTAGAGAGGTTTGCCTACACAAACACCATTGTCTACCCATTCACATCCATCCTTGGAAACATACAATGAGGTGACATATATCAAAACCATGAATTAAAACCCCACTGAAATTTTTTTAGATGGGGAAAACCAATCCCAAATTCATCCGATCCAAGATTCCAAGACTTCTTGATCACAAAAAGAAATGGTAAAAAATCACAAATTTAAAGCTCGACCTCAATCATCAATCAAGTAGACAAACCAAATGACAAGCTGATCATCCTCATCCTTGACAACATGGTTTCAGGATGTGGTGGGCTATTGCTTTTATGTTTTGGAGGATTTTGGTGAACGGTAGGGCTAGGCTTTTATGGTTTGGGGGTTTTTTAAAGATCGGCAGAGAGGGGTGGTTGGCAATAGGGATCGAGCAGAGAGGGGTGGTTGATAGAGGCCTTGCAGTTAGGGATGCCACCGGCCAGAGGAGAGAGAGCAGATGGGAGCGAGCAGCAAGGCAAGCAAGTAGAGAGGGGTGATTGGTAGAGGCCTTATAGTTTGGGGTGCTGCAAGCTGGATGGGAGCGAGCAGCGAGGCGAACGAGCAGAAAGGGGTGGTTAGGGGTACCGCCGAGCAGATGGGACCCAGCAGATGGGAATGAACAAGGATGCAGAGATTTGGAAGCAAGGATGAGAAAATGGAAAAGAGCTCTTTTCAGCAAGGGAAGTAGAAAATCCAAAATAAAAACCTTTGGAGGGCTTTCTTTTTATGTTTGCGCTAAACAGTAGCTGTTAAACTAATCATAGATTTTTCGATTAGTGAAAGTTCGTCGCTCTACTTCAACGATGAACTGTGTTTGTTGTTAAACAAAAAAACTATGGTATAAATTTAATCAGAGGGCAGGAATTCATGATGATGACATTCAGAGATGAATTATTTTATTCGTCGCGCAAAAGATAATATTTAGGGATGAATGACTTTGATTCTCTCTAAATATTGTTGCAAAATGTGTATTTTCTTGCACTAATCTATATCCTACGTCCACCTCTTGGTTGTTTAAGGCTTGGGGTCTGGACTTTGTTGGAAAAATCAATCCACCATCAGAACATGGTCCTCAATTCATATTGGCCATGACATATTACTTCTCCAAATGGCAAAAGTAGTACCTCTTGTAGAAGTCAAAACAGATACAATCATTAGCTCCTTGAAGACTCACATGATTTGTCATTTGGGTTGCCTAAACATTTATATTATGACAATAGCCCTTAGCTCAACAATGACAAATTCTACAGATTCTACGATAAGTACAATATCTAGTGTTGTCCTTCTACAACATACAACCTGCAACTAATGGTCTTGCTGAAGCTTTTAACAGGATCATTTGCAAAATTTTGAAAAATGGTATCTGACAACATAAAAAGTTGGAGTACCAAACTTCATGAGGCCTTGTGGGCCTACAGAACTATAATTCATGGTCCAACTAAATCAACACCATACTTGTTCGTTAATGGTTAAGAAGCTATGATACCTTTAGTGATTCAACTTCCTTTTTGGTGGGTAGTTGCGACAAACAATTACACTGAAGATAAGAATTCCAAGCTCAAATTCCAACAGTTAGAAAGCCTTGATGAGAAAAGGCTTACCTCTACATAGAGCATTGACCTATATTAGGCTCGTTCGGCTGGATGTTTCGACAAAAGGGTCAAATATAAGGCTTATAAGAAAGGAGACTTAGTCCTTGTAGTCAAGAGGCCTATGGTCTCCACACATGTGTCTAAAGACAAGTTTGAATTCAAATGGGAAGGACTTTTTGTTATCGACAAAGTCTACTACAACAATGCTAACACACTACTCACGTTTGAAGGAGACAGATGCATGATGCCTACCAATGGAAAACTTCTTAAGAAATACTATGCTTGAATGTCATTGATATACCCAAACCATGTATGGCGTACTTTCTTAGCCCAAAATTCATAGGTTTTTATCCCTATAACCAAAAACTCCTAACCAAACTCCCTCAAACTTATACATATTGACTATAAGGATAATGTCCATTGACCCCTCTAGTCAACCTTCATTACTTGGATGATATTCCCATAAGACTCCTCACAACATTTAGCTATATTGATAATGTCTTTTTATGGACCTTATATATCAACCATCAGTTGTAGAGAAAAAGACTTTCTGCAAACCCTATAAGGCTACCCTTGGTTATGTAGATCAAGTCTTTTTGGAGACCATATAAAACCAAAACTCAAACATACAAACTCATATTTTCTATCCTAAGGTTCAAGTTAATGACCCCAAAGAACGCCTCACAAATGGGCACTGGACAATGTCCACTTTGTTGACCCCTTTCGATGCCGAAAGGAACAAGTCATGGACCCTGAAAAAAGCCTCATACATGGGCACCGAATAACGTCCACCTATATTCCCCTTTTTTTCTTGATTTGTGACTCCAAATTATCACAATTCATACCTATATACAAGTTTGAGAAAACAAACAAAAAAACCATCAATACTTCCAAACCATCAATACCAATCACATCAAAACATCCAAACTCAATCCGTACATCCCATACCAATTACAAAGTGAGGCAAAAGAAGAAAAGGTTTCCATTGATATCAAATGAAGTTCAAGTGCAAGATAAAATCAAAGTACATGAATGACAAAGCATCAAATGGAAAATGTAGAACAAAAGCTACAATGAAGGAACTCAGTCCAAGAATTTGTCAAGTTATTTCCTGGTGTTCAGTATGCCTTCCATCAAGACACACCCCTTGTAACTTGGAAAGACTATCCCAGTAGCGTCAATGTTAACTTTTAACCTAAACCTTAAAGCGACCTCTTCTCATACTAGGAGATGGTGCTTTACATTTACTATATATATATTTATCAATAAAAGAAACATTCAATGATAGTAAAAATGCCTATGACATGGAATTCTACCAAACTTTCGGCAGCATCTCCTCTTAACAAAAGGCCAAAAGGAAAAAGAAATACACAATTCTAAAACCAAGAATTAGCATCAAGGCACACTTAAGTCTTAAAATTGTGACACCTAGTCTAAACAAGATTTCAAATGCTTTAAGACCTTTTAGGAAGCAATTTTGATGTGCACTCAGGCATAAGGTATATAGAATCCAACACAAGAAATGCATGCATAACACAAGCGAAACATGTTAGTTTGCATATACACCACAAGCCTAGCAGTACAAATCAGCATGTATGACAATGCAGCATGCAAGGATAGATGACATGTTTCAACAAAAAGAACAACATCAATCCAACATTGAAGAAAAAGAAAGTAAATGGTAGAAATCAACTCTTATCCGTGCCCAGTCATTTTGCATGGTTTTATTGGACTTACTTGCAACTATTGGAGAATATTTCATTTTTTGCACTCAAAGTTGAAGCTAATGGAAGGGCTATAACATTCCAAAGATGGCCTTTCCTCAACCTAAGCAAAGTACTCAAATATGTGCTTCAATCAGGAGTGTCAACTCAAAAATTAAAATCCCATGCCAACGGATAAAGCTGATCACACCTAGTGATTTGCTGTGGTGGGACCATTAGATATTCTTATGAGAGTTTTATAATTGAATTTGAATGCAATTCATCATATGGACTCTAGATTCGGGATGTACACTCAAATTCTTGCAGAATGCCTCATTAGCATTCGGTAATAGCAAGCTCGGCATAACGGACTCTTTGTAGTGGTCACAGAACTAATGAAGGAAATATTGTTGTACAAAATTAGTTAGATAGAGAACTTAGAGGAACTTTTGATGTGTTTGTAGGCCTATGGGACACGAAAAAAGATGCCAAGTCTTTCTTCAAGGGTTTATTTCTGAGTTAAGAGGCAGTTATGATGGTTCCAGGGAGTTAGAATTTGGAATACAGTGAAAAATGCTCCAAAACTACTCAAAACCACGTTATAGTTATCCATTACTAAGCATGCTGCACTACAAGGTCCGTGACCACTAGTGATCGGTCATAGATGTTTCTACCCCAAACGAGCTCCAAATTTCATGAAACTTGGAGTAATATTTCCTAACATTGTTTTGAGAGCACTGCAAAGTTTCATCCCATTTTGACTTCCACAAGATGCCAAAATTGATCCCTTTGTCTCCAAGACTAAGTGGCTCTCGGTCAAGGAGGGGTGCTGTGACTACTAGCCATCAGTTGTGTGCACTTTTTACCTAAATGACCTATGATCTTGATGAAACTAGGTGGGGAAACTCTTGGCTTCATTTTGAGAGTGTTGTAAAGTTTCATCCTATTTTAACTTCCATAGAATTGATTTTTGGCCTCATTTCAATTATGGAAGACTATTATGACCACTCGTCAATTGGTCACGAATGTTTTTGGCCCAAATGAACTCCAGACTTAATGAAATGTGGGGAAGTTATCTTTCAACACAGGGGAAGTTATCTTTCAACACATTTTGGAGTATCCACAAAAATTTCACATGATTTTACATTGTGGAAGTACTACTCTGTCCGTGACCACATGGAACTGGCTTCGTGACCATATGATGTAAGCAGTTTGTGGATTTAGGCTCAAATGGCCACAATCACCTTGAAACTTGGAAAGATCTTCTCTGAATATGTTTTGGAGCTTCTCAATAAGTTTCTTTAGATTTAGCTTTCTCTAAGCAAGTTTTTACCCCTGGACCATTCATTGACCACATGGCTAGTTTTGTGACCTTTAGGCACCAAATGAGGCCTGATTGTCTTGAAACTTTGAGAGATTTTCTCTAAATATGTTGCTTAAGCTTTCCCATGAACTTTATTTGATGTAATCTCCTGTAAGTAACTCTAACTCTGAGACTGCAAGATATTGACTCTATGACTGCAAGGCTGTTGATGACTACTGTTTGGACCCTAAATGGAGTCCAATTGTCTTGAAATTTTCTAAGGTTAAACTTGGACATTTGGTAGTAGGCTTGACTTTGTGATTGCAAAAGTTGGTCTTTTCGAGGTTTGGTGACTGAATGGAGTCCAATCACCCACATTACCTTTCAATTCTCCTTTATTTGCACCATTAACACTAAAAATATCTTTTATATGTGTCAACAAATGCCCCCTGGAGGTACAATGACAAAAAAGGATGACTTTGGAATCATTGTACCTTGAAATAGCCAAAATATGGGAATGGTGGGTGGTTTGATGAAACTGTAGTTTTTTCCAACGTAGGTTGTAGGCTTAGACTTGAATTCTGAAATTTTGACCAAAAACCATGGTGTTGATGGTGGTTGCTATAAAAAGATAAGGGATTTGATTTTCTTTGCCCTACTTATCATAGATATAAAAATCGTATGCAACTTTGTGGGGACTATGCGGAGCACCAAGCAAAAAGGTCCCTGAGGGAATGGGAAAATCAAAAGTTTATGTTTGATTTGCAAATGGATTTGGGTTTTAAAAATGAATTTTATTTTCTTTGACCTATTTATCACAGATATCAAATGTATACATCTCCATGGGGACTGTGGGCAACACCCAGCAAAAGATCCCTGAGGAATTGAGAAAATCAAGGGTTTTTGTTGGTTTGAAATTGGTTTTAGTTTGGGTTCATGAATTTTAGTTTATTTTCAAAGATTAAAGTCATGGTTTGGACTTGACTTGGAAATGTTGAAAAAATGATGTGAAATTTGAAAGAGATTGGCTATTTGTGTTCAACCTTTGTTTTGGTTTGTTGAGCCAAATGCGCTTAGTTGGTAAGGCATCTTTTGGGTAAAAAAATGTCAAGTAAAATTGATTTGATAGAATGAAAAATCATCGGTGCATCAAATAGTGAGCCCTAGTGACTAGAGGAGTTTCTTTAATGTGTAGCATCCTTGACCTGAAGCTTGACAAAGTGAGTTCTAAGGCTTCAGGTCCCATATATGTGAACAATAGAGAGTAGCTCCTTTGAGTCTTAAGTGTCCTCTTGTTCCTTTTATTTCTTGCCTTTCTTGGAGATGTAAAGAACTTCTAAATAGTATCATTGAAATTCATTTCCATTTTACTATTCCTTGTCATGGTATATGGAGTTTGGTTTCATTTGTATGGATATGGTTTGTATGTACTTTCAAACTTGGATGTATGTGTGATTTATGATCTTTGGAATCAAGATCATGAATCAAGGGACAAAAGGGGTCATATGAATGGACATTGGCCAGTGTCAGAATGTATGACTTTCTCTAGGGTCCTTGACTTGTTCCTTTTGGTATCAAAAGGGGTCAAAAGAATAGACATTAGCTGGTTTCTATATATATGACTTTGTCTAGGGTCCTTGACTAGTTCCTTTGGAAGAGGTTTGTATGTATGTATTGATTATACGGGGTTCAAAAACTGACTTTAGGCATGTAACTGGGTTTGTTACAAGGGATCTTGTAAGGACATTGGCCAAGTAACATGGTTTTGATTAAAAGTGGCAATGAACATAATCCTTGTAGCCATATTTTGTAAGTCTAAAAATTGGTTAAGAGGCCGGGGATGGGAAACTGCATATTTGTAATGTTGAAGGTATGATGAAAGGTTGTTTGGCAAGGGTTGTGGAAAACACCAATGACATTTAAGACTAGTATCATTTTAAGAATTTATCATTGATAGACACCATGTATCTTTGTCCTTCTTAGGTGAAGTGGAGGATATCTAGCTCATGAAATCCTATTGCAACTAGGAAACGGAGATTCATGTCCTTCTAAAGAGGAAGCCCACACCTCACCCCAACCCCCCCCCCCCCCCCCCCCCCCCCCCCCCCCCCACCCTCCAAAAAAAAGAAGAGAAAGCTTGTATTTATTCTATCTTTGAACTTTCCTCACCAGTAAGGTCTAGAACAAGACCCTCTTCATACTCTCTACTTCGAATTTGAGGCTTCCAAGGTGATTTAGAAGTCTATATAATGAAGAGTTCATGCTTTTCCTCTTCTTTGGAGAACTCTTTCTCATTAACTTCTTTGAGAGTTAGCTCTACATCAGTGGTAACATCCACTAACCTAATTAGAAATTTTATTTTGTGGTTGAGTACTATTGCCTTAACCTCTAGTTGTAAGTTGCTCTTACACATGTCACTAGTTTCCTTCTAAGACAGGGGTTCCACACATCTATAAGAAAAGGCCTGCTTCTATTTATGAAGGCCTTGAGTTTCATGTTACTCATCTTGGCATTTGTAATTAACAGATCTTCATCTTTTTCATCAGCTGACTTTTCCTAGCAGTTTTCATTCCCACAAGCATCATCATTTCTTTGTTGGTTGGTTCTATTACTCTCAGTGATGAACATTAAGAACTGATGAGGGTTGGCTGACGATAGTGTTTTAGGGGTGAAAAGGAGCTGCCCTTTGCATTTGAGTCATTTGGAGTGTCCTTTTCATAACCTGTGCTAACATATCCATCAGCGGTTTCGCTTGATTTGGACCCCTGTGAGTGACTCCGTGCCATCCAGCGGGTAACTCTGCATGCAGGTCCTGAATTGACCATATGAATTGGGGTTGGGGCTAACTCAGGATCATCTTCCTTGACCACCCACTTTTTTAGTGATCTTGGGCCAAGTTGCTTCCTTAGTTCATATTCTATGGTAGGCTAAAGCCTTTTCTTCTGATTTGATATGCCAATCGAACCACCCAAATTTGATCACCAAACCAGACTACCATTGTGTTGAAGTACCAATGGCGCGGTCCTAATGCATTGGGTTTAAGGTAGGGAGCAAAAGAGTGTCTATTACCCTTTACTTGCTTTCCTTCTTTTGTCCTTTCATTTTTGTCGAGCGATGCTTTGATTTGCTCCTTTCGATAGAATGACTTTTTGAATTGGACCAAATTAGCTGTTGGTTGCACTTGAAAGTAATGTGAAATGGATTTAAGTCCAACATTCACACATTTCAAACGTAAAGAACAATGGGAAAATAATTACCGTTTATCATTGAATTCCCTTTGTTTACATGGGTTCAATGCTCTGATCATGGGGATGCAAGTTGTTTACAAGATCTAAAAAATTACAAACCTCCCTCTAGTCTCAGGTGTGATCCAAATTTGAAAATTACAAGAAAATACATGAAAAATAGGATAAAATGCCAAAAAAAAAAAAAGAATGCAGGAAGTAATGGCCGTGGCCCACAATCACCGAGCCCCTGCCAATGACCGTGTGACAGACAGCGGCCATTTTTGGCCATTGTTTGTCCTGATTTTTCTTCATTTCGCCTCTGCAATGCCTTCAGAGTACTAAAACTTGTGCTTTTCAACTTTTTGAGTGTTGAATGACCACCAAGGGTGCTTGATTCAGCTGTGGAATTGACTACGACCTATGTTAATCATCACTTTTTTATTATAGATCATTTTTCTACAAATTCGGAAAAGCTACTTTCTACAAGCAAATTGAAGCCAAAGTTGTGCCATTTTGATCCTATAATTTTCAAGGAATAGAATAAAGCCTAAAGAGGCTTGTTCATAACTTCAAAAATGGCCTAAAGCCCTTTCAAGTGAAAGAACCAAAGGAATGCAATCTCTTCCCCAGTAGTATGCTTGAAGGCCTTGGCACTCATCTTCCTTGAGTGATAGCCATTCCTCTTCTCCTCCTCTAGAATATCTATCACCTAAAGTTAGTGAGAAAGAGAAGAAAAGTGAACTTGAATGCTTGTAATGCTTGAGAAGCCTTGTGATTGTAGTTGAAACTCTTTGAATCTTGCTTCAATCCACTTGGAACTTATTGCAACCTTTCTTCAAAGCCCAAGTGTGCTTCTTATAGGTTTCACAGTGAGTTGGCATGGTTTCTAGTAGTTGTGAGGAAGTTATATTTCGAAATAAAACAAAATAACTCCTAAAAACCATTGGGAACCACCTTGCAAGCGTCCATGACCATGGCCGTGATCACAAACAAGCCCAGTTTTAGATTTTTGGCATATGCATCCCATGTTCATCTGTTTGGGGCCCAAACAATGTCCGATCTTTATGAAACTTGGAGAGATACTTTCTAATATTATTTTAAGTGTGTCATAGAAATTTAAGCCTGTTTTTACCACCTAAAGTTGGTCAACCCCTATTGAATTTTAAGAAAATAGGCCCTTGTTTCAGCTATTTGAGGCCCAAATGACCTCGGATTGATTTGAAACTTAGAGGGATTTATGTCAGGAGCATCTTAAAATATCATAAAAATTTCATGTGGTTTGAACTTGTGGAAATAGGGTTTTGATTAGCAACCCACTTGTTGCATTTAAGTTAATATCCTCCTACATTGCCGGCAGTCAACTTGTTTTCTACCCAAATGGTGTCCAATTGATTTAAAACTTTGAGGAGTTGACTTTGAGTATATTTTGAGCCTCTAATCCAAATTTCATCAGCTTTGACCTCCCAAAAGTAGGATTCTTGGTCAGTGACCTCATGACTTAAGGGTCACTAACTCCTAAGCTGACATGCAGTTGAAGTAAAGGCAAACAAATTTCCTTTGGTTTAAAAATTTGTAGAATCATTTTTGAACATGACTTGAGCTTTATGTCCAAATTTCATCAACTTCGCTCACCTGGAAGCAGGACTATGGTCAGTGACCCCACGGTTGGGGGTCATTGACCCAAAGTTAACATGTCTGTGGACTTTGAGTCAAATGACATCCACTTTACTTGAAATTTTGTAGAGTTACTCCTAAACATAATCTAAGCTCCCTTCATGAGTTTTAGTTAATTTTGATATGTAAAAGTATCAATTGCCACAGTGAACCCAAGGAGTTAGCAAACAACCACTGAAGCTTGACTTTGAGCTAAAATGAAGTCCAAATGCATTGAAACTTTGAATCATAAGTTTTAAGCATGTTTTTGGAGTCACCATATGAGTTTCAGCCACTGTGGTAACCTAGAAGCTTGAATGTGTTTGGTGACCCCTAAGTTTTGAGTCAATGAACCTTAAATTTGATGCTTGGTGAATTGAGTAACCAAATGAAGTTCCCGAATTCTAAAATTCAAATTACTGCACCTTAAGCTCACCTAAAGTCTTCTGAATGAGTTGCATCAATTTTGAACATCTGGATGCAATGCTTGACCCAGCATTCCACAATCCTTACGTTTACGTACCCTTGGATTGGAATTTGCTTATAATGTCTTCATTACAACATTTGTGATATTTTTATGGGTCAACAGTTGCATCATTAATGGTAAGTTGTGGAGCTTTTTTTAAGTGCTTTGAATGCACTGGTGATTGAGGCAAGGGTGCATGATCTTCGAGGCAAAATAGCTTTTGCCAAACTGTTGTCCCTCTTTTTGAGTTAGATGGAAGAATGTGTTGTCTTCCAAGGAATCTAAGTGTTTGTTCTCGGCCTTGCTACTTTTGAGGTTGCATGGTTCAAGTGACCACATAGTGCGCCTTGGGATGAACAGGCTTTTCTGAGCCTTCTTGTATCTTTGGAATAGGCAGAGGTCCTTAGATATTTGAAGGAGCTACTTCTTGTTAACCCGTTGTTTAGGTCAAGGTTGCATTACTTTCCAGACCCTAGCAATTGTAGCATGTGGTCCACTATTGACCTTGGAGTTTTGATCCATCATCTAGATTTTTCTTGCCTCCTATTGGGGCTTGGTTATGTAGAGGGTGTCACCTTTGATGGTCCCTTTCTGGATGGAAGGAGTCACAAAGCTACTGGGAGTTGAGAGCCTTTGAAAGACTGAGACCGTTAGTGCTAGAGTGGAGTCCTTGCAGATGAACCAGTTTGAGTCGAAGATTTTGAATAGACTCTCCTTGTCTTCATCAAAAATTATGATCAAAGAACCTATAGTTGTTTCTGTGAAACAAGGCTAAAGGGCTATATCAGTCTTATGACCAACATGGCTGCCTATTGGATTAGCTGAAATGGTTTAATGAATGCCTTTTGAACTAACATGGTCTCCTAATAGGGTGAACCACAATGGTCAAATACAATCATAACTCAATCCCTTTGAGCAATGCTGACTGGTCCTCGCGTTACCAAAATTTTGGTAGCATTTTGAGACCAATTGATCAAGCTTAAAAGTGAGAAAGAGTTTTTGGATCCAACCAAAGGATAGGATGTGTTTTGGTCAATCCTGCACAGCTACTACACTGATCCATGGGATCCATCGGGGAAGGACTCCAAGTAATGCATACTTGCACATACAATAGTTCCAAGATTGACATTAAAATGCACATTTGTTTAAGGTCTTACAAACGACCGACAACTTTACATTCAAGTCAAAATTCCTTGAATATGATGAGAACTACTCTCTTTTTATATTTCTAAGGGTGTAGTCTTCATTTGATGTACTTCATGGTGCAATTGTGCCTCCATTTACATCCATTTGATTTGTTTTGGAGTAGTTCAGTTCTTCATTTAATGGGTCCCACAAATACTTCAGGTCTCTCAACAATAGTAGAAGAAGCAATGCCCCAAAATTTGCGTTCATAGTCAACAAATAGGCCACAAAGTTGTTACAGCAGTACTGTGACGTATATGGGCTGTGATTGAATTTGGGCTGTGACTGAATCTAATTCATGACAGAGTCTGGGCTGTGATGGATTCTGGGTTTGAACTAAATCTGGGTTGTGACAGAATCTGAACTGTGATAGGTCCCAATCAAAGCTACTATAATTTTATGTAAACAGGATTCTACTCAGGGTGAGAACAGATCACAGTAATTTGTTGTTGAATGAGCTTGCTTTATTACTGCATAACTCTTGAGTTTAAATACATAAGAAATAACAAACTCTTCCTAGACTTGCTACAACAATTACTTAAAATTAGGACTCTAACAATGATGCATAACTAAATAATTGGCACTTATTCAAAAAGCAAACTAATAGCTAACAGAACTTGACTCATTCCTCTACTAACAGTGGAACAAATCTTCCTGAGATTATGCGATTATTCCATCAAATCCTCAACTGCTCCTTGCATGGCTCATGCATCTCCCTTTTCACGTACCACGTACACCATGCCTGTTACATGCACAAACGTAACCTTATATCATAAACCTTGGGTTCTTGATGGCCACACGTTGGGATCTTCTTGGCTTAACATTTCCCTCCTCTTCCAGTGGAACCTTGTCCTCAAGGTTCAAGTTTATGAATTTGTCCCGTCGCTCTTGAGTAATTTCCCAGGTGGCATCTTCAACTGGAAGGTGTTTCCACTTCACAAGACCTTTTTCAACAAATCGTGACCCTTTTTTGATCCATCGCGTGTTCAAGATGCTCTCGGGTTCCATGATAATTCCGGCATCAGCAACAGGTGGTACCTCAGGAGTGGATATGTTGGTGTCTCCCAGTTTCCCTTTCAATAATGAAACATGACAGAAGGGATGAATACGGGATCCTTCTGGAAGCTTGAGTTTATATGCCACTTTGCCAATCCTTTGCTCAAACTGGTAGGGACCGTAAAAGTGGTTTGCCAATTTTTGAAATGCTCGTGTAAAGACTGTTTGTTAGCGGTAAGGATGAAGTTCAAGGAAAACCCAATCTCCTTATTGGAATTCAACATCTCGCCTTTTGGAATTGGCAACTTGTTGCATTCGGTTAGTAGCTGCACTAAGATTGGCTTTGAGTTGGCGCAGTATTTCATCCCTTGAGGCGAGCTGCTGGTCTACTTCGTTACTGGAGACATGCCAATTTGATAGTGTGGAATTGTGGGAGGTAAGCGCCCATATAATGCTTGAAAAGGTGTCATCCCTATTGATGCATGATAAGTTGTGAACTACCAAAATTCAGCCCATGGAAGCAGGGAGCACCATTTTCGAGGCTGTTGATGAGTAAGGCACCGAAGATACTGTTTGTCACGCCCCACCCTTCACGCATGCATGATATTGTCCGCTTTGGCCCATGGGCCTCACGGTTTTGTTTCTGGTGGGCCTCAACCCACCAAAAGGCCTCATGCATAGTAAGGGTGCAAGCTCTCTATATAAACCCATTCACTTTCCTCTCTATAGTCGATGTGGGACTCCAGGATGTTACAATCCACCCCCCTTAGGGCTGCACGTCCCTGTGCAGTAGCCTGCCAGTTCTTGTAGCCTGCCAGCCCTCTTGGCCCGCCCACATATGAACCCGCCCACTTGCACCAGGCCACGGCAAGGACCCACACTCGAACTAGTCGAGAGTCGGCTTTGATACCATTTGTCACACCCCACCCTTCACACATGCATGATATTGTCCACTTTGGCCCATGGGCCTCACGGTTTTGTTTTTAGTGGGCCTCAACCCACCAAAAGGCCTCATGCATAGTAAGGGTGCAAGCTCTCTATATAAACCCATTCACTTTCCTCTCTATAGTCGATGTGGGACTCCAGAATGTTACACTGTTCAAGGCATCTGTTGACGACTTCAGATTGACCATCCGTTTGCGGATGATATGCGGAACTCATTTTCAAGTGTGTGCTTGACATCTTGAAAAATTCTCGCCAAAAATGACTGATGAATATTGGGTCCCGATCACTAATAATAGTCCTTGGCATTCCATATAGTTTGACTACAACGTGTACAAATTTTTCAGCCATTATTTTTGCAGTGAATGGATGAGCCAAAGTGAGAAAATGAGCTGACTTACTGAGGCGATCCACGACAACAAGAATTGTGTTTTTGCCATTGGATTGTGGGAGCCCTTCAATGAAGTCCATTGTGATGTCATCCCACACTTGACATGGAATTGGCAATGGTTGCAAGAGGCCAGCTGGTGAGAGTGTTTCTGCTTTAGCTCGTTGACATACATCGCAAGAAGAGACATATTCTTGCACTACCCGATGTATCGATGGCCAATAGAATTGTTGTGCAAGCCGTTTGTAAGTTCTCAGCACTCCTGAATGTCCACCAATATGCAAGTCATGGAATTCTCGTAAAAGCAGCTTAATGATGTGGGAATTGGGAAGGACTACCACTTTGTTCTTGTAGCATACTAATCCATTTCGCCATGTATATGGAACACCTGGTTTCTTAGTTGCCAACTTGCCAATTTTATGCATGTACGGATGGTTAACAGCTGCTTCTTTGATTTCATCTCAAATTTGAGCTTGTGAGACAAACATAGCATCAAGATGTGGGCTACCTACCATGCGTGAAAGTGCATCTACTGCTGAATTCTCCTTACCCGGCTTGTAGATTATTTCAAGTCATATCCAAGTAGCTTCGACACCCATTTTTGTTGCTCCGGAGTGACTATGCGTTGCTCCAAAAAAATATTTGAGGCTGCGTTGGTCTGTTTGAATAAAGAATTTTTGGCCCATTAAGCATGATCTCCAAGTTTGGATAGCTTGGACAATTGCGAGCATCTCTCTAGCATATGTTGACCATGATCTCTTGGACGGCCCTAAGGACCGGCTCATGAAGGTTAATGGCTTGCCTTGTTGAGTCAAAACCGCACCAATCTCGTCACCTGAGGCATTAGATTCGATAATGAAAGGTTCATTAAAGTTAGGCATGGCAAGTGTTGGAGTGGTAATCATGGCTTGCTTGAGAACTTCAAAGGCAGTTTCAGCTTCATCATTCCAACCAAATTGTCCCTTTTTTAACAACTTGGTGAGTGGTCGAGCCAAGATTCCATAATTGTGAACAAACTTCCTATAGTAACCTGTAAGGCCTAAGAATCCACGTAATTCAGAAATATTAGTAGGCCTAGGCCAATTTAACACATCTTTAATTTTCTTTTGATCCACCTTTACTCCTTGAGAAGTAACAATATGACCCAAATATTCCAGTTCCTACTGGCTGAATGCACATTTGCTGAATTTGACAAACAATTTATGTTGCCGTAATATTTCAAAAGCCTTACGAACATGTTCAAGATGCATGGTCCAACTGGGGCTATAAATCAAGATGTCATAAAAAAAAAAAACTAACACAAATTTGTGAAGGTAAGGGTGAAAAATGGAATTCATAATGGCTTGAAAAGTAGATGGTGCATTACATAGACTGAAAGGCATGACTAAATATTCATAATGACCATTATGAGTACGAAATGCAGTTTATGAATATCGGGTGGATGTACTTGTACCTGATGGTAACCAGCTCTTAAATCTAATTTAGTGAATAAGGATGCCCCATGAAGTTCGTCTAGCATGTCATCTACCGTAGGAATTGGAAATCGGTCTTTAATGGTCACAACGTTAAGGGCTCTATAGTCAGTGCAAAAACGCCATGTGCCGTCTTTTTTTTTGTTTTTACCAATAGAACAGGAGATGAGAAAGGACTAGTACTTGATCTAATAAGCCCCACTTTTAACATGTCATGAACTTGTTTTTCAATTTCAGCTTTTTGAAAATAGGCATACCTGTAGGGTCTCACATTGATCGGCTCAGTTCCCTCTTTGAGCGTGATGTGGTGGTCAATTTCCCTTGTTGGAGGAATTTGGTTCGGTTCTTGGAAAATGTCTGCAAAAGCAACCAGCAACTGCTGCATATCTGGATGAATCCCATTTTGTGGCATCTCTGCTTCAGTTTGTAAACAATAGTAAACATCGAATTTCCTTGGCGCAATTCCTTTGAGAAAGCCTTCACTGATGCGGATTGGATGGGCTGAACATCTGTCCCTTGTAGCTTTTGAGTTTGATTATTCCATTGGAATTCCATAGTCATCTTCTTCCAATTACACACCACTGTGCCTAATTGCTCCAACCATTTAACTCCTAACACTAAGTCTAACCCGGTTAGTGGCAAAGAGTAGAGTGTAAGGAAGAAAGGAATACTTTGGAGCAGCACATGGACATGTTCAAACCTCCCTTGACATTTTAATGGAGCCCCATTAGCTACTTTCACAGTGAATGGTTCCGTTGGTACTACTGGAAGTTACAACGACGTGGCCATGTTTTTGCTAATGAAATTATGAGTGGATCCGCTGTCAATAAGGACAACCATTTCATGATTCCCGACTTAGGCCGTGACTCTCATGGTTCGTGGAGTCTCCTTCCAACAACAAAAGCTGAAGTTTGCGACAATTATGTCCTGGAGTAAATTTATCACCACAATTGAAGCAGAGGCCTTGAGCTCGCCGCTTTTGCATCTCGTCCCAAGTAAGATGCTTCATGGTGGAGGTTGGATTAGCTTTTGTTGGTGAAGCAAGGTTGACTTGGGTGTGATTAGATTGTGGTGGCCTTGTAAATTTCTGTTGGCGAGTTAGTTGTTCATCCCGCATTCGTGCCAGGCTAATTGCTTCTTTCAATGACTTGGGTTTGAACATCCGGATACCTTCTGCAATTTCCGGTTTGAGGCCCCCCATAAACGTCCCCACCAATGCCTTTTGTGTCCATCCTTGCACATGGTTCCCTAGCTTCTCAAATTCTTTTTGATAGCTCCATCCGGCTCATACTGTCTTGAAGTCCTCCTAGCCCTGCTTCAAGATTTTCAATTCGTTCCTTATTGGTTGTCATAACTTTGATACTAATGATAGGTCCCAATCATAGCTACTATAATTTTATGTAAACAGGATTCTACTCGGTGAGAACAGACCACAGTAATTTGTTGTTGAATGAGCTTGCTTTATTACTGCATAACTCTTGAGTTTAAATACATAAGAAATAACAAACTCTTCCTAGACATGCTGCAACAATTACTTAAAATTAGGACTCTAACAACAATGCACAACTAAATAGCTGGCACTTATTCAAAAAGCAAGCTAATAGCCAACAGAACTTGACTTATTCCTCTACTAACAGTGTGTAATGACGTAATCCCAAAGGACATTTGAATGAAAAAATATAAGCAATAATCTGTTCTAAATTATCAAGGTGCCTTTTGCGGACAAAACCGTAAAGACTTTGAAAAAAACTATAAAGTTAAGCGTGCTCAAGTCAGAGCAATCCCAGGATAGGTGACCTCCTGAGAAGTTCAAAGCGGACAATACCTCAATGGTGCAGAGCAAATTGTTATAGATGGTATCAAAGAAGGAGATGGCTCTCCTCTGAGTGGTGGGAGATGACCGCTCGAATCCTGCCTTCCTCTCGAATCCTGCCCTCCACAAATAAGGGGGAACGAAGGAGGAGGAACGAAGTCCCACATCACTAATGAGGCCGTCTTCGGTTCGACATTGCTCGAGATATGTGGATATGGGGACATACCTGGCGGAAGCTGATGGGCCTGTAACGACCCAGTCTCAAAGGATATTTGAATGAAAGAATATAAGTAATAATCTGTTCTAAACTATCGAGGTGCCTTTTAGGAACAAAACCGTGAGAATTTTCATAAAAACTATAAAGTTAAGCGTGCTCGAGTCAAAGCAATTTCAGGATGGGTGATCTCCTGAGAAGTACCTCGATGGTGCGGAGCAGATTATTCCATCAAATCTTCAACTGCTCCTTGCATGGCTCATGCATCTCCCTTTTCACGTACCACGTACACCATGCCTGTTACATGCACAAACATAACCTTATATCATAAACCTTGGGTTCTTGATGGCCACACGCTGGGATCTTCTTGGCTTAACAGACTGGCAGAATCTAGGCTGTGACTGAATTTGATTGGTGATAGAATCTAGGCTGTAATAGATTCTTGGTTATGACTGAATCTTGGCTGTGACAGAATCTGGATTGTGACAGTCTGGGTTGTGACAGAATCTGGCCTGTTACTGAATCTGGGCTGCTACCGAATCTGGACTGCAACGGAAACTAGTCTGTCATGGCACTCTCCCTTAATGGGTCAAAAACTTGAAGATGCTTTGTTTTCTATTTTTTTTTTCTTTTAATGTACCTTCATGTGGGGCTTTTTAAACCCTTTTGGCCAACCTTCAGAACCAAATTGGTCATCAATTAGTCAAGAAAAATAATAGAAGCAACCTTCCACCGATCACCACAAGACCAATCGGTGATGGCCTACAGTCTCCTCTTCCCTATGTTCTATATATTCTATGTCACTTGTATAATCCTAATTTGACCATAAATTAAAGCCTTAAAATTTCCATAGATTACAATAATTTTTTGTTTGCAGAAAATGAGCAAGAATGATATGAATTCAATCTCACAAATTTCAACAATACAGAAAAATGAAAATAAACTACTAATGATCATTCATCTCCTTGCTTTACATGGGTTCAATGGCTATAACCTCATTGATATAGGTAGTTTACAAATTTTACAACTCACAGCACCTCCCTCTGGTTTCATATATGGTAAAAAATGGACAAAATAAAAGAAAACTACATGAAATTGATAAACTACAGAATATGAGAAAATCCAGGTCCATGATTAGTCACGGAATCCTGGAACCCATTTCCTCCTGCTCTTTTTCTTCTGTCTTCTCGACTGGCTGCCAATCGGTGGATACACCTCTCCATCTGGGTTTGGGGTAGTTTTATCATGGTTTTTTGTTTGTATTACTCCATTTTGACTAATAGTGATCTTAGAAATTCATCACCAGCTATCAAAGATTGAGTTTATATAGTCTAAGGGAGTTGTTGTTTATTATTACAACAGAGATCCAAGGTTGTGTCATTCTGGTTTTTTATTTGATATAAACTAGAATGAAGTCATAGAACTGCATGCAAAAGATCAAAGAATTTCATCCTCCTTGAGTGAGAAGATCAAAGGCGACGACCATTTGGTCATATATATGAAAGTGAAATGGTTTTTAGGGTAAAGTCTCACCTTAAGTTAGTGAGACAGAGAAATTGGAGGAACTTCTAATGTGTTTGTAGGCTTGTGGGTAGGGCTGTCAATCCCGCCCTTTCACGAGGGGCCCTGGCCCAGCTCAGCCCGCAAAAGCCCTAAAAAATTGGGCTTTTCTTTTTGGCTTAAAGCCCGAGGGTAAGGCTCAATTTTCAAAAGCCGCAATCTTGAGGACCGAGCTAGGGCTTGACATAGTTGGCCCGAGGGGGCTCGGCCCTTTGTTCATGCAAAATAAATAATATGTATAATTTAATATATATGTGCAAATTTTTATACAAGAAATTATTTAAAACTCCCCTAATTAACAATTAATAATAGAGGTTAATATTTTGTCAAATGATAATAACCAAATCTTAGGTAAATTTTTTTAATTGATATCCCCATAGATCACTATATTGTACCTATGTTTAATTCTATGCTTTATTTTAAACAATATGTTTGATCCTACATTTGCATAAGATGGACATATTCTTTAATAAAAAGATAATTTAAGTCATCATTTATTAGATTGATTTTACCATTATAATCTATTGAAGTTTGAGAACTTAGATGGATAGTCATCAACATCATCATTGAGTGGGGTTGAATTCTATCCATTGGCCATGATTGATGCCAATTTCTTTCTATCCCTTTACTTTTAGAATTGTTGTCTCATTCAAATGAACTTACATATGGAACCCACATCTAGAGTTAAAATTTGTGACTCATGCATCAAATTATCTTAGGCATTCATTTTCAGTGGGCAAAATTTAATTGTTTTGTTATAAAATCTAATAGTGATGTTTCAAAGAAATACTAGTTAGGGTTAATGCTAATTCGAAAGTGGTCTAATATTTATTTGAATCACGCAAACTAAACAATTTATTTGAAAAAAAAATCTAATGCCTATTTGAAATATTGAAATCACGCAAACTAAACAATTTATTTGAAAAGAAAATCTAATGCCTATTTGAAATAAATCTAGCTAATTGAATCATATGAGAATTGTCAAACATGATCTGAGGGCCAATATCATTGTTTCATAAAAAAATATGTATAGTACATGAACTAGTAAAAAAAGGTACAGCTAATAGAGCTTTAACTTCGACAATCTTACTAATAGCCTAATGACAAATAAAATCGGATACATTACTTAGACCATACAACTACTACTAGTGTGTTAAAGTATTTAATAGTGTCTTCCATGTCCTGATTTCATGTCACAATACTGTCAAATTTGTTGTATTTCATTTTATTTTAAATAATAGTTTTATATGATAACAAAGTAACTTTTTTTGTCCATTTTTTAGAAGTTGTAAAAAAATTTTGACTTTTTCATTGCCCCAATCTATGGCTCAAGTAAAGAAGACTTAACACCATGGTTTTAGCAAAATTAATACATATAATAATGTTTAAAAAAAATCATTTCATTCAGCCCTGGCCCAGCCTTAGCCTGGCCCTGCCCTTAGGGGTAGGATAAGGGCTTCGGTATTGTAGGCCCGCCAAGAAATTCGAGGGCTTTGGATTGACTTAAACCTAGCACACATATATGAGGGTAGGGTAAGGGTTTATCTTGGCCCAGCTCCAACCCGTCCTTTTGATAGCCCTACTCGTGGGAGACTCTAAGGAAGCTAAGTCTTGCTCCAAGGGTATATTTATAGAGTTAAGAGGCAATTAGGGTGGTTCTAGGGAGTTAGAATTCAAACTAAAGTGAAAATTGCTCCAAAACCACTCAAAACTACCTTATAATAGTTCGTGACCGAATGGATTCAGTCATAGCAGGCATCACTGTAGGGTCCATTACCACTGGCGATCGGTCACGTATGTTTTTTGCCCAAACTAGCTCCGAATTTGATAAAACTTGGAGGGATGTCTTCTAACATTGTTTTAAGAGTGTAGAGAAGTTTCATTCCATTTTGACTTCCATAAGTTGCCCCTCCAAGACCTAGTGGCTATCGGTTAGGGAAGGTTGCTATGACAACCGGCCATCAGTCATGGACATTATTTACCCAAATTACCTCTAATCTTGATGAAACTTGGAGAGATGACTCTTGGCCTCATTTTGAGAGTGTTGCAGAAGTATCATCATGTTTTGACTTCCATCGAATTAGTTCGGTGATGGAAAATTGTTGCAATAGTTGCTCAATCGGTCACAGAAGTTTTGGGCCCAAACTTGATGAAACTTGGAGAATTTAACTTTGAGCGTACTTTGGAGTCTTGATAAAAATTTCACGTGATTTTACCATGTGGAAGTCCTCCATCCGTGACCTTGAGGAACTAGTTTTGCGACCACAAGTTGTAAGTAGTTTGTGGATTTAGGCTCAAATGGGGCCCAACCACCTTGAAATTTGGATGGATCATCTCGAATATTTTTTGCAGATTTTTAATAAGTTTCATTAGATTTAGCCTTATGTGAACAAGTTTTGACTCTTAGATTGGCTTCCGTGACCATTAGGCATCAACTGAAGCCCAATTATCTTGAAACTTTGAGATTTGTATGTAAATATGTTTTTGAAGCTTTCCAATTAATTTTGTTTGAGGTAGTCTCTTGTAAGCAAGTCTAATTCCTCAACCGCAAGATATTGACTCCGTGACTGCAAGGCTATTGATGACTACTGTTTTGATCATGAATGAAGTCCAATTGTCTTGAAACTTTGTAAGGTTATCCTTGGACATGTCTTGGGTCCTTCACATGAATTTCACCATACTTGGCCATCTGGCAGTAGGCTTGATTCTGTGATCACAAGAAGTTGGTGTTTCCAGGGTTTGGTGACCTGATGGAATCCAACCACCCTTATTACCTATTAATTCTCCTCTGTTTGCACCGTTAACACTAAAAATGTATTTTTTATGTGTCAACAACTTACTAATAAAGGTCCATATTGGAAAGTGATTAGAGAATCCAGTGAATTCATTCTTTTCTAGATCTTTTTATATAAACATTGTGCAAACAAAATGATTGGAGAAAATTAAGGAGACGTGCCATTGCATAGAGGACACACTAAATTGAAAAATTGAAAAAAAGATTTTAAAAATCTCATGGAAACAATGTTGTGGAACTTTCATCAAGGAATTAAATGCATAGAAGGCAGAGATGGGACGGTCCTTGTAAATGGGAGTAAGCAATAGTTGTCACCCATCATGAAATTTTTACTTTGGCATTATAAATAATATGAGATAATAGCTATTAGTGGGGCATACTAAAGTTGTAATAGCAATTTTATCATGCATGCCACTGCATGGACATCAAAAAATGGTTTAAGATCGTAATATTGGTTATGGTATTGGGCAACCCTAACATTTGATACTATTTTGGTATCGGTCACGATTTGCAATCAGTCATGATTGCTGCAGTGTGAATTTTTGTTCACCCAAACAAATTAAAAAAATATATAAAAAAATAAAAATATTGAAAAGCTACTAAAAAACAATGTCTTCTTTTTTTCTTTAGTACAAACTATAAAACAGAATATCACCCCACAACCTCCACCCCACACACACACCACCCCCCCCCCCCCCCCCCCCCACCCCACACACACAACAAAACCCCACCCAATTGTAGCTTCCTATTAGTTTAATATGCAATTTCTAGGCCCATCATATTCACCAATATAGCACATATCTAAATTTCTAACAGTAACCATCACCCCTTTATTAGGGTTGTGAAAAGAAACCAATAGGACTTAGGTCGATTGTTAGATACGTTGCTAGAGAAGAACACCTTCTTTCAATTACCATTTTTTTAATTCTAACTCTATCTCAAAATCTTTCAATTAACTTTATGATCAATAGGGTATCTTTGCTTGATGTAAATCAAATTGCAAATAGATTTAAAAGGCAATGCTTCTTTAACTTTTGTTTCCAAATCAGTGTTCTTTAGTTATCAATTTCTATTTTTATCAGATTAATAGCTATTTACAAACATTCAACAATAGGTAAAGACTCTCCACTAGTAACTATAGATTAAACCAAACTATTATTACTATTTTTTTTTCTTTGAAGGGAGATGAAGGCACATTTATGACTTATGCAAAGCCATAGCTATTATTACTATCTACGTTGTAGGATTTTGGACCATAAATTGGATATGTTAATATTGGATTCCTAAATAATTCTAAATAACGCTGGTAAGGGACTTGACTTTTTCATGTCAAAGCAATCTGCCTAGATAACTTCATATTAATTTTACGTCACTTTCTTTTTCCTTGTTTCTAATGCTTCCATCTATAACCTAAACAAAACCCTAGGATTCTATCTCTGATTTCAAATTTTCTATGATATTGATTTCTTAGGATTTTGATTATCCTAAGGATGTAAGTCATATGCCCATTCTCAACATAACATTGGAATCTAGACGGGTTAGCCCAATTTTATTTGTCCAATGTCCAATATAATCTGATGTATGCCAACTCAATCTCATCTAGACATTCCAAATACAATCTCAACACATGCATAACTTTCCAACAAAGCATCTCACCGAGCTGTTAAGTTTATGAAATTGCATTGTAAACTCGTCATTTCATGTAGAATTATGGGCTTAATTAGGTTCAATGTATTTTTTTCACTGAATTTCATCATTTTATGCATTTTTACTTCAAAGTTGGGATTTTAAGAAATGCATACACATTCCCTGCATCATTTCACGATTTTATACAATTTCTTAAAATTTTGAATTATCCTAGTTGGATCAGGACTCTTTCTGGAGGAATTCTAGTTCTATTAGGAGTCTTCACCATTCCTCCATTTGAGCTAATTTTTTTAGGGAATGAGAATTCTGAGAGTTGCAGAAATCGAGGGAAGATCTTAAGAAGAGTCTGACTTGCATCAGAATTTTTAAATGGGACACACTTCGAAGCATAGATTGACATCTTGGGACCTGACTACTTAAATATTAAGCTAAAAAAGAAGCCAACTGATGATAGAAGAACGAACCCATCTAGTGGACCCCACAACATGTAGTCTCACACATGCAAGGATCGACTAGAGGGGAGTCCACTCATCCTTGCACAAGTAATTCAAAATTATCTATTTCATGAATGTTTAGGAAATTCCAAGAAAGTTCAAAATTTTGAGACTTTATTGAAGAAAGGAAATCTGTAGGAATGGTCCCACAACACTATGGGACATCCCACTCTCCCCCTTATTCTTTCGCAATTTGAATTTTTGTGTCAAGAGATAATTCTTCCTAATTATCTCTCATTTTATCCCCAAGAAAATTTGAAAAGAATGAAGATGTGTACACAAACAAGAGATAAATGCATAGAAGAGATAAAACCACATTGAACAAGGACTCCATGTCCCTTTGCACGTCCATGATGGGCCCCAGCCTACTCTAATGTAAGCTTTCAAGCGCCACTTCTCTGTGCACACACCTCGAGTCCCACTGCTTGAAAATCTATGAAGACCTACACTCTTGAAGAATATTTTGGGCACATCTCTAGTGGGACCATATATGAAGATAAGTCAAGCCATCCATGAAAATAGTAGGACTTCGAAGACAAACTTTTGAGAGACAATTATACATGACATGCTATCTATGCAAAACCTTTCTGGTGTTCTTTTCAATGGTGGGCTAACTTTTTTATTGGAGCAAAAGATGAAGCTAAGTGATTTATCTTTCTAATTTATGTCTATTATTTTGTCTTTCTGTTATCACTTTTTTATTAACTTTTTTAAAAGAATAATAGATCTGTTTTCAAGCCAATGGAGGTAACTTCTATTTCTGATTTTTAAAAAATAAAAGAAAATTTGGTCATCCATGCTTAGCTTTGATAGGTTATGCTTAGGACGTTGTTTCCTTTGATAGTCTATCCATATTTCTGGCAGGCAATACTTAGGACTTTTGTTAAATATGAAGTGAAGGAGGTCTTGGGTTTTTTATATTATTTATTATTAAAAATGGTTTTTGTGATAGTGAAACTTTCCAGATTAGAAACATTGATTTGTTTCTTATCTGAGTTATATTTGAGTCAAAAGATTGGAATGACTACATAGATTGATAGATTTCATTTACTTTGTGGATTCTGGCTTCTCTAATCTAACTGCATCATCAAATAATTTAACTTTTAATTACTTTATTTTTTTATTCTTCTAGTTCTACTTCAAGTCAAACTCCTCATTTTCTAATTCTTATTTTAAAAATTCAGTTTTTAATTTTACTTAATGCAGTTCTCTATGGGATCGACCTATTCTTGCCATTATCTATTATTGACAACTGTGCACTTGCAATATTACTAATTTAAAATCACAACATGAGCCAAATATCTACATATACGTCATCCATAACTTCAGTTTATATAAATCTTGACAAATAAAGGAAATTAGCTTGGGCTTGGACATGTACTCTACATCAATGGTCAAGAAGTGTTACAACACATAACACATGATTATTGGAGCAAGGATAGAATGAAAATTACCAAGCATGATGGAAGGCATCATATCCAACCTGAAAATGTAACTGGCGCTGGGTTTTTGCTTGTGCCTTGATTTTGAAGCCAGAGTGAAAATAGTTTGGGGTCGAGCTTAGGTCTCATGTTGGACTATGTGGTTGCAAAGGGTCAACCCTGACTAGATCTATTAAAATAGAGGTAAAGTTGGGGTCAAAATTTGCCACACTTACCACTCATCACTGGAATTTAGATCTTCTAAGCTTCCACTTAATAGAAACTTGTAAGCCTCCTGGAGTGGCTTACTTTTTAAAAATTATGAACTTTTATTAATGTTTGTTCTTTATGTAGTAAACTTAAAGTCTTATAAAGTGATCTTAGCCACCAAAACTTATTTGCATGCTTAAAATGAGTGGAAAAGTAAATACTTCAGCGGCCAAAAATTTTATCAATGCTTCATCAACCACCAATAAAAACTTATGGTTATTTTACCTCACAAACAAATGTCATACATACTTTATTGGAAAGCTTACTTCTCTACTTCTCCATTACTTCATTAATAACTTTTCCATTGATTTAATATTTATTTTACTTTACAAACATGCTTGTTTACCATAAAAAAACAAGCTTCATACCTTTCACTATATACATGTGTGGTAAATTAAAGGTGAAGTAAATGTTATATCAATGGTATATGTGAGATGGAGTAATATAAGATAAAATATATGGTAAAGTAATGTTTATATTTTCTCTTTTTTTTTGTCTGTTTGTTGTTGTTGTTTTCTTTTTATAATTGTTTTAGCTATGTTGGGCTTAGAATTCATTATGAAGTGATTCTCATGCTTGGTAGACCTAGGCTTGATCCTTGAGCATGTGTTGATTCACGGATATGGGCACAAACACGAAAATGGGGAACAGGGGTTCGATACGACAAGTTAGGATATGGACACGGATTGACATCATTAATTAAATTTATAAAAATTTTATATATAGAAAAAAATAAAAAATAAAGATGGGACCTCACTAATCTTAGATGCTCCTGTATTCTAATTTATATATTTTGTTATAAAAAAAATAAAAATAGAACTTAAAAATAAATCTTGTTGCCCTGCCTATTCATAAGATTTAACCTAGGCCCTATACTAATTTTATGAAACCATCCCCATGCCTAGGGCCCATCCCATTTTATTAATCTGCCCTAAATATTTATTAATTTTTTTTTACTAACACTAGGATATGAGTGACAATTAAACATGGGGATGCGTGGATCAAGGAAATAGTCAACTAGACTATCAAAAAGTTGGCCCATTTATCGTTTTATTTATGGATACGGGCTTCAAGAATCCGAAGTCAGTCTCATCGATGGAAAAGGCCTAAGCTGCCTTTCTGGAAGCTTCGCAGCCCTAAAATATCTAGGGCTAACAAATGATATAAAAGAGGGAGGGGGCAAGGGGTGGAAATGGAGGGGGAGAGAGAAATGGCGAATGGTGTCAACGATGGTGATGGGGATGGGGATAGTGATGGTGGGGGTGAGCGACAATGGCAGAATGGAGATCGAGAAGGTGATGGTGATGGCGAGCGCCATCAGCTCCGGCTACAAAGCTCGGTACTCTAACCTCTCTCACCCTTTCGATCATCTCTTTTTCTTTTTTGGTTCCTTTTCTTTTCTTTTTTATGCTTTTTTTTTCTAGCAACCAGCCACAACTAATTTCATAAAATGGAATCCCTCTTCGTTTCCCATCTTTTAATGGAATCTATCCCTTTCCCATTTTTTCTTTCTCTTGATCACACAAAAAGGGGAAAAAGGGTTAGGTTTCTTTTTTTTTTTACTTTTCTAGTTATAACAAAATCATTTAAAGGCGATTAGGAGATTTGGGAGGAATTTGTTGTTTCAATCAATTTCACTTTTTTCCTATAAAAAATGGGGAAGCCGATATCCTAAATTTCAACATCGTATCCCATCCATATCTTACCTAACCCATACCTATATATGTATCAAATCGTATTGGCACGGGTAGGATGGGTTGAAACGCCGTATCCAAGTATCATAGTGTGTATGATACTAAATGTTAGCAGCACTCAACTATGTGTATGTTGGCATGTTTGTGATTGCCTTGTATGAGGTAAAGTAAGATAGAAACTGGTGGTGTAAATTTTTTTTTAGATCTTTACTTTACCATACTTATCTAAATTTTATGAGGTTAAAAAATGTAATTTTTTATGAGGTAAATTTTGTAGGAAAAAAGTTGTTTTTCTTTCTTTTTTTTTTTTAAGTTGATTGTTGATTACTTTTCCAATGGTAAAGGGGTAAAAAGTGATAGTTACTTTTACATGGTAATGCTTCCTCCATCTTTGAAATTCATATCTGCTTCACAAATAAACTAAGGAATTGAGATCCTATGAGTGTTTACCCTTCAGTGATTATGGTGGACAAATCAAGGTTGGTCCCTGCCTTGGATGGGGCAGGCTGCCCAAGCCTTACTTGGGCCCACATTCCCTCATTCCTTATTGCAACGTATTTTTCTCCTTCCAATGCTAAAATCCTGGGCCAAATTATATCTCCTCAAAACTCAAAAGTGGAGCTGTGAGCGATATTTTCACTATCTATAAGGTGGACAATTAACTAAGGTATTAAAAGCTCCACTCACTCTTTGTTTTCAAAAGTGTGAAGTAAAAGGTAGCAACGTCTACGTTTGGTGGACCATTAAATGGGATAGTAAAATCTCAATCGCCCACTATAACTTTTTACAATCCCACACTATAATCTATATACTAACTATTTAACCAACCTCTGGTGCACATAAAACTGCAATTTTCCATGTTGGTGACGGAAAGCAAAGAGCGTGGGTTGCCACTAAAAGGGAAACTGAGAGCAAACATAGAAAAGGGGAAGGATAGAGAAGGGGAAAAGAGGAGAGGAAAAGGAAAAGGGAGGGAAAAAAATTATACGAAGAGGAAGCGGAGGAATGATTGAAGACAACTAGAGTGAGGGTAATGGCCGAGTACAGAGAGAAGGAGATGGCTCTGCGAACTTGGGTGTGTATTTTTCCTCTATTAGTCCCCACTCGTCTTCTCTCGTTATGATTCCATGTTCTTTCTTCACCACCTCCTTTTTATTATATATATGAAACGAACTCAAAGCCTCTAGTTGTGAGACCAACTTTTTTTTTTTTTTTTTGTTCTGGTTGGAGGTTATGGAGCCTTGGATTTTGGGTATGATGGGAGAGGAGGGTTGATGTGGTCCAGATTGAAGAAGGATGGGTCTCATGGGGTCTGTCCCTCTTGCTCTCTCTATCCTTTCTCTCATATTTCCATCTCTGAGGGACTAAAAGCATTTTTTTTCTCAATAGGTGGTTTGGAATAGATTCCATTCTTTTCTCTCTCATACTTTCACTTTCATCTCTGATAAGTTCGAAATAGGTTTGATTTCTACTTATGTTATATTAGTTTTTTTTTCTATGCTTTTTTATTATTTTTATTTTTTAATTTTTGTATTTTTTGAGAATGGAGGACTTGTTTTTACAGCTGTACTTTAGGTCTTGGACCCACACCCACACACCCAAGAAGAACTGCATGAGATATTGGGGTCGGATGCTTTAGTGTCGATTGGTATAGTGTGTAGAATTTTCTTTCTTTAGCAGTTTTACTGAAGTCATTGGATTTGCTGCTTCCTTCTCTTTCCCTGTGTCCATAGCTCTGCCCTATGGCCTCGCTATATATCTCTCTCCTCTTTCTATTTCTTTGGTTTGTACAGTAACACTAGTGATATTTTAAAGCTATGATGCCTATCTATAGAATCTGTTTATGCAATGTGGACTATAGTATATTTGAAAGGATTTTTTATTTTTAATTTATTTTTATAGATGATTACGAGTTTACTATTTTAATAATAAATTAATAAAGTAACTAATTTATTTTTCTATTTTACAGGGAGAAAGTCAAGTACTACGTGGTATAGGAAAATATAGGTTTGTTTAATAACTTGCAATCTTATCTTTTATTTTATTTTATATTAGAGTGTAAAATAAACATGCATTAACATATTATAAACATGCATTAGCATTTGGTGTTTATAATCTGAAATATAGAGATTTTTTAGTATATCTAAAACCGGAACACATTATGATTAAACCTTATCATATTTTATTCTCTCTTGATTTGAGGTTTTCTTTCAGTTTACTTTACTAGTGAAGTACCAAATTGGTTAAGGAAAAGTTCCCTATATGCTAATATTCTTTAGAAAAAAAAAAAAGGAAAATACTCCCCATATATTGGTAGTTAAAAGAGGGAGGAAAACAAAAACAAAATGCTCCATTTCTTGAATATTTTGAAACTATTCGGTCATTTTATCTGCCCCTCTTAGATGGAAAGGTTTCACTTATCTCCTATTTTAGTCCATCCACATGAGACAAGCACTCTAGTTAAAGCCAAAAAGCCATCACACCAATGTTTCATCTTGAGAGCTTCAGTTTACTATGGGCCCCGATTAGAAAAAAGGCACAAATGCCTAGAATTGGACTATCAAAGTGGGCTCAATTTAAAGTCCAAATTTAATTAGAAATAGGTTTTTTTTTTTTTGAAAAAAAAATGGGATCAAGCCAAATCTTTACTAGCCCATTTGGATCAGCCTAAATATTGAAAAGCCCCAATAAGCCTAGCAATACAAAATATATGCAACAACCTAATAGATTTGAACCCATCAAACCTGGCCCAAAATAGGTCTAGCCCACGAGGGAAGCAACCTGCATTGTCACCAAGGCACATGCATGAATACCTCGTAGGAGAACATTCCCTAACCCTAATTATTATTATTATTATTTATATGATTCCTCTTAGTTTTACTTCCCTACGATTCCTACTCTTCTCATTTCTCACCAAGGTTTCCTTTTAGCACATCCAATTGATCCTTATCTCAAAATCATATTGTGGGCCTAGCTTGATTACTTTCTTGTTGAAATGTATTGAGACATGTTTCAAATTATTAAAAACACTTACCTTACCAATTATTTATGACTGCTAAATAATTTCAACGAAATTGAAATAAGTCTTGCCCGGGCGACTGGTCCTTTTTGTAACAATAATATCAGGTCCTTAAATGGACTAAATATTTTTGAAAGACATTTTGATCTATGAAGAGATAGACATTTAATAAAAATAGTTGCCTGATTTAATTGAGTTATAAATATTGAATGCAATTTAATATCAATGTAGAAAAATTTTAAAATGTGTGGGCCTGCTAAATGATTTTGTTGATTTTTGGAAAATGGTCAAGGTAACATTCATGATTCATTTTGAAAGTTTTCTTTTTATTATGCGAGAACTTCATCCTTAAAGGTCTATATTGGATAGTGATTAGAGAATCAAGTGAAATTCCTCTCTTTTTAGATCTTTTTATATAAATTACGTGCAAACAAAATGACTGGAGAAAATGAAGGAGATGCTGCATTGTAGAAATCATAGGAAAGAAATCAAGTTGGAACAATAGACAGTATAAATTTTAACATGAAAGGATACACTAAATTGAAAAAAGGATTTTAAAATTTTCATAAAAACCATATTAATTATGTTATGGAGCTTTAAACAAGGGATTGAACTCATAGAAGGAAGAGATAAGACCGTTGTTGTAAATGGGAGTAAGCAATAGTTGTTACCCTTTTAGGAAATTTTTCCTTTTGGCATTATAGATAATGAATAGTTGCCATGAAATTTTATTTTATTTTATTTTATTTTTTTGGTATGATGTACTACTTGTACTTGCTTCATGTAATCGTCAACGACAACTAAAGGGTGAAAATTATATGAAATGAATGCTCTCTAATAAGTGTAGCCAATGTGAATCATTAGATAAGACAATGTGAGTTCATGAGATTGCAAAAAGATTTATCTCGACATCTTCTTGATCATTAAAGATAATACCAGAATAAATTTTGTGATAATATCCTAAGCTAAATGAAAGCACCTTTAAGAAGAGCCCAAACAGCCCTCCATGATCCTCCTCTATTGTCTTGCATCTATTAGAACAACAAATCTCCCTAATTCTCTTGCTAATTTTTCATATTTGAAGAAGGTAAAATGTTGGTATATATGGTAACATGATGTTTATATATGATAACATGTCTTTTTCCTTCATTCCTTTTTTTCTTCTTATATTCCTTTTTTTAATCTTCTTTTCGTTTTGTTGCACAATGGGAATTTTAGAGGAGTTTTTAAAAAGTTATTTTTACCTTTGCTTCGTTGTAATTGTGGTCATTCCATCCATGTCTATATTTTTTAACTCTTTTTTTTTTCAGAACTCAGAGAAAAAGAAAAGAGAAATAATTGATGAGAGATAATTGTGCAAAGGTTTGTGGTTTCCTCCATTGGTTTTGATTGTATCACATTCACTTTATTGGTCTAACATACCCTTCTAAAGACTCCCTGCTCCTTTCCTTTTGGTTTCTAATTTGTGTTGGCATATTTTACCTAGAACTTTTTAGTACATTAAGAAGTTTTAAGCTATGCACATGGATCAGAAAACTAGTTTCGCAAAAAAATTTTATTAGAAATTCTGTAATTTGAATTCCCTGCAATTTCCACAGTGCTTCTTTGGTAGTTAAAGAAAACAATATATTATCCATCGTACTTTGAACTTCCTTTCGCTCGCAGAGAACTATAGCTTAAGATCTTTCCACCTCTAAGGGTTACTTAATGCATTTTGCCTTCCCATGCATGAATGTTTGCCTTGGTGTCCTATTTTAGGTGTACTGTAGCCCACTTCGTTGCAAGATGTAGCCTCTTCCTTTTCCCTCTCCATTGTTACATCTCTACACGTCATTGAATAAAGGAACTGTGATGTGGTAAACCCTCCATCGAACAGTCTTGTCTATTCGGATAGGTGCCAAGCCTTAAGATCCATGACTATCGGGAGGGGTCACTATTTGTGCACAATTTGGATTGGTTGCTGGGTGGGCATCATTCATGAGTTCTCCGAGGATTATAGTTTTTTTTATATTTCCCATTCATGAATTGATGGAACTTCCGTTCATGTCATTAATGGTTGAGCTAATATCCAAACAGTCTACTATTCCAATCTATAATTACCAAATACAATATCCAAAGAATACAAGTCAAATCAGTTGGATTCATTCGGGCTTTGTTTTCCAGGAGGCACTACATTTATAAATGTCCAAATACAAATTTCTAACCTAGCAATTGAGAAGAGAAAAGGAAGACTATTATAATGTAGCATAGTTGTAGTCATCCCTCCTCTACAAGCAAATTTATTAAAATCCATATGAAAGCACATCAAATAACTGCATATTTCAAATTTCTATGAAAGATTTTTCCCTTTTCCACATATACATAAAATGTTCTAAAACATACATTGAAAAACCTCTATCACATTGATTGACTAAAGAAAGATAATTTAATAACCAACAAAACTCACACACATATAAGAGAGATGATCACAAGTTTCTCAAAATACAAATTTCAGAAAATTTGCCAATAGATGAGCCACTCACTACAATCAGACATTTGCTTTCAGTCATTTTTATTTCACTCACTAGTATATATTGAATGATGCATTTTATTCTATGAGAGATTATTAATTTGTAGCCTCGATTTTTGTAGGGTGACCCATTTTTGGAAAAAAATGAAAAATATCTGTGGACATGTTTATGAAACAAATGAACCCGTCAATTTATTATTTTGCAAAATATTTGTATTTTTGACTCTTCTGTAAAGTTTTATTTGGATCCTTTGTTGGTTTGATTTTTGATAATATCAATTTCAAGGAATTTCTTGAATGTTGTAAAGTGTTAGATTGCCCTTTGAAAGAATCCTTGCAAGATGCCATTACATGATTTTGTTCAAGTGTGTGTTTGAGTCTTTTTTTATTATATACAAAATTCAAATCATTTTACTTATCATTTGATTTGTGTGAATGATATGATTTTAATATCCTTTAGTCTTATTTGAATTTGAATTTCGTAAGCTTTCTAATGTTGATTATTAGAAACATGTGAGTTACCACATTTTGGTGTTAGGGACTTAACCTCCCATAGGAAGTATGAGTGTTAATTTGAGTTTTGCTTACCCATTGACAAGCAACCGTATTAGTTAGTGTGGTGGCCTATAGTAGAAAAAAAATATTTTCTTGACTTGTTATAGTAAAGTGGCTTACGCGCATTTTTTCTAATCTTCTTGACTATTTCAGTGGCTTACAATTTGTCAAAGAGACAAGTTGATAACAACCTACAAATGCTTCATACAATTCTCTTTAGGAAGAAATCAAATGTAAAGTCTCTTTCTTCTTCCTTTTATTTTATTTTAATTTTTTGCATATTGTTTTCCTTTTGTTTTTCAATACTTGTTTGCTTGGTAGTCAATTATTGTTGGTGTGTTTGAAACCGCTAATTTCCTTACAAATGTTAACAATTATACTGGTTTTGCAGAAGTACAATATGAAACGCAATATATGTGTTCAAGAATTGTATGAGACATGGTTAGAAGTGCAAGCTAACTCCGCCAGTTTTACTGCCGGTCCCAAGCCCGAGTAAAGGAGGAGGGTTGCGTTAGGTATGTTGACAATTAGTGTATAACTTTGTCATAAGCCAAATAAGTATTCTGAGATATTAAACAAACAAAATTCATGTAGCCAACCCCAACTTAGCTGGGATATGACTTTGATGATGACAATGATTATGGTTAAAAGTGCAAGCTTTCATACACTGTTCAAAATCTAACCGTTAAATGGAACCAATTGATGTCTTCTTGGACATTGTAGGATCTGGCATGATCAAAGTAGGTATATCAAGAACTACACTATGATCAGGGTTCTATAAGAGGTTATCAAGATCGGTGCTATGATTATGATTGAAAGAGCGGCTTTAGGGTAAAGCAAGGTGTGTGCAAGGCAAAGCGTAGCTAGCAAGAGATTCTAGCTGCTGTCTCTGATAGGTTAAAACAAGTGGATTTTGATGTAGTAAGTAGCATTTTGATATCTGTATCTGATTTCTACCATTACCATTTGTATAATTGACATCACGCTTATAAATTTCTAAAAATGCAGGTGACATTGGCTGATATCTTCAAGGACCTACGTATGAAGCTGACTAGTATTTGAGCTTGTACCTTTTACTTCTCTACATGTCAATATATAGAAATTGCTAAAAATGTTACATTTCTTTCTATTTTTATCAATTTTCTATCCATTTTTTTTCAATGTGTTCTAAGTGCTGGTGTTCAATAATGAATTATATTATTATCTAACGTTCAGTGATCTATTAGTCTTACTCCCACAACTATTGCATCATATGTGAGATGTGATTTGTTAATGTGGATTCAAGTCACACCTTACCTTCCTAGAAGAAAGGCTTCCCAATGTTCATTCCTTTGCTTAGAACCAGTGATTTAATTGTTCCACGTGCCATATTATTTAATCGGGTCATATACATGATGGGTCCTCCCATTAGGCATCTTAGTTTGGAATAGTAGGATTTTCTTTTAAATTGCTTCAGTAGCTGTAGTTGTGACGTGCAGCTATTGGAAAACTAACACTGTTCTCTTTCTATTGCAGAGGCTTGCTTCAACATTAATTTATCTCATAGAAAGAATGAAATATACAGTCTCTTATTAAAGAAGAAATACGAAATACAATGCAGAATGAAGAGAAAGAGGAAAAGGAATAGGCGGAAGAGGAAAAGAATTCTGTAAAATGATGTGAGGAGTCGCTTGAATTGGGTGCCTATGCAACTCAAGTTGCTCTCCATTTCTAGCCAATTGATATAGATTTTAGCTGTTGTAAAATAGCAAAAACTATATTATTTTTTTCTTTTAAAATATCAAGACCACATAATATTTTAGTAAGCATACTCAAGGAGAGGTCCTTTGAATTTCATTGCTTCCACTTTGAATTCGAAGCTTAAAGTTTGCAAAACTTTGCTGTCTTTGAAGTTTGCGAAATCTTTGAAAGAAGACACCAAAAACCCTATAGAGAAATATTACAACACAAACAAATAGATGTACAAGAACCATATAGCACTTTTAAATAGTTTATAAATAGACTCTTGTTTCAGATTCTCATGCATACCTGGAGATTGTTATATTTCTCATTTAGCATCTATTCCCTCGCTTCCACTGCATAGCCACAAATCACAATTATGATCTAAACATGCATTCTTGTGCAACTTGTGTGTGTTTGAGAAAGGGAGAGTTGTGAACAAAAACTTCTTGAGATAGAATAGGCATTTTGATCACTTCATAACTTCCCTTTCTTTCTTTTTATGCTCTGCTAAAATCTTGGCATCTATGGTTTTTGCTACTTAGATTTCAACTGCTTATCCTAGATAAGAGAAGTCATTTGAAAGAAATAATAATTAAAAAAGAGTTCATTGTGGTAAGGATTACTATATAAAATTGTTCATCCAAACACATTAGGCTTCAAATGTACAATTGTGCAAGGAAAAGTTAAACAGGTAGTATAATATATAGCAAATGATCGTCATTTATTCTGTGAAGCACCATCATGCCTTGTACGTTCTTTCACAAATGTAAAGATTTGAAAACTAATTAAAGAGACTGCTTTTAAAGATTTTTGTAATTGGTTAATTCATGGGTTTGACATAACTTTGGGTCCATTGAGTTGTATTTTATATTTCTTATAGAATGGGCTGAGGTTTGTGTCGCTGAAAGAGCTCAAGAGAAGAATTGAGGCAAATCATTAAAAGTGACAAAGAGGCTACTCAATTGATTGGGTAGAGGTTAGATTGATCGGACCTGCGACAAGCTACAATTAAACGGGGTAGTAGAAAAATTAGCGAGGCAAAATGACTACCCAATCAATTAGGCATTCATCCTATTGATCAGATGACAAAAAAAACTCACTTTCCTATTTTGGATTTGTTTCATGTCTGTGCTATACCTGATAGTTCTTATTCTATATTCTTTTAGGGCATGAATTGTGGGTTATTTAGAGGGTTCCAATTTCAACCCTAAAGTACAAATCTCATTATTCTTAGTAGAGATTATATAGTGGAGATCACCCTATTTCTCTAGAACTTGCATTTGAGAAATTGCGCTAAAACTTTAAGTTAGTGAATATTGCTTCTACATCTCTTATAGAAGATTGAGAGCATCTTGTGTTGTCAAGGTGTTATGAGATCGAGTGGAGATTGGTGCATAGCGCAAGAGAGTTGTGGCAAGGAGTAGTGTTAGAGTAACTCGGTCCCCATGTCAAAGGAGTGACTAGATAAGGATTGTGTGTATATATTGTAGCTGTTCGCTATTGCTTGATGGTTGATCCTTATTGGATTAGTAATTTTTTACCTGGTTTGAGTTTTTCACCTTAAAATTTTACGTGCCTACTTATTTGTGTGGCTAATTTTTATTTCAAGTTTGTTTATTTTTTCCGCCACATATTAATTGAATTGTAATATCGAAATTCAGATATGAAACAATCCTTCAGTTGATATTAAAGCGGGTACACAAATCTACTCTGTAGATCTATTGTGATTTCTAGAATGGAATTCATCAACCATGAAAGGACATCAACCAACAACCCTTGATGCTAGATGAATCTAACTATGCTTATTGGAAAGTTAAAATGACTGGCGTTGGCTCATAAAAAATCAGAAACATTATAAGTGTTGTAGTGAAGACATTAAAAGCAAGTTTTAAGCTCTAGGGTGTCACAACCCGAGCCCAGAAATCGGGGGTTAGCGAAAAGCCAAACCTATGACACACGTACTCCCGTGCACGTGCATCCAAACCTAGTCCAGATGCACACACACAAGGGATCTAACATGTACGAAACAATGAACGCGGAAGCTGTACATATCATAACAAGCAACAAAGAAATAACGGAAGCCAAAACGCGGAAATAAACCGAATACACCCCAAAATACATCAAAATTCAGATATACAAAATATATACACCAGAGTGACCAAGTCCAAAGTACAAACCACAGATCTCCCAAAACCAAAACAAATAAACTGCTACATAGGCATGCACGCACTCGGCAGAAGCGATCAAGCCCACCACAGCCTCTAAGCTCTGCCCTGCAGCCTCCTCGACCGCCGGGGAGCTGGGCAAGGGATCTGCGCCTGCAACACCACAGACAACACAGTGAATACAACGATCCAGCAAAGATAAGTGACAGAGACGTAACACTCATAGTATCAAATAGAATAATGATAGAAGATTAAATACAGAGTTTCATGTTAGTATGCTAAGCAAATCGGACATAGAATCTAAAGCATGATAAACGAATCAAAGCATAGAAATACTGAACTAGGTGGCTACTACATTGGCCATATTCTCTCTAATAGAGAGCAGAGCAGAGCAGATGAGAACACCACTGACCGGGCCAAGGGTACAAGTGGGTCTCGGTTTCCTGGGTTCCGGGGTCCCAAGGCAAAGCTACGCTTCAGCGATACAAAGCACAGAGAACCAAGCCAGAGGTAACCCCGTCGGGTATCCTAGGGCTGAGGCTGAGTAGAGCCAGACTAATGCCAATCAACAGAGCTAAGGAGAAAGGAGATTATCCGCTTTGGACTCACCGATGGCAAAGACCGAATCTTATCCTCACGTATTAATCTCTGGGCAGAGCCACCAAGGAATACCCACTGAACCAGATGTGTCAAAGCCAGATATGTCAAAGCCAGAGATATACAGAGCATGGCAAAAATACAGATCATAGCATAGATTAAGTCAAAGCACAGCATAGATCAAAGCTTAGTGCGGAACAAAGAATAAAACAGATATACAGGACGAAAGCAAAATGACCTCGTAATGCATAGACATAGATTTGCAGAACAGAGGGCAAAACTGTAATCAATATGCAATGCATCTCAGATTAACGCAGAATCAAGGTTGATTATGGGCCAACTCTATTCTAGTTGTTCACTGTCACTAACCGTGCATGTTGGTGTAGTTTTAAGTTATTCAATGCACCGTTGCCATCAAAGTGTTGCACTAAGTTCCTTACGTGCACGGCAGTCCCTTAAACCAACACCCATGGGGAGGTGCTTAACAGTAAATCAACACTCACATGAATAAGTTACAGCCTAACAGACTATTCATGCGATCCAAATAATCCATTGGGCCGGTCGATATGTGTGGTCAACCTGTAATTTAGCCCTACAAAGTCACACCATTATCCTAAGTTTAATTTCAGATTTTCCAGGTCTTACGGTTTAGCCATGGGTGACCTACGGCTTAGCCAAATACATCTTACGGGCTAGCCGTAACATGCACTACGGCTTAACCGCGGTTCCCTTCAAAACACAGCTAAACTGGTCATCTTCCACCTTTGATCTGATACCTTTTACGGCTGAGCTACGGTTCAGTATACGGCTTAGCCGTAGACCAATCCACGGCTTAGCCGTAGCCACACCGTAGGAGTACTGTATCGGGAAAGTTTCGACTGATCAGAGATTTAATTCACGGCTGGGTCACGGTTGGGTCACGGCTAGCTTACGGCTCAGCCGTAGGACAATCTACGGTTCAGCCGTAGCCTAGTCGTAGAACAAACTTCAAAATTCAAGTCTCTGGAATGTGAGCCGTATAAAGTTACGGCTTAGCCGTACAATACAGAATCGAATTCGGGCTGATTACAGAAACTGAAATTTGGTACAGAAGCTTAACAAAACAAGATCCAGAGGTTCCAAAATCACAGAATTTGGCTGTAAAACACAACAGACATGTATGGGATGTAAATAGAGGAAATCAAAGCAGTCAACCAAAATACCCATATGTGTTATCAAATCATGTACTTATACTTGCCTCAAAGCCTTGGCAAATCCACTGAAATCAAGCTCCAAATCAACTAAAATCCAAGCAAAGCAAAGCAAAGCAAAACACAAACCATGAGCATGCAGAGAGAGATGGGAGATCCAATTGGAGAAGAAGAAAAAGACTTGGAGAGAACCCACTTACCTCAAGTACAGACAGAGATGAGAGAAGGGAAAGAACCCAACCAAACGGAGAGTAAGCAAAACCCAATCGCCAAAGATGCAATCTCCCCAACACCACAAGACGGAAGAAGAGAAAGAAAAGAAGAGAAGAGAAGAACGTGGAGCTGTTGCATGCAAGTATCGAACGAAAATGAGCAGGAGGGAAACACCTGGGCTCCTAACTCTTATATAGTTTCTGGAGTTTAAGTCAAAGTCCGGTGAAGTTTGGTTATTTACGAATCAAGTCACACGAGGGTCCAACTTCTCCAATTGACTCCGAATGGGTCTGAGGCAGTTACGGAAAATAACGAGCTGAACAAAATACACGTGCTGACACCAAGATGTTGCAAATATGATGCACTCAAAGTAAAAGCAAAATTACGAAAAAGGGCTTAGAACTACCTATCTCGGGTCAAAGGTTACTCAACTACCTATCCAAGACCCGAAACCAAGTCCGAATGGATTAATCAACAGAAAAGCATAATAATGAGCCACTAATCCAGCTCAAGGGGAATCGGAGTGTTACATCCTTCCCCACTAGGAATCATTCCGTCCTCAGAATGACCACTTACCTGCGCAAAGAGCTGTGGGTACTGGCGCGCTAGCGGCTCCTCTAGCTCCCATGTAGCCTCATCTGGACCGTGATGCTCCCACAACACTTTAACCCATCTGATAGTCCTGGTATGGAGAATCTGCTTTCGTGTACCAACGATGCGAAGCGGACGCTCAACATAAGTTGCATTAGGCTGAATCTGAATATCATCGTAGCGAATCACATGGCTCAGATCTGGCACGTACTTACGGAGCATCGACACATGGAATACATCGTGAACACCGGAGAACTCAACTGGAAGCGTTAACCGATAGGCTAAATCTCCAACTCGGCTCTTGACTTTAAACGGTCCCACATATCTCGGAGCTAACTTGCCCTTCTGACCAAACCGCACCGTGCCCTTCATCGGAGAAACTTTAAGGAACACCCAATCTCCGACTTGGAATGCCAACGGTCTTCTCCGAGTATCCGCGTAGCTCTTCTGCCTGGATCGAGCAATCTTCAGATTCTCTATCACTTTCCGCACTTTCTCTGCCGTCTCAGCAATGATTGTCGGACCATGGAAACTTCTTGTTCCTACCTCTTCCCAGCACACTGGTGTCCTGCACTTATGTCCGTATAGAGCCTCATAGGGTGCCATACCAATGCTCTCGTGGAAGCTGTTGTTGTAGGCGAACTCACACAATGCCAGATGCATATCCCATTCCTTCTCAAAGTTCAGCACGCTAGCTTTAAGCATATCCTCCAACGTCTGAATGGTACGCTCCGACTACCCATCAGTCTGGGGGTGGTATGCCGTACTAAAACTCAGCTTCGTGCTCATAGCTTCCTGAAAAGCTCTCCAAAATGAAGACACAAAACGACTGTCGCGATCAGACACAATCGATACTGGGGTACCATGCAATCTGACTATCTCGTCAACAAACTTCCTGGCCATCTCTGTGAATGTCATCCCTTTCTTGAACGAAAGGAAATGTGCTGACTTCGTCAATCTATCCACTATCACCCAGATCGCATTGTTCTTTCCACGGGTCGGCGGAAAACCGGAGACGAAATCCATGGTAATGTGCTCCCACTTCCACTGCGGAGTGTGTAATGGATGCAATGATCCTGGAGGTCGCTGATGATCAGCTTTCACCTTCTGACAGGTCAAACATCGAGCTACGAACCCTGCGATCTTCCGCTTCATATTGTTCCACCAAAATCTATCCTTCAAGTTCCGGTACATCTTCGTACTCCCTGGGTGCATCGCATAACGGGCTTCGTGCGCATCTGTCATCAACTTTTCTTTCAGCTCATCCACAGCGGGAACACACAATCTATTCCTGAAGTACAAAACTCCGTCTACCAAGCTGACGTCAGGTCGATCTGAAATCCGATCTCTAAACGTACCAGAAGGGGGTCCTTAAACTGGCGATCCTTGATCTGCTGAATCACCTCATGCTGAAACACGACGGTAGTAGCTAATGTCACCAATTCACCTACCATCCGAACCTCAACAGGCTGATCATGCACAAGCATATAGAATCCTGCCAACACCTGAAGACTTTCTGTCCTCCTGCTAAGTGCATCTACAACTACATTCCCTTTGCCTGGATGGTACTTGATCGGAAAGTCGTAGTCCTTGATAAACTCCAACCACCTCCGCTGCCTCATATTCAAGTCATGCTGATCAAACAAATACTGCAGACTGTGATGATCGGAATGGACCTCGAACTTCACACCGTACAAGTAATGCCGCAACTTCAGTGCAAATACAATGGCTGCTAGCTCCAAATCATGGGTGGCATAGTTCTTCTCGTGCTCTTTCAGCTGTCTGGATCCATAGGTAATCACTTTCTGATTCTGCATCAGTACACAGCCTAGTCCAACTCGAGAGGCATCGGAATAAATCACGAATCCCTGACTACCATCCGGGAGAGTCAACACTGGCGCCGTAGTGAGCTTTTCTTTTAACATCTGAAAACTACGCTCACACTTCTTTGTCCACTCATACGGAACCTTCTTCCGAGTCAACTGAGTCAGCGGGACTGAAATCTTCGAGAAGTCCTGCACAAACCTGCGGTAATAGCCCGCCAAACCTAGAAAACTCCGAATCTCGGTCACTGATCTAGGACGGGGCCAATGGACTACTGCCTCAATCTTAGCCGGATCCACCATCAATCCATCTCTAGAAATCACATGTCCCAAAAATGCAACTTGCTCTAACCAGAAATCACATTTGGCCAACTTTGCATACAACTGGTGATCTCTGAGCAGCTGCAATGCTTTCCGCAGATGATCTGTATGTTCCTCAGCAGTCTTCGAATAGACCAATATATCATCTATGAAAACCACAACAAACTGGTCCAAAAAGGAAGTAAACACCCTATCATCAATGCCATAAAAGCTGCGGGTGTATTCGTCAAACCAAAAGGCATGACAAGGAACTCGTAGTGTCCATACCAAGTCCTGAAAGCTATCTTAGGAACATCCTCATCCTTCACCCGGAGCTGGTGATACCCTGACCTCAAGTCGATCTTCGAGAAGTAAGCTGCACCCTGAAGCTGATCGAACAACTCATCGATCCTAGGCAATGGATACTTGTTCTTGATGGTCACTTTGTTCAACTGCCGGTAGTCAATGCACATCCGGAAACTGCCATCCTTCTTCTTGACAAACAATACAGGAGCTCACCAAGGTGACACACTTGGGCGTATGAACCCTTTATCCAACAGATCCTGCAACTGTTTCTTCAATTCCAACAATTCTGCAGGTGCCATACGATATGGAGCTCTACTGATGGGTGCTGTACCCGGCATCAAATCAATAGAAAATTCTACCCCCGAACTGGTGGCAACTCTGGCACATCCTCCGGGAAGACATCCGGAAGCTCTCTGACTACTGGGATCTCACTGGGCTGTCGCTGATCCCTCTTCTCTGAGATGAATGCAAGAAATCCCTCACATCCTCTACGAAGCATCCTGTCTACCTTACAAGCAAATATTACACGTCTTGGGCACTTCGTCTGGCTGCCTTCGAATCGGAATCTGCTGCCCAGATCAAAATAGATAGCCTTGCTGTAACAATTGATACAAGCATGATATCTCGCAAGCCAGTCCATACCAAGAATCACATCAAAATCCAGTGTCGTGAGCAACACGAGGTCTACCGGGAGCTGATGACCAGCTATCCGCACATCACACTGAGGGTAGAAAACACTGCACTCCACCCGTTTACCAACAGGAGTGGATACTATCAACAAGTATGGGAGCGGTGTGGGTCGCTGTCGAAGCTGCACAGCAAAATGGGGTGCTACGTACGTACGCGTAGACCCGGAGTCAAACAAGGCTAAAGCTTCAGCATCAAAAATTAAAATCTTACCTTCCACGACCGTAGCCTCCTCCGCGCCCTCATGCGTAGCATCATAAGCTCGAGCTGTCTGGCGGTTCTGGTTCTGGGCTGGGCGAGCTGTCTGAGATTTGCCCTGCGCTGTAGATCCTGCATATCTCGTCTGTGGAGAGGACTGAAACTTCGGGCATTGGGCCCGCTTGTGGTCCGTAGAACCGCAACCGAAACAGGCCCCACTCTTCCTCCAACATCTGTCAGTCGGATGATCTTTCCCACAATGACCACAAACTACCTGAGCACTGCTCGAACTGCCTTGCTTACCTTTGAACTTCTTCTGAAACTGACTTCTGCCACTGGAACCTGCCGCCCTCTTAGCCTCAGTTCGCTCCTCCTCAAATATGGCCTCTGCATCATAGGCCTTGTCAATAGCGTCATCCAAGGTAGCCGGCCACATACAAGCAACCACGTGGCGTTTATGCCTCGGGTTCAGGCCGTTGACGAAGCGAGTCACCTTCTTATGCTCAATGTTCACCATGTCCTCTGCGAAGTGAGACAGCTCTGTAAACTTGTGCACATAATCTGCCACCGATGTCTGTCTCTGCTGAAGATTGAAGAATTCCACTTCCTTGGCTCGCTAAATATGAAGAGGCATGAACTTTCGACGAAACTGTTGTTTGAAAGTTTCCCAAACCGTGGCACTGGGTATAGTCTGAAATGAGCTCTTGACACTCCTCCACCATGTCTTGGCTACACTCCGAAGCATTGAGGCTATGAGAACCACTTTTGGTTTGTTACTGCACACAATCGTATCAAAAAGCTCCTCTGTCTGTTCCAACCATTGCTCGGCCTGCAGTGCATCTTCTATCCCATGGAACTCAGTCGCCCCTCGTTTACGGAACTTATCAAAAAGAGCATTTGGATCGGTTTCTTTGGGCTGTAAGATCACTTGCTGTTCTACACACTGAGAGGCTGACGCAGCCGCCTGACTCTACTTGTCCACCATAGATGCCATCTGAGCCTGCAAGAACTGCATAGACTGCATCATCATTATCAGACGCTCTTCACTGCTCACGGGTGGGGGTAGCGATCTACTCTCGCCGTTATGACCATGCTGGTTCTCATCTCTAGACCCTGATCCTGATGCCATGGTGTGCTATCCTACAAAATGGAAATGAACAAAATCCAAATATAAAACGTCCCAAGTTAGTCAATCCCCAAGAATCAACCTATTAGACTCAGTCAAATAGTTGACATCGTCATCTCACCACGATCTTAGATGTCTACATACTTATAACTAGCATGCTTTGATACCATACAATACGTATGTCATAACCCGAGCCCAGAAATCGGGGGTTAGCGAAAAGCCAAACCTATGACACACGTACTCCCGTACACGTGCATCCAAACCCAGTCCAGATGCACACACACAAGGGATCTAACACGTACGAAACAACGAACGCGGAAGCTGTACATATCATAGCAAGCAACAAAGAAATAGCGGAAGCCAAAACGCGGAAATAAACCGAATACACGCCAAAATACATCAAAATTCTGATATACAAAATATATACACCAGAGTGACCAAGTCCAAAGTACAAAACACAGATCTCCCAAAACCAAAACAAATAAACTGCTACATATGCATGCACGCACTCGGCAGAAGCGATCAAGCCCACTCTGCCAGACCGGAGGGAGCCTCTAAGCTCTGCCCTGCAGCCTCCTCGACCGCCGAGGAGCTGGGCAAGGGATCTGCGCCTGCAACACCATAGACAACACAGTGAATACAACCATCCAGCAAAGATAAGTGACAGAGACGTAACACTCCTAGTATCAAATAGAATAATGACAGAAGATTAAATACAGAGTTTCATGTTAGTATGCTAAGCAAATCAGGCATAGAATCTAAAGCATGATAAACGAATCAAAGCATAGAAATACTGAACTAGGTGGCTACTACATTGGCCATATTCTCTCCAATAGAGAGCAGAGCAGAGCAGATGAGAACACCACTGACCGGGCCAAGGGTACAAGTGGGTCTCGGTTTCCTGGGTTCCGGGGTCCCAAGGCAAAGCTACGCTTCAGCGATACAAAGCACAGAGAACCAAGCCAGAGGTAACCCCGTCGGGTATCCTAGGGCTGAGGCTGAGTAGAGCCAGACTAATGCCAATCAACAGAGCTAAGGAGAAAGGAGATTATCCGCTTTGGACTCACCGATGGCAAAGACCGAATCTTATCCTCACGTATTAATCTCTGGGCAGAGCCATCAAGGAATACCCACTGAACCAGATGTGTCAAAGCCAGATATGTCAAAGCCAGAGATATACAGAGCATGGCAAAAATACAGATCATAGCATAGATTAAGTCAAAGCACAGCATAGATCAAAGCTTAGTGCGGAACAAAGAATAAAACAGATATACAGGACGAAAGCAAAATGACCTCGTAATGCATAGACATAGATTTGCAGAACAGAGGGCAAAACTGTAATCAATATGCAATGCATCTCAGATTAACGCAGAATCAAGGTTGATTATGGGCCAACTCTATTCTAGTTGTTCACTGTCACTAACCGTGCATGTTGGTGTAGTTTTAAGTTATTCAATGCACCGTTGCCATCAAAGTGTTGCACTAAGTTCCTTACGTGCACGGCAGTCCCTTAAACCAACACCCATGGGGAGGTGCTTAACAGTAAATCAACACTCACATGAATAAGTTACAGCCTAACAGACTATTCATGCGATCCAAATAATCCATTGGGCCGGTCGATATGTGTGGTCAACCTGTAATTTAGCCCTACAAAGTCACACCATTATCCTAAGTTTAATTTCAGATTTTCCAGGTCTTACGGTTTAGCCATGGGTGACCTACGGCTTAGCCAAATACATCTTACGGGCTAGCCGTAACATGCACTACGGCTTAACCGCGGTTCCCTTCAAAACACAGCTAAACTGGTCATCTTCCACCTTTGATCTGATACCTTTTACGGCTGAGCTACGGTTCAGTATACGGCTTAGCCGTAGACCAATCCACGGCTTAGCCGTAGCCACACCGTAGGAGTACTGTATCGGGAAAGTTTCGACTGATCAGAGATTTAATTCACGGCTGGGTCACGGTTGGGTCACGGCTAGCTTACGGCTCAGCCGTAGGACAATCTACGGTTCAGCCGTAGCCTAGTCGTAGAACAAACTTCAAAATTCAAGTCTCTGGAATGTGAGCCGTATAAAGTTACGGCTTAGCCGTACAATACAGAATCGAATTCGGGCTGATTACAGAAACTGAAATTTGGTACAGAAGCTTAACAAAACAAGATCCAGAGGTTCCAAAATCACAGAATTTGGCTGTAAAACACAACAGACATGTATGGGATGTAAATAGAGGAAATCAAAGCAGTCAACCAAAATACCCATATGTGTTATCAAATCATGTACTTATACTTGCCTCAAAGCCTTGGCAAATCCACTGAAATCAAGCTCCAAATCAACTAAAATCCAAGCAAAGCAAAGCAAAGCAAAACACAAACCATGAGCATGCAGAGAGAGATGGGAGATCCAATTGGAGAAGAAGAAAAAGACTTGGAGAGAACCCACTTACCTCAAGTACAGACAGAGATGAGAGAAGGGAAAGAACCCAACCAAACTGAGAGTAAGCAAAACCCAATCGCCAAAGATGCAATCTCCCCAACACCACAAGACGGAAGAAGAGAAAGAAAAGAAGAGAAGAGAAGAACGTGGAGCTGTTGCATGCAAGTATCGAACGAAAATGAGCAGGAGGGAGACACCTGGGCTCCTAACTCTTATATAGTTTCTGGAGTTTAAGTCAAAGTCCGGTGAAGTTTGGTTATTTACGAATCAAGTCACACGAGGGTCCAACTTCTCCAATTGACTCCGAATGGGTCTGAGGCAGTTACGGAAAATAACGAGCTGAACAAAATACACGTGCTGACACCAAGATGATGCAAATATGATGCACTTAAAGTAAAAGCAAAATTACGAAAAAGGGCTTAGAACTACCTATCTCGGGTCAAAGGTTACTCAACTACCTATCCAAGACCCGAAACCAAGTCCGAATGGATTAATCAACAGAAAAGCATACTAATGAGCCACTAATCCAGCTCAAGGGGAATCGGAGTGTTACATCCTTCCCCACTAGGAATCATTCCGTCCTCAGAATGACCACTTACCTGCGCAAAGAGCTGTGGGTACTGGCGCGCTAGCTGCTCCTCTAGCTCCCATGTAGCCTCATCTGGACCGTGATGCTCCCACAACACTTTAACCCATCTGATAGTCCTGGTATGGAGAATCTGCTTTCGTGTACCAACGATGCGAAGCGGACGCTCAACATAAGTTGCATTAGGCTGAATCTGAATATCATCGTAGCGAATCACATGGCTCAGATCTGGCACGTACTTACGGAGCATCGACACATGGAATACATCGTGAACACCGGAGAACTCAACTGGAAGCGTTAACCGATAGGCTAAATCTCCAACTCGGCTCTTGACTTCAAACGGTCCCACATATCTCGGAGCTAACTTGCCCTTCTGACCAAACCGCACCGTGCCCTTCATCGGAGAAACTTTAAGGAACACCCAATCTCCGACTTGGAATGCCAACGGTCTTCTCCGAGTATCCGCGTAGCTCTTCTGCCTGGATCGAGCAATCTTCAGATTCTCTATCACTTTCCGCACTTTCTCTGTCGTCTCAGCAATGATTGTCGGACCATGGAAACTTCTTGTTCCTACCTCTTCCCAGCACACTGGTGTCCTGCACTTATGTCCGTATAGAGCCTCATAGGGTGCCATACCAATGCTCTCGTGGAAGCTGTTGTTGTAGGCGAACTCACACAATGCCAGATGCATATCCCATTCCTTCTCAAAGTTCAGCACGCTAGCTTTAAGCATATCCTCCAACGTCTGAATGGTACGCTCCGACTACCCATCAGTCTGGGGGTGGTATGCCGTACTAAAACTCAGCTTCGTGCTCATAGCTTCCTGAAAAGCTCTCCAAAATGAAGACACAAAACGACTGTCGCGATCAGACACAATCGATACTGGGGTACCATGCAATCTGACTATCTCGTCAACAAACTTCCTGGCCATCTCTGTGAATGTCATCCCTTTCTTGAACGAAAGGAAATGTGCTGACTTCGTCAATCTATCCACTATCACCCAGATCGCATTGTTCTTTCCACGGGTCGGCGGAAAACCGGAGACGAAATCCATGGTAATGTGCTCCCACTTCCACTGCGGAGTGTGTAATGGATGCAATGATCCTGGAGGTCGCTGATGATCAGCTTTCACCCTCTGACAGGTCAAACATCGAGCTACGAACCCTGCGATCTTCCGCTTCATATTGTTCCACCAAAATCTATCCTTCAAGTTCCGGTACATCTTCGTACTCCCTGGGTGCATCGCATAACGGGCTTCGTGCGCATCTGTCATCAACTTTTCTTTCAGCTCATCCACAGCGGGAACACACAATCTATTCCTGAAGTACAAAACTCCGTCTACCAAGCTGAAGTCAGGTCGATCTGAAATCCGATCTCTAAACGTACCAGAAGGGGGTCCTTAAACTGGCGATCCTTGATCTGCTGAATCACCTCATGCTGAAACACGACGGTAGTAGCTAATGTCACCAATTCACCTACCATCCGAACCTCAACAGGCTGATCATGCACAAGCATATAGAATCCTGCCAACACCTGAAGACTTTCTGTCCTCCTGCTAAGTGCATCTACAACTACATTCCCTTTGCCTGGATGGTACTTGATCGGAAAGTCGTAGTCCTTGATAAACTCCAACCACCTTCGCTGCCTCATATTCAAGTCATGCTGATCAAACAAATACTGCAGACTGTGATGATCGGAATGGACCTCGAACTTCACACCGTACAAGTAATGCCGCAACTTCAGTGCAAATACAATGGCTGCTAGCTCCAAATCATGGGTGGCATAGTTCTTCTCGTGCTCTTTCAGCTGTCTGGATCCATAGGTAATCACTTTCTGATTCTGCATCAGTACACAGCCTAGTCCAACTCGAGAGGCATCGGAATAAATCACGAATCCCTGACTACCATCCGGGAGAGTCAACACTGGCGCCGTAGTGAGCTTTTCTTTTAACATCTGAAAACTACGCTCACACTTCTTTGTCCACTCATACGGAACCTTCTTCCGAGTCAACTGAGTCAGCGGAACTGAAATCTTCGAGAAGTCCTGCACGAACCTGCGGTAATAGCCCGCCAAACCTAGAAAACTCGGAATCTCGGTCACTGATCTAGGACGGGGCCAATGGACTACTGCCTCAATCTTAGCCGGATCCACCATCAATCCATCTCTAGAAATCACATGTCCTAAAAATGCAACTTGCTCTAACCAGAAATCACATTTGGCCAACTTTGCATACAACTGGTGCTCTCTGAGCAGCTGCAATGCTTTCCGCAGATGATCTGTATGTTCCTCAGCAGTCTTCGAATAGACCAATATATCATCTATGAAAACCACAACAAACTGGTCCAAAAAGGAAGTAAACACCCTATCATCAATGCCATAAAAGCTGCGGGTGTATTCGTCAAACCAAAAGGCATGACAAGGAACTCGTAGTGTCCATACCAAGTCCTGAAAGCTATCTTAGGAACATCCTCATCCTTCACCCGGAGCTGGTGATACCCTGACCTCAAGTCGATCTTCGAGAAGTAAGCTGCACCCTGAAGCTGATCGAACAACTCATCGATCCTAGGCAATGGATACTTGTTCTTGATGGTCACTTTGTTCAACTGCCGGTAGTCAATGCACATCCGGAAACTGCCATCCTTCTTCTTGACAAACAATACAGGAGCTCACCAAGGTGACACACTTGGGCGTATGAACCCTTTATCCAACAGATCCTGCAACTGTTTCTTCAATTCCAACAATTCTGCAGGTGCCATACGATATGGAGCTCTACTGATGGGTGCTGTACCCGGCATCAAATCAATAGAAAATTCTACCCCCGAACTGGTGGCAACTCTGGCACATCCTCCGGGAAGACATCCGGAAGCTCTCTGACTACTGGGATCTCACTGGGCTGTCGCTGATCCCTCTTCTCTGAGATGAATGCAAGAAATCCCTCACATCCTCTACGAAGCATCCTGTCTACCTTACAAGCAGATATTACACGTCTTGGGCACTTCGTCTGGCTGCCTTCGAATCGGAATCTGCTGCCCAGATCAAAATAGATAGCCTTGCTGTAACAATTGATACAAGCATGATATCTCGCAAGCCAGTCCATACCAAGAATCACATCAAAATCCAGTGTCGTGAGCAACACGAGGTCTACCGGGAGCTGATGACCAGCTATCCGCACATCACACTGAGGGTAGAAAACACTGCACTCCACCCGTTTACCAACAGGAGTGGATACTATCAACAAGTATGGGAGCGGTGTGGGTCGCTGTCGAAGCTGCACAGCAAAATGGGGTGCTACGTACGTACGCGTAGACCCGGAGTCAAACAAGGCTAAAGCTTCAGCATCAAAAATTAAAATCTTACCTTCCACGACCGTAGCCTCCTCCGCGCCCTCATGCGTAGCATCATAAGCTCGAGCTGTCTGGCGGTTCTGGTTCTGGGCTGGGCGAGCTGTCTGAGATTTGCCCTGCGCTGTAGATCCTGCATATCTCGTCTGTGGAGAGGACTGAAACTTCGGGCATTGGGCCCGCTTGTGGTCCGTAGAACCGCAACCGAAACAGGCCCCACTCTTCCTCCAACATCTGTCAGTCGGATGATCTTTCCCACAATGACCACAAACTACCTGAGCACTGCTCGAACTGCCTTGCTTACCTTTGAACTTCTTCTGAAACTGACTTCTGCCACTGGAACCTGCCGCCCTCTTAGCCTCAGTTCGCTCCTCCTCAAATATGGCCTCTGCATCATAGGCCTTGTCAATAGCGTCATCCAAGGTAGCCGGCCACATACAAGCAACCACGTGGCGTTTATGCCTCGGGTTCAGGCCGTTGACGAAGCGAGTCACCTTCTTATGCTCAATGTTCACCATGTCCTCTGCGAAGTGAGACAGCTCTGTAAACTTGTGCACATAATCTGCCACCGATGTCTGTCTCTGCTGAAGATTGAAGAATTCCACTTCCTTGGCTCGCTAAATATGAAGAGGCATGAACTTTCGACGAAACTGTTGTTTGAAAGTTTCCCAAACCGTGGCACTGGGTATAGTCTGAAATGAGCTCTTGACACTCCTCCACCATGTCTTGGCTACACTCCGAAGCATTGAGGCTATGAGAACCACTTTTGGTTTGTTACTGCACACAATCGTATCAAAAAGCTCCTCTGTCTGTTCCAACCATTGCTCGGCCTGCAGTGCATCTTCTATCCCATGGAACTCAGTCGCCCCTCGTTTACGGAACTTATCAAAAAGAGCATTTGGATCGGTTTCTTTGGGCTGTAAGATCACTTGCTGTTCTACACACTGAGAGGCTGACGCAGCCGCCTGACTCTACTTGTCCACCATAGATGCCATCTGAGCCTGCAAGGACTGCATAGACTGCATCATCATTATCAGACGCTCTTCACTGCTCACGGGTGGGGGTAGCGATCTACTCTCGCCGTTATGACCATGCTGGTTCTCATCTCTAGACCCTGATCCTGATGCCATGGTGTGCTATCCTACAAAATGGAAATGAACAAAATCCAAATATAAAACGTCCCAAGTTAGTCAATCCCCAAGAATCAACCTATTAGACTCAGTCAAATAGTTGACATCGTCATCTCACCACGATCTTAGATGTCTACATACTTATAACTAGCATGCTTTGATACCATACAATACGTATGTCATAACCCGAGCCCAGAAATCGGGGGTTAGCGAAAAGCCAAACCTATGACACATGTACTCCCGTGCACGTGCATCCAAACCCAGTCCAGATGCACACACATAAGGGATCTAACACGTACGAAACAACGAACGCGGAAGCTGTACATATCATAGCAAGCAACAAAGAAATAGCGGAAGCCAAAACGCGGAAATAAACCGAATACACGCCAAAATACATCAAAATCCTGATATACAAAATATATACACCAGAGTGACCAAGTCCAAAGTACAAAACACAGATCTCCCAAAACCAAAACAAATAAACTGCTACATATGCATGCACGCACTCGGCAGAAGCGATCAAGCCCACTCTGCCAGACCGGAGGGAGCCTCTAAGCTCTGCCCTGCAGCCTCCTCGACCGCCGAGGAGCTGGGCAAGGGATCTGCGCCTGCAACACCACAGACAACACAGTGAATACAACGACCCAGCAAAGATAAGTGACAGAGACGTAACACTCCTAGTATCAAATAGAATAATGACAGAAGATTAAATACAGAGTTTCATGTTAGTATGCTAAGCAAATCAGGCATAGAATCTAAAGCATGATAAACGAATCAAAGCATAGAAATACTGAACTAGGTGGCTACTACATTGGCCATATTCTCTCCAATAGAGAGCAGAGCAGAGCAGATGAGAACACCACTGACCGGGCCAAGGGTACAAGTGGGTCTCGGTTTCCTGGGTTCCGGGGTCCCAAGGCAAAGCTACGCTTCAGCGATACAAAGCACAGAGAACCAAGCCAGAGGTAACCCCGTCGGGTATCCTAGGGCTGAGGCTGAGTGGAGCCAGACTAATGCCAACCAATAGAGCTAAGGAGAAAGGAGATTATCCGCTTTGGACTCACCGATGGCAAAGACCGGATCTTATCTTCACGTATTAATCTCTGGGCAGAGCCACCAGGGAATACCCATTGAGGGAATCCCTTTCTAGTATGAGGCAATCCAGACACGAAGTCCATAGTAACGTGCTCCCACTTCCACTGAGGAATCTCCAACTGATGCAAAAGACCCGGGGGTCTCCTATAATCTGCTTTAATCTGCTGGCAGACTAAACATTTTCCAACAAATTCTGCAATATCCTTTTTCATATTCTTCCACCAATAGTGATCCTTCAGATCGTGATACATCTTGGTACTGCCTGGATGAATAGTATACCGAGTATAGTGTGCCTCGACCATGATTTCATCCTTCAATTCTGGAAAATCGGGCGCACAAATTCTGCCTTTATAATGTAAAATATTATGTTCCAACTTAAAATCGGGCCTCTCCTCCATATGATCTTTGATTCTTGTAATCTCGAGGTCTAGTAGCTGGTATTCTCTAATCCTCAGGAGTAATTCGGGTTCCCACGAGAATATACTAGTTAATACTGCTTGCTCACTGATAGGCTGAAAGTAAACATCCATATCTTCCAAACATCGAATCCAGAAGTATTCTGTAATTAATCCTCCAGTGAACGCTGCTTTTCTACTTAGAGCATCTACCACTACATTAGCCTTTCCTGGATGGTACTTCAACCCAAAATCATAATCCTTAATATACTCCATCCATCTCCTCTGTCTCATATTCAAATCACCCTGTGTAAAGAGATATTGAAGGCTTTTATGGTCTGAATGTACTTCAAAAGTGGCTCCGTAAAGGTAATGTCTCCACATTTTCAAAGCAAAGACCACTGCAGCAAGTTCCAAGTCATGGGTTGCATACTTTCGTTCATGATCCTTCAACTATCTAGACCCATAAGCCACCACCTTCCCATGTTGCATGAGAACACAACCAAGTCCAACTCCAGATGCATCAGTGTAAATCACAAAACCATCATCACCAGCAGGTAAGGTCAAAATAGGGGTTGTGGTCAACCTTCTTTTCAATTCCTGAAAACTTTGTTCACAATCCTCATTCCACACAAAAGGAACTCCCTTACGGGTCAATCTCGATAATGGGGCTGCTATTGAGGAAAATCCTTCCACGAATCTACGATAATAACCTGCGAGGCCTAGGAAACTTCGGATCTCCGACACTGTTTTTGGTCTATCCCACTTTACCACTGCTTCAATCTTCGCTGGGTCCACCGCTAAACCTTCCTTAGAGGTGATGTGACCAAGAAATCCTACTTGTTCTAACCAAAATTCACATTTACTTGCCTTAGCATACAATTGGTGTTCCCTCAATAACTGCAATGAAGTACGAAGATGCTGAGCATGCTCTTCCCGACTCTTCGAATATACAAGTATATCATCAATAAACACCACCACAAACTTATCCAAGTACTGTGCAAAAACCCTATTCATCATAGCCATAAAAGCTGCTGGCGCATTTGTCAACCCAAACGACATCACCAACAATTCGTAGTGACCATATCTAGTTCTGAATACAGTTTTTGGAATATCTTGATCTCGTACCCTCAACTGGTGATATCCTGACCTTAGATCAATTTTAGAAAAATATTGAGCACCTTGCAATTGATCAAACAATTCATCGATTCGCGGTAAAGGATACTTATTCTTGATGGTCACTTGATTTAGTTATCTATAATCAATGCACATTCTCATAGAACCATCCTTTTTCTTCACAAACAATACTGGAGCCCCCGAAGGAGAGACACTCGGTCTAATAAGACCCTTGTTCAAGAGCTCTTGCAATTGCTCCTTGAGTTCTCTCAACTCCGCTAGGGCCATTCTATAAGGGGCTTTTGAGATCGGAGCTGTGCCTGGAACAAGCTCAATTGAAAAATCAATTTCACAGACCGGTGGCAATCAGGGAATATCATCGGGAAAAACATCCGGAAACTCAGACACCACCGGTATCTCCTCCACCGCTTTAATCTGTTTATCCTCCGTGATAAACGCAATATACCCCTCAGAACCTTTCATCAATAATTTCATAGCCTTAATGACCGAGACCACATGGGTAACAACCTTTTTCTTAGATCCCGCAAATAATAACAGAACCTTTCATCAACATGTTCACATTCAAAAGCGAATAAAGTTTGATAGATTGAGGCAAGGGAATTTGTCTGTTCGGGAGTATGAGCTACAGTTTACCCGTTTTTCCCGCTTCGCACCAACCCTCATCACTCCAGAAAGTGAGAGAATTCGACGGTTCCTCGATGGCCTTCGACCAGATATACTCCTTCATGCCAAGTCACAAGTTCTAAATACTTACCAGGCATATTTGGATAAGGCATATTGGGCAGAGGAGGTGATTGGGAGCATGGCCCCTATGAGCCAACCCAAGCAGAAAGTTGCTCCGTCTCCAACCCCACAACCCCAATTCAAAAAGCAAAGGAGAGAGTCTTGTGGCATTTGTGGCAATAACCACTCTACTTCTAAGTGTTGGAGACAGACAGGGGGTGCTTTTACTGTGGAGACACTAATCATTAGGTCAAGGATTGCCCTAAGAAGAAAGGTTAGCAGTATGGGCAGGCAACTACACAAGGGGCTCCTATTCAAGCACAGCCGCTGAGACAGATAGCACCAGCTCCCCTGCAGCAGCGGTTCCAGGCGCCGCAACAGCAGATGCAGTTGTACCGACCTCCCCAGCAGCCCCGACCTCAGAAAGGACCTCAGCGACCACAAGGGCCTAACAGACAGCAATCAAGACCACAACAGGCAGGCAGAGTGTATGCCATGACCCAGGAGCAAGCTGATATTGCAGAGAACATTGTGGAAGGTACTATTTCTATTTGTGATACCCATGCTAAAACTTTATTTGATCCCGGTTCTACGCACTCCTATGTTTCCCCTAGTTTTGCCTTGAAGATTGGTGTTAGAGCAATTGATTTGCCGTATGATTTAATTGTGGCCACCCCGATGGGTAAAAAGGTTAGTTGTTTGAAATACTACCCTAATTGTAAATTGGTGATGAGTGGAGTTGTGTTTAAGGCCAATTTGATACTATTGACGATGAATGACTTTGACGCCATTTTGGGTATGGATTGGCTTGCTACTCATAGTGCAGTTATGAATTGTCGTGCCAAGACAGTGAAGTTAACAGCTGATAATGGCACTGAGGTGCTATTTGAGGGATTACCCGTTTCTGTTATTATTTGCGGGATTATCCGTTTCTATTATTATCTGCGGGATTACCCGTTTCTGTTATTATTTGTGGGATTACCCGTTTCTGTTATCTGTATGTGGGATTTACCCGTTTCTGTATATTTATCTACGGGAATACCCGTTTCTATGCATTCATGCCATTGGGGTTTGCATCTGATTTATTTTGGTTGAAGAAGAAAAGAAGAGGGTTGGGGAATGGGAGAAAACCCTAAGAGTAGAGTTTATATAAAAGAGGGGTTTTTCTAAATTACAAAGAAGGGCCTCCTGCTTTCTAGTGGGTTTTAAGAAATTACAAAAAGAGTCTCCTGGCCCAAAAAGGGTCCATTAACTCAGGCTCAATTGTGTTAAATCAATCTATCTGACCCTCTTAACCCAACTCAAACCCGACAAATGGTGTGGCCCAATATAAAAAAATTCGGGACATGACATCTCACCCCCCTTAAAGGACATTTGGTCCTCCAAATGACTAACATACCTCTGAAAGAAGGTGCGGATACTGACGCTGCACTTCGTCTCTAAACTCCCACGTTGCTTTCTCTGGACGATGATGACTCCATTGAACCTTCACCTAGTGGATGACAAGGTTTCTCAACACCTGCTCCTTGGTATCGACAATCCCCACCGGTTGTTCAGTGTACGTTGTATCATCCTGCACTTGCAATGGCTCATATTACAGCACGTGTGAAGGGCCTGCTACATATTTCCTCAACATAGAAACATGGAAGACGTTGTGAACACTCGACAACTCTGGTGGCAGTGCTAACCGATAAGCCACGTCATTAATCTTACTGTTCTTATAACTGGGCCAGATCCAAACCGCTTTAGTCTGTTTATCCTCCGTGATAAACGCAATATACCCCTCAGAACCTTTCATCAATAATTTCATAGCCTTAATGACCGAGACCACATGGGTAACAACCTTTTTCTTAATGAATATATCACTTAATTCAGTTGATTAATCCATTGTTGCAGCTTACCCTCTTGCCAGATTATGTCAATCTGACCCACTACTTTTGGGTGTCTAGGTTCCGTTGCCGGTGCCGAACCGGAGGGTCAGGCGACGCAGGAAATTCCGCCAAATGGCGGAGTTGTTGAGTGGAGCACCGATGACATCATCTGAGGTGTCCTAGGGCGGTGCTGAGTTCGAAAACTTTAGATTATGTAATAAGACCATGTTTGGGCCATTAGTTTATTAATTTAAGTTTGGTTGTTTTGAGATTTTAACTCTAATTGTGATGCTTCGAAGCACTTGACTTTGGTTTATTTATTAATGAGATTGATTATCTTATTGTGATGTAATATCCGTCTGCGATGAGCATGGATTTTAGTTCCGCGTGTGATTATGGTTGCTTGATCACCAAGCATAGCCTCATGAAGGACTTCGACCCACCCGGAATTGGGGCCCGTGCTGTTTATGTTTAGAAAAATTTTAATTGGCCCCAATTCTCACACCCCTGGAACCGGGTTTGGATCCGGCCCAGTTTTGGGGGCGTGACAGTGACTGAATCTAATTCATGACAGAGTCTGGGCTGTAATGGATTCTGTGTTTTGACCAAATCTGGGTTGTGACAGAATCTGAACTGTGATAGGTCCCAATCAAAGCTACTATAATTTTATGTAAACAGGATTCTACTCAAGGTGAGAACAGATCACAGTAATTTGTTGTTGAATGAGCTTGCTTTATTACTGCATAACTCTTGAGTTTAAATACATAAGAAATAACAAACTCTTCCTAGACTTGCTGCAACAATTACTTAAAATTAGGACTCTAACAATGATGCATAACTAAATAATTGGCACTTATTCAAAAAGCAAACTAATAGCTAACAGAACTTGACTCATTCCTCTACTAACAGTGGAACAAATCTTCCTGAGATTATGCGATTATTCCATCAAATCCTCAACTGGTCCTTGCATGGCTCATGCATCTCCCTTTTCACGTACCACGTACACCATGCCTGTTACATGCATAAACGTAACCTTATATCATAAACCTTGGGTTCTTGATGGCCACACGTTGGGATCTTCTTGGCTTAACATTTCCGTCCTCTTCCAGTGGAACCTTGTCCTCAAGGTTCAAGTTTTTGAATTTGTCCCGTCGCTCCTGAGTAATTTCCCAGGTGGCATCTTCAACTGGAAGGTGTTTCCACTTCACAAGACCTTTTTCAACAAATCGTGACCCTTTTTTGATCCATCGCGTCTTCAAGATGCTCTCGGGTTCCATGATAATTCCGCCATCAGCAACACGTGGTACCTCAGGAGTGGATATGTTGGTGTCTCCCAGTTTCTTTTTCAGTAATGAGACATGACAGACGGGATGAATACGGGATCCTTCTGGAAGCTTGAGTTTATATGCCACTTTGCCAATCCTTTGCTCAAACTGGTAGGGACCGTAAAAGCGGTTTGCCAATTTTTGAAATGCTCGTGTAAAGACTGTTTGTTAGCGGTAAGGATGAAGTTTAAGGAAAACCCAATCTCCTTATTGGAATTCAACATCTCGCCTTTTGGAATTGGCAACTTGTTGCATTCGGTTAGAGCTGCACTAAGATTGGCTTTGAGTTGGCGCAGTATTTCATCCCTTGAGGCGAGCTGCTGGTCTACTTCGTTACTGGAGACATGCCAATTTGATAGTGTGGAATTGTGGGAGGTAAGCGCCCATATAATGCTTGAAAAGGTGTCATCCCTGTTGATGCATGATAAGTTGTGTTGTACCAAAATTCAGCCCATGGAAGCAGGGAGCACCATTTTCGAGGCTGTTGATGAGTAAGGCACCGAAGATACTGTTCAAGGCATCTGTTGACGACTTCAGATTGACCATCCGTTTGCGGATGATATGCGGAACTCATTTTCAAGTGTGTGCTTGACATCTTGAAAAATTCACGCCAAAAATGACTGATGAATATTGGGTCCCGATCACTAATAATAGTCCTTGGCATTCCATGTAGTTTGACTACAATGTCTACAAATTTTTCAGCCACTATTTTTGCAGTGAATGGATGAGCCAAAGTGAGAAAATGAGCTGACTTACTGAGGCGATCCACGACAACAAGAATTGTGTTTTTGCCATTGGATTGTGGGAGCCCTTCAATGAAGTCCATTGTGATGTCTTCCCACACTTGACATGGAATTGGCAACGGTTGCAAGAGGCCAGCTGGTGAGAGTGTTTCTGCTTTAGCTCGTTGACATACATCGCAAGAAGAGACATATTCTTGCACTACCCGATGTATCGATGGCCAATAGAATTGTTGTGCAAGCCGTTTGTAAGTTCTCAGCACTCCTGAATGTCCACCAATATGCAAGTCATGGAATTCTCGCAAAAGTAGCTAATGATGTGGGAATTGGGAAGGACTACCACTTGGTTCTTGTAGCATACTAATCCATTTCGCCATGTATATGGAACACCTGGTTTCTTAGTTGCCAACTTGCCAATTTTATGCATGTACGGATGGTTAACAGCTGCTTCTTTGATTTCATCTCAAATTTGAGCTTGTGATACAAACATAGCATCAAGATGTGGGCTACCTACCATGCGTGAAAGTGTATCTACTGCTGAATTCTCCTTACCCGGCTTGTAGATTATTTCAAGTCATATCCAAGTAGCTTCGACACCCATTTTTGTTGCTCTGGAGTGACTATGCGTTGCTCCAAAAAATATTTGAGGCTGTGTTGGTCTGTTTGAATAAAGAATTTTCGGCCCATTAAGTATGATCTCCAAGTCTGGATAGCTTGGACAATTGTGAGCATCTCTCTAGCATATGTTGACCATGATCTCTTGGACGGCCTTAAGGACCGGCTCATGAAGGTTAATGGCTTGCCTTGTTGAGTCAAAACCGCACCAATCCCATCACCTGAGGCATTAGATTCGATAATGAAAGGTTCATTAAAGTTAGGCATGGCAAGTGTTGGAGTGGTAATCATGGCTTGCTTGAGAACTTCAAATGCAGTTTCAGCTTCATCATTCCAACCAAATTGTCCCTTTTTTAACAAGTTGGTGAGTGGTCGAGCCAAGATTCCATAATTGTGAACAAACTTCCTATAGTAACCTGTAAGGCCTAAGAATCCACGTAATTCAGAAATATTAGTAGGCCTAGGCCAATTTAACACATCTTTAATGTTCTTTTGATCCACCTTTACTCCTTGAGAAGTAACAATATGACCCAAATATTCCAGTTCCTGCTGACCGAATGCACATTTGCTGAATTTGACAAACAATTTATGTTGCCGTAATATTTCAAAAGCCTTACGAGCATGTTCAAGATGCATGGTCCAACTGGGGCTATAAATCAAGATGTCATGAAAAAAAAAAAAAAACTAACACAAATTTGTGAAGGTAAGGGCGAAAAATGGAATTCATAATGGCTTGAAAAGTAGATGGTGCATTACATAGACCGAAAGGCATGACTAAATATTCATAATGACCATTATGAGTACGAAATGCAGTTTATGAATATCGGGTGGATGTACTTGTACCTGATGGTAACCAGCTCTTAAATCTAATTTAGTGAATAAGGATGCCCCATGAAGTTCGTCTAGCATGTCATCTACCGTAGGAATTGGAAATCGGTCTTTAATGGTCACAACGTTAAGGGCTCTATAGTCAGTGCAAAAACGCCATGTGTCGTCTTTTTTTTTTGTTTTTACCAATAGAACAAGAGATGAGAAAGGACTAGTACTTGATCTAATAAGCCCCACTTTTAACATGTCATGAACTTGTTTTTCAATTTCAGCTTTTTGAAAATAGGCATACCTGTAGGGTCTCACATTGATCGGCTCAGTTCCCTCTTTGAGCGTGATGTGGTGGTCAATTTCCCTTGTTGGAGGAATTTGGTTCGGCTCTTGGAAAATGTCTGCAAAAGCAACCAGCAACTGCTGCATATCTGGATGAATCCCATTTTGTGGCATCTCTGCTTCAGTTTGTAAACAATAGCAAACATCGAATTTCCTTGGCGCAATTCCTTTGAGAAAGCCTTCACTGATGCGGATTGGATGGGCTGAACATCTGTCCCTTGTAGCTTTTGAGTTTGATTATTCCATTGGAATTCGATAGTCATCTTCTTCCAATTACACACCACTGTGCCTAATTGCTCCAACCATTTAACTCCTAACACTAAGTCTAACCCGGTTAGTGGCAAAGAGTAGAGTGTAAGGAAGAAAGGAATACCTTGGAGCAGCACATGGACATGTTCAAACCTCCCTTGACATTTTAATGGAGCCCCATTAGCTACTTTCACAGTGAATGGTTCCGTTGGTACTACTGGAAGTTACAACGACGTGGCCATGTTTTTGATAATGAAATTATGACTGGATCCGCTGTCAATAAGGACAACCATTTCATGATTCCCAACTTAGGCCGTGACTCTCATGGTTCGTGGAGTTGACCACCCGGTTAGTGCATGCAGCGATATTTCAGGTTCATCTTGTATCTTGGCTATAGTCTCCTCTCCGTCATCTTCATTACCTGAATTAGAGTCTCCTTCCAACAACAAAAGCTGAAGTTTGCGACAATTATGTCCTGGAGTAAATTTATCACCACAATTGAAGCAGAGGCCTTGAGCTCGCCGCTTTTGCATCTCGTCCCAAGTAAGATGCTTCATATGGAGGTTGGATTAGCTTTTGTTGGTGAAGAAAGGTTGACTTGGGTGTGATTAGATTGTGGTGGCCTTGTAAATTTCTGTTGGCGAGTTAGTTGTTCATCCCGCATTCATGCCAGGCTAATTGCTTCTTTCAATGACTTGGGTTTGAACATCCGGATACCTTCTGCAATTTCCGGTTTGAGGCCCCCCATAAACGTCCCCACCAATGCCTTTTGTGTCCATCCTTGCACATGGTTCCCTAGCTTCTCAAATTCTTTTTGATAGTCTCGTAAAGAGTCCACCTGTTTTACTCTTGATAAAGCTTCATCAAAGTCCTCACACTCTGTTGGTCCGAATCGAGCCCATAGTTCTTCCTCAAAAATTGCCCACGTGATTTGAATTCTTCTTCTTTGTAAGCTCGCCATAGCCACTGCCACCATTGGTTCGCTTCACCTTCCAGATGGAAAGATGCTAATGACACCTTTTGAGCTTCTGTGGTGCCTTGGAACGCGAAGAACTGATCCACTTTGGTGAGCCATTCAATAGGGTCATCTCCCGAGTATCTTGGAAACTCGAGTTTAGCTAGTTTAGACGAGAACAGAGGTCTTCCCCCTCTTGCATTTTCCCTAAATTCTTCTTTGTTGCTGCGTGTTCAACCATTATGGTTGCTGCCGGACTCTTATTTATTTGAAAACATAGCTTCCCTTAGTTTAGTGAGGGTGTTCTCCATTTGGCGAAACTTGTCAATGATTCCAAGCTCCATCCGGCTCATACTGTCTTGAAGTCCTCCTAGCCCTGCTTCAAGATTTTCAATTCGTTCCTTATTGGTTGTCAAAGCTTTGATACTAATGATAGGTCCCAATCATAGCTACTATAATTTTATGTAAACAGGATTCTACTCGGTGAGAACAGACCACAATAATTTGTTCTTGAATGAGCTTGCTTTATTACTGCATAACTCTTGAGTTTAAATACATAAGAAATAACAAACTCTTCCTAGACATGCTGCAACAATTACTTAAGATTAGGACTCTAACAACGATGCACAACTAAATAGCTGGCACTTATTCAAAAAGCAAGCTAATAGCCAACAGAATTTGACGCATTCCTCTACTAACAGTGTGTAACGACTTAATCCCAAAGGACATTTGAATGAAAGAATATAAATAATAATCTGTTCTAAAGTATCGAAGCGGCTTTTGGGGATAAAACCATAAGGACTTCCAAAAAAAACTATAAAATTAAGCGTGCTCGTGTCAGAGCAATTTTAGGACGAGTAACCTCCTGAGAAGTCCAAAACGGACAATACCTCAATGGTGCGGAGCAGATTGTTATAAATGGCATCAAAGAAGGGGACCGCTCAAATCCTGCCTCTCTCTCTAATCCTGCCCTCCACAAATAGGGGGGAACGAAGGAGGAGGAACGAAGTCCTACATCACTAATGAGGCCGTCTTCGATTCGACATTGTTCGAGATATGTGGATATGGGGACATATCTGCCGGAAGCTAGTGTGCCTGTAACGACCCAGTTCCAAAGGACATTTGAATGAAAGAATATAAGTAATCATCTGTTCTAAACTATCGAGGTGTTTTTTGGGAACAAAACCGTGAGGACTTCCATAAAAACTATAAAGTTAAACGTGTTCAAGTCAGAGCAATTTCAGGATGGGTGACCTGCTGGAAAGTACCTCGATGGTACGGAGCAAATTATTACACAGTGGAACAAATCTTCCTGAGATTATGCGATTATTCCATCAAATCCTCAACTGCTCCTTGCATGGCTCATGCATCTCCCTTTTCACATACCACGTACACCATGCCTGTTACATGCACAAACGTAACCTTATATCATAAACCTTGGGTTCACGTACACCATGCCTGTTACATGCACAAACGTAACCTTATGTCATAAACCTTGGGTTCTTGATGGCCACACGCTGGGATCTTCTTGGCTTAACAGACTGGCAGAATCTAGGCTGTGACTGAATTTGATTGGTGATAGAATCTAGGCTGTAATAGATTCTTGGTTATGACTGAATCTTGGCTGTGACAGAATCTGGATTGTGACAGAGTCTGGGTTGTGACAGAATCTGGCCTGTGACTGAATCTGGGCTGCTACCGAATCTGGACTGCAACGGAATCTAGTCTGTCATGGCACTCTCCCTTAATAGGTCAAAAACTTGAAGATGCTTTGCTTTCTTTTTTTTTTCTTTTAATGTACCTTCATGTGGGGCTTTTTAATCCCTTTTGGCCAACCTTCAGAACCAAATTGGTCATCAATTAGTCAAGAAAAATAATAGAAGCAACCTTCCACCGATCACCACAAGACCAATCGGTGATGGCCTACAGTCTCCTCTTCCCTATGTTCTATATATTCTATGTCACTTGTATAATCCTAATTTGACCATAAATTAAAGCCTTAAAATTCCCATAGATTACACTAATTTTTTGTTTGCAGAAAATGAGCAAGAATGATATGAATTCAATCTCACAAATTTCAACAATACAGAAAAATGAAAATAAACTACTAATGATCATTCATCTCCTTGCTTTACATGGGTTCAATGGCTATAACCTCATTGATGTAGGCAGTTTACAAATTTTACAACTCACAGCACCTCCCTCTGGTTTCATATATGGTAAAAAATGGACAAAATAAAAGAAAACTACATGAAATTGATAAACCACAGAATATGAGAAAATCCAGGTCCATGATCAGTCACGGAATCCTGGTGTTGGGAGAAGCGGCGCAACGGAAACAACCCGCGATCAACGGATCTACCACGATCTACGCAAGCAAATACACCATCAAGCAATCACACACATGACACAGCAGTTTTACGTGGTTCGGCAACCATGCCTACGTCCACAGGAGGAGAGAACTCATCTACTATGATCCCATCTCAATCCCCTCAGGATCTAGGGTTACAATACATCAATATATATAGTTCCCGCTTTCTTGGCCACCAAGAAAACCCATACATAATGACTAAAATACCCCTAACCCTGAGTCTCGGTTCTGGCTAACCCAGACGACCGATCCGGCTAAACCGGAATACAAGACATAACCCAACAATCTCCACCTTGGCTTGGATTCCGCAAATCCTCAGAGCCACCTTGAGATACCTGGTAATGTCTTTCACGCACCTTGCTGAAGGGTACGCCTCCGCACACGCTACGACCTAGCGTGGCCACAGTTGCCTCCTTTGACCTCAACACCACCGTCTTGAACCTTCGAAGTGCTCTCCATTTGTTGCCATATGCATGCATCCGTGCAACACAATGAACCTAACTTCAATCCGTCAAGACAAAACTGAAGACCTCCCCGAATCCGGATCTAGTAACACTCCGACCCGAGTTGATTCGGATTAGTGGGTAATTTCGTGTGAATTGAGCGTTAAGTGTGTTTTGGGTTTTGTTGATTTTTGACCTTGAGTCGTAGAGAGATTGTTTGGGTTGAGTTTGACTTGGCCTAAGTAGATCGAGCCCTTTTTCGTAATTTTGGCTTTTGATTGACCTTGTCAGTTTTGCGTCATCTTGACGTCAGCGCGTGTATTTCGTTGAGCTTGTCGATCGTTGTAACTGTCTTGGATCCGAATGAGTTCGTTTGCTCTCGTTGGACCGTCATTTGACTCAAACTGACAATTGTGGTAGCTGTTTGGACTTAGACGTAAATTTGACTCATTTTAAGCATAAATATCCCACCTACCCTTTCGTTTCTCTCGATCGTTCTCTCTCACGCTCAGCTCGTCTCTCTCTCTCGGTTCAGCTCTCTTTCTCTCTTCTCCATCTCTGTTTCGATTGCTTGAGGGAGGAAGAAAGGAGCTCGTTTGTGCGTGTGATTCTAGCGGACTGAGCCAAACCACGAAGTGATTCCATTTGTGAGGCAAGTATAAGCCCAAGTTGTATGAACATCGATTGATAGTAAATTGATTGTTGTGTTCTTGTTCCTCATTGTGTTTATCAGTGTTAGACAGCCCTATTGAGCCCATTCTGCTGTTATCTTGCTGTTTTCTGTCGTTTTGGACACTTTCTGTATGACTGTAACAATTTCAGGAAATTGACTCCGTGCACTCACGGCTAAGCCGTGAAATGTGCTACGGCTAACCCGTAAGATGGCTTACGGCTAAGCCGAGACCCAGCCGTAACCCTAACCGTAGAACAGTACAGACTATTATCTGAAAATAACTGAGAGTTGGCAAATTGCCATCCTTCTACGGCCCAGCCTGATCTAAGCCGTACATTGTCTTGCGGCTAAGCCGTGGACCAGGATACGGCTGAGCCGTAGAGCAAAATACGGTTGAGCCGTAAATCCGGATGGATATTTGGGAAACCTCAGCTCAGCCGCAGTGCATAGTACGGCTAAGCCGTAAGATGCCACGGCTAAGCCGTAAGGTTACCTACGGCTACACCGTGAGACCTTGAGAATTGAATGAAAAGGGACTAGGTTTAAGCAAGAGACCGTATATGACTTTCATGATAGAATGTAGCTACCCTGAACATGCCCAATGGAACGTTTGCATGACATGGATGATCTCGAGGGCTGCGAATCATTCATGGACAGTTATCCAGTTGTTTAGCACCTCCCCATGGGTGTTGGTTTAAGGGACTTCGATGCACACTCGAGACACTGCAACACTAGACAATGGTGCATCGGATAACTTAAAACTACATCAACATGCACGGTTAGAGACACTGGATAATTAGTGTAGGATTGGCTTGTAATAGATCCTTGATTCGTATAAGTACTGGATTGGTTTGATTTGTACAGCATATTGATTACGGTTTATGCCCTCTTATGTGTTCTACGCTGGACCTCTCGATTCTGTGGGAAATGCAGCAACCCCAGAGCGAAGCCCGGGTGGAACCATTCTAGTATTGTGCATTGTGTTATACCGTTGCTCCATTGGAGTATTTGCATCAGTGTTTATTGTTATCGGTACTTGAGTTTATCAGTGCCTCCTTTCCGGCTTATTTGCATCCAGTACCTTCAGTATCAGTATCAGCTTATTGTATTCAGTATTCAGTATCAGTAGGTGTGATGCACTTCCTATTGTTTGTTCAGCGTGACATGTGAGATCTGTATGTGGTATGTGATATGACATGATTGATTGATTGAAGTGCATCATCTGATTGATTGTGATTGGTATTGGCACTACTGAGCCTCAGCCTTAGGATACCCGACGGGGTTAACTTTGGTTTAGTTTAAGTGTTTACCTCTGCAGAGTGTCTTGTCTTAGGACTCCGGACCCCGGGAACTAGAGACCCATGCGTGCCCTGGCCCGGTCGCTGGTGTTCTCATCCTGATTGCTCTCGTAAGGGAGAAAATGGCCAATGTAGTAGCCACTTGATTGTTATCTGTTTATGATTCTGATAGCATGCTTATTCATTGCATAATTGTTTAGTATACAATCATAATTTCTATGGATATCGCATTACGACTATTGTTCAGTATTCTTCAGTCTTAGACGCAATTCGTGTTATCTTCTTGTTGGCTTATACTTTGCTAAGTCGTTGTACTTATGCGTTTGTCTTGTGTGTTGCAGGCTCAGATCCCTCTTCCGATCCTGCGTCGGTCGACCCGACTGCAGGAGAGGCTCGCGAGGCCCCCTCTGGCCTAGAGGAGTGGACTTGATCCATCCTCCAGAGTACGGTTTACATCATTTTGTTTCCCCATTCATTGAGTCTGAGTCTATTGAGGGGATTTTTCTGTATTTGTAGCGTGGGCTTTGAGTGATATATGTATTTTTGATTTTTGATTATAGTAAGCCTGCTCTATTGTCATACGTTCTTGTAAATTGTTCTTATTATCAGTTCATGATCTTTTGTAATCCATTGTATCTTTTGGTATGTTGCTATATGCCTTGATACGTACAGCTTCCGCGTACAGTTGTTTGCACGTGTGAATGATCCCTTGTGTGTGTATGCCTGGACGGGGTCTAGGTGTGCATGCACGGGAGTACGTGTGTCATTGGTTAGACTTTCTCTGACCCCCGGTCCCTGGGCTCGGGTTGTGACATACGTATTGTATGGTATCAGAGCATTGTCTTTCAGGGCATTGTCTCTATCTTAGTGTGTGGTGTGAATAAGCATGTAGGCATATAGGACGCGGTGAGATTTCGTAGTCCAGTTCTGGACTGTTGTGTTTGGTCCCCTTGTCCTGTGAGTTTGTGTGAGTACCTAGTGTGATAGCAGATTGACTTTTGTGTTTTGTAGGTTATGGCATCGGGATCTGGAACACACAACAACAATGATCAGGGAGATAACGAGAGTGGATCAGCCGCCCCACAGCCACTTGTGAATTTTGACGAGCGCTTCTTGACTATGCTGCAGGCGATCCATTCTTTGCAGGCACAGGTCGTTTCGATCGTCGACCGACAGAGCCAAACACCAGTTCAGTGGCCTGGAGAGCAGCCAGTGGTTTTCCAGCCTAAAGAGAGCGATCCGAATGCGTTGTACGATAAATTCAGGAAACGTGGAGCCACAGAGTTCTATGGTAATGAAGATGCATTGAAGGCTGATCAGTGGTTAGAGCATACCGGGGATCTCTTCTCGACCATTGTCTGTGAGGACCGGCAGAAGGTTATGCTTACGGCCTCGATGTTCCGCGAGGTAGCAAGGACGTGGTGGAAGAGTGTCAGTGCAGCCTATCTGACTATGCCTAGTGAAGCAGTGTGGAAGACGTTCCAGAAACAGTTCAGAAGGAAGTTCATCCCTGCTCATGTCCGACGTGTGAAGGAGGTTGAGTTTCTGGCCTTACAGCAGCAGCAGCTGACCGTTTCAGAGTACATTCACCGATTTATCCAGTTGTCCCATTTTGCTGAGGACATGATAAATACCGAGGAGAAGAAGGTGAATCGTTTTATTACTGGTCTGCATCCGAGATACGCGAATTTTGTGACTGCTTTTCAGAGACCAGCTACTTTTGACGATGCGGTCGATAGAGCACACGCTGCGGAAGCCAACCACCTAGCAGAGAGAGCTATGGACTTCAAGAGAAGTGCACCAGTGGGTTCCAAGGGACAGATTCAGAAGAAATGGAAAGGGAAGCAAGGAACTTCGAGTTTCTCCGGGAGCAGATGCGAGTTTTGTGGATTTGGACATCCGACGGAGAAGTGTTGGAAGAAGTCCGGAGCTTGTTTGAGTTGCGGATCGATGGAGCATAAGATAGCTTAGTGCCCGAAGACTAGGACCTTTCAGTCGTCCAAATCTATGGGGTCATCCAAGTCCCTCAGTTCAGCAGCTTCAAACAGCCCCCATCCGTCTCGCCAGAGCCAGAAGCCACAGCGTCAGACTGCTCGTGTGTATGCAGCCTCCCATGATCATGCAGAAGATGCGAAAGTGGTGGAAGGTAAAGTTCTCATTGCCCGAGCTGAAGCACATACACTATTTGATTCGGGATCTACGCGTTCGTATGTTGCACCTCGTTTTGCGGAACAGTTACCACAACCCCCTCAGCCGCTACCCTATTTGTTAGTGGTGTCCACTCCCGTGGGCAAGAGAGTAGAGTGTAGTGTATACTACCCTCAGTGCGACGTGGTGATTGCAGGTCGCCAGCTGCCAGTTGATTTGATCTTGTTGTCCATGTTGGATTTCGATGTGATCCTTGGAATGGACTGGCTAGCGCGGTATCGTGCCTGTGTTAACTGTTACAACAGGACGATTTACTTCGATTTTGAGAAGGGGTTTCGTTTCGAGGGCAATCAGGAGAGATGCCTGAGGCGTGTCATCTCCGCATGCAAGGCGGATCGTTTGATACGCAGGGGTTGTGCAGGTTTTCTTGCTTTTGTCTCGGAGAAGAAGGAGGTGAAGCAGTTGAGCGGTATTTCAATAGTACGTGAGTTCCCGGATGTATTTCCGGAGGAAGTACCCGAGTTGCCCCCTGTCCGAGATGTAGAGTTTGCGATCGATCTAGTGCCCGGTACAGCACCCATTAGTTTAGCTCCTTATCGTATGGCCCCTGCCGAGTTACTCGAATTGAAGACGCAATTGCAAGATCTTCTGGAGAAGGGTTTCGTACGGCCGAGTGTGTCACCGTGGGGAGCGCCAGTGCTGTTTGTGAAGAAGAAGGACGGTAGCTTACGGATGTGTATAGATTACCGGCGATTGAACAAAGTCACGATCAAGAACAAATACCCATTGCCGCGTATTGATGAGTTGTTTGACCAACTTCAAGGTGCCGCTTACTTTTCCAAGATTGATCTGAGATCGGGGTATCACCAACTACGGGTGAAGGAAGAAGATATTGCGAAGACTGCTTTCAGGACACGGTATGGACATTTTGAGTTTCTCGTGATGCCATTTGGATTAACCAATGCACCTGCTGCCTTCATGGCCTTGATGAACAGGATCTTTGCTCCTTTCTTGGATCGATTTGTGGTGGTCTTTATTGATGATATTTTGGTGTATTCGAAGACCCCAGAGGAGCATGAGGAACATCTACGTCGAGCCTTGCAGTTGTTGAAGGAACATCGCTTATATGCTAAATTGTCGAAGTGTGATTTTTGGCTCGAGCAGGTAGTTTTTCTTGGTCATACCATTTCACGAGATGGGTTGGCAGTGGATCAGATGAAAGTTGAAGCAGTGATGAATTGGCCCAGCCCAAAGACTGTGACGGAGATACGGAGTTTTCTTAGTTTAGCTGGATATTATCGTCGCTTTATTCAAGATTTCGCCAAGATTTCTGCACCGTTGACTCGATTGACCAGGAAGAATGTTCCTTTTCTGTGGACGGACGAATGCGAGTGCCATTTTCGTATGTTGAAGGAGAAGCTTACTTCGGCTCCAGTCTTGACGTTACCAGATGGGCATGAAGGATTTATGATCTATTCTGATGCTTCTCGAGTCGGTTTGGGATGTGTTTTGATGCAACATGGCAAAGTGATTGCCTATGGCTCGAGACAACTTCGGGAGCACGAGAAGAACTATGCCACACATGATTTAGAGTTGGCAGCCGTCGTTTTTGCGTTGAAGATGTGGAGACATTATTTGTATGGCGTGACCTTTGAAGTGCATTCAGATCATCAGAGTCTACAGTACCTCTTCACACAGTCTGAGTTGAATATGAGACAGCGAAGGTGGCTTGAGTTGCTTAAGGATTTTGATTTCCCCATCAAGTACCATCCAGGGAAAGGCAATGTTGTTGCAGATGCCTTGAGTAGGAAGTCGGAGATTCTTCAGGCCTTGGACAGCCTTTATTTTGTGAGGCATGCACAGCCAGTGGAATTGCAAGCGGTAGAGAACAGTTTGACACTTGCCGGTACAGTGAGTTTTCAGCCTGACATCATTCAGCGTATTAAGGACCAGCAGTTTGAGGACGCGATGTTGAAGCGAATTCGGGATAGCATTGCAGATCGTCCAGACTTTCGTTTGGAGGGTGATGTCTTGTATTTCAGGAGCCGATTATGTGTGCCAGCAGTAGATGCTTTGAAGGAGAGTTTGATGACAGAAGCACACCATGCTCGATACTCTATGCACCCTGGAAGTACGAAGATGTACCGAGCTCTCAAGGATAGATTCTGGTGGAATAATATGAAGAGAGAAATTGCTGGGTTTGTCGCTCGATGTTTGACTTGCCAAAAGGTGAAAGCTGACCATCAGAGACCGCCAGGTTCCTTACATCCATTGCACATTCCCCAGTGGAAATGGGAGCACATTACGATGGACTTTGTTTCAGGTCTACCCCTGACGAGCAAGAAGAACAGTGCCATTTGGGTGATCGTGGACAGATTGACGAAGACAGCCCATTTTCTTCCATTCAAGAAAGGCATGACATTTTCCGAGATGGCGAAGAAGTTCGTTGATGAGATCGTGAGATTACATGGTACGCCTGTATCGATTGTGTCAGATCGAGATAGCCGCTTTGTTTCTTCATTTTGGAAAGCATTTCAGGAGGCCATGGGAACGAAGTTGAGCTTCAGTACGGCGTATCACCCGCAGACTGATGGACAGTCAGAACGAACTATTCAGACGCTCGAGGACATGTTACGGGCCAGTGTACTGAATTTCGAGAAAGAATGGGATCTGCATCTCTCGTTGTGCGAGTTTGCGTATAATAATAGTTTCCACGAGAGTATTGGAATGGCACCCTATGAAGCTTTGTATGGGCGGAAGTGTAGAAGTCCTGTTTGCTGGGAAGAAGTTGGAACAAGGAGTTTCCACGGACCGACGATCATTGCTGAGACTACAGAGAAAGTTCAGAGAGTTATTGACAATTTGAAGATTGCCCGATCGAGACAGAAGAGCTATGCAGATACGCGTAGAAGAACGTTAACATTCCAGGTTGGAGATTGGGTATTTTTGAAAGTCTCACCGATGAAAGGTACAGTACGGTTCGGTCAAAAAGGCAAGTTAGCGCCTAGATATGTGGGTCCATTTGAGATCAAGAGCCGGATTGGCGATCTAGCGTACAGATTGATTCTACCCGTGGAGTTTTCTGGAGTACACGATGTTTTTCATGTGTCTATGCTTCGCAAGTATGTTCGAGACCCGACGCACGTGATTCGTTACGATGATATTCAGATGCAACCTAACGCGTCATATGTTGAGCGCCCGCTCCGTATTGTTGGGACTAGAGAACAGCTCTTGCGTACGAGGACCATCCGATGGGTCAAGGTACTCTGGGAACATCATGGACCTGATGAAGCCACGTGGGAATTAGAAGATCAGATGGCGCGTCAGTATCCTTACCTTTTTGCTCAGGTACGCGTTCATTCCAAGGACGGAATGATGTCTAAGTGGGGGAGGATGTAACACTCCGACCCGAGTTGATTCGGATTAGTGGGTAATTTCGTGTGAATTGAGTGTTAAGTGTGTTTTGGGTTTTGTTGATTTTTGACCTTGAGTCGTAGAGAGATTGTTTGGGTTGAGTTTGACTTGGCCTAAGTAGATCGAGCCCTTTTTCGTAATTTTGGCTTTTGATTGACCTTGTCAGTTTTGCGTCATCTTGACGTCAGCGCGTGTATTTCGTTGAGCTTGTCGATCGTTGTAACTGTCTTGGATCCGAATGAGTTCGTTTGCTCTCGTTGGACCGTCATTTGACTCAAACTGACAATTGTGGTAGCTGTTTGGACTTAGACGTAAATTTGACTCATTTTAAGTATAAATATCCCACCTACCCTTTCGTTTCTCTCGATCGTTCTCTCTCACGCTCAGCTCGTCTCTCTCTCTCGGTTCAGCTCTCTTTCTCTCTTCTCCATCTCTGTTTCGATTGCTTGAGGGAGGAAGAAAGGAGCTCGTTTGTGCGTGTGATTCTAGCGGACTGAGCCAAACCACGAAGTGATTCCATTTGTGAGGCAAGTATAAGCCCAAGTTGTATGAACATCGATTGATAGTAAATTGATTGTTGTGTTCTTGTTCCTCATTGTGTTTATCAGTGTTAGACAGCCCTATTGAGCCCATTCTGCTGTTATCTTGCTGTTTTCTGTCGTTTTGGACACTTTCTGTATGACTGTAACAATTTCAGGAAATTGACTCCGTGCACTCACGGCTAAGCCGTGAAATGTGCTACGGCTAACCCGTAAGATGGCTTACGGCTAAGCCGAGACCCAGCCGTAACCCTAACCGTAGAACAGTACAGACTGTTATCTGAAAATAACTGAGAGTTGGCAAATTGCCATCCTTCTACGGCCCAGCCTGATCTAAGCCGTACATTGTCTTGCGGCTAAGCCGTGGACCAGGATACGGCTGAGCCGTAGAGCAAAATACGGTTGAGCCGTAAATCCGGATGGATATTTGGGAAACCTCAGCTCAGCCGCAGTGCATAGTACGGCTAAGCCGTAAGATGCCACGGCTAAGCCGTAAGGTTACCTACGGCTACACCGTGAGACCTTGAGAATTGAATGAAAAGGGACTAGGTTTAAGCAAGAGACCGTATATGACTTTCATGATAGAATGTAGCTACCCTGAACATGCCCAATGGAACGTTTGCATGACATGGATGATCTCGAGGGCTGCGAATCATTCATGGACAGTTATCCAGTTGTTTAGCACCTCCCCATGGGTGTTGGTTTAAGGGACTTCGATGCACACTCGAGACACTGCAACACTAGACAATGGTGCATCGGATAACTTAAAACTACATCAACATGCACGGTTAGAGACACTGGATAATTAGTGTAGGATTGGCTTGTAATAGATCCTTGATTCGTATAAGTACTGGATTGGTTTGATTTGTACAGCATATTGATTACGGTTTATGCCCTCTTATGTGTTCTACGCTGGACCTCTCGATTCTGTGGGAAATGCAGCAACCCCAGAGCGAAGCCCGGGTGGAACCATTCTAGTATTGTGCATTGTGTTATACCGTTGCTCCATTGGAGTATTTGCATCAGTGTTTATTGTTATCAGTACTTGAGTTTATCAGTGCCTCCTTTCCGGCTTATTTGCATCCAGTACCTTCAGTATCAGTATCAGCTTATTGTATTCAGTATTCAGTATCAGTAGGTGTGATGCACTTCCTATTGTTTGTTCAGCGTGACATGTGAGATCTGTATGTGGTATGTGATATGACATGATTGATTGATTGAGGTGCATCATCTGATTGATTGTGATTGGTATTGGCACTACTGAGCCTCAGCCTTAGGATACCCGACGGGGTTAACTTTGGTTTAGTTTAAGTGTTTACCTCTGCAGAGTGTCTTGTCCTGGGACTCCGGACCCCGGGAACTAGAGACCCATGCGTGCCCTGGCCCGGTCGCTGGTGTTCTCATCCTGATTGCTCTCGTAAGGGAGAAAATGGCCAATGTAGTAGCCACTTGATTGTTATCTGTTTATGATTCTGATAGCATGCTTATTCATTGCATAATTGTTTAGTATACAATCATAATTTCTATGGATATCGCATTACAACTATTGTTCAGTATTCTTCAGTCTTAGACGCAATTCGTGTTATCTTCTTGTTGGCTTATACTTTGCTAAGTCGTTGTACTTATGCGTTTGTCTTGTGTGTTGCAGGCTCAGATCCCTCTTCCGATCCTGCGTCGGTCGACCCGACTGCAGGAGAGGCTCGCGACGCCCCCTCTGGCCTAGAGGAGTGGACTTGATCCATCCTCCAGAGTACGGTTTACATCATTTTGTTTCCCCATTCATTGAGTCTGAGTCTATTGAGGGGATTTTTCTGTATTTGTAGCGTGGGCTTTGAGTGATATATGTATTTTTTATTTTTGATTATAGTAAGCCCGCTCTATTGTCATACGTTCTTGTAAATTGTTCTTATTATCAGTTCATGATCTTTTGTAATCCATTGTATCTTTTGGTATGTTGCTATATGCCTTGATACGTACAGCTTCCGCGTACAGTTGTTTGCACGTGTGAATGATCCCTTGTGTGTGTATGCCTGGACGGGGTCTAGGTGTGCATGCACGGGAGTACGTGTGTCATTGGTTAGACTTTCTCTGACCCCCGGTCCCTGGGCTCGGGTTGTGACAGATCTCACTGGTACCTTGTGAATCCTTCCTTCTGTCTCCATCCCGGTGTTCTTTCCGTCAAATCTGCAACTGTCCTGTTCTAGCCTGTTCTGGTGGGTTGGGCACAGTACATGCCGGTTTTGGTATTCCCGATGCTTAAACCGGCTTACTCCGACATGAACAAAACTACCTTCTTTCACCAGAAAATCATCTCCGTTCAGGGCTTCCTGGATTTCCGCTAGATGATATCATCGAAGATCCATCAATCCATCTTCCAATGATCCGTCGCATCTAACTCCATCTGAACCACAGATTTCCTCCCATGTTATTTGATGTCTCCTTCACTGCTCCACCTGAAAAAGCATCTCCTATCAACCTGCAGAGATTTCTGACCATCTCACCCTCCATGATGACCAATGTTCCCTTTTCCACCTTCGTAACTCCACCCACTACAGTGCACTGCAGCCTTTGAAGTCTAAGGTACCCAAAGAAATCCCCTTTCTTCGTCAACCCGGAACATATATCACAACCGTTAAGGTTTGAATAACATCATCATACACCTGGATCTCTACCGTTCTTATCTCAAATGCTCATCAGTTGCATTCTCCCCCATAAGAACAAATCCATCAACCATGATAGTTATTTGCATCAAACCAATCTCTACTCAATCATATGATAGGAAGAATCTGAATCTTAATACCATGAATCATCAACAAGATCCAAACCTGTAGTGACCAAAACTGATTCCTTTCAACTGAATCTGAGCTTTCTTACACACTACCTCCTTCCGATTCTGATTCTTTTGCTTTTTCTTCCACTTTGGCATGTCGCTCATTCTTGATCCCTTCGACGCGGATCTGAGCTTTCCATCAAAGTACTTGGAGCAATCTACCATTGACGACATCAAGTAACACTTTTCAATCATTGCTGTATCACGGAGTCTAACACTCTATCCTGCCAATCTCTGAAGTCGTTTCTCCATCAAACACTTCAATCTGGCCCGTGATGCTTGAATCCATTGCTATCATCGTGAATCTGTCAGTTTCTTCAGTCCCCAATTTTCTACCCATCAAACTGCCAATATCCTTTTATCAACCTCGTAGATCTCGTCACCGTGAGCACGCTGGAAGAAACGGATCTGAAATCCGACTCCGGATGGCTTCAATATCGCAGAATTAATTCTCTACTCTCCGCTTAGTCAACAGTCCCTGTTGACTGTCAAACTGCCAAACTTCTTCCACAGACGTGTAGATCTCCTCGAAACGAGATCACAGAACAAAACAGGGCGCGAATTTGAGTCCGGATGACCCCGAAATTCGCAAAACAATTCTGGCCGTCAATCCGGTCAAATCTGATCTTTGACCGTACCTGCTGACGTCGACTGACGTCGGCGCTCTGCTGGCGGGCTGGACTGGCTGCAAACAGGTCCGGTCAAACTGAACAGAACCCGACCTGGAATCAGGCGGGCTGGGCTGTCTGCAGAACCGGGTTGGGGTCCGACCTGACCCGGAACCAAACTTCTCTGCTGCGCTGGGCTTCTCCTCACGGGTCGTGTTGAACTGACCCAACCCGGAACCCAAACCTAACCTTAAACCGAATGCTGGAACCCATTTCCTCCTGCTCTTTTTCTTCTGTCTTCTCGACTGGCTGCCAATCGGTGGATACACCTCTCCATCTGGGTTTGGGTTAGTTTTATCATGGTTTTTTGTTTGTATTACTCCATTTTGACTAATAGTGATCTTAGAAATTCATCACCAGCTATCAAAGATTGAGTTTATATAGTCTAAGGGAGTCGTTGTTTATGATTACAACAGAGATCCAAGGTTGTGTCATTCTGGCTTTTTATTTGATATAAACTAGAATGAAGTCATAGAACTGCATGCAAAAGATCAAAGAATTTCATCCTCCTTGAGTGAGAAGATCAAAGGCGACGACCATTTGGTCATATATATGAAAGTGAAATGGTTTTTAGGGTAAAGTCTCACCTTAAGTTAGTGAGACAGAGAAATTGGAGGAACTTCTAATGTGTTTGTAGGCTTGTGGGTAGGGCTGTTAATCCCGCCCTTTCACGAGGGGCCCCGGCCCAACTCAGCCCGCAAAAGCCCTAAAAAATTGGGATTTTCTTTTTGGCTTAAAGCCTGAGGGTAAGGCTCGATTTTCAAAAGCCGCAATCTTGAGGACCGAGCTAGGGCTTGACATAGTTGGCCCGAGGGGGCCCGGCCCTTTGTTCATGCAAAATAAATAATATGTATAATTTAATATATATGTGCAGATTTTTATACAAGAAATTATTTAAAACTCCTCTAATTAACAATTAATAATAGAGGTTAATATTTTGTCAAACGATAATAACCAAATCTTAGGTAAATTTTTTTAATTGATATCCCCATAGATCACTATATTGTACCAATGTTTAATTCTATGTTTTATTTTAAACAATATGCTTGATCCTACATTTGCATAAGATGGACATATTCTTTAATAAAAAGATAATTTAAGTTATCATTTATTAGATTGATTTTACCATTATAATCTATTGAAGTTTGAGAACTTAGATGGATAGTCATCAACATCATCATTGAGTGGGGTTGAATTCTATCCATTGGCCAGGATTGATGCCAATTTCTTTCTATCCCTTTAGTTTTAGAATTGTTGTCTCATTCAAATGAACTCACATATGGAACCCACATCTAGAGTTAAAATTTGTGACTCATGCATCAAATTATCTTAGGCATTCATTTTCAGTGGGCAAAATTTAATTGTTTTGTTATAAAATCTAATAGTAATGTTTCAAAGAAATACAAGTTAGGGTTAATGCTAATTCGAAAGTGGTCTAATGTTTATTTGAATCACGCAAACTAAACAATTTATTTGAAAAAAAAATCTAATGCCTATTTGAAATATTGGAATCACGCAAACTAAACAATTTATTTGAAAAGAAAATCTAATGCCTATTTGAAATAAATCTAGCTAATTGAATCATATGAGAATTGTCAAACATGATCTGATGGCCAATATTATTGTTTCATAAAAAAATATGTATAGTACATGAACTAGTAAAAAAAGGTACAGCTAATAGATCTTCAACTTCGACAATCTTACTAATAGCCTAATGACAAATAAAATCGGATACATTACTTAGACCATGCAACTACTACTAGTGTGTTAAAGTATTTAATAGTTTCTTCCATGTCCTGATTTCATGTCACAATACTGTCAAATTTGTTTTATTTCATTTTATTTTAAATAATAGTTTTATATGATGACAAAGTAACTTTTTTTTGTCCATTTTTTAGAAGTTGTAAAAAAATTTTGACTTTTTCATTGCCCCAATCTATGGCTCAAGTATAGAAAACTTAACACCATGGTATAGAAAAATTAATACATATAATAATGTTAAAAAAAATCATTTCATTCAGCCCTGGCCCAGCCTTAGCCCGGCTCTGCCCTTAGGGGTAGGATAAGGGCTTTGGTATTGTAGGCCCGCCAAGAAATTCGAGAGCTTTGGATTGACCTAAACCTAGCACACATATATGAGGGTAGGGTAAGGGCTTATCTTGGCCCAGCCCCAACCTGTCCTTTTGACAGCCCTACTCGTGGGAGACTCTAAGGAAGCTAAGTCTTGCTCCAAGGGTATATTCATAGAGTTAAGAGGCAATTAGGGTGGTTCTAGAGAGTTAGAATTCAAACTAAAGTGAAAATTGCTCCAAAACCACTCAAAACTACCTTATAATAGTTCGTGACCGAATGGATTCAGTCATAGCAGGCATCACTGTAGGGTCCATTACCACTGGCGATCGGTCACGGATGTTTTTTGCCCAAACTAGCTCCGAATTTGATAAAACTTGGAGGGATGTCTTCTAACATTGTTTTAAGAGTGTAGAGAAGTTTCATTCCATTTTGACTTCCATAAGTTGCCCAACTTAGCCTCTTTGTCTCCAAGACCTAGTGGCTATCGGTTAAGGAAGGTTGCTATGACAACTGGCCATCAGTCATGGACATTATTTACCCAAATTACCTCTAATCTTGATGAAACTTGGAGAGATGACACGTGGCCTCATTTTGAGAGTGTTGCAGAAGTATCATCATGTTTTGACTTCCATCGAATTCGTTCGGTGATGGAAAATTATTGCAATAGTTGCTCAATCGATCACGGAAGTTTTGGGCCCAAAATGAACTCCAAACTTGATGAAACTTGGAGAATTTAACTTTGAGCGTACTTTGGAGTCTTGATAAAAATTTCACGTGATTTTACCATGTGGAAGTCCTCCTCCATCCGTGACCTTGAGGAACTAGTTTTGCGACCACAAGTTGTAAGTAGTTTGTGGATTTAGGCTCAAATGGGGCCCAACCACCTTGAAATTTGGATGGATCATCTCGAATATTTTTTGCAGATTTTCAATAAGTTTCATTAGATTTAGCCTTATGTGAACAAGTTTTGACTCTTGGATTGGCTTCCGTGACCATTAGGCATCAACTGAAGCCCAATTATCTTGAAACTTTGAGATTTGTATGTAAATATGTGTTTGAAGCTTTCCAATTAATTTTATTTGAGGTAGTCTCTTGTAAGCAAGTCTAATTCCTCAACCGCAAGATATTGACTCCGTGAACGCAAGGCTATTAATGACTACTGTTTTGATCATGAATGAAGTCCAATTGTCTTGAAACTTTGTAAGGTTATCCTTGGACAAGTCTTGGGTCCTTCACATGAATTTCACCATACTTGGCCATCTGGCAGTAGGCTTGATTCTGTGATCACAAGAAGTTGGTGTTTCCAGGGTTTGGTGACCTGATGGAATCCAACCACCCTTATTACCTATTAATTCTCCTTTGTTTGCACCGTTAACACTAAAAATGTATTTTTTATGTGTCAACAACTTACTAATAAAGGTTCATATTGGAAAGTGATTAGAGAATCCAGTGAATTCATTCTTTTCTAGATCTTTTTATATAAACATTGTGCAAACAAAATGATTGGAGAAAATTAAGGAGACGTGCCATTGCATAGAGGACACACTAAATTGAAATTTTGAAAAAAAGATTTTAAAAATCTCAGGGAAACAATGTTGTGGAACTTTCATCAAGGAATTAAATGCATAGAAGGCAGAGATGGGACGGTCCTTGCAAATGGGAGTAAGCAATAGTTGTCACCCATCATGAAATTTTTACTTTGGCATTATAAATAATATGAGATAATAGCTATTAGTGGGGCATACTAAAGTTGTAATAGCAATTTTATCATGCATGCCACTGCATGGACATCAAAAAATGGTTTAAAATCGTAATATTGGTTATGGTATTGGGCAACCCTAATATTTGATACTATCTTGGTATCGGTCACGATTTGCAATCAGACATGATTGCTGCGGTGTGAATTTTTGTTCACCCAAACAAATTAAAAAAATATATAAAAAAATAAAAATATTGAAAAGCTACTAAAAAACAATGTCTTCTTTTTTTCTTTAGTACAAACTATAAAACAGAATATCACCCCACAACCTCCACCTCCACCCACCCCCCCCCCCCCCCCCCCCACCAACAAAAACCCCACCCAATTGTAGCTTCCTATTAGTTTAATATGCAATTTCTAGGCCCATCATATTCACCAATATAGCACATATCTAAATTTCTAACAGTAACCATCACCCGTTTATTAGGGTTGTGAAAAGAAACCAATAGGACTTAGGTCGATTGTTAGATACGTTGCTAGAGAAGAACACCTTCTTTCAATTACCATTTTTTTAATTCTAACTCTATCTCAAAATCTTTCAATTAACTTTATGATCAATAGGGTATGTTTGCTTGATGTAAATCAAATTGCAAATAGATTTAAAAGGCAATGCTTCTTTAACTTTTGTTTCCAAATCAGTGTTCTTTAATTATCAATTTCTATTTTTATCAGATTAATAGCTATTTACAAACATTCAACAATAGGTAAAGACTCTCCACTAGTAACTATAGATTAAACCAAACTATTATTACTATTTTTTTTTTCTTTGAAGGGAGATGAAGGCACATTTATGACTTATGCAAAGCCATAGCTATTATTACTATCTACGTTGTAGGACTTTGGACCATAAATTGGATATGTTAATATTGGATTCCTAAATAATTCTAAATAACGCTGGTAAGGCACTTGACTTGTTCATGTCAAAGCAATCTGCCTAGATAACTTCATATTAATTTTACGTCACTTTCTTTTTCCTTGTTTCTAATGCTTCCATCTATAACCTAAACAAAACCCTAGGATTTTATCTCTGATTTCAAATTTTCTATGATATTGATTTCTTAGGATTTTGATTATCCTAAGGATGTAAGTCATATGCCCATTCTCAACATAACATTGGAATCTAGACGGGTTAGCCCAATTTTATTTGTCCAATGTCCAATATAATCTTATGTATGCCAACTCAATCTCATCTAGAGATTCCAAATACAATCTCAACACATGCATAACTTTCCAACAAAGCATCTCACCGAGCTGTTAAGTTCATGAAATTGCATCGTAAACTCGTCATTTCATGTAGAATTATGGACTTAATTACGTTCAATGTATTTTTTTCACTAAATTTCATCATTTTATGCATTTTTACTTCAAAGTTGGGATTTTAAGAAATGCATACACATTCCCTGCATCATTTCACGATTTTATACAATTTCTTAAAATTTTGAATTATCCTAGTTGGATCAGGACTCTTTCTGGAGGAATTCTAGTTCTATTAGGAGTCTTCACCATTCCTCCATTTGAGCTAATTTTTGTAGGGAATGAGAATTTTGAGAGTTGCAGAAATCGAGGGAAGATCTTAAGAAGAGTTTGACTTGCATCAGGATTTTTAAATGGGACGCACTTCGAAGCATAGATTGACATCTTGGGACCTGACTACTTAAATATTAAGCTAAAAAGGAAGCCAACTGATGATAGAAGAACGAACCCATCTAGTGGACCCCACAACATGTAGTCTCACACATGCAAGGATCGACTAGAGGGGAGTCCACTCATCCTTGCACAAGTAATTCAAAATTATCTATTTCATGAATGTTTAGGAAATTCCAAGAAAGCTCAAAATTTTGAGACTTTATTAAAGAAAGGAAATTTGTAGGAATGGTCCCACAACACTATGGGACATCCCACTCTCCCCCTTATTCTTTCGCAATTTGAATTTTTGTGTCAAGAGATAATTCTTCCTAATTATCTCTCATTTTATCCCCAAGAAAATTTGAAAGAATGAAGATGTGTACACAAACAAGAGATAAATGCATAGAAGAGATAAAACCACATTGAACAAGGACTCAATGTCCCTTTGGACGTCCATGATGGGCCCCAGCCTACTCTAATGTAAGCTTTCAAGCGCCGCTTCTCTGTGCACACACCTCGAGTCCCACTGCTTGAAAATTTATGAAGACCTACACTCTTGAAGAATATTTTGGGCACATCTCTAGTGGGACCATATATGAAGATAAGTCAAGCCATCCATGAAAATAGTAGGACTTCGAAGACAAACTTTTGAGAGACAATTATACATGACATGCTATCTATGCAAAACCTTTCTGGTGTTCTTTTCAATGGTGGGGTAACTTTTTTATTGGAGCAAAAGATGAAGCTAAGTGATTTATCTTCCTAATTTATGTCTATTATTTTGTCTTTCTGTCATCACTTTTTTATTAACTTTTTTAAAAGAATAATAGATCTGTTTTCAAGCCAATGGAGGTAACTTCTATTTTTGATTTTTCAAAAATAAAAGAAAATTTGGTCATCCAGCTTAGCTTTGATAGGTTATGCTTAGGACGTTGTTTCTTTTGATAGTCTATCCATATTTCTGGCAGGCAATACTTAGGACTTTTGTTAAATATGAAGTGAAGGAGTTCTTGGGTTTTTGATATTATTTATTATTAAAAAAGGTTTTTGCGATAGTAAAACTTTCCAAATTAGAAACATTGATTTGTTTCTTATCTGAGTTATATTTGAGTCAAAAGATTGGAATGACTACATAGATTGATAGATTTCATTTACTTTGTGGATTCTGGCTTCTCTAATCTAACTGCATCATCAAATAATTTAACTTTTAATTACTTTATTTTTTTATTCTTCGAGTTCTACTTCAAGTCAAACTCCTCATTTTCTAGTTCTTATTTTAAAAATTCAGTTTTTAATTTTACTTAATGCGGTTCTCTATGGGATCGACCTATTCTTGCCATTATCTATTACTGACAACTGTGCACTTGCAATATTACTGATTTAAAATCACAACATGAGCCAAATATCTACATATACGTCATCCATAACTTCAGTTTATATAAATATTGACAAATAAAGGAAATATGCTTGGGCACATCAATGGTCAAGAATTGTTACAACACATCACACATGATTATTGGAGCAAGGATAGAATGAAAATTACCAAGCATGATGGAAGGCATCATATCCAACCTGAAAATGTAACTGGCGCTGGGTTTTTGCTTGTGCCTTGATTTTGAAGCCAGAGTGAAAATAGTTTGGGGTCGAGCTTAGGTCTCATGTTGGACTATGTGGTCGCAAAGGGTCAACCCTGACTAGATCTATTAAAATAGAGGTAAAGTTGGGGTCAAAATTTGCCACACTTACCACTCATCACTGGAATTTAGATCCTCTAAGCTTCCACTTAATAGAAACTTGTAAGCCCCCTGAAGTGGTTTACTTTTTAAAAATTATGAACTTTTATTAATGTTTGTTCTTTATGTAGTAAACTAAAAGTCTTATAAAGTGATCTTAGCCACCAAAACTTATTTGCATGCTTAAAATGAGTGGAAAAGTAAATACTTCAGCGGCCAAAAATTTTATCAATGCTTCATCAACCACCAATAAAAACTTATGGTTATTTTACCTCACAAACAAATGTCATACATACTTTATTAGAAAGCTTACTTCTCTACTTCTCCATTACTTCATTAATAACTTTTCCATTGATTTAATATTTATTTTACTTTACAAACATGCTTGTTTACCATAAAAAAAACAATCTTCATACCTTTCACTGTATACATGTGTGGTAAATTAAAGGTGAAGTAAATGTTATATCAATGGTATATGTGAGATGGAGTAATATAAGATAAAATATATGGTAAAGTAATGTTTATATTTTCTCTTTTTTTTTTTGTCTGTTTGTTGTTGTTGTTTTTTTTTTTTTTATAATTGTTTTAGCTATGTTGGGCTTAGAATTCATTATGAAGTGATTCTTATGCTTGGTAGACCTAGGCTTGATCCTTGAGCATGTGTTGATTCACAGATATGGGCACAAACATGAAAATGGGGAACAGGGGTTCGATACGACAAGTTAGGATATGGACATGGATATGACATCATTAATTAAATTTATAAAAAGTTTATATATAGAAAAAAATAAAAAATAAAGATGGGACCTCACTAATCTTAGACGCTCATGTATTCTAATTTATATATTTTGTTATAAAAAAATAAAAATAGAACTTAAAAATAAATCTTGTTGCCCTGCCTATTCATAAGATTTGACCTAGGCCCTATACTAATTTTATGAAACCATCCCCATGCCTAGGGCCCATCCCATTTTATTAAACTGCCCTAAATATTTATTAATTTTTTTTACTAACACTATGATATGAGTGACAATTAAACATGGGGATGCGTGGATCAAGGAAATAGTCAACTAGACTATCAAAAAGTTGGCCCATTTATCGTTTTATTTATGCATATGGGCTTCAAGAATCCGAAGTCAGCCTCATCAATGGAAAAGGCCTAAGCTGCCTTTCTGGAAGCTTCGCAGCCCTAAAATATCTAGGGCTAACAAATGATATAAAAGAGGGAGGGGGCAAGGGGTGGAAATGGAGGGGGAGAGAGAAATGGCGAATGGCGTCAACGATGGTGATGGGGATGGGGATAGTGATGGTGGGGGTGAGCGACAGTGGCAGAATGGAGATCAGGAAGGTGATGGTGATGGCGAGCGCCATCAGCTCCAGCTACAAAGCTCGGTACTCTAACCTCTCTCACCCTTTCGATCATCTCTTTTTCTTTTTTGGTTCCTTTTCTTTTCTTTTTTTTTCTAGCAACCAGCCACAACTAATTTCATAAAATGGAATCCCTCTTCGTTTCCCATCTTTTAATGGAATCTATCCCGTTCCCATTTTTTCTTTCTCTTGATCACACAAAAAGGGGAAAAAGGGTTAGGTTTCTTTTTTTTTTTTTTTACTTTTCTAGTTATAACAAAATCATTTAAAGGCGATTAGGAGATTTGGGAGGAATTTGTTGTTTCAATCAATTTCACTTTTTTCCTATAAAAAATGGGGAAGCCGATATCCTAAATTTCAACATCGTATCCCATCCATATCTTACCTAACCCATACCTATATCTGTATCAGATCGTATTGGCACGGGTAGGATGGGTTGAAACGCCGTATCCAGGTATCATAGTGTGTATGATACTAAATGTTAGCAGCACTCAACTATGTGTATGTTGGCATGTTTGTGATTGCCTTGTATGAGGTAAAGTAAGATAGAAACTGGTGGTGTAAATTTTTTTTTTAGATCTTTACTTTACCATACTTATCTAAATTTTATGAGGTTAAAAAATGTAATTTTTTATGAGGTAAATTTTGTAGGAAAAAAGTTGTTTTTCTTTCTTTTTTTTTTTTAAGTTGATTTTTGATGATTACTTTTCCAATGGTAAAGGGGTAAAAAGTGATAGTTACTTTTACATGGTAATGCTTCCTCCATCTTTGAAATTCATATCTGCTTCACAAATAAACAAAGGAATTGAGATCCTATGAGTGTTTACCCTTCAGCGATTATGGGTGGACAAATCAAGGTTGGTCCCTGCCTTGGATGGGGCAGGCTGCCCAAGCCTTACTTGGGCCCACATTCCCTCATTCCTTATTGCAACGTATTTTTCTCCTTCCAATGCTAAAATCCTGGGCCAAATTATATCTCCTCAAAACTCAAAAGTGGAGCTGTGAGCGATATTTTCACTATCTATAAGGTGGACAATTAACTAAGGTATTAAAAGCTCCACTCACTCTTTGTTTTCAAAAGTGTGAAGTAAAAGGTAGTAACGTCTACGTTTGGTGGACCATTAAATGGGATAGTAAAATCTCAATCGCCCACTATAACTTTTTACAATCCCACACTATAATATATATAGTAACTATCTAACCAACCTCTGGTGCACATAAAACTGCAATTTTCCATGTTGGTGACGGAAAGTAAAGAGCGTGGGTTGCCACTAAAAGGGAAACTGAGAGCAAACATAGAAAAGGGGAAGGATAGAGAAGGGGAAAAGAGGAGAGGAAAAGGAAAAGGGAGGGAAAAAAAATTATACGAAGAGGAAGCGGAGGAATGATTGAAGACAACTAGAGTGAGGGTAATGGCCGAGTACAGAGAGAAGGAGATGGCTCTGCGAACTTGGGTGTGTATTTTTCCTCTATTAGTCCCCACTCCTCTTCTCTCTTTATGATTCCATGTTCTTTCTTCACGACCTCCTTTTTATTATATATATGAAACGAACTCAAAGCCTCTAGTTGTGAGGCCAACTTTTTTCTTTTTTTTTTTTGTTGTGGTTGGAGGTTATGGAGCTTTGGATTTTGGGTATGATGGGAGAGGAGGGTTGATGTGGTCCAGATTGAAGAAGGATGGGTCTCATGGGGTCTGTCCCTCTTGCTCTCTCTATCCTTTCTCTCATATTTCCATCTCTGAGGGACTAAAAGCATTTTTTTTCTCAATAGGTGGTTTGGAATAGATTCCATTCTTTTCTCTCTCATACTTTCACTTTCATCTGTGATAAGTTCGAAATAGGTTTGATTTCTACTTATGTTAAATTAGTTTTTTTTTCTATGCTTTTTATTATTTTTATTTTTTAATTTTTGTATTTTTTGAGAATGGAGGACTTGTTTTTACAGCTGTACTTTAGGTCTTGGACCCACACCCACACACCCAAGAAGAACTGCATGAGATATTGGGGTCAGATGCTTTAGTGTCGATTGGTATAGTGTGTAGAATTTTCTTTCTTTAGCAGTTTTACTGAAGTCATTGGATTTGCTGCTTCCTTCTCTTTCCCTGTTTCCATAGCTCTGCCCTATGGCCTCTCTATATATCTCTCTCCTCTTTTTCTGTTTCTTTGGTTTGTACAGTAACACTAGTGATATTTTAAAGCTATGATGCCTATCTATATAATCTGTTTATGCAGTGTGGACTATAGTACATTTGAAAGGATTTTTTATTTTTAATTTATTTTTATAGATGATTACGAGTTTACTAGTTTAATAACAAATTAATAAAGTAACTAATTTATTTTTCTATTTTACAGGGAGAAAGTCAAGTACTACGTGGTATAGGAAAATATAGGTTTGTTTAATAACTTGCAATCTTATCTTTTATTTTTTTTATTAGAGTGTAAAATAAACCTGGATTAACATATTATAAACATGCATTAGCATTTGGTGTCTGTAATCTGAAATATAGAGATTTTTTAGTATATCTAAAACCAGAACACATTATAATTAAACCTTATCATATTTTATTCTCTCTTGATTTGAGGTTTTCTTTTAGTTTACTTTACTAGTGAAGTACCAAATTGGTTAAGGAAAAGTTCCCTATATGCTAATATTCTTTAGAAAAAAAAAAAAAGGAAAATACTCCCCATATGTTGGTAGTTAAAAGAGAGAGGAAAACAAAAACAAAATGCTCCATTTCTTGAATATTTTGAAACTATTCGGTCATTTTATCTGCCCCTCTTAGATGGAAAGGTTTCACTTATCTCCTATTTTAGTCCATCCACATGAGACGAGCACTCTAGTTAAAGCCAAAAAGCCATCACACCAATGTTTCATCTTGAGAGCTTCAGTTTACTATGGGCCCAATTAGAAAAAAGGCACAAATGCCTAGAATTGGACTATCAAAGTGGGCTCAATTTAAAGTCCAAATTTAATTAGAAATAGGTTTTTTTTTTTGAAAAAAAAATAGGATCAAGCCAAATCTTTACTAGCCCATTTGGATCAGCCTAAATATTGAAAAGCCCCAATAAGCCTAGCAATACAAAATATATGCAACAACCTAATAGATTTGAACCCATCAAACCTGGCCCAAAATAGGTCTAGCCCACGAGGGAAGCAACCTGCATTGTCACCAAGGCACATGCATGAATACCTCGTAGGAGAACATTCCCTAACCCTAATTATTATTATTATTTATATGATTCCTCTTAGTTTTACTTCCCTACGATTCCTACTCTTCTCATTTCTCACCAAGGTTTCCTTTTAGCACATCCAATTGATCCTTATCTCAAAATCATATTGTGGACCTAGCTTGATTACTTTCTTGTTGAAATGTATTGAGACATGTTTCAAATTATTAAAAACATTTACCTTACCAATTATTTATGACCGCTAAATAATTTCAACGAAATTGAAATAAGTCTTGCTCGGGCGGCTGGTCCTTTTTGTAACAATAATATCAGGTCCTTAAATGGACTAAATATTTTTGAAAGACATTTTGATCTATGAAGAGATAGACATTTAATAAAAATAGTTGCCTGATTTAATTGAGTTATAAATATTGAATGCAATTTAATATCAATGTAGAAAAATTTTAAAATGTGATGGGCCTACTAAATGATTTTGTTGATTTTTGGAAAATGGTCAAGGTAACATTCATGATTCATTTTGAAAGTTTTCTTTTTATTATGCGAGAACTTCATCCTTAAAGGTCTATATTGGATAGTGATTAGAGAATCAAGTGAAATTCCTTTCTTTTTAGATCTTTTTATATAAATAGCGTGCAAACAAAATGACTGGAGAAAATGAAGGAGATGCTGCATTGTAGAAATCATAGGAAAGAAATCAAGTTGGAACAATAGACAGTATAAATTTTAACATGAAAGGATACACTAAATTGAAAAAAGGATTTTAAAATTTTCATAAAAACCATATTAATTATGTTATGGAGCTTTAAACAAGGGATTGAACTCATAGAAGGAAGAGATAAGTCTGTTGTTGTAAATGGGAGTAAGCAATAGTTGTTACCCTTTTAGGAAATTTTTCCTTTTGGCATTATAGATAATGAACAGTTGCCATGAAATTTTATTTTATTTTATTTTATTTTTTTGGTATGATGTACTACTTGTACTTGCTTCATGTAATCGTCAACGACAACTAAAGGGTGAAACTTATATGAAATGAATGCTCTCTAATAAGTGTAGCTAGTGTGAATCATTAGATAAGACAATGTGAGTTCATGAGATTGCAAAAAGATTTATCTCGACATCTTCTTGATCATTAAAGATAATACCAGAATAAATTTTGTGGTAATATCCTAAGCTAAATGAAAGCACCTTTAAGAAGAGCCCAAACGGCCCTTCATGATCCTCCTCTATTGTCTTGCATCTATTAGAACAACAAATCTCCCTAATTCTCTTGCTAATTTTTCATATTTGAAGAAGGTAAAATGTTGGTATATATGGTAACATGATGTTTATATATGATAACATGTCTTTTTCCTTCATTCCTTTTTTTCTTCTTATATTCCTTTTTTTAATTTTCTTTTCTTTTTGTTGCACAGTGGGAATTTTAGAGGAGTTTTTAAAAAGTTATTTTTACCTTTGCTTCATTGTAATTGTGGTCATTCCATCCATGTCTATATTTTTTTAACTCTTTTTTTTTCAGAACTCAGAGAAAAAGAAAAGAGAAATAATTGATGAGAGAGAATTGTGCAAAGGTTTGTGGTTTCCTCCATTGGTTTTGATTGTATCACATTCACTTTATTGGTCTAACATACCCTTCTAAAAACTCCCTGCTCCTTTCCTTTTGGTTTCTAATTTGTGTTGGCATATTTTACCTAGAACTTTTTAGTACATTAAGAAGTTTTAAGCTGTGCACATGGATCGGAAAACTAGTTTCGCAAAAAAATTTTATTAGAAATTCTGTAATTTGAATTCCCTGCAATTTCCACAGTGCTTCTTTGGTAGTTAAAGAAAACAATATATTATCCATCGTACTTTGAACTTCCTTTCACTGGCAAAGAACTATAGCTTAAGATCTTTCCACCTCTAAGGGTTGCTTAATGCATTTTGCCTTCCCATGCATGAATGTTTGCCTTGGTGTCCTTTTTTAGGTGTACTGCAGCCCACTTCGTTGCAAGATGTAGCCTCTTCCTTTTCCCTCTCCATTGTTACCTCTCTACATGTCATTGAATAAAGGAACTGTGATGTGGTAAACCCTCCATCGAACAATCTTGTCTATTCGGATAGGTGCCAAGCCTTGAGATCAATGACTATTGGGAGGGGTCACTATTTGTGCACAATTTGGATTGGTTGCTAGGTGGGCATCATTCATGAGTTCTGCGAGGATTATAGTTTTTTTTTATATTTCCCATTCATGAATTGATGGAACTTCCGTTCATGTCATTAATGGTTGAGCTAATATCCAAACAGTCTACTATTCCAATCTATAATTACCAAATACAGTATCCAAAGAACACAAGTCAAATCAATTGGATTCATTCGGGCTTTATTTTCCAGGAGGCACTACATTTATAAATGTCCAAATACAAATTTCTAACCTAGCAATTGAGAAGAGAAAAGGGAGACTATTATAATGTAGCATAGTTGTAGTCATCCCTCCTCTACAAGCAAATTTACTAAAATCCATATGAAAGCACATCAAATAACTGCATATTTCAAATTTCTATGAAAGATTTTTCCCTTTTCCACATATACAGAAAATGTTCTAAAGCATACATTGAAAAACCTCTATCACATTGATTGACTAAAGAAAGATAATTTAATAACCAACAAAACTCACACACATGTAAGAGAGATGATCACAAGTTTCTCAAAATACAAATTTCAGAAAACTTGCCAATGGATGAGCCACTCACTACAATCAGACATTTGCTTTCAGTCATTTTTATTTCACTCTCTATTATATATTGAATGATGCATTTTATTCTATAAGAGATTATTAATTTGTAGCCTCGATTTTTGTAGGGTGACCCATTTTTGGAAAAAAATGAAAAATATCTGTGGACATGTTTATGAAACAAATGAACCCGTCAATTTATTATTTTGCAAAATATTTTTATTTTTGACTCTTCTGTAAAGTTTTATTTGGATCCTTTGTTGGTTTGATTTTTGATAATATCAATTTCAAGGAATTTCTTGAATGTTGTAAAGTGTTAGATTGCCCTTTGAAAGAATCCTTGCAAGATGCCATTACATGATTTTGTTCAAGTGTGTGTTTGAGTCTTTTTTTATTATATACAAAATTCAAATCATTTTACTTATCATTTGATTTGTGTGAATGATATGATTTTAATATCCTTTAGTCTTATTTGAATTTGAATTTCGTAAGCTTTCTAATGCTGATTATTAGAAACATGTGAGTTACCACATTTTGGTGTTAGGGACTTAACCTCCCATAGGAAGTATGAGTGTTAATTTGAGTTTTGCTTATGAGTGTTAATTTGAGTTTTGCTTACCCATTGACAAGCAACCGTATTAGTTAGTGTGGTGGCCTATAGTAGAAAAAAAATATTTTCTTGACTTGTTACAGTAAAGTGGCTTACGCGCATTTTTTCTAATCTTCTTGACTATTTCAGTGGCTTACAATTTGTCAAAGAGACAAGTTGATAACAACCTACAAATGCTTCATACAATTCTCTTTAGGAAGAAATCAAATGTAAAGTCTCTTTCTTCTTCCTTTTATTTTATTTTAATTTTTTGCGTATTGTTTTCCTTTTGTTTTTCAATACTTGTTTGCTTGGTAGTCAATTATTGTTGGTGTGTTTGAAACCGCTAATTTCCTTACAAATGTTAACAATTATACTGGTTTTGCAGAAGTACAATATGAAACGCAATATATGTGTTCAAGAATTGTACAAGACATGGTTAGAAGTGCAAGCTAACTCCGCCAGTTTTACTGCCGGTCCCAAGCCTGGGTAAAGGAGGAGGGTTGCGTTAGGTATGTTGACAACTAGTGTATAACTTTGTCATAAACCAAATAAGTATTCTGAGATACTAAACAAACAAAATTCATGTAGCCAACCCCAACTTAGCTGGGATATGACTTTGATGATGACAATGATTATGGTTAAAAGTGCAAGCTTTCATACACTGTTTAAAATCTAACCGTTAAATGGAACCAATTGATGTCTTGTTGGACATTGTAGGGTCTGGCATGATCAAAGTAGGTATATCAAGAACTACACTATGATCAGGGTTCTATAAGAGGTTATCAAGATTGGTGCTATGATTATGATTGAAAGAGCGGCTTTAGGGTAAAGCAAGGTGTGTGCGAGGCAAAGCGTAGCTAGCAAGAGATTCTAGCTGTTGTCTCGATAGGTTAAAACAAGTGGATTTTGATGTAGTAAGTAGCATTTTGATATCTGTATCTGATTTCTACCATTACCATTTGTATAATTGACATCACGCTTATAAATTTCTAAAAATGCAGGTGCCATTGGCTGATATCTTCAAGGACCTAGGTATGAAGCTGACTAGTATTTGAGCTTGTACCTTTTACTTCTCTACATGTCAATATATAGAAATTGCTAAAAATGTTACATTTCTTTCTATTTTTATCAATTTTCTATCCATTTTTTGTCAATGTGTTCTAAGTGCTGGTGTTCAATAATGAATCATATTATTATCTAACGTTCAGTGATCTATTAGTCTTACTCCCACAAATATTGCATCATATGTGAGATGTGATTTGTTAATGTGGATTCAAGTCACACCTTACCTTCCTAGAAGAAAGGCTTCCCAATGTTCATTCCTTTGCTCAGAACCAGTGATTTAATTGTTCCACGTGCCACATTATTTAATAGGGTCATATACATGATGGGTCCTCCCACTAGGCATCTTAGTTTGGAATAGTAGGATTTTCTTTTGAATTGCTTCAGTAGCTGTAGTTGTGACGTGCAGCTATTGGAAAACTAACACTGTTCTCTTTCTATTGCAGAGGCTTGCTTCAACATTAATTTATCTCATAGAAAGAATGAAATATACAGTCTCTTATTAAAGAAGTAATACGAAATACAATGCCGAATGAAGAGAAAGAGGAAAAGGAATAGGCGGAAGAGGAAAAGAATTCTACAAAATGATGTGAGGAGTCGCTTGAATTGGGTGCCTATGCAACTCAAGTTGCTCTCCATTTCTAGCCAATTGATATAGATTTCAGCTGTTGTAAAATAGCAAAAACTATATTATTTTTTTCTTTTAAAATATCAAGACCACATAATATTTTAGTAAGCATACTCAAGGAGAGGTCCTTTGAATTTCATTGCTTCCACTTTGAATTCGAAGCTTAAAGTTTGCAAAACTTTGCTGTCTTTGAAGCTTGCGAAATCTTTGAAAGAAGACACCAAAAACCCAATAGAGAAATATTACAACACAAACAAATAGATGTACAAGAACCATATAGCACTTTTAAATAGTTTATAAATAGACTCTTGTTTCAGATTCTCATGCATACCTGGAGATTGTTATATTTCTCATTTAGCTTCTATTCCCTCGCTTCCACTGCATAGCCACAAATCACAATTATGATCTAAACATGCATTCTTGTGCAACTTGTGTGTGTTTGAGAAAGAGAGAGTTGTGAACAAACACTTCTTGAGATAGAATAGCCATTTTGATCACTTCATAACTTCCCTTTCTTTCTTTTTATGCTCTGCTAAAATCTTGGCATCTATGGTTTTTGCTACTTAGATTTCAATTGCTTATCCTAGATAAGAGAAGTCATTTGAAAAAAATAATAATTAAAAAAGAGTTCATTGTGGTAAGGATTACTATATAAAATTGTTCGTCCAAACACATTAGGCTTCAAATGTACAATTGTGCAAGGAAAAGTTAAACAGGTAGTATAATATATAGCAAATGATCATCATTTATTCTATGAAGCACCATCATGCCATGTACGTTCTTTAACAAATGTAAAGATTTGAAAACTAATTAAAGAGACTGCTTTTAAAGATTTTTGTAATTGGTTAATTCATGGGTTTGACATAACTTTGGGTCCATTGAGTTGTATTTTATATTTCTTATAGAATTGGCTGAGGTTTGTGTCGCTAAAAGAGCTCAAGAGAAGAATTGAGGCAAATCATTAAAAGTGACAAAGAGGCTACTCAATTGATTGGGTAGAGGTTAGATTGATCGGACCTGCGACAAGCTACAATTAAACGGGGTAGTAGAAAAATTAGCGAGGCAAAATGACTACCCAATCAATTAGGAATTCATCCTATTGATCAGATGACAAAAAAAACTCACTTTCCTATTTTGGATTTGTTTCATGTTTGTGCTATACCTGATTGTTCTTATTCTATATTCCTTTAGGGCACGAATTGTGGGTTATTTAGAGGGTTCCAATTTCAACCCTAAAGTACAAATCTCATTATTCTTAGTGGAGATTATATAGTGGAGATCACCCTATTTCTTTAGAACTTGCATTTGAGAAATTGCGCTAAAACTTTAAGTTAGTGAATATTGCTTCTACATCTCTTATAGAAGATTAAGAGCATCTTGTGTTGTCAAGGTGTTATGAGATCAAGTGGAGATTGGTGCATAGCGCAAGAGAGTTGTGGCAAGGAGTAGTGTTAGAGTAACTCGGTCCCCATGTCAAAGGAGTGACTAGATAAGGGTTGTGTGTATATATTGTAGCTGTTCGCTATTGCTTGATAGTTGATCCTTATTAGATTAGTAATTTTTTACCTGGTTTGAGTTTTTCACCTTAAAATTTTACGTGCCTACTTGTTTGTGTGGCTAATTTTTATTTCAAGTTTGTTTATTTCTTCCGCCACATATTAATTGAATTGTAATATCGAAATTCAGATATGAAACAATCCTTCAATTGATATCAAAGCGGGTACACAAATCTACTTTGTAGATCTATTGTGATTTCTAGAATGGAATTCATCAACCATGAAAGGACATCAACCAACAACCCCTGATGCTAGATGAATCTAACTATGCTTATTGGAAAGTTAAAATGACTGGTGTTGGCTCATAAAAAATCAGAAACATTATAAGTGTTGTAGTGAAGACATTAAAAGCAAGTTTTAAGCTCCAGGGCACATAAACCCTAGGGTTATTGAACACTAGGTCAGGCACCGCATCCAGATATTCAAACCAGTGAGACTCACTCAAAAGACTATAGTTGCGCTCAAGGGACAACTGTCCGAATTTCAAAACCATTGGACTTATTTGGTCATTCAACTCAGCAACCATCACATTTAAAGTTCATTAACTCAAAACCGTAGGTCATTGAATAAATTCAAGTTTTTGGATTACTAAAGTGGTAGAAAATTACATGAAAGCTCTAAAGTATGCTAAGGAATGTAACATTAAAGTTTGAAGGCATTTGGACTTCATTTCAACTCATATTCATTTTTATGTGACTGTCTCCAATGTTCCTCGGGGTCATTGTGGCAACTTGTTCTTCTAAATGAAAAATCAGCTCAAACTCATAAGGATGCCTTCAAATGCATAAGTCAATCCTTCAAAGTTTCAGAAACTTTTGGATATCATTTGGATCCAAACTCAAGTTTTGATGACTGTCCACCAAGTTCCTTGGGGTCACTATACAAGGTAACACCTCATGAAGACCAAATTAGATAAAACTCCTAGGGAAAGCTCAAGTTATATTCAAGAGTGATACTTCAAAATTTCATGTCAATTGGATCTCATTTGACCCAAATTCAGCTAACAAATCAACTTTGGGCTAATGACCCCCAAACCTTAAGGTCATTAAGCAAAGTCCTATTTCTAGGTGGCCCAAGTTGACGAAATTCAAATAAAAGACCCAAGTCATGTTCATAGATGAACCTTCAAAGTTTGAAGTCCATGGGGCTTCACTTGACCCAAATTCAACTATATGTCAACCTAGGGGTCAGTGACCCCCACACCTTGGGTCATTAACCAAAGTCCTTTCTAATTGTCTTGTAATCTTATTTAAATTGAGTTTGTATTTTCAACCTCCTTTCTAATTGTCTTGTAAATTTAAATAGGTTTTTCTCTAATGGGTTGACGAATGATATAATAGTGGTAGTAGTGGGTGTGATGGGAATAACTAATGAAGAAATGTTGGATTTATGGGACGGAATAGGAGGTTCCACTGCAAGTACCTCAAATGGAAGGAGAAGAAGAATTACAAAACTCAGATGCAGAATTTGGCATCGTGCACTGAAGCGCACCTGAAGGCAAGCTCGAGCAGGCCTAATGAAATCCTGATAATTGTGAGGTTTTTTGTACAGGCTTGAGCGGCTACAAGACCTGCTTGAGAGGGAATGCCTCTATCTAGGATGCTCTTGAATGTGCTTGAAAGCAGGTTCGTGCGGACCATACAACTTTTTTAGGTGTCCTTTGTTTACTAAAGAGGGGGTCTTGTATTACCCTAAAATGTCTATAACCCTTCATTATCAACCCCAAGGATGATTATGTTGTAATATCAAAACCATTAGGGGTATTGGATAGTGAAAGCCATTGCAAGGCTTTAGATATGGTACCATTCACCACTTAACATGCCCAACAGGAATTATAAACACATGAGAAATCTTGGAGGCTGAGATTATCTCATGTGCATTATCCGACTAGTCTAATACTTAACCATGGGTGTTGGTTTTAGGGACTTTGATGTACTTCGCATACACAATGTGACACCAAGGAAAGATAGCTCGTACATCAAATAACCTAAAACATCACCGTAATAGACGGTTGGAGACAAAGGGTAATTAAATTAGTGTTGGCTAGTAATATATCTGGATTCTCTTAATTTAATTACATTTCATCTTGATAATTCTGCTATTGTCCTCAATTAATTGACATAACTATTGTATTGGTTCTATCTTCCATTTTGCTACTATTTCATTAGCATTTCCTTCCTTTTCTATGGAATTTAAATTGAATTGATTTGATACTAAACTGATTTAGTATGGAACTCGACTTTAATTAAATTGAATAGTATAGATTTGAATTGAATTGATTTAGCTTAATCAAGTTCTATAATTGAATGTGAATAGTCTGACACTACTTAGCTTCGACCTTACGAGGCCCACCGGGGTTAAGTTCGGTTTAGATATTCGGTACTACTACAATAGGTTTATTGGAACTCCCGAAACCCCAGGCTGGTAGCTAGATGTACCTTTGGCCAAGCCACTAGTGACAATCCCAACACGTGATGCTCTCAATACTGAGAGGATTTCGCGGAAGTAGTAGCGAACTAGTATATATGCATCTCAATTTATGATTCGTAAAGCACCTTTATTCTTGATGCACAATTTCCTTAGTTGACTTAAATTGCCCTTTTTAAATTAATTGTCAAATAAATCTAATTAATACAGCATGTGTTACTTTTTATTTGCTTATTCTTTGTTGAATTGTCATATTTATAGTGCAATAATCTTGGTGTTATTGTAGGCACAGATGCTGATTCTGGCCCTGTGGAGACCAAGCAAAATGTGGAGGAGACCTAGGCAGTCCCTCTAGGATAAGAAGAGTGGACTACTGAGGACATCATCTAGTCCTTGGTTTTAGGGAGCATCTCATGAGTTCCCTTTTGGGTTTTTGGGAATAGATGTTGCATCATGCCATCTAGCATCTTTTGATTTGACTTGCATATAGTGATGGCATTTGTTTTATACTAATATTTTGGATTGCACAGTTAGTGTATATCTTTTTTTGTAGCCATTGTCTTAGGTTATACTCCTTTGTTATCCATTGTATAGACATGGCATACATGTACATCTTTATAAATAGAATTTTGGGGTTCTCTAGTTATAATGAAAAAGAAAAAAAATCTTATCTTGTGTATATTGAAAATTAAAATGTTAGACTGTTCATACTGTGATACCATTGAGATTTATATTATGAAGCAGGTTGATAATTGCAAGCGTCCCCATTAAATATACAGTGACAGGTAACAGATCTTACATGCATGAATTCTCTGGTTATCCCTTGTGGATTCCACCTTTACATCTGCTGGGCATGAATTTCACAGGAGTGCGCATGTCACACCTCGGGTATTAGCCCAATCAAGGGGATCTCAGGCTTAGGGTGTGACAAAGGGCTTTGATGAGTCCAAAAAACTACAATTTTTCATGGATAATTTTATATATTTTAAGGACTTCATCATTCTAAATTGCATCAATTATGGTAAAACCATGATTAGTGTACTTGAAATCTATTTGTTGTGTTTTAATGCATAATTCTCTCAAAAATCATCATTTTAGCATAAAATCATGAAAACTGCTTTTCTAAAACCCTAATGTCTCAAAATATCTGCCAAACCCTGATTCTTCATGAAATGACTTCAAATTCTTTTTTCATTAGTTTATTGAAGTCAAAACATTTGCAATGATATCATCTTATGCTATATTTCATGTGAAATAGGGCTACATTCATGCATTTGTAACTTTAGGGGTAAATTTGTCATTTCACACAAAATGTCACTATTTTCTACTTGAAATCACAGAAATCATCATTCACTGCATTATTTCACATGTTTCATATAATATCTATAAATTTTGGAACAATCCTACTAACATCAAGGTTTTTGCCCAAGACCCACATATGGCTCAAGAAATCATCTAGGGACCTCGTAATGAAAATTAGAGCTGAAAGGGGCTAACTTCAAGAAGAATTGAAATTAGTGGAACCCACACACATCACACATGTGGAGAGCCCACACATGTGCCATGGTCATAGTGGGTCCTCTCACTTTGCTCAAGGTGTCCTTATAGATAGTTTCCATAACTCTTAGTGAATTTGAAGAATTTGGAGCAAAAAGGAGTCTTGCAACCACGGATGGGCCCCACACGTCCATGGATGTGTCCCACACCACTAGGGGGCGTCCCACACTTCTCTTTGCTCAAGTTTAGATGCATTCAAGCTTCCCTACATTATCTCTCACACTTATCTTTGCAAAAAATTAAGAGAAAATGAGATAAATGCAAATAGAGATGACTTGGAAGGTAAGGCATGCAAGATAAGATAAGATATGCTCTCCATGAAGCAAACCACATCCAAGAGGAGTCCTCCCTTAGACTTGGACATTCAGCCACTCCTATGGTTCCCATTCCTCTTGAAACTTGAAGAATTTTGCAGGAAAAGGGGTCCCATCATATATAATTGCATCTACTGCAAGTGGGCCCTACTATCATTATTTTTGTCTCAAATTTAGAGAGTTTATCAGAAATAAAACTCTCTCTTATCTTATATTCTTATCAAGCTAGGAGTCTAAGCAAAGATTATTTCAAAGATCAAGTTGAAAATCCAACCAAAAAATAGTCCTATGGTAAGAAAAAAGTCAGTTTGGTTCTTCTCAAGATAGCTCAACTTAGAAAGAACATATCTCACAAAGGTTTGATTGGCACAATCTTAGCACCATTGAACAGTTTTTTTTGAGTAGATATTTGTAAGGTCCCAACCCAACTTAATTGTAATTTATATTAATTAAATTGATTTCCTAAAAATTAATGTATTTTATCTTAATTATCTTGATTTTAATTTTTATCGGGTCATGGATAGGTAGTTGGGTTGGAATTGACCAAACTTAGGTAGGCAAGGACTTTCTTGTAATTCAGAGTTGCATGGTTTTCATCATATTAGCATCATATTAATTGCATCATACATATTTCATCATGTGGGTCATTATTCGTAGTTGGCCTAGCTCAATCCAGATCCATCTTGGCCCAATTGAAGCCCAACTAACTTAAACTAGAATTTCTCTGAATAAGCTGCACTTGCATGCAAATCCCAGCAAAATACAACTTTGAAACCTCAATTCGAGCAGATTTCCTTCTTCTCTAGTGCTGGACTTGATTCTTTTTCTCTTTTCTCCTTCTCTATCAGCTAGAAACCAAACCTTAGAGATATGCATGCAAGGGCTACAGCTTCCTCTTCTTCCTCTTTACTTCCTTGTTCATCATCTTCCTTGTAATCTCACAAATTGATCTCTTCCTCTTCTCTACAGTTCCCTAAGGTAAGATCTTCATCACCATTCCAATTCCTTGAATTCCAGAGAGTCAAAGAGACTCAATCTTATAGTATGTATGTATCTCATGCTCATTTCTTTCAATGCATGTCTTAAATCATCTTCTATTGAGACTTTCTCCATTATCAAACCAAAGGAAGAGCTAAATTTGGGTAAAGCACTGAGTTAAGGCAAGTATATTTGGATATAATCATTTCATATATGTTAAATAAGTGGATTCTTGATGAACTCTCTATGAATGCCAATCTATAGCTCTTTTACTCTTTGATTAAGATTATTTAAGTGTTAATGATTAATGGGAATGTAATTATAAATGAATGATGGGGCTAGATGAAGGTGAACCTAATTGTGATGTGGTTTGGTGTTAAAAAGTAATTAGAAAGTGTGCTTGATGAATGAAAGTGGAAGGAGCCAAGAGGAGAGGAGGAAAATTAGTTTGAGACTGTTTCCGCTCAGAGCAAAATGCTCCAGGGCCGACCGGTCGGCCCTGGGATCCAATCGGTTAGATTTCCATGTGGGGAGGTATCCGACCAGTCGGATACCTACCCAATCAGTCAAGTAACTAAAAATTCTCGGTTGAAATTCTTATTTAAAGATTTCCTCAAATAACTGACCATGGACCTTTCATAGTCTATCACGGGGCATAAAGAGTGGCTACAGTTTTGATTTTTGGTGGAGCCGAGGTGTTCTAAAATTTATCATTAGATTTTGTAAATTTTCTACAACCATAATACTATTTAAAATTGTCAGAACATGGGGCCTTACTGAAGCTCTGGTAAGTATTAGTACGTTTAGAACAATGGTATTACTTTAGAGTATTTTATGGGATAAAGAATGATTCATTCGTATCTTTTGAATTCTTTATTATTTTTTGGCCTAAAATGATCTATGGAACTCACTCAGGATGTTTCATGATGCAAGCTTTATATGAGCAGAAATATTTTATGAAAATGAGAGTTATTTTATGAAAATGTTTTGGGGGAACTTATACACATGTTGGGAATATTCTAAGACCATTTATGAGAGTTATTGGGGAGCAATTGTAACCCCAGTTTTATTGAAACTTTATTTTATTTCTTTTAAAATGGATATTAATTGGGAACTATCTTAGCCTTCTACTAAGACCCTAAAAGAATGTTTAAAGCAAATCCTATCCTTAGGACATTAAGTATAATCAAAGACCATGTAGGGCCTTAGAAATGGTACCCTTACCTCAAACAAATTAGCCCAATGGTAATCAAATAATAAAGAGGAAGAGTGAAAAGCTGTCACTCATCCCCTTCGATTTTTGACATGGTTTCCCGATGTCATGTCATGAATGTTGACATAAGAAAAGGTGTCCTTTGCATACACAATGTAACACCAAGATTTTGGTAACACTATGAAACCGGATGCTTTATGAATACATCATGTTGAATGCCCTCGGGATCATAGATTATCTAGCATAGAGTTGGCTAGTAAATATTCTTGATACTTACTTAATCTGATTGCATTCATATTGTTAAATAACCTTGCCCTCAACATGATGTAATCATGTGCCCATTCTTCATAGTGAACTGTGAGGCAAGATCAGTGCCAGAGCTTCTATTAAGTATGGCATATGAGCCAAAATGGGTGTAGCTAAGGTTGCCAAGGTTCAGGCTCTATTAGCTCATTTAAGTATGCATTGGTTGATTATTAGTTACTTTGCTGAATCCCAATTTTTATAATTGAATTCAAAACCGAAACTCCTTTATGTATGATATGATAAGAATAACTGATATGTATGAATATGAGACGATTACTACAATTGATTATAAGTATGAAAGATAAGAGTGGAGACGGTCTTGATACATTGAGTTGGCACCACTTAGCTTGTACCCTTATTAGGTTTGACGGGACTAATTTGGGTATCCCTTATGTCACTTCTGCAATAGTTTATGGAGGAGTTGTCGGCGCTCTAGGGAAGCTAGACTGATCTCCTAGCATAATTCCCATATGTATGTTATACGCTCTCCTTAGATGATACGCTCTCCTTGGGAGAATATAACCTCGTGGATGCCAACTAGTATGTTTCGATATCCTTTTTATGATTCATTCCTCATGCTTACTCATACACAATATGCCTAGTTTACGATTATTGCTCTCTTTTAATTAATATGTCTCTAATTCAATTGATACAATATGTTAGTTTTATATGCTCCTATATTTGCTAAACCGTTGTATTTACAGTGCTACCCTTGGTGTTACAAACAAGTTCAAGTACTGAATCCATATTCGAAGCACCCGTAAAGGAGTTTCCAAAGACTTCTCAGGGTATAGTATAGTAGTGTGGACTTGACAACATTCTCCAGTTGTCTATCTCGCAGAGCATCACGGGTTTATTTTGGGACATGATAGAATATGCCATGGGTGTGGCTATATTTATATATCATGCCATTATGTCATACTATTATGATGTTACCTAATTTAATGGACATGTAAGTCTATTATTCGGATTGCATTTAGATCCTATATATTTTGTCACACCATGTTTCTTACTTTGGATCATTCATGCAGACACTTGTACTTTGGTCATATAGAATTATGCATGGAATTATGTCTCATATAAAAGACTCTTTTAGGTTCTATATATTTGTTTACAACTGAAATTTAATAGACTCAGTTTATGCTTAATACTATATCTTAAAATAAGAATTGTACAGGATGTTGTTAAGTACAAGTAAAAATACACAGGCTTCCACAAATATTTTAAATAGACACGTGTACATGTCAATCCCCACACGTGCAATCTGTGCTTTTTCCCTTATGGTGGTTCGTACATGTCTCACTACCACATGGATTGCCACAGGATTACGTATGCTGCGCCTCGGAAGTCGCCTTAATATGGAATCTTGGGCTTAGGGCGTGACAATATCCATAGAAACAATTTCATCTAATTTGGAGTTGAATGAGAAAGTTATGGCCCCGGGAAGTTAGCTGTAATTTTTCTACTCGAGATTGGAAATGTTTCATCATAGGTGGGCCCTATCCTTTGACAAGTCTTTACTAAAGTTCAAATGATGGATGCACTGAGAAATCCAGAAAAAGAAGGCATCTTATCTAATCTCAAATGTAGAGGCTGAGCAAGAAAATCTCTCAAAATTTGAATAAGACTCTATTTACACAGGAGCCTAAATTCAAAGCATCAAGGGAGCCCCAAAACCATAAATAGGACCCCCTTGGATGTCCCAAACCATGGAGAAACCCCATCTTGGACACCAATCACTCCACTCTCTCCCTCTTTCTTCCTCCCTTGTTGTCTCCTTCCATCCCTCCAACTAGAAGAGAAAGTTCTTCATCCTAGTGTAAGCAGTATCTTTTATTTCAATCTATATATCTTCTACAAGAGACTACTTCATTAGTAAAATTTTGTTTTCTTAAATCTTTCTCTTGCATGGTTTGTCTCTACACTTTGATTATAATGCTCATGGATGTGCTTGGATTGACAACCCAAATCTTTGGTATTATGTTCTAGTTATTAAATGAATTTTGTGAATGATTAGACCAATTCTACTACTTGAACCACTTGAACTACTTTTGCTACATTTAAATTCCTGTCTACTACTTTTAAATTCAAGTTCTACTACATTTAAATTTCATGTTTTCACTACAATTAAATTACTATAATTACTACTTTTAAATTCTTTGTCTTTATGTTCGTTTTTTATTTTGAAGCTCTTGTCAATTTTTTTGTTGATATCTTTGTAACTTTTGGATGGAATTAGGTTTTAGAAACATGCATAATCATTACATAAGATTTATAATTAGTTTTAGTTGCTGCAAAATTTAATTCTCATATCTGAAATTTATGAGTTCTAAATAAAAGTAAAAAATTGAAATTCAGATTAAAAAAGAGTGCACAAAAAGAAAGCATATAGTGGCGTTTTTGGTCCTAATCTTGACAATTTAAAACCGTACTCAATGATATTATTTTGGTATGGAATTTGGAGGAATTATTAATTAATGAAAGAACTTTGAATAATAAAATTTAAGACAAAAAAGATATAGTAAAGTTGGATTTTAGGTTGCTTAAATATATACCAGTAAAACAGTCTATAAACAGATTTTTGCAACAGGGCAGATTTTTATCTAAAAGTTTGAAATTGATAGCCCTATCAAATCAGTGAATTGTTCGGTGAAAATTGGTGGAATTGAAATTTGATCAGTGGACTTCCAAACCCCTGAGTTTCAAGGGAAAATAAATTCTCGAAGGCCGGAAACAAAGGGCTTGAACATGACATGGACAGACAGTTGTATGCAGAATTTCTACATTGTATTAGTCAGCTTCATTCATGCATATTTTCTTTGTTTTAGATTCATTTTCAATTCCTTTTTTCTTTTTTTTGAAACATGCATAATTAAGGTTTAAATTCCACCTATTAAGTTTAGGTTTAAATCATATTAGGTCAACTGTGTAGAGCTTTGAAAAAGGGGTTGTATACAAGTAGTATCATACTCAACAGAACTACAGCGTGCATCTAGCATTTTGATTTTCTAGGATTGAGTCATTCATGCATTATTTCATGCATATCATGCATTATTTCATTGATTAGAGTTAGGTGTAGGTTTACGATTGATTTTAGAATTAGGAATCATTTATTTCAATTTTTATCTACTTTAATCATTTTTTTCATTAGTTTAGGCTTTTCTGAAGTTAAAATTGGCTAACCATATTTGCTCACCGGGATATTACTACAACGAACAACTCTACACTTAGAGTTTTGCGATCAAGCTTCTATACTTTGTAAAATTGTAAACTACCCCCTGCTATGCTCAAATGAGCTCAGAACCCGACAGAACTTCACACAGACAATCCTAATGCTAATTAAGACTTGCTTAGACTAACCAAGCTTAATTAGCTAGAACACAATTTAATTAGGTTAATATACAAAGGAAGGATGATAAACCTGCCATCGATAAATCGACGAACATAAACATGGTGATCTATAGCTGTAAGGTCCCGAATCCCATTAATCTTGATTTACATTAATTAAGCTTGTTCTATATTAACTGAACTTGATTAAGGCTAATTTAATCCAAAAATTTTCGGGTTTGGGCCTTGGATAGGGAGTTGAGCGGAGTTCGGTCCCATTTAAGTAGTTAAGGGCCTTTTTGTAATTTGTCCCTGCACCTCTTGGACACCTCGTCCATTTCCTTTCGTGTAACTTTTCGCGTGGATCATCTTTCGTGTTGGGTCCAACTTGAATTGGATTCATCTTGAGCCAACTAAAGCCACATGACTTAAACCATAAATATCTTTAAGAAAGGGGTTTGCATGCAAAGATGGGGAAAGTGATCATTCAAAGAGAGAGTCCAACGTTCATTTCCTTTTCTGTTCGTTCCTCCTTGGCTGCTAGAGCGACTTCTTCCTCTCTTCACCCTCCTCAACTCACGATTAGAGCTGGAAACGGGGGATTCAGTGCTTGCATGCAACAGTGACAGCCTCCATCCCTCCTCTTCTTCCTCCTCTGGGCATTCTCTCTCTCTAAGCTACAGACCTGAGAGAACCCATATCAGATTGGAAGTCTCCCCCCTAACCACATAGCAAGAGACAGTTGGAGAGGGTTAGTACTGTTAGAAAAAGCAAGTATTGAGTTATATGTGCTGCATGCATGATTAAGTATGGATATTTGAGCTAGCTACTTGCATTTCCTAATTTCAGCCATTTCCCTTCATTGTTTTAATTGATATGAATGTAGTGTGTATTGAGTTAGAATGACAAAAAGGGAATAGGAGGGTGTGTGAGTATGGGATACTCTCAAGGACTCTTTAATTAAGCTTTAGAATTCCCACACAAGTCAGTTCTGTATTGATCCCGTATAACAATGGAAATGGAGCTACAGAATTGATTTTGAAGCTTACGGCGAAGATACGGCTAAGCCGTGAGCATTTACGGCTTAAAGTCCAGAAAGCAGTAAAATGAGATTTTGTACTACGGCTCACATACGGCTACGCCGTGGATTTCACTACGGGTAAGCCGTATCCAGCCCGTACCAAAGCCCTAGGTCTTCCTACGGCGAGCTTTCCAGAGAGCTCATGGAACTCAGTTTCTTCTACAGTTTGCAAACGACTGCACCATGGAATGCACTACGGCTAAGCCGTAAACTCCCGTAACCTAGCCGTAGGCTTAGCACGGCTAAGCCGTAGGCCAACATACGGTTGGGCCGTGAATGTGCCTGAAAATTCGGACGGATCCTGACCCACTCGGCTAAGCCGTAGCCCTGTATACGGCTAAGCCGTAAGAACCCAGTGAATGTAGGATGTTAGGAACTTCCAATGATCTTGTAGGGCCTTAGTACTGGTACCTTCCACACCACCACATTGGCCACCAGTAATTACATGTTGGAATGAATGAATGACTTATGAATGAGCTCCTAATAGCAAATCATGGATGTTGGCATAAGAAGGTGTCTCGTATGCCTATAAGGCAATACCAAGACACGGTAACACAACGACACCGGATTTCTTATAAGTACGTCGTGTTGAATGTTCTAGGGAATCATGGGCCAATTAATATAGGATGAGTAGTAATATCACAATCCGAATGCATGCATCTTGCTACAACACCCCACTTCAACATGAACTACTTCTTTTAGCAAAACCCTGAGGCAATTCAGACCGGAGCTTCTAATGAGTACGTGTCTGACAAGCCAGAACTTCTAATGAGTGCGAGCTTGTTAGCCAAGGGTATGATATGACTGATACAATTGGATATGAGTCGGCACCACTCAGCTTACGCCCTTTTGGGTATATGTTATGTATGTCACCACTGCAGTAGGTTTACGAAGGAGTAGTCGGCGCTCCTCGGAAAGCTAGCTTGATCCCCTAGCGACCCATATGATATGTATGCTCCCTTTTGGGAGAATAGAGCGTCGTGATTGCCAATCAGTATGTATGACATTTGAGTTGTAATTTCTCACTCATGCATCATGTTCAGTGATTATTCTTATTGATATATTATGTTATACTTGTTTCATATGCCTCAGTACTTGCTTAACCGTCATGTTAACAGTGTTACCCTTGGTATTGCAGGTCCAGCACCCGGTTCCAACGCGGACACTGATGCGCCCCCGGAGGGTACCCCAACGGTACCTCGGGGTGTAGACGAGTGGATGGATGGCGACATCTATTACTAGCCATCCTACGGAGCGCGCGGATTCTTAAGATGTTATGCTTGGACCATTTGTATCAAACTCTTAAGTAGAATTCTTGGAATGTACTTAAAAGACTTTAACACTATCATATGTATATATATGTTTACTTTTGAAAGTTAACAGACTATAAACTTCATGTGCTCTTGCTCTTGATAATTACTGAGTATTTCGCAGGATTTCGCTTATGATCAGTTATGTTTGTACGTGTGTCAACTTACCTCACACATTCCTATGGAATCTCCCTTATAGGAATTCGTGCATAATTCTTCAAGGTGCGGATTTCTACGGGATTACGTATCCACGCCCTGGGGGCCCACTCAAATCCCCAAATTCCTGGGACCGGGGCGTGTCATACGTAAGTAATGGTTTCAGAGCTGCACCAAGAAGTCACTTAAAAGACTTAACAACATTAGGGAGCGCCGTGAGGTTCCGATAGGTCCGTTTGGGTGGATTTTATGATAATGATAACCTATGGTATGACTGTAGTATATATGCATGTATGTAGTTTGTGTGTATGTATATATAGATATATATATGATAAATCACCATTGTGATTGCAGAGCTATGACGTCTGGATCCAGCACGAACAACAGCTCAGGTGGTAATGACTGCAATAATATTGAGTTGGAAGGCGCGGATCCTCCATCACCACCTCCTCCTCATCCCACCTACACTACGGAGGAACGGTTTATGATGCTAATGCATCAACTGGCCGCTAGCAACGCCAATCAAGCCGCCATGCAGTTACAGTTGGCCGCCCTGTTAAACCGACAAGATCAGCCAGGAGATCCCAACTCCTTGTACGAGAAGTTCCGTAAGAGGGGAGCAACAGAGTTTACAGGATGAGAGGATCCATTACAAGCAGATGAATGGTTTGTCCACATGGAGAACGTTTTCGATACATTAACTTGCACACCCAGGCAGCAAGTGGTCCTCGCGGCATCCATGTTCAGGGACATCGCATATACATGGTGGAAGAGTATCCGGGACCACATGAGGGCTATGCCGGATGCTACTGTTTGGGAAGCCTTCAAGAGGCAATTTAGGAAGAAGTTCATTCCCGATCACGTGACTCGCAAGAAGAAGGCAGAGTTCTTTTCCCTGCAGCAGAACCTCATGACCGTTGCAGAATATGTGCATGTATTCAGCCAGCTCTCTCGGTTTACTCTAGACCTAATTGACACTGAGGAAAAAAGAGTGGAAAGATTTTTGGAAGGGTTAAGGCCTGCTATCAAGGGACGTGCCACTGCCTTTCAACGTCCCGTTAAATATGATGATGCAGTAGCCAAGGTTTATGCAATAGAAGAAATTAAGAAGTGCCTATTCTTAGGGGAGTCTAAAAAGAGCGTTCCGCCTTCTGGGAAAGGCCCGCAGTATTCTAAGAAGCAGAAGGGAGTTGTTAGTGGAACCTCACGACTAGTCTGCAATGCGTGCAGGAAGGGTCACGAGACTAGTAAATGTTAGAGGTCCATGGGAGCCTGTTTTAGCTGTGGCTCCATGGACCATCGCTTGTCCAAGTGCACGAGAAAGAAGGAATTTAGCCGAGACTCGCAGCAGCAGCAATATCAGCAGCCTTCTAAGGTGACACCTCCTGCGCCTAACCGACAGCCACAACAAGTGGGGCAAGGCCAAGGGCAGACATGGCAAGGCCAGGGATAGCAGAGACAAGGATAGTAACACCGACCCCAAAGGCAAGGTCGCGCTTATGCTTTGACACAAGAAGAAGCTGAAGCGGCGGAGCATGTGGTTGTAAGTAAGGTTTCTGTTTGTGGCATTGAAGCTAAAGTGTTGTTTGATTCAGGATCTTCACACTCCTTCATCTCACCTCGATTCTCTAGTAGGATACGAGAATAGCCAGCACAGTTGCCGTATGTGTTAAGTGTTATCACTCCAATTGGTAAGAAGGTAACTTGTGACGACTATTACCCTAGTTGTCGAGCTCTCATCGGAGAAGTTCTTCTCCCAGCTGAACTTATCGTGTTACCCATGCACGATTTCGATGTAATCCTAGGCATGGACTGGTTGACCAAATATATGGCCTGTCTCGACTATTTCCGTAAGACTGTTACCGTAAGGTGAGTGAAGATGGCCCAAGTGCTGTGTTCCAAGGTGACAAGAAGAGTTTGAACAACAGATTGATTTCAGCACTTCGAGCGGAAAGACTAATCCATAGTGGTTGCAAAGGGTATATTGCTTTCACTGTGGAGAAGAAAGCCCCTAAGAAACTAGAAGAAATACCCGTGGTTTGTAAATTCCCTGATGTATTTCCGAATGAAGTACCCGGCCTTCCTCCAATTAGAGAAGTGGATTTTACTATAGAGCTAGTACCTGGTACTGCTCCCATCTCTAAGGCTCCGTATAGAATGGCCCTGGCAAAGTTACGTGAACTGAAAGTATAGTTACAGGACTTATTGGATAAGGGGTTCATTCGTCCTAGCACATCACCATGGGGAGCCCCAATTCTATTTGTGAAGAAGAAGGATGGCACCCTCAAGATGTGTATTGATTACCGGTAGTTGAACCAGGTGACAATTAAAAACAAATATCCACTACCTAGAATTGATGAATTGTTTGATCAATTACAGGGTGCGACACATTTCTCTAAGATTGATCTCAGGTCCGAATATCATCAGCTGCGAGTGAGGGACCAAGATACATCAAAAACAACTTTCAGGACAAGATATGGGCATTATGAATTCTTGGTTATGCCTTTTGGATTGACAAATGCGCTCGCAGTATTTATGGCCTTGATGAACAAAATCTTTTCATCATATCTTGATCGGTTCGTGGTAATTTTCATTGATGATGTTTTGGTATACTCTAAGACCACAGACTAGCATGTGGAATATTTGAGGACTTCTCTGCAATTGCTAAAGGACCACCGACTGTATGCTAAATTGGACAAGTGTGAATTCTGGCTGAAACAAGTTTCCTTTTTGGGGCATATTATCTCAAAGGATGGGCTTGCAGTGAATCGCGCTAAGATTGAGGCTATAACTACTTGGCAGAGTCCCAAAACTATTGCAAAAGTTAGAAGCTTTGTTGGCCTGGCCGGTTATTATAGAAGGTTTGTGAAGGACTTTTCCAAGATAGTTGCACCTTTGACCAAATTGACCCGGAAGAATGAGCCATTCGTTTGGTCAGCGGAATGTGATTCGAGTTTCCAACTCCTTAAGGAGAAACTAACCTCAGCCCCGATCTTATCCTTACCAGAAGGGAGAGCCGGATTTGTTATATATACAGATGCTTCGGGGATTGGGCTAGGATGTGTACTCATGCAGAATGAAAAGGTAATAGCATATGGATCTCGACAATTGAAGGAACATGAAAAAAGCTATACCACACATGATTTAGAATTGGCTATAGTAGTCTTCGCGCTGAAGATATGGAGACATTATTTATATGGAGAGAAATTTGAAGTCCATAGCGACCATCGCAGTTTCCAGTATCTGTTTTTGCAGCATGATCTTAACATGAGACAGCGCAGGGGGTTGGAATTTATAAAAGATTATGATTTTCCGATTAAATACTTCCCCGGGAAAGGGAATGTAGTGGCCGATGCTCTAAGCAGGAAATCCACCACCGAGTTGGCAACCTTGTGTGGTGAATGGTCTCTAGTAGAGGAATTCCGAGATCTGGATGTGGAAGTTGAATTCATAGATGATAAGGTCATTTTAGTAGCTATGTCAGTCTTCGAACCCACCTTAATTCAACAAATCAAAGAGAGGCAGTTTGAAGACCCGGAGTTTGTTAAGATTCGTGACCACATATATGAGAAACCTAATTTCAAGATGGTAGATGGTGTATTGTACTTTAGAGATCGGCTTTGTGTTCCAGCGGTTCAAAATCATAACTTAAAAAGGGCAATTATGACTGAAGCACACCATACTCGATATTCCATGCACCCCGGGAGTAAAAAAATGTACCGAAATTTACATGGCAGGTTTAGGTGGAATAACATGAAGAGGGAAATAGCGGGCTTTGTAGCAAGATGCCTTACCTGCCAATGAGTGAAGGCTGAACACAGGAAGCCTCCCGGATTATTACAACCCCTGCAGATTCCTAAGTGGAAATGGGAGAATCTCACGATGGATTTTATTTCAGGGTTGCCTCGAACAAGTAGGCATCGTGATGTAGTGTGGGTGATTGTCGATCAACTAACGAAATCAACCCACTTTATTCCCATCAGGAAAGGGATGAAATTTCAGGAGATGGCCAAGATCTTCATTGATGAGATTGTGCGGCTACATGGTACTCCAATCTCAATTGTGTCCGATCGAGACAGTAGGTTCGTGTCTTCCTTTTGGCAGTCTTTTCAGACGTCTTTAGGCACCAAACTCAATTTCAGTACGGCTTACCATCCTCCGACAGATGGGCAATCGGAGCGAACGATACAGACCGTAGAAGATATGCTACGAGCTAATGTATTGGACTTCAGAAAGGAGTGAGATGAACACCTCTCCTTATGCGAGTTCGCATATAATAACAGCTTTCACGTGAGCATCGGAATGGCTCCATTTGAAGCCTTGTATGGACGTAAGTGCCGCACGCCTGTCGGTTGGGAAGAAGTTGGGGTCAGGAGTTTCCATGGACCCACCCTGGTGGCGAATACGGCGGAAAGGGTGCAAAAAGTGCAAGATAGATTGAAAACTGCATGATCACGCCAGAAAATTTATGCAGATAACCGCCGCCGGACCCTCGAGTTCCAAGTGGGGGACAAGGTTTTCTTGAAAGTTTCCCCAATGAAGGGTACCATTAGGTTTGGACAAAAAGGTAAGATTACTCCACGGCTTGTGGGACCTTTCGAGATATAGAGTAGAGTGGGAGACTTAGCTTATCGGTTGGAGCTACCACCCCCACTTGTGGGAGTTCATAATGTGTTCCACGTGTCAATGCTCAGGAAGTACCTCCCAGATCCTTCACATGTCCTTGAGTTAGACGACGTGTAAGTGAGGCCTGATGTGAGCTATGAGGAGAGACCCATTCGTATCATTGACACTAAGGAACAGGTGCTGCGTACACGAACGATCAAATGGGTTAAGGTGTTATAGGAGCACCATGGACAGGAAGAGGCCACTTGGGAACTTGAAGATCAAATTCGGGCGAAAAATCCAGAGCTACTACCCCAAGTACATTGCATTCGGAGGACCGAATGATTTTAAGTGGGGGAGGATGTAAAGTCCCGAACCCCACTAATCTTAATTTACGTTAATTAAGCTTGTTCTATATTAATTGAATTCGATTAAGGCTAATTTAATCCAAAAATTTTCGGGTTTGGGCATTGGATAGGGAGTTGGGTGGAGTTCGGTCCCACTTAAGTAGTTAAGGGCCTTTTCGTAACAACTAAAGTCACATGACTTAAACCGTAAATATCTTTAAGAAAGGGGTTTGCATGCAAAGATGGGGAAAGTGATCGTTCAAAGAGAGAGTCCAACGTTCATTTCCTTTTCTGTTCGTTCCTCCTTGGCTGCTAGATCAACTTCTCCCTCTCTTCACCCTCCTCAACTCACGATTAGAGCTAGAAATGGGGGATTTAGTGCTTGCATGCAACAGTGACAGCCTCCATCCCTCCTCTTCTTCCTCCTTTGGGCATTCTCTCTCTCTAAGCTACAGACCTGAGAGAACCCATAACAGATTCGAAGTCTTTCCCCTAACCACATAGCAAAAGACAGTTGAAGAGGGTTAGTACTGTTAGAAAAGGCAAGTATTGAGTTATATGTGCTGCATGCATGACTAACTATAGATATTTGAGCTAGCTACTTGCATTTCCCAATTTCAGTCATTTCCCTTCATTGTTTTAATTGATATGAATGTAATGTGTATTGAGTTAGAATGACAAGAAGGGAATAAGAGGGTGTGTGAGTATGGGATACTCTCAAGGACTCTTCAATTGAGCTTTAGAATTCCCTCACAAGTCAATTCTGTATTGATCCCGTATAGAAATCGAAATGGAGCTACAGAATTGATTCTGAAGATTACGGCGAAGATACGGCTAAGCCGTGAGCATTTACGGCTCAAAGTCCAGAAAGCAGTAAAATGGGATTTTGTAATGCGGCTCACATACGGCTACGCCGTGGATTTCACTACGGCTAAGCCGTATCCAGCCTGTACCAAAGCCGTAGGTCTTCCTACGGCGAGCTTTCCAGAGAGCTCATGGAACTCAGTTTCTTCTACGATTTGCAGACGGCTGCACCGTGAAATGCACTACGGCTAAGCCGTAAACTCCCCGTAACCTAGCCGTAGGCTTAGCACAGCTAAGCCGTAGGCCAATATACGATTGGGCCGTGAATGCGCCTGAAAATTCGGACGGATCCTGACCCACTCGGCTAAGCCGTAAGAACCCAGTGAATGTAGGATGTTAGGAGCTTCCAATGATCTTGTAGGGCCTTAGTACTGGTACCTTCCACACCACCACATTAGCCACCAGTAATTACATGTTGGAATGAATGAATGACTTATGAATGAGCTCCCAATAGCAAATCATGGATGTTGGCATAAGAAGGTGTCTCGTATGCCTATAAGGCAATACCAAGACACGGTAACACAACGACACCGGATTTCTTATAAGTACATCGTGTTGAATGTTCTTGGGAATCATGGGCCAATTAATATAGGATGAGTAGTAATATCACAATCCGAATGCATGCATCTTGCTACAACACCCCACCTTCAATATGAACTACTTCTTTTAGCAAAACCCTGAGGCAATTCAGACCGGAGCTTCTAATGAGTGCGTGCCTGACAAGCCAGAGCTTCTAATGAGTGCGAGCTTGTTAGCCAAGGGTATGATATGACTGATACGATTGGATATGAGTCGGCACCACTCAGCTTATGCCCTTTTGGGTATATGTTATGTATGTCACCACTGCAGTAGGTTTACGAAGGAGTAGTCGGCGCTCCTCGGAAAGCTAGCTTGATCCCCTAGCGACCCATATGATATATATGCTCCCTTTTGGGAGAATAGAGCGTCGTGGTTGTCAATCAGTATTATTGACAGTTGAGTTGTAATTTCTCACTCATGCATCATGTTCAGTGATTATTCTTATTGATATATTATGTTATACTTGTTTCATATGCCTCAGTCTTACTTAACCGTCGTGTTAACAGTGTTACCCTTGGTATTGCAAGTCCAGCACCCGGTCCCAACGCGGACACTGACGCGCCCCCGGAGGGTACCCCAACGGTACCTCAGGGTGTAGACGAGTGGGCAGATGGCGACGTCTATTACTAGCCATCCTACGAAGCATACGGATTCTTGGGATGTTATGCTTGGACCTTTTGTATCAAACTCTTAAGTAGTATTCTTGGAATGTACTTAAAAGACTCTTTAACACTATTATATGTATATATATGTTTACTTTTGAAAGTTAACAGACTATGAACTTCATGTGCTCTTGCTCTTGATAATTACTGAGTATTTCGCAGGATTTCGCTTATGATCAGTTATGTTTGTACGTATGTCAGCTTACCTCACATGTTCCTGTGGAATTTCCCTTATAGGAATTCATGCATAATTCTTCAGGGCACAGATTTCTATGGGATAACGTATCCACGCCCTGGGGGCCCACTCAAATCCCCAAATTTTTGGGATCAGGGCGTGGCAACAGCCATCCTCCGATACCCATGACTCAACATGAATGAGTCAAACTTTTTATACCATTATCTCAGTGTTTGCTTCAGCCCGTAAAGACTCTTCTTCAACTTGCAAACCATTTATTCTTTTCCTTCTACCTCAGACCCCTCTATTTGAGTCATGTAAATCTCTTCTTTCAAGTCACCATGAAGAAATGCAGTCTTCACGTCCATATGTTCAAGCTCAAGGTCCATGCTAGTAGCTAGATCCAGGACGACTCAGGCATAAGTCATCTTCATAACAGAAGTGAAAACATCATCGAAGTCAATACCCTTCGTCTACGCGAAGCCTTGTACCATTAATTGTGCTTTGTGCTTCACCAGTTTTCAATTCTCATCCTTTTTCAACTCAAACACCCATTTGTTTTTTAGACATTCCTATCACTAGGAAGTTACACTACCTCATAAGTCTTGTTCTTCTTCAAAGAACTCATCTCATCCTGCATAGCTTTTATCCACTAATCTTTATCATAATGAGTCGTTGCTTCTCGGACACTCCGTGGCTCCCCCTCATTAGTAAGCGAAATATATTTGGATGCAAGATACTTAGTTGATGGTTGACGCTCTCGAGTAGACCTCCTAGCTTGAGGTTCTGTGGTTTCTAACCGAAGAGACTGTAGCTCCCCCTGCTTAACACCTTCATCATCTGGCAACCGCTATGCCTCATCATAATCTGGATCATTTTGTCCACCTTCTACACCTATAGTCTACACTGGAGAAGGAGTCGGTGTGAGGTTAACCACTTCATCAACTATTTCAGAAGATATATCAATCTTCTCAACATCTCCAAAGAATTGGCCTTCGTGAAAAACCACATCCTTACTTCTAATAATTCTTCTTTTCTCTGGATCGCATAACCTGTAACCAAATTCATCTTTACCATAGCCAGGAAAGATGCAACTCACTGCCTTATCATCCAACTTTGAACGCCGCTCCTTTAGTACATGTACAAATGCCTTACACCCAAACACCTTCAAGTGTGAATAGGAAGCATGTTTACATGTCCATCTTCTCTCTAAAAGATCAAAATTCAAAGGAACTAAGAGAGATCTGTTAATTAGAGAACCGGCGTCAAAACAGCTTCACCCCAGAATGACTTAGGCAACCATGTTAATCTTATCGTGCATCTCATCTTCTCGAGAATAGTGCGGTTCATTCTTCCTGCTACACCATTATGCTGTGGAGTACTAGGAACTGTCTTTTCATGTCAAATACCACGCTTCAAATAATAGTTTCTAAACTAGTTAGATGTGTACTCACCACCATTATCCATACGGAGAAACTTCAAGAGCTTACTTGTTTCTCTTTCAACCATGACTTGAAACTATTGAAAATTTTGGAACACCCGATCATTTGATTTCAACGCATAAACCCAAACTTTCCTAAATACATCATCAATAAATGTGACAAAGAGCTTACTGCCACCTAATGATTTTACCTCCATGGGACTACAAATATCATAATATACCAAATCCAATACATTAGATTTCAATTTTGATGTCGAAGAAAAAGCAACCCTATGTTGTTTGCCAAACAAACAATAATCACAAAGGTCAAAGGATGTACCTTTGGAGTAAGAATTAAATCTTTTTTTGCCAACATCTACAGGCCTTTCTTACTCATAGAACCAAGTCTCTTATGCTATAGATTCGGAGATGAACTGCCTTAAACAGCATTCAACACACCTTTACAACGTGTCACTTCTGTTTGTAAAGTGTATTACCTGCATTCCCTCTCACAATAACAAAAGACCCACTAATGAGCTTCCATCTATCATTTTCGAAGTAATTTTCATAACCTGCATGATCCAATGCAGTCCTGGAGATCAGATTCAATCGCAGATCAGGAACATGTTGCACATCTTTCAATGTCATTATGCAACCTACTTCAGTTTGAATATAGACATCACAAATACTAACAATCTCTGAATGATTCGTATTGCCCATCTTCACAATAACAAAGTCACTTGCTTTATACATCATGAACATATCCCTACATGGAGTAGCATGGTAGGATGATGCTGTGTCAACAACCCACTCAACCTAATCATTTGCAACATTCAAACACTCATCATCATCACCTGCAAGCATCACTACTTCCTGTCCCAAAGTAGCTGTAGTGTTATCACTGTCATTCTTCTTCTCATTGTTGGATTATTTTTATCCATTAAGGCAAAATAATTTTTCCTGATATGGCCTATCTAGCCATAGAAAAAGTATTGTATAGACTTTTTCCAGGTCTCTGAGCCACCTTTAGACTTGCCACGACCCCCATTTAGTCCTCTACTCTTACTCCTCCCCCTGTTCTCAGTAACAAAGGTATGTGCATTATCTGTCCCTGTAGTTTTCCTTCTAGTTTCTTCATTCTATAAACCACTGGTAATTGACTCATGGACAACACACCATCTCAAGTAGAGTTGCTCACAGAAACAACCAATGTCTCCCATGTATCTGGCAAAGAACTTAGAAATAACAAAACTTGCATCTCATCATCAAAGATCATCTTCATTGTGGCTAACTGATTGACCACACTTTAGAACTCATTAATGTGATCTTTGATTTGACTGATCAACGTGGACTCCAAGTGCAAGGTCTCGATGTAGTTTTACCCAATGAGTCTGGGATCGTATCCACAGGGAGCTAGTATTCGTAGAAAGCCTGTCCTAATTGAAAAACTAAAGCTACCTTAATAAAATCTACAAAAATACACAATACTACTTCTAAAATTTAAATTTAAATTACAAGTCCAAATCTGAAAAAATGACAAATTAAATCTAACATAAAAATCCTAAACTAAAACAATCCTAAAACTAGAAACTACAAAACAATAAAGTAGATCAAACCACCAATGTGAAAGAATAAATAATCATGCACTAAATTAAAAATCAAAAGTAAAATATTCAGATATAATAAAAAAATAAATAAATAAAAAGAATTCTAATTTCTCTTATTTTTGGAAATTAAAACACTGTATTGGCAGAATAAAAAATCCACAAAAACACCACACCAATTGCGTGTTGTCACCACACACAAATACACGATGCCAATCTAAGGCGGAACACCTTGACTTCACTAATTGTGTATTTAAAATTAAATGAACCAATACACCAATAATACCCCAAAAATAATTAAAACTAGAAAAAGAAAATTCTATCCTTACCCTAGAGCAAGACATCAAAAAGAGGGGACTTCGCGTGCAATCCATACTCTTATCTTCAATCTTCACACCAAGGAGGATTAGATAAAAAGAGAAGGTGATGGGTAATCCAAAAGTGGGCTTGGAAAAACCCCACTTTTGCTAGAAATTTTGATGGAGAGGAGAGATGGAATGGGTTAGAAATTGGTGTGGTGATGAAGAGTATGGAAAAAAAAGAGAGAGAAAAAAGTGATGGGTTAGTGGTGTTTGGGCATGAGATGTGTATGCATATGGGGGGTATGAATGGTGGTGTAGTACATGTGGTATGGGTTGTATGTACTTCATCCTCTTTGTGATATATATATATATATATATGTGAATATAAAAGAGATGAAGGGAGGAAATTTTGGACGTACAGGAGAGAGATGGAGAAAAAAGTGGTTTGGAGAGATAGGAATAGTAAGTGTACTTGTGATAGAAGAGTGATGAGTTGGCATGATGGGTGGGCCATGTGAATAGTCTTTGACTTGGAAATAGAAAGAGAATCTAGAGGTGAGTTGGTGTGGTGGCATGGTATTGCACGTTTTTTTCTCTCCTCTTGCTTTTTTTTCCTTTTTTTTTCTTTCCTCTCTTTCCAAATTTGAGAAATCTTCTCATCTTTCCTCTCTTGCAAGGGATCTTTCACCTTAGACTTTTTAAATTCCAATTTCAATCTCAACTTCTTACAATAGCATGCAACAATGTCGCACGTGGGACCCCCTTCTTGGTGTGACTTGGCTTCAAGTTTTGATTGTGGGACCTTCTCTCCAATTTTCCCTACAAAGAAAAGTGATTTTCAATTAATTTAATAATTTTGAATAAAAATTGCAAATGCACTAATTCTGGCCCAATTTACATAAAATGACACAATGAATCCGCACATTAATCATGGTTTATCTTTAATTAACTAATGATGATGACAGATTTTATCATTTCATGTAAAATCATGAATTTGAAAATTTCTTCTAAAAATAGAAATCCAAAATGGCAAATTTTATGATTTTATGGAAATTTGTGATTTTTGAATAATTTTTGCAAGAAAACTCTAAAATGATTTCTAAAATCATAAAAACATGAATTCCAACTAAATGAAGAGATTTCTAATAAATAAGTCCTTAAAATTCCTAAAAATACACATAAAATGATGCATTTTTAAGGATTTATCACAACCGTCCTTGAATTTCATATTCACAAGCTTTCTTATCAAAAAGGTTTTGTTAGCCATAGTCTTTTTATCAGACCTTGATTCTAGCTTTTTCCAAAGGATATGTACATTAGTTTTATTAGACACATGGTAAAATATGCTATTATCAACCAGCATTTGATATAACCAATCGCCTTTCTATTCGTCTTATTCCAATCTGCATGTTTTGTGTCTTTTAGTCAGGCACTATCCCCCTCAATGGGATCATAGAGGTCTTTGCAATAGAGGATGTTCTCCATATTTGGTTTCCAAATCATCCAATTAGAATGGTTGAGCTTAACCATGGTAGTGTTCATAGTATTGTTCTCCATCTCAATTAAGCAAACATGAAAAACAAACAACTAACACTTACATCAACTCCTGCACCACACTATAGATCTCGTCACCATGAGCACATTGGAAAAAACGGATTTGAAATCCAACCTTAGATGGCTCCGATATTGTAGAAACAGTCTTCTACAATTCGTTTTAGTCGAACTCTCTTGTTAACCGTCAAATAGCCAATCTTCTTCCACAAACACATAGATCTAATCAAAACGACTCTGTAGGCACAAACGGACTTGGTCTCTGTCAAGATATTGCAAAAAGTAGTTTTTGCCGTCAATCGCAGTCAATCTTCTTTGACAGAACAACTCTGCTGATGTGTGTTAGTGTTAGCAATTGACTAATGTATTCAGGGCTGTGCAAATGGGTGCAGGTCGACCTGGAACCGAACCCGAACTAGCCTATTCTCTGGTTGGGCTTGCAAGCAAGTTAGGTCGACTGACTTGACGAAAGTCTAACTTGGGTTTTAAAACTCAAACCTCTCCTACCTCTCAATTCTGGTTTTGGAACAGAACCCTTCAACAAGACCCAAAAAAAAAAAAAACCTTCTCTCTTGCATTCTCCCTCGACAGCGGTGCTATGCTTTGATGAGATGGACGGCAACAGGTAGCGAAAACAGCAGCGAACGGCAACCGACGTGGACCATCGGCGGTAGCGAGAGAAAGGCAACGATGTGCGCCCCTTCTTCTTCTGAATTTTTCCTTAAGAAACCCAAACTGGGAACCCAGAATAACCCCCTGCAACAAATAGAGAACTGTCCTCTTCTTCTTCAGCAACGTGTGGCCTAGAAATCACAACCGATCTCTTACTTCGTCTACAACGAATCTGCAGAAAATCCAGATCACGCCTGATTCGGTCCATTGAACTTGGCAGTGCACAGCTCTAAGCCTCGGAGACCCTAGCCAGGCTTTGATACCACTTATTGTGGATATGATACCACTGTTGTGCATGTGTCTGCGTAACAATCACCATACCAAACAACCACATTCTCATCATATGTATATAGTTTACATCAATATATATGATCACCACTTCCTTAACCCTCAAGAACTGTATTCTTAGACAAAGAAAAGTCCTAATCATACTAAGAGACTACTATTAATAAACAGGAAATTCCTAATTTGATTAGGAAAATTACCTAAAACATGAACCCAATTGGTCTAGATCCACTTGGCCAACACTTCCTTCATCGATATTTGGCTACAAACTCATCAACTACATCTTCGGCATCATAAGCAGCATCTTTAAGATTTTGAAACCAATCACTCCCTAAACCAAGTATGATTTGATTTAATAATAGGTTTAGGCATCTTTTTCTTAGCAATAGCATATATATATATGACAATATTCGGGCGCATACATCCCTCACCAAAATGGTGAGGGATACTCATTTTTTGGAATATATTAATATGAAAAAGGACAAAACCATTTTATATTCATTTTATATGGAATAACCCATTTTGCTTGGTTATATCTTTTTTTGAAATTTGACAAAGCTGCATTGTTACACTCTTAGTTCTTCTCCTATCTCACATTGGATCAAAGATCTCTACAGTTGATTTTGTGATCAATAATAATCGAATCCCTATTTTCTTCTTGATTAATGTTTGATTCTTGTTGATTGAAGATGTGCGGATTGGATTCATAAATCAACTGGGCAATGATAATATTTTGGCTTCCTTGACTGTGTCAACATTGGACCTCCCATTTGACATTTTGACCAAGAAATCAAACAAAGGACCCTAGGGAAGCATTTGTGGGAACTAGACACTGGAAGACCCCGCCAAAGGAGAGGAGGCTTGCCTTTTAAAACCTGAAATGGGGAAAAGGGTTGTGGTTGTAGACTTTCTGTAAGGTCCCGAATCCCACTAATCTTGATTTACATTAATTAAGCTTATTCTATATTAATTAAACTCGATTAAGGCTAATTTAATCCAAAAATTTTCGGGTTTGGGCCTTGGATAAGGAGTTGGACGGAGTTCGGCCCCACTTTAGTAGTTAAGGGCCTTTTCGTAATTTGTCCCTACACCTCTTGGACACCTCGTCCATTTCCTTTCGTGTAACTTTTTACGTGGATCATCTTTTGTGTTGGGTCCAACTTGAATTGGATTCATCTTGAGCCAACTAAAGTCACATGACTTAAACCGTAAATACTTTTAAGAAAGGGGTTTGCATGCAAAGATGGAGAAAATGATCATTAAAAGAGAGAAAGAGAGTCCTTTTTATTCATTCCTCCTTGCCTCTAGAGCGACTTCATCTCTTCACCCTCCTCAACTCACGATTAGAGCTGGAAACGGGGGATTCTGTGCTTGCATGCAACGGTGACACCCTCCATCCCTCCTCATCTTCCTCCTTTGGGCATTCCCTTTCTCTCTACGCTACAGACAAAGAACCCATATTAGATTGGAAGTCTTTTCCCTAACCACATAGCAAGAGACAGTTGGAGAGGGTTAGTACTATTAGAAAAGGCAAGTATTGAGTTATATGTGATGCATGCATGACTAAGTATGGATATTTACTTGCATTTCCCAATTTCATCCATTTCCCTTCATTGTTTTAATTGATATGAATGTAGTGTGTATTGAGTTAGAATGATAAAGATGGGAATAGAGGTTGTGGGAGTACAGAACACCTTAATTGGATGCTACTAGTAAGTCATAAAACCCCCTCCCAATATAGGTTCTGTACTGACTGAAATCGGAATTGAGCTACAGAACTGTATTCAGGTTTCTGAAGCTTACAGTAAAACTACGGCTAAGTCGTGAGCATCTACGGCTCAAAGTCCAGAGAGCAACAAAACGCGATTTTGTACTACAGCTCACCTACGGCTACGCCGTGGATTTCACACGGCTAAGCCGTATCCGGCCCGTACCCAAGCCGTAGGTCTTACTCCGGCTAGCTTTCCAAAGAGCTCATAAAACCCAGTTTCTTCTACGGCTTGCACACGGTTGCACCGTGGAATACACTACGGCTACACCGTAACCTCCCCGTAACCTAACCGTAGGCGTAGCACGGCTAAGCCGCAGGCCAACATACGGTTGGGCCGTAATTGCTCCTGAAAATCCGGAAGGAATTTAACCCACTCGGCTAAGCCGTAGCCTTGTACACGGCTAAGCCGTAAGAACCCAGTGAAACAGGATGTTAGGGACTCTCAATGATTTTGTAGGACCTTAGTATTGGCACCTTCTATGCCACTACACAGGCCCAATGGTAAGTACATGTTGGGGAGAATGAATGATTCCCGAACGGTCTCCCAATGGCAAGTCATAGATGTTGGCATAGAAGGGTGTCCCGTGTGCATATAAGGCAATACCAAGACACGGTAACACAACGACACCGAACGTCTTATGTGTACATCGTGTTGAATGTCCTTAGGGACTATAGGTTACTTATACTCACTTAAGCTGAATGCATCCATATTGCTATGATATACCACCTTGAACTACTTCCTTTAGCAAAACCCTGAGGCAATTCAGACCTGAGCTTCTAATGAGCGTGTGTCTGACAGGCCAGAACTTCTAATGAGTGCGAGCTTGCTAGCCAAGGGTATGATATGACCGATACGAATGGATATGAGTCGGCACCACTCAGCTTACACCCTTTTGGGTATATGTTATGTATGGCACCACTGCAGTAGGTTTACGAAGGAGTAGTCGGCGCTCCTTGGGAAGCTAGCCTGATCCCCTAGCGACCCATACAATATGTGTATGCTCCCTTTTGGGAGAATAGAGCGTCGTGGTTGCCAATCAGTACGTATGACATTTGAGTTGTAATTTCTTACTCATGCATCATGTCCAATGATTATTCTTATTGATATATTATGTTATACTTGTTTCATATGCCTCAGTACTTGCTTAACCGTTGTGTTCCGTTGTGTTAACAGTGTTACCCTTGGTATTGCAGGTCTAGCACCCAGTCCCAACGCGGACACTGACGTGCCCCCGGAGGGTACCCCAACGGTACCTCGGGGTGTAGACGGGTGGAAAGATGGCGACATCTTTTACTAGTCATCCCACGGAGCGCGACTATTCTTGGGAGATATCATTGTTATGCTTGGGACCTTTTGTATCAAACACTTAAGTAGTCTTCTTGGAATGTATTTAAAGACTTCAGCACTATCATATGTATATATATGTGTTTACTTTTGAAAGTTAACAGACTATAAACTCGTGTGCTCTTGATAATTATTGAGTATTTCACAGGATTTCGTTTATGATAAATTATGTTTGTACGTGTGTCAGCATACCTCACACGTTCCTGTGGAATCTCCATTGTAGGAATTCTTGCATAATTCTCCAGGGCAAGGATTTCTACGGGATTACGTATCCACGCCCTGGGGGCCCACTCAAATCCCCAAATTCCCGGGATCAGGGCGTGACATATGTAAGTAATGGTATCAGAGCTTCACCAAGAAGTCACTTAAAAGACTTAGCAACATTAGGGAGCATGGTGAGGTTCCGATAGGCCATTGGGTGGATCTTATGATAATGATAACTTATGGTATGACTGTAGTATGTATGTCTGTACATATATATATAAATATACATCTGAATAATCACCATTGTGATTACAGAGCCATGGCGTCTGGATCCGGCACGAACAACAGCTCAGGTGACAATGATCGCAGTAATATTGAATTAGAAGGTGCGGACCCTCCACCGCCACCTCCTCTGTGTCCTACACACAACACTGAGGAGCGGTTTATGATGATGATGCACCAGTTAGCCGCTAGCAATGCTAACCAAGTTGTGATGTAATTACAATTAGCCGCTTTGTTAAGCCGATAAGATCAGCCAGGAGATCCCAACTCCTTGTATGAAAGTTTCGTAAGAGGGGAGCAACAGAGTTTACCGAACACGAGGATCCGTTATAAGCAGATAAATGGTTTGTCCACACGGAGAACGTCTTTGATACATTAACTTGCACGCCCAGGCAGCAAATGGTCCTCGTGGCATCCATGTTCAGGGACATCGCGGATACATGGTGGAAGAGTATCCGGGACCACATGAGGGCCATGCCGGATGCCACGGTTTGGGAAGCCTTTAAGAGGCAATTCAGGAAAAAGTTCATTCCCGACCACGTGACTCGCAAGAAGAAGGCAGAGTTTCTTACCCTACAGCAGAACCTCATTCCCATTGCAGAATGCGTGCACATGTTCAGCCAGCTCTCTCGGTTTGCTCTAGACTTGATTGACACTGAGGAGAAGAGAGTTGAAAGATTTCTGGAAGGGTTAAGGCCTGCTATCAAGGGACACGCCACTACCTTTCAACGTCCCGTTCAATATGATGATGCGGTAGCCAGAGCTTACGCAGCGGAGGAAATTAAGAAGAGCCTATTCTTGGGGGAGTCTAAGAAGAGTGTTCTGCCTTCTGGGAAAGGTCAACAGTATTCTAAGAAACAGAAGGGAGTTACTGGTGGCACATCATGACCAGTCTGCGGTGCATGCGGGAAGGGTCACGAGACTAATAAATGTTGGAGGTCCATGGGAGCCTGTTTTGGCTGTGGCTCCATGGACCATCGCTTGTCCGAGTGCCCGAGAAGGAAGGAATTTAACTGAGACTCACAGCAGCAATATCAGCAGCTTTCTAAAGCGACACCTCCTACGCCTAACCGACAGCCACAGCAAGTGCAGCAAGGCCAAGGGCAGACACGGCAAGGCCAGGGACAGCAGAGACAAGGACAGCAACACGACCCCAAAGGCAAGGTCGTGCTTACGCATTGACACAAGAAGAAGTAGAAGCAGCGGAGCATGTGGTTGTAGGTAAGGTTTCTGTTTATGGCATTGAAGCTAAAGTGTTGTTTGATTTAGGATCTTCACACTCCTTCATCTCACCTCAATTCTCTAGTAGGATACAGGAATCACCAGCACAGTTGCCGTATGTGTTGAGCGTCATCACTCCGGTTGGTAAGAGGGTAACTTGTGACGACTATTACCCTGGTTGTCGAGTTCTCATCGGAGAAGTTCTTCTCCCAACTGAACTTATTGTGTTACCCATGCATGATTTCGATGTAATCCTAGGCATGGATTGGTTGACCAAATATATGGCTTGTATCGACTATTTCTATAAGACTGTTACCGTAAGGGTGAGTGAAGATGGCCCAAGTGTTGTGTTCCAAGGTGACAAGAAGAGTTTGAACAACAGATTGATTTCAGTACTTCGAGCGGAAAGACTAATCCATAGTGGTTGCAAAGGGTATATTGCTTTCATTGTGGAGAAGAAAGCCCCTAAGAAACTAGAAGAAATACCCGTGGTTTGTGAATTCCCTGATGTATTTCCGAATGAAGTACCCGGCCTTCCTCCAATTAGAGAAGTGGATTTTACTATAGAGCTAGTACCAGGTACTGCTACCATCTCTAAGGCTCCATATAGAATGGCCCCGGCAGAGTTACGTGAACTGAAAGTGCAGTTACAAGACTTATTGGATAAGGGGTTCATTCGTCCTAGCACATCACCATGGGGAGCCCCGGTTTTATTTGTTATTTGTGAAGAAGAAGGATGTCACCCTTAGGATGTGTATCGATTACCAGCAGTTGAACCAGGTGACAATTAAAAACAAATATCCACTGCCAAGAATTGATGAACTGTTTGATCAATTACAGGGTGCGACCTATTTCTCTAAGATTGATCTCAGGTTCGGATATCATCAGCTGCGAGTGAGGGACCAAGATACATCGAAAACAGCTTTCGGGACAAGATATGGGCATTATGAATTCTTGGTTATGCCTTTTGGATTGACAAATGCGCCCACAGTATTTATGGCCTTGATGAACAAAATCTTTTCATCATATCTTGATCTGTTCGTGGTAATTTTCATTGATGATGTTTTGGTATACTCTAAGACTACAGACTAGCATGTGGAACATTTGAGGACTTCTCTACAATTGCTAAAGGACCATGACTGTATGCTAAATTAGACAAGTGTGAATTCTGGTTGGAACAAGTTGCCTTTTTGGGGCATATTATCTCAAAGGATGGGCTTGCAATAGATGGCGCTAAGATTGAGGCTATAACTACTTGGCAGAGTCCCAAAACTGTTGCGGAAATTAGAAGTTTTGTTGGTCTGGCCGGTTACTATAGAAGGTTTGTGAAGGACTTTTCCAAGATAGTTGCACCTTTGACCAAACTAACCTGGAAGAATGAGCCATTTGTTTGGTCAGCGGAATGTGAGTCGAGTTTCCAACTCCTTAAGGAAAAATTCACCTCAGTCCCGATCTTATCCCTACCAGAATGGAGTGGCGGATTTGTTATATATATTGATGCTTCGGGGATTGGGCTAGATGTTTACTCATGCAGAATGGGAATTTAATAGCATATGAATCTCGACAATTGAAGGAACATGAGAAAAGCTATGCCACACATGATTTAGAATTGGCTGCAGTAGTCTTCGCGCTGAAGATATTGAGAGATTATTTATATGGAGAGAAATTTGAAGTCCATAGCGACCATTACAGTCTTCAGTATCTGTTTTTGCAGCATGATCTTAACATGAGACAGTGCAGGTGGTTGGAATTTATAAAGGATTATGATTTTCCGATTAAATACTTCCCCGGAAAAGGGAATGTAGTGGCAGATGCTTTAAGCAGGAAATCCACCACCGAGTTGGCAGCCTTATGTGTGAATGGTCTCTAGTAGAGGAATTCTGAGATCTGGATGTGGAGGTTGAAATCGTGGATGATAAGGTCATGTTAGTAGCTATGTCAGTCTTCGAACCCACCTTAATTCAACAAATCAAGGAGAGGCAGTTTGAAGACCCGGAGTTTGTCAAGATACGTGACCACATATCTGAGAAACTTGATTTCAGGATGGTAGACAATGTATTGTACTTTAGAAACCGGCTTTGTGTTCCAGCGGTTCAAAATCATAACTTGAAAAGGGTAATTACGACTGAAGCACACCATGCTCGATATTCCATGCACCCCGGGAGTACAAAAATGTACCGAAGTTTATGGCAGGTTTTAGTGGAATAACATGAAGAGGGATATAGCGGGCTTTGTGGCAAAATGCCTTAGCTGCCAACGACTGAAGGCTGAACACAAGAAGCCTCCTGCTTTGTTACATCCCCTGCAGATTCTTAAGTGGAAATGGGAGAATCTCACGATGGATTTCATTTCAGGATTGCCCCAAACAAGTAGGCATCATGATGTAGTGTGGGTAATTGTCGATTGACTAACGAAATCAGCCCACTTTATTCCTATCAGGAAAGGGATGAAATTTCAAGAGATGGCCAAGACCTTCATTGATGAGATTGTACGGCTACATGGTACTCCAGCCTTAATTGTGTCTGATCAAGACAGTAGGTTCGTGTTTTCCTTTTGGCAGTCTTTTCAGAAGTCCTTAGGCACCAAACTCAATTTCAGCACGGCTTACCATCCTCAGACAGATGGGCAATCGAAGCGAACAATACAGACCCTGGAAGATATGCTACGAGTTAGCGTATTAGACTTCGGAAAGGAGTGGAATGAACACCTCTCCTTATGCGAGTTCGCATACAACAACAGCTTTCACATGAGCATCGAAATGGCTCCATTTGAAGCCTTGTATGGACGTAAGTGCCGTACGCCTGTCTGTTGGGAAGAGGTTGGGGTTAGGAGTTTCCATGGACCCACCATGGTGGTAGATACGACGGAAAAAGTGCAAAAGGTGCAAGATAGATTGAAAACTGCACAATCACGTCAAAAAAGTTATGCAGATAATCATCGTCGGCCCCTTGAGTTCCAAGTGGGAGAGAAGGTCTTTTTGAAGGTTTCCACAATGAAAGGTACTATCAGGTTTGGACATAAGGGCAAGCTAGCTCCGCATTTTGTAGGGCCTTTCGAGATACAGAGTGGAGTGGGAGACTTAGCTTATTGGTTGGAGCTACCACCTCCGCTTGCGAGAGTTCACAATGTGTTCCACGTGTCAATGCTCAGGAAGTACCTCCCGGATCCCTCACATGTTGTAAGGACTTGAACCTCGCTAATCTTCATTTACGTTAATTAAGCTCGTTCTATTCTAATTGAACTCGATTAAGGCTAATTTAATCCAAAACTTATCGGGTTTAGGCCTCAAATAGGTAGTTGGGCAGAGTTTGGACCCCACTTTAGTAGTTAAGGGCTTTTTCGTAATTTTTCCTTGCTCCTCTTGGACAACTCGTTCATTTCCTTACGTGTAAATTATTGCATAGATCATCTTTCGTGTTGGGTCCAACTTGATCCGGACTTATCTTGGTCCAATTGAGGTGCAATTGGCCTAAACTGGAATTTCTCCAAATGTATGTCCTTGCATGTAACTCTCAGGAAATTATGTTTAAATGGGAGCTCAACTTGTCTGCTCCTTCTTTCTTCGTTCCCTTTGTTTCAGCTGTTGGAGCTCTTGCACTCCATCTCTCTCCATTTCACCTTAGAGCTGGGAAGAGAGAATTAGAGTTTGCATGTGATGTTTTGGCATCTATCTTCTTCATCTTCTTCTTTGGGTACTTCCATCTCCCTAGAAATCACACTCTTCTCTAAGCTACAGATATAAGGTGAGAATGGTATCTCAGATTCATCTCTATAAGCTTGTTAGAGTTGAAGAGACTCAACCACATGACATGCATGTGAGCTTGAATCTCATTTCCCTCCTTACATGTTCTATTGTAGAGAACCCATTTCGATTTGGAGTTTCCCCTTTTACCCACACGACAAGAAGAGTTAGGAAGGTGCTAAACACTGTAACAAGGCAAGTACTTAAGCTTATATGCACTGCATGTATAATTGTTCATTGCATGTTAAGTTAGTTTGTTCTTATTGCATTTTCTTCTTAATGCGTGTGTTTGAATCAAATGGGAATGATGGAAATGGGAATAGAGGGTGTGGGAGTACAGAATACCTCAATTGGATACTACTAGTGAGTTACAGAACCCCCTCCTAATATAGGTTCTGTACTGACTGAAATCAGGATTGAGCTACAGAACTATGTTCAGGTTTCTGAAGCTTACGGTGAAGCTACGACTAAGCCGTGAGCATTTACAGCTCAACGTCCAGAGAGCAACAAAACCTGATTTGTACTACGGCTCACCTATGGCTAAGCCGTGGATTCTACTACGGCTAAGCCGTATCCAGCCCGTAACCTAGCCGTAGGTCTCCCTATGGCGAGCTTTCCAGAGAGCTCGAAAACCTAGTTTCTTCTACAGCTTGCGGACGGATGCACCGTGGAACACGATACGGCTACACCGTGACCTTCCCGTACCCTAGCTGTAGGCTTAGCTCGGCTAAGCCGTAGGCCAATATACGGTTGGACCGCAACTACGCCGAAAATGCGGATGGAATTCCGACCCACTCAGCTAAGCCATAGCTTTGTATACAGCTAAGCCGTAAGAACCCAATGAATGTAGGATGTTAGGAACCTCAATGATTTGTAGGACCTTGTATTGGCACCCTCTTATCTCTACATGGGCCCGACGGTAAGGACACAGTAAGAGGATAAATGAATTCCGGATGATTCCCCCAAAAACAAGTCATGGATGTTAGCATAAGAAGGGGTGTTCTTTATGTACACAAGGCAATACCAAGAAATGGCAACACATTGACACCAGACGTCTTATGAATACATCGTGTTGAATGTCCTTGGGGATTGGAAAATACTACTTCATTGGAATGCATTCATATTGTTACGCTATACTATCCTTGACATGAATTGTTATCAAGTTCACTTCCTCAAGCAAACCCCGTGGCAATTCAGACCTGAGCTTCTAATAAGTGTGTGTCTGACAAGCCAGAGCTTCTATTGAGTGTGTGCTTGCTAGCCAGGGTATAGCCGAGGTTCGAGCCTTGCGGCTCAATTGTATATGCTTCGTTTCATTATGTCTATGCTTCATTTCCTTACACATGATATGACTAGTATAATTGATTCCGAGTCGGCACCACTTAGCTTTTGCCCTTTTGGGTATATGTTATATATGTCACCACTGCAGTAGGTTTACGGAGGGGTTGTCGACGCTCCTCGGGAAGCTAGCCTGATCCCCTAGCGACCCATACGATATGTATGCTCCCCATTGGGAGAATAGAGCATCGTAGTTGCCAATCAATATGTATGATGTTTCAATTATAATTCCTCACTCATGCATCATGTTTAGTGATTGTCCTTGTTACCATATTATGTTGCATTAGTCTCATATGCCTTAGTACTTGCTTAACCGTCGTGTTAACAGTGTTACCCTTGGTATTGCAGATCCAGCACCCAGCCCCAACGCGGACACTGACGCGGCCCCGGAGGGTACCCCAATGGTACCTCGGGGTGTAGGCGACTGGATGGATGGCGATATCTACTACTAGCCATCCTACGGAGAGCGTCTATTTTGGGATATTATGCTGGGAATTTTTGTGTCACATCTTTAAAAACCTTTTGGGAATGTACTTAAACACTTTCAAAGACTTTAACTCTACTAGATGTTTATATGTTTACTTATGAAAGCATGTACTCTTGATAATTACTGAGTATTTTGCAGGATGTCGCTTATGATAAGTTATGTATGTACGTGTGTCAACTTACCTCACACGTTCCTATGGAATCTCCCTTGTAGGAATTCGTCCATAATTCTTCAGGGCACGGATTTCTACCGGATTACGTATCCATGCCCTGAGGGCCCACTCAAATCCCCAAATTCCCGGGATCGGGGCGTAACACATGTCCTTGAGTTGGACGACGTGCAAGTGAGGCCTGATGTGAGCTATGAAAAGAAACCCCTTCACATCGTTGACACTAAGGAACAAGTGCTGCGTACACAAACGATCAAATGGCTTAAGGTGTTATGGGAGCACCGTGGACAAGAAGAGGCCACTTGGGAACTTGAAAATCAAATTTGGGTGAAATATCCAGAGCTACTACCCCAGGTACGTTGCATTCGAAGGACCGAATGATCTTATATGGGGGAGGATGTAAGGTCTAGAATCCCACTAATCTTGATTTACGTTAATTAAGCTCGTTCTATATTAATTGAACTTGATTAAGGCTAATTTAATCCAAAAATTTTCGAGTTTGGGCCTTGGATAGGGAGTTGGGCAGAGTTCGGCCCCACTTTAGTAGTTAAGGGCCTTTTCGTAATTTTTCCCTGCACCTCTTGGACACCTCGTCCATTTCCTTTTGTGTAACTTTTCGCGTGGATCATCTTTCGTGTTGGGTCCAACTTGAATTGGATTCATCTTGAGCCAACTAAAGTCACATGACTTAAACCGTAAATACTTTTAAGAAAGGGGTTTGCATGCAAAGATGGAGAAAATGATCATTAAAAGAGAGAAAGAGAGTCCTTTTTATTCATTCCTCCTTGCCTCTAGAGCGACTTCCTCTCTTCACCCTCCTCAACTCATGATTAGAGCTGGAAACGGGGGATTCTGTGCTTGCATGCAACGGTGACACCCTCCATCCCTCCTCATCTTCCTCCTTTGGGCATTCCCTTTCTCTCTACGCTACAGACAAAGAACCCATATTAGATTGGAAGTCTTTTCCCTAACCACATAGCAAGAGACAGTTGGAGAGGGTTAGTACTATTAGAAAAGGCAAGTATTGAGTTATATGTGATGCATGCATGACTAAGTATGGATATTTACTTGCATTTCCCAATTTCATCCATTTCCCTTCATTGTTTTAATTGATATGAATGTAGTGTGTATTGAGTTAGAATGATAAAGATGGGAATAGAGGTTGTGGGAGTACAGAACACCTTAATTGGATGCTACTAGTAAGTCATAAAACCCCCTCCCAATATAGGTTCTGTACTGACTGAAATCGGAATTGAGCTACAGAACTGTATTCAGGTTTCTGAAGCTTACGGTGAAACTAAGGCTAAGCCGTGAGCATCTACGGCTCAAAGTCCAGAGAACAACAAAATGTGATTTTGTACTACAGCTCACCTACAGCTACGCCGTGGATTTCACTACGGCTAAGCCGTATCCGGCCCATAGCTAAGCCATAGGTCTTCCTCCGGCTAGCTTTCCAGAGAGCTCATAGAACCCAGTTTCTTCTACGGTTTGCACACGGTTGCACCATGGAATACACTACGGCTATTCCGTAACCTAGCCGTAGGCGTAGCACGGCTAAGCCGTAGGCCAACATACTGTTGGGCCGTAATTGCTCCTGAAAATCCGGAAAGAATTTAACCCACTCGGCTAAGCCGTAGCCTTGTACACGGTTAAGCCGTAAGAACCCAGTGAAACAGGATGTTAGGGACTCTCAATGATTTTGTAGGACCTTAGTATTAGCACCTTATATGCCACTACACAGGCCCAATGGTAAGTACATGTTGGGGAGAATGAATGATTCCCGGAGGGTCTCCCAATGGCAAGTCATGGATGTTGGCATCAGAAGGGTGTCCCGTGTGCATATAAGGCAATACCAAGACACGGTAACACAATGACACCGAACGTCTTATGTGTACATCGTATTGAATGTCCTTAGGGACTATAGGTTACTTATACTCACTTAAGTTGAATGCATCCATATTGCTATGATATACCACCTTCAACTACTTCCTTTAGCAAAACCCTGAGGCAATTCAGACCTGAGCTTCTAATGAGCGTGTGTCTGACAAGCCAGAGCTTCTAATGAGTCCAAGCTTGCTAGCCAAGGGTATGATATGACCGATACGATTGGATATGAGTCGGCACCACTCAGCTTACACCCGTTTGGGTATATGTTATGTATGTCACCACTGCAGTAGGTTTACGAAGGAGTAGTCGGCGCTCCTCGAGAAGCTAGCCTGATCCCCTAGCGACCCATACGATATGTGTATGCTCCCTTTTGGGAGAATAGAGCATCGTGGTTGCTAATCAGTACGTATGACATTTGAGTTGTAATTTCTTACTCATGCATCATGTTCAGTGATTATTCTTATTGATATATTATGTTATACTTGTTTCATATGCCTCAGTACTTGCTTAACCGTCGTGTTAACAGTGTTACCCATGGTATTGCAGGTCCAACACCCGGTCCCAACACGGACACTGACGCGCCCCCGGAGGGTACCCAACGGTACCTCGGGGTGTAGACCAGTGGAAAGATGGCGACGTCTTTTACTAGCCATCCCACGGAGCGCGACTATTCTTGGGAGATATCATTGTTATGCTTGGGACCTTTTGTATCAAACACTTAAGTAGTCTTCTTGGAATGTATTTAAAGACTTCAACACTATCATATGTATATATATATATATATATGTTTACTTTTGAAAGTTAACAGACTATGAACTCGTGTGCTCTTGATAATTATTGAGTATTTCGCAAGATTTCGTTTATGATAAATTATGTTTGTACGTGTGTCAGCATACCTCACATGTTCCTGTGGAATCTCCATTATAGGAATTCGTGCATAATTCTTCAGGGCACGGATTTCTACGGGATTACATATCCACGCCCTGAGGGCCCACTCAAATCCCCAAATTCCCGGGATCAGGGCGTGACACTTTCCGAGCAGCTTACCTTTCTAAAAGGAGTCAAAAAAAGGTTGCTTCCTAACAGGAGCCTAATTTTCAAATAGGTAGTTCGTGCCAGATAGCACAAAACCAAGAAAGTAAAACAACAATAAATAAATAGAACATGCCAAGTATCAAAATTGTGATATGTTTATTTCATTATTCAAGACATAATATTATTATGGGGACTTTATGTGAAAAATCCCCTTGACATTACGGAATACAATAAAGGGCCAAAACACTTCATGATGATGACAAAGGACCTCTGCTCCATAATTTCATGAAATAGCCTTACATTCCATGATATCATGGAATAACTTACATGCAAATTTCACAAAGAAAGGGACAATCCATGATATTATTGAATAATCCAACATTTCATGATATCATAGAATCAAGGCATTTGTATGTAGGTTATTCTATGATATGTGGAATAATCCAACATTTGATTATATGATAGAATTAGGGCATTTGTGTGTAGGTTTTTCCAAAGTATCATGGAATGTCTAGTTATTCTATGATGTCATGGAGTAGGGTCCTCTGCCATCATTGTGAAATGTTTGGGCACTCCACAATATTTCTTAAGTTTAACGGTTTTTTTCTCTAAAAAAGCTCATTATTATTACCATTATTATTTCAAGAGTTAAATTTTGAAGAGTTGATAGTACCAAAGATAAATGTTTAATTAGCAACATAGTGAAGGAGATGAATGTTAAATTTACAAAAGTGTCTTTTGTGTGTGTTCAATGATTTGGGCGGACTGGACCTCATACTATGCACATTAGGAGTAACTGAGCAGAAAGCATCAATGTGAAGTTTTTAATTTGAATTAAATCAGTACATTCTATAATATCTCTTAAAATGTACTCGGAAAACTTACAAACTTGGATATTAGCTGAATTAGACTCAATTCATTAGAATTGTTCATTAAGTTTCCTTCACCTCACACGCTAGACTCAATCACCTCATGCAATTCTTTGAAGACACAAATTTTGTGCCTAGTTTTCGGATGCACAATTTAACCTGTTAAATATTATTATTTGATCTGTTCATCTTTGCAAGGTGAACAAGTTAATTTATGGATTGTAAATTAGTGAGCATACGCTTTAACATAAGAAAATAATCTACTTCTTTGGGGCTGATATTTGACCATGCAAGGTCGTCAGTAGGATGTGGGAAAGGAAGGGCCAACATGGTCGTCAATGTTCAAAAGCCACCTATATTAATTTATGACTATAGATTGAGGGCTTACGAAATCTTGATTTAAAAGAACTATGCTAACATGTTAATTATAAATGAACTTAAACTGATGCATGTCAACATTACATATGAGTGATTTTTGGCCATATATCTATGTTGTACCCTTCCCTTCGCTCCTCCCACTATTATAGGTTGAGTCCAAAAGAATTGCTTACTGTGTTCTGAGAAAATAAGCTCTCATTCATTACTCTCTCCTTTTCTTCTTCTCCCTGTCATGACTATTCTATGTTAAATCTACTCAAAACAGATTGGCAGGAAATTAAGAGGAAATATTTAGACCACTCTCAATCTTCTTCTACTCAATTGGATCTAGAATCACTCATTTACTATATATTGCGATTCCAGAAAGTAAAAACTAGAGAACATAAAAGGTTTGGAAATGCCAATCCAATGACCACATAAATATAAGCTGAATATTAGTTTACATTTTCATGTATCAAATATCAGTGGTAGCTGAAAGACATGAAACTGAACACCAACATCAATAGACAGAGGCTCATATTGATTGTTACAGTTGCTTGGCCACTTGATGTACCTGCTGCCCCTGGTGCTGGTGCAACATTTTTAATGGACGGCAAAGGTGGATCGACAACATTTTCAACAGTTAGTGCTGGAGCGGGGGGCTCGGAAGGTGGTAAAAGTTCTGGTGGAACCAAGGAAATCAGAGAACCCGCTTGAGCTGGTAAGATGGAGTATGGTGCATCATTAGCAGGATTGAAACATGGACTCCCTGCAAAACCGAGATTTATCATTTGTGTGTGCAACTAAAAGAATTTGTATGAGTGCAAATATTTGTGTTCATACATAAAGAAGCATATGCAAATGAGGAGAGATCAGGTGGCGAGTGCTTACTCATAAATTTAGTTGCAGTTGCTGGGAATTCCGTCACAATCCCATCGACTTCAATTGCTTTGGTATACGTACAGATCTCCACCATTGGGTCTGAGAAGTAGTCAAATGCAATTGCTACATATTCATTCATGAGCGTAGAAACATAGACAGAGATGTTTGCAGCATGCATCTTTTTGACAACGTCAGTGAACCCAGTGATAAAGCCATTTTCTGTAATTACAATGGAGCCTCTGGTGAGAGTGACTGCATTTGCAAAGTGTTTGATTTCTTCCACTGCTGGTTTAGGAGCATCTCCAATTACTTCTGGTACCATGAGAACTCTCTTGTAATTGGAGAACTTCTGGAATGCAGAAAGAACGGCTGTATCATCCGATTGGATCAAAACTTGTTGAGTCGTCCCTTTGTCAAGGCCAGCTTTGCTCAAGGCGCTAAGAACTGCATCGGTTATGTCGAGTCCCTTATTGGAGGCTAGATAAGCAGCATTCTGCCCAATCAAGGATCATTCAAATTGAATCAGTTCTTGTACCAATATCATTACATACAACTAGATTGTGCACTCCTAACACAATCTAAATTGTATGATCGTCACTAGTTTAGCGTACAGTATTTTGCAACCGATTCAAGAGGCCTTCATATTATTTCTTTTCAGCTATTCAAATGAGATCATTCCTTCATTTAAAAGCTACCAAAGAAGTCACCTGTATATTGATCAATATCCCTTGAATAGCCTTCCCCTTTGCAAAGTCCAGGAAGTCTGAGAGCGTGAAGAATTTTCCCTGATTCTTGTAAGCTGGGTTTCTTTTCAAATCGGATTGTGCGACTGGGCTTGTCATTTCCGCTGACAAAACCAGGTTTTTCAACATTAATAGAGTGCATATGATATATATGTCCAAACATTTCATCAGTTCCACATCGGTTATGTTGTATTAGTTTCTAATTAGTTCTTTAAATATATAATGATGGTGATCCTAATTCCTAATAATGATCGTACATATGCTTACCGGAGGAAGATATAACTGTAGCAACATAATCATTTTTTTAACATAATCAGTAGATATATAGTTTATGTTGACAACCACTTACTCCTAAAAGCTTAAGCCGATAGAACATTGTGAAACAATGTATATCAAGGTTACAACACCCCACGCACGTGTGGGCTCCTCCATGCCATGAGAGTCACTCGACCTCCTGCTCTAATACTATGTTGACAACCACTTACTCTAAATGCTTAAGCCAATAGAGAATTGTGTAGCAATGAATACAACAATTTAAACTGGACTTCATTGTAGTTTGAGAATTGATAAGTCCTAAAAATGCATCATTTTATATGCACTTTAGGGAATTTTAAGGATTTATTCATTAGAAATTTCTTCATTTAGTTGGAAATCAAGCTTTTATGATTTTAGAATGCCTTTAAAGTTTTCTTGCAAAAATCAATAAAAATCATCAATTTTTCATAAAATCATAAAACTTTCCTTTTTTTGGATATCCATTTTTAGAAGGCTTTTCAAATTCACAATTTTCACATAAAAATAACAAAGGTTTTTATCATGACCCACAATAATGCATTTGTGACTTTTGGTCAAAATTATTATTTTTAATTAAATGTTACTTTTCTTTGTAAAAAAAATTGAAGACAAGGGTCCCACTCTTCAATTGTTATATAAATCTAAATTTGGATTTCAAGAACTCAAGTTAGAATGAAGAAAGGAAAGCCAAAATGGAGAAAATCCAAGAAAAGGAAAGTCAAAGAAGAAGAGATAAAAAAATGAAAAGTTAATCCCGTTTTTTTGTTTGGACAGTATGAATAAAAACAGTCATAACTCTCAAATCAAGTTTCAGATCGAGGCAATCTAGATACCGTTAGAAAGCTCTTTTTGAGTAAATATCTTTAGAACCCAAGATTACACCAATCCGAGCTAAAATAACAAAGTTATGGCCTTGGAAAGTTGGTTGTGTATTTTTAGGTAGGATTGCATAAAATTGAAGTCTTATTGATTTTAGAAAGTGAGTTTGGAGAAAATTTTGCACAAGAAAAAGAACCAAAAATATTTCTACGTATTATTTATTTGCTAACTTTTGGCCAAAGAAGGAGACCAAATGCTATGAAAGGGATTTAAAGGGGGAGTTATCCAACACACCACAAGCCCTGCTTCTCTCACCATCTCTCCTCCACCCTAAGATGGGTGAGGCTAGTCCTCTTAGGTTTCATCCACTCCATCCATTCAATTCCATCATCCTTCTCTTGTCCAATTATTCTCCCATGGTGCGAAGCATAAAGATTAGATCCTGGATTGTGCGCAAAGCCCCATCTCTTTCTTAATGTCTTGATCTAAGATAAGGATAGTTTTTTTTTTTAATTTTAATTGTTTTAGGAGATTATTGGTTGTATTGGTCCTTTTGAATTTTAAAGACACAATTAGTGAAGTTACGGTGTTCTGCCTTGGATCGGCATCGTGTGTTTGTGTATGGTGACAATACGACTTAATGCGATGTTTTTGTGGTCTTTTATTAATTCTGCCAATATGATGTTCAAATTTTCCATAATAAAAGACATGAGAATTCTTTTTATTTTATTTTTTATCCTTTATCTTTGAATGATTTATTTCTGATTTTTAGTTTAATGCATGGTTTATTTATTTTTCTAGTGGTTTAATGAATTTTAAAGTTTTGCAGTTTAATAATTTAGGTTACTTTTTAGTTTAAGATTTTTAGATTAGTTTTTATTTCTAATTTTTTATTTAATTTTCAGGTTTGTGATTGTAATTTAAATTTAATTTTCAGATTTAGTAATTGTGCATTTGTATAGATTTTATTAGGCTAACACTAGTTTTTCAATTAGGATAAACTATGAGATACATAGCTCCCTGTGGATACGATCCCGACTCACCGAGTAAAACTATAATCGAGGCCTTGCACCTGAGGTCATGATTAAGAATCCAATTATGAAGCTTAAGTTCTCTTTCATGGAATATGGGATGACTTCTTTGACTCTTGAAAGGCATGATATATATGGTTGTGATGTTTGTAGAATTTAGAGAAGAAAAGACATGACTGCTGACATCTACCACGGGGAAGACCAACACCTCTCAAGCCTCCCTGATTGATTCTAGTTCAATATATATATATGGAGAATCTTCATACGCATCCGTCCCTCACCATTTTTCCATTTTTCCGTGAGAACTCTAGGTGGGGCCCATCTATCACTCAATCCAAATCTTGCAACACACATAAGACCCTATAATAGCAACTCGCCCCAACTTTTGGTCAGATCCGAATTTATTAGACCGTTGGATCGACTATACACTAATCCGAACAAAATGAATTTGTGAGCTATGGATGAAGGGGTTAGGGATATGTGATTGGGACCAAATTTGATATGTAGAGTGCTTTCACATAAATCTTTCTAACCTCCCCCCCCCCCCCCCCCCCAGTCTCATCCCTTGCTAGGGTCTACAGTGGGCCTCACCAAAGAGTGTGCATGAAATGTCCATGAGGGATATATGCACAGAAAAAGGCCCATATATATATATATATATGTTATCAGTTTAAATACAAATCTAAAGCAATGTTATAGTCATTCTCGGAAGTAAGGCTTAGTTTTACTCCTTTGAGTTCAATGAGCTGGAATTCTTTCTCGATTTCAAGATTCATGGTAACTCGTACTTGGAATGGCTTGCTTAAAAACACTGAAAAACTAAAAAGAACTTCTGCTTCTGAAACTTAAGTAGCAAAACCTTAAGTACAGGGCTTACAATTGGATTAATGTTGGTACCTATTCGGCACAAATGTTATTCTGTAATTGGGGATTTGCCATTGTCTTTTCCTAATATAGTTTTGGAATATGGATGGATAAAAAACCCAGAGGTAATCAGATCAACCTGAAAAAGCTAACAAAGACTAATTCTCTTAACAACCTATTTTCGTTATTTGGTTAACCACTCATTCACTGCTGTTAGACTCCCTGAAAAACCATTGGTTATATATACTTCTTTACAACATAAAAAATATGAAAAGCAAAGTTGTAGAAGACTTACGTTTCAAGCCTAAAATTTCAGTCCATGTGAGGTCAAATGAGAAGATCCCGTTCTTCGGTTGAATCTCAGGTACTGTGGTAGAGCGGGACATGAAAGCAGTCATCACCGTTGTATCACCCATGAGGTCTGCTGAATTCAAGCAAAAGGCTACTCCATCTTTACTCATTTGAACGGAGCAGTCGATGATGTCTGCCCCATCATCCACTGCTTGCTGATAAGCAAGATCAGTGCAGCCAGGATAGACACCACTTGCTCCATTATGAGTTATGATGAGTGGTTTCCCTACAGTGGGTGAATCACATGCAACTGTGTTAAGGATGTCCATGAATTGGAAAATCAACTCTGTTGATATGGAGCAGGAAGAACACAGGAGGAAATGAGGTTGTTACAACTTACCTTTGGTAGGAACAGTGCTGTTCTTGTTATGTGCAAAGCAAGCTGCACCAACCAGAAAAAAAGAGTAAGGAGGAGGCAATGGGTGATGTAAGGAGAATCATCAAAATGCAATAATGGAATGATGGCGGGGATACCACAACTGATAGAAAATCTATTGAAGATGGAATGTCTCACCCATTGCTTCTGAAGCAGTAGAAGGGAAGTCTGAAAGCACACCATCTACAGAGAAATCAGGGTTATCAATGAACTGCAAGTACTCAGCTGATGGATCATAACTGTAGTTATAGCTTCCTGGGTTGTCATTTGCGAAACCTGATGCAAAGACTTCGAGTCCTTGTTTGTGAGCATCCACCACAAGAGAAGTGTGAGGCTGTAGATAGCCTTCCTTACTAGGCCATATATATTCCTTGGGAACAAGAATTCCAGAAGCAAATGCCTTGATTGATGACAAATTCTCCAAAATGGAGCTGTACTTCTGCTTAGTTGAAGGTTCTGTAGAATCTGCCTCTAGAAATTGAAAGATGAGCTTGGTTTTGCCTTTCCTGAGCTTACCATTGAGTCCCTTCAAGAAACCAATTTCTGGAGAAGAAATGTAATCGATCTTCATGTGTGTTGATGCATCTAATACAAATGCTCCAACATCAAGTTTGTGTTCCTTGAAGAACATGTCATACTGCATTTGGCATTGTATCAGACATCAGATTCCTAGTAGGTACTTATGACTGATGAAGAGAGAAAAGTTAAAATATCATCATCTTAGCATCCTGTTGCTCTGCAGTCGGCTTAATTTGTTCTACTCAAAAGACAGCTTAAGATGAAGAAAACCTGTCTTTCTAATAAAGTTATACAAAAGTAATCTCTGATAAAAGACCATATTTATTAGAGAGAATTAACTAGAATTTTTAATAAGAGAACCTACATACCTGCACATTCAACCACAATTTAGGCGGTCGAAGTCCCATAACATCATCAATGGTCAACATGGGCAGGGAAAGATCGAATATACTTGGCCGAGAAAAGATGTTTTGAATTACTGTGGAAAAGTAGTGAAGCAATATAAAGCTGGTCAATCGCAAGTCAAAATAATTCAAGCAAACAGGACAATCTCTTCAACAATTTTCTTTTAGAATTCTTGGACCAATCATGAGTTGGTTATGATTTGTGAGAGATCATAAATAAATAATAAACAAGAACGTTTGAATCAAACTCAATGGATGATTAGAATATAGACTTATTACTTGAATTGTTGGGATCAAACATTAAAACCTTGGAACAATTCATTTTGAACTAGCACAGACAGAAAGGAAACTTCAGCAACAATAGTATATGATTGAAATGAAAAACAACTCTCATTTGTTTAAAATTCAATACTAGTGACTCTGGAGTAACAATCTGATGCTTTAAGCTATATTCTTGAACATTAGACATATGTACACAAACACGATACACAAACAATTTCTATGCAAAGGATCAACAGAAGTACATTCTACATTTAGCAGATGCAGAGTAGAAGAAACTACAACTTACTTGTAACATTGGTAAATATTTGATCCATAGTAAAATCAACCGAAAACCACCCGCTAACAGGACTTCCATTAACAGGATAGCTTTTCTTTCCCTTTGGAAAGATATCCGCTATATTTGTCGAATTGTCGAGCCTCAAATCTGTTCGACAGATGCCAGTGCCATCTTTAGTCAATTGTAGGTCACAAAACAGGCCAATACCCCCAGATATTCCTGTTGCTGTTGCAAATTGATAAGCAAATTCGCTAGACTCAGGAAAAAGCCCTGAATATCCCCCCCGAGCAACTATCAAAGGCGCTTCACCTGAAATCACACAAGAATAGAGTTTCATACAGTTTTTTCTTTTTTTTTTTTTTAAGTGATTGAAGATTACACAAGTGAATGCGAATGTTAATAATGAAAACAAAATGCAATCCATTTGTACAATCAATTGCATTCCTGTATAGGTCAAGACAAAATGCAATCCATTTGTACAATCAGTTGCATTCCTGTATAGGTCAAGACTTCTCTGAGCTTCTTGTGGAATAGTGTCACTAGTCAATACTCCCACTCCACATTATTATTAAAGAAATGTGATCTGATTATTTCCTATTTTGTGAAAGTGTGTACTATTAGTATTCCTTCTAACAAAATTGATGGTCTTGGGAACAATATGATTGATGAAGTGCATACTTAAGTTGTGCCAATTCATGGGAGGACAATGAGTGTAAATGGGTAAGATTGATTATAACGGGGTCAATAGCAGCCTGGCTGATTTAGCTATTTGCATCCCACCCAATCCCATTAATATATATATATATATATAGTGGGTTGGGTCAAGATCTAGGCCACACCTGAATATGACCATCCTTGTGCAAAAGAACAAAACAAAGGAACTAAGTTATTCAAAAAACAAAGAAAAAGAGAACTCAGATATTCCCATAATAAATAATACAAGCAAAACAAATAGTACAGTGATTAGAAAGGGTTAACAAGGCTTCTACCGCTAAGTGTAGGCCATATTAGTTTAGATTTTTGACCGACCACTCCATGGAGCAACAAGAGAACGAAGAACAAACATCGCACCATCTTCTCCCACTAAGCAATTCTGTTCGAATGAAATCAAAACATCAGTGAATATGCTTTAGTTAAGAAATATATGAATCATATTTATACAAATATCTGTGTTAAGTGTAAAGTTTAGTCTACATAAACAGATCAGATACTTAAAATTACCTGTGCAAATTCCCAAATAAAATACAAGCATAAGCAGTCAGTACCCATAAATATCACAGTATAGCTTAGAAAAGTGGAAAAACAGAAGACAGAGAGTTTGAAACTAATTTTTACTTAGAATTAAATAAACTTAAATGAATACCATAACAAACATGGATCATTCAATTAACCTTGACGGTACAAGAATGTAAACTACAAGGGTTACTTACACTCATTGAAGTTATAGTAGCATAGCTGAACCCCTTCTACAAATGGTAGGCCCATGGTATGGTTATACAACCGATTGATCTGATGTATGGATGTGATTCCATGATAATATCACAATCGAACATCAAACACCCTACAAATAGATGGTTATGGAGAAAATGTATAGGTTATAGTATTCTGGAATGTAAGGCCATATGTTGAACCATCACAATTCTACATTAATCTAATCTGATAGTGTTTGGGTGCATCTATTATCCATGATATGCCAAAAGATGAAGAGCCTGGATTAATTTAACGTGGACCCATTTATACAAAATGGGTGCATTAACTTCGTCAGACCATGAAACATGTATTGTGTGCGTTGGATTTGGCCCGGATGAAAGCATAAGAACAGATCTAAGCCACCCATTTTGGCCCGGATGGTCCAGTATTGGTTTACAATCACTGGATGACTATCTCCTTTGCAGGAAAAAAATGTAGCATTAACTCAATAAGAATTGTGATTAATCAGAGAGTGGATGGCCATTTGCAATGGGCCTGCAGGCCATGTCTCAGATCTGGAAAAACTGCTCCACATTGGCATGAGATGTTGACATGATTATCATCCAGAAGATCATAACCTTTGATCTATGACCCAAATCAATGCTTACAAAGCCCAACTGAGGGATATCTGAGGGTCGCCATAAGCATCCATCTTGGAAAGCATCAGATCAATGGTCTAGATCTTTAACCAGGGTAGCACATACAACTTGCCTTGGCTTTTCTGGATGCTTATTACAATTTTCTCCTTTCAAGCTATACTTTTTCTTTCTACAACCATAGAAAGTATCTAGAAAAAAACCCATAAACAGCATCTAAGGTTTCCTTCAGTTGAAAGCAGAATTTAAGATGTGGGAGTTTAGAGTAGCATTGGCATGAAATGAAGGAGGTCCAATGCCTAGAAAACGGTAGGATTATTAATGTTCCAAATAAGGAATTTAAGGATTAGACTTAAAGTTTCAGCTTCAACTTGTGTTTAAAATTTATTGATGTTTGATATCTGGATACAACACCACAAATATCGAAAATATTTTAGAAATTTGAGATAGTGTGGAATGAGAATTGGGATAGTGATAAATATGATATTACTACCATATTCTTTCATTTACTGTTTTTACTTATTTATTACTATTATTTTACTGTCTTTTAAGATGTTCTGAGTATATTTAGAAAATCTGCTTATATTATGATAAGAAAAACCATCCCAATATTATTCTCATAACTAAGAGTATTTCTAATTATCAAACCTCGCATTTTGAGAAAAATCATTTTAAAAATCTAAAAATAAAAGAGTTACCTGTAATTTTGAAGCTATGCATACATGCCAGTGTAAAAACTTGGCTGTTTTTGGAAAATATAATGATATTTATATAAAATGTATTTTATAGATAACATCATGATATTCTCAAGCGTTAACATTCCAAAATAGAGAATTGGTAAATCTAAAAAACAAAATCTTTTCAATAGCATTTTGTATTTTATGTTGCTATATGGACTATGGAGGACTCTACTTACACACCTAAGCATCACAATTATGTCCTTAATTAGCTGAACTACAGCTCGAGACAAAGGTATTTTAATAATAATTTTTTTGTTAAAACTTTTCTAATAATATCCTGAGTACTCCTAATTTTAAAAACATGCTGGTTCCCCTAAGATGAAAATTTGTAGAGAATGTTATTTGTGATAATGTTATGTGTGCTTTTTAATTGTGAGAACGATATGTAATATATCTATGTACTTTGTATGCCGTTGCATAAAGATATGATTTGCATACAAACAGGAAAAACCTAAGAAAAAATTCTTAAAAAAAGAATTAATTTACTTACATAAATGGGGAAGGATGTTCTTTTTATTAACAATGGTGAGAAAAATTGAAATTGCATCCAAACGTAACCTTTAAAAGAAACAGACTTAAAAAAAAAATTGGGGAATTCTACAGAAATCATTTTGTAGCAAAATTCAAATACTAAAACAAGCTAAGGGTCTCTATTTAGATAAAAACGATGCTTTTCTAATTAGGAAATTAAAAGATTAGTACGCTGCAACTTGTCCAATATATGGTAATAATAGTGATCCATTCTTCTACCCAAAGTAAAAATAGTGAGCCTTTCATTTTTTTTTCTTTTTTTTTTCTTTTTTTTTGTTTTTTGTTTTTTTGGTTTTTTAGGGTGCCCCTTTGATCATCTTACTAGATAGTTTAAGATGATTGATGATGCTGGTTTTCATGAAATGTGATTTGCCTCTAAGTTAAGAAAGATTTTCATAAAATGCGAATATCTACAATAAAATCACTTATATTCGGAGGAGTTGGTAATCTCATCAAAATGTGAAGGTTTTCATGTACAAAGAATAGCTCCGATATAAGAAAAATGAAATTAAAGAAATTAATTTACAATTCCAATTAGATGTTGTATGTTTTCTGTGACTTTAATTTTTTTTTTTAATTTCAAACAGCCTTTTTTTAAGAACTTCAATTTCTTGCCTTTTTCCATTCTCATTCAATTTATGCATGGAAAATAGAGTCATCTGAATGGTCTCAGCACCAAAATATTCAGAGAACCGAAATAATAAAAAAAACAAATTACATTGAGAAAATTATAAATTGACAAATACCATTTCTATCTAATGTTTAAAAAAAAAAAAAACTTTTCCTTTCTGCAGCAGGGGTAGTAAAGAAGCAATATAAGTTTCTTTAAGTTAACTAAAATATTTTCAAAAGAAAAAAGAAGTACAACAACTACAAGAAAAACAATAAAAAGCTCACGTTTCAATGGTTAAAAATGTCAAAGAAGAAGAAAAAGATGATGATGGGGAAGAAGATAATGTTAGTGGTGATGATGATGAATGTGAATAGTTTCTTACTTGTAATTTTATTCAGGTTGATGGTGAGAAGAGCATTCCCTATCAAGTCCTAAGAGAATAGAAACTCTCAAGGGAATGGAAGCTTGGTGTGGCAGATGCAAAGAAAAAGAGATGGGCATTTCTAACTATTCTCAGCGAAGAGTTTCCCCTAACAGAAATGGACATTTATTGGCTTCCCCATTTCTTCCTCTTTAGACCATATAACTGATTAACGGATTTTCCAAATGGAAGGGTTTGAAGGACACAGGTGTTGGGCCGATTTATAACGCAGATCCAATGGCCAATATCGATTACGATACAGGGGATATCATGACTTCGTATTCATCATTTACTCTGATCTTGTAAAACTCTAGCACTTCATGAAAATAGTGTTTTTAATGCATAATATATTTGAAAATGTAGCTCCTAACGAAGAGATAATTTCCCGAGGTCTTGATTGTTAGGGGCCGCTTTGTCCAGATGGGAATCGAATATTATTCAAGTTGAAATGGGCTCCAACTAAGAATTAGTACACCTGACTAGGAGGTAGGAGATGAAGGATGTAATATAGAGATGTCAATGGAACTTTGACTTTCTTATGATTTGAGTTCATTGTTGTCAATTTTAGTTAAGTTTGGCCATTTCAATTTGGACCATTGGCTGAGCTAAACAACCTGTGTAAAATTTTCGATCCCGATTTCGGTCTATGTCAGTCCATATTGACATTTAGCTCCATTTTGACCACCTCAAGCAATAATTTTATATTTTTTTCAAAAAAAAAAAACTTAGAGTGTAGATTCTTTTATTTCTATAAAAAAAACTAGCAAAACATGCCTGTACGTAGCACAGGCAGTATGATTCATACTATTATAAAATATATGTACTTTTAAAAATTCATAATAATTAAAAATATAGTATTTTTTGTATAAGTTATATTGTAATAAAAAAGGATATTTATTTATATATGTGATATTATAAAGATTTCGCTCAATGTCATTTCATATTCTAACATTATTTTAAGGTCATCTCTTCAAATCATAGTAATCATAAAGTATATATTTTTCTTCCATAGTTTAGTTATAGAAATACAAGTGCATTAGTGACTTGGGTATTAGCTAATATTTTAGCAGAACTCTTTCATTTACAAAAAAGAGAAAAAAAAATGCAGTGAGCTCTGCTCAGAGATCATAAAAAATTGAAAGCACCAAACCTAGAAATAAAGAATAATATGGCAAGTAGGACACACACACATAGGCACACACACGCACAGATAAAAGAAAAATTTACTCATGCTTACCCAATTCATATATTAAAATTTTATTAAAAATATATATATAAATGAAATGTTTTTTTATCAAAACTATATTAAGATAGTAAGAAATCCAAAAAAAATAAATCCTGACAAGGCCACAATGATAATAAGAAGGAATGTATAAAATAAGAGAACTTTTATTTGTTTAAAATTAATTACAAATTTCACTTAAACATAATTTTAAAATCATAAGAATTATTTGGTGGGCCCATCACATTTTCATATTTATACTTTGAACAAAGAGCACTTTGATAATAATTTGAAATGAAGAAAAGAAGGAGCGAAGAGATAGACACTCAAATTTATATGCTAATTTTAAAGAGAAAAGGAATTGAAAGAGTCCTAGTACTAAGAAATGCACTTTAGTTGATAAAGTTTATAAATTTAAAATCTAAGTTTACAAATAAAAGAACTAGCTATTTGAACTCAAAATCTATCTCAGCTCACTCACCCCATTTCAAAAAAAAAAAAAAAGTGAAATAACCCAAATGCCCTCTCATTCTCTGTCCACTCTCCTTTCCCTCATCTCACCCCCCCCCCCCCTCCCCCCTTCCATTCTCCCCCTTCCCCGAGGGAGAGAAAAGAAGAGGGAGAGGAAGAGAGAGGAAGAGGGAGAGAAAGAGAGAAAGGAAGAGGGAGAGGAAGGGGAAGGAGACCAGCCAGCTCCCTTTGCCAAAGCTGGTGACCATCGCCGGGAGGGGGAAGTGGGGAAGGGGAGAGAGATGGGGGAAAGGTGAGTGGGGAGAGAAGGGGAAGGCATTTGGGACATTTCAACTTTTTTTTTTTAAATGAGGTGTGTGAACTGAGACAGATTTTGAGTTCAAATAGTCAGTCCCACAAATAATTGATGAACAATATTATTGGATTTCCTAAAAAACAGGAAAGACTAGTTACTGGCTAGCATTGCACTTTCTAGAAAATATAAAATATTGGCTTGTGGCAATTGGTTATTTTAACCATCCTTCATTTTAAATAAAATTGAAATATCAAAATCTCTCCTGATTCATAATTGGGTTAAAATTAATTTAAAATTTGAGCCAATTTCGTAATCAATTACAAAACTAAACTCAATTGAAAAATTGAATTCCATCACATTCATATATTATAATGGAAAGCCCCTATTATATATCAACTGTAAAATAATCACATGCCATATTATGTGTTGAGACTGGATAATGCATGTCTAATTTTAAATTGTCACGTATACATAGCTTATCAATTATTTATTTTGAATGTTGATCTCAATTTGAGAAGAAAGTCTATTTTATCTTGACAAATGGAAGTAAAGCTCTTGATTGAGCTGCAAGGATGAAAATAGATGAAGGAAAGCACTCTAGAAGAATAACATGGGGTTGCAAGTGGTTAATGGTTATGTAGAGAATTATCGTAACTTTCACCACCAAGTGGGGCTATTAATGGCTAATAGTTACCCTACTGACAAAACCCCTATATATATATAGGGCATCTTCATGTGCATACGTCCCTCACAAACTTTTCATGCACACTTTTCAATGGGTCCCACAGTGGACCCCACCAAGGGATGAGACTGGGGGAGGGATGGAAGATCCATGCAAAACCACTTCACATATTAAGTTTAGCCCCAATCACATGTCCCTCACCCTTTCATCCATGGTTCACAAATATATTTTATTAGGATCAGTGTACAATCAATCCAATGGTCCAGCAAATTCTGATATGACTGAAACTTAGTGCGTGTACTTATCAGGGTGTCTCATGTGTGTTGTAAGGTTTAGAATGGGTGATAAATGGGCTTCACCTAGAGTTCTCATGAAAAAAGTGGTGAGGGACAGATTCACCTATATATATATATATCTTCCTCTATGCATCTGTCCCTCACAATATGATGAGAGACACTCCTTTTTAGACCTAAGAAGGTCAAAAAGGTGTCATGAGGTTTGATAGTTTTATCTCTTTGTATATTAATACTTTCCAAAATGGAAGTGCCCCTCATCATAGTGTGAGGAATAGATGCATAGTAGTTTTGTCTATATCTAGGAATTTGATGTTAAAAGAAACCCCATGTTGGTCTGAGGAGGACCAGATTTAGGTTTTTTTTTAAGTAAAACCTTTTTAGAAAGTTTTCATAAGAAATGAAATGATTTGAAGATATTTAGAACTCTAGAATTTCAAAATTTTTTGAAGGAAGTAGAATGAAGGTTCACTTTTTCTCAAGGACAAAATTTATCAAAGGATTACCAAACCTTATTTTCAATAAACCACATATACAACTTTCAATATTTTGGTTCAAAAGCTTCAACCATGTTTTCTGAATTTCTTAGGAAAAATAGGATGACCTTTTGAAATTTAAACTTATAACTTCTCCTAGCTTACTTGAGTAGACCTGGTCCGATTAACTTCGGTGTGTTAATTTGGGTGATATGAGGAAGGGTATACTTTTTGAAAAAAAAAAAAAAGAGATAAAATTTGGCCCAAAATTGAGTGTTAGTGGAGATTTTTTTTAGGGAGTATGTGCAGAAATGAATAGTGAATATGTGCAGAAATGAATAATGGTTAGGTTTGCTCCCTAGATCTTAACTTTTCTTATACCGTATGAACTCAGAAATTTTTGCATTGGAAAATGAAAGTGACAAAAATTTTGGATTGGACCAGAGGATAAGTCCACCTAGGAATATGTGTGAAAGCTACCTCTAGCTCAAAAAGAATGCTACCATACACATTAGTGTGAAAGCTACCAATGAAGGTTTGATTTTAAAAATAGAAGGAGGCATTTTTTAAGTAAACAATAGCATGCCAACTCCCCATAGTTACTTTCAGAGGAAGTCTATAATACCTTAATTCTAAGAAAGTCAGAATATTTGAGGGGGAATTCTGTATTCAATATAACTATGGAACATTTGGAAATTGATTTGATGTATACACTTGCAAAATGCATACAAGTTTGGTATACCTTTCGAGAAGGTTTTTGAAATTAGGAATGTAAACTGGATTTTAAAAAGCTTGATATTCTGATTATTCCGGAGGTTGAAAATATTCGACTTTACTCAATTTTTGTTTGGAAAATTTCTCTTGATTTGTTTTGTTTTGTTTCTATTGTTCTTCGGGTAAATGAATTTTATAGGTATATGCACTGCAAACCCTCTTCAGGCACAACTCGTCTAGTAAGAAGAACCTAGGGTTTTAAAGGTTTACTGTCTACGATAAATACAATCGAAAAAGCCGCGAAAGTGGCTTTGTTTTCTTTGTTTTCAGTTGTTTTTTTTCGTAGGATTAGTTAAGTCAAAGGACTTTCCTCTTGTTTGCAATTTTTGCTAGGGACAAGAAAAATGCTAGTTGGGACATGTGTTAAGTCCATGAAATTGCATCATTTCATGTAGAATTATGGACTTAATTAGCTTAAATGCATTGTTTTCACTAAATTTCATCATTTCATGCATTTTCCCTCCTAAGTTGAGATTTCAAGTAAATCATACACATTCTCTTCATCATTCCATGATTTCATACAAATTTTTAAATATTCAAAAAATCTTAGTTGGATTAGGACTTTTTTTGGAGGAGTCCCAGTTCAATCAGGACTCTTCAATACTTTACTAGTTAAGCTAAATTTATACAGAGAATGAGAATTTGAGGACCCCCAAAACCCTAGGGGGGATTTTAAAAAGACTCTTAATTGCATCAAGACTTTGACATGGGACCCATTATAAAAACAAACAGTCATCTCAGGTTATACATTAGTGAATTGAAACTGAGAAAGAAGAAAAGGATTTACCAAATGGACCCCACACATGCATAAATGTAGTCTCACATATGAAAGGATCGACGAAAGGGAGCGCCCCTCATCTTATTTTTTGAAGAGTCCTAATTGAAGAAAAAGACCTCTCATGAGGCCCACCATTCAAGCAAAGCAAATGTCCCACATGGCAGGGTCCACATTAGTTGTAGATTTAAATTAGTTTGAATTATCTCTTAATTAATTTAAAGAGGATAATTTTGGTGGAGATAAAAGCAAAGGAGTTTTAATGAGCCACAATCTGATTCTCATTTGTTGGATTCAAATTCAAAAATTGTGCAGAGATAGAGTCCTTTTCAATTCAAGATTTGAAAGTCAATTTCGTTTTTCTCAAAACAATATATCTTAAAACAGTCATAGCTCTCAATCAAAGCATGGGATAGATGCAATCTACCTACCATTAGAAAGCTCTTTGAAAGTAGATATTCGTGGAGTCTAAGATTTCACAAATCAAAGCTAAAATGACAAAGTTATAACCTCGAAAAGTTTATTATACATTTTTAGACAGTATTAAAAATCTCTTATCAAGATGGGCCCAATGTTTGATGTCTCTAAAGACGAAACTGAGTAGAGAACCGAAGCCAATTCTAAGTCCACTTAACTTGGCCAACAAATCATATCTGCTGCAGAGGATGATTTCAAGTCAGGAAGATGCCTAAGTTCAATGAATCTGAGAAGTTAGAAAATTATAAAAGGAGGGCACAATGGGAATTGATCGTGAGTTCCAAGTGCAGAACAGCGATGTAGTAATAAAACTGGTGAGACCAGGTCGATCCTCAGGGAGCAATGTGTTTAAGGTATTTTTTTTCAACTTGACTTGCCTTAAAATAAAAATCTAAAACTAACCTAATTAAAATCTAATAAATACAAGTGTCCTACTTACCAAAATTAAATTAGTTACAAACCAATGAAAGAAACTTTCCTAAATCTAAAATTCCTAAAATAAAACTAAAGTTACTGCAAAACTAAAACACAAGTTAGAACTTCCAAAAATAAAAACTAAAATTAGAATCTTACTAAACTAAACAATGTTAAAAAAAAATAAAAAAAAGTTAGAAACTTTCCTAGGTTAGAATTTCCAAAACTAGTAAACTTTCCAATTTAAAACCTTCAATTAAAACAAGTTTAGAAAGATATTTAATTCTGAAAATTAACTAAAGCAATCAAAAACATAAAACTAGAAACAAATTTAAAATTAGAAAGTTAGTAAAATTAATAATGCAATGCATGCCATGAGATGCTGAAAAATTCTAAGTATGAAAAACTAGTATGTTGATGCAAATATTATGCATGATTTGAACTATTCTAATGCATCCTAAATCTAAGTTTAATGGCTAAAATTTATGCTCTACTGATGCAAGAAACTAACAAAAAAAAAACAGAATTAAAAAAGGATCTAAAACGAAAAAGTTATGAATGCATGAATATGACAACTTTGCAAAATTCTGTGCCGGAATTCTGATTCGGGTTGACTGATTGGCAAAGTTTAAGCCTCTGGTTTACAAACCTTCCGAAATTATTTTGATCTGAAATTTTGGAGAATGAAAGACCACATCCTAAAATTTAATATTGCCAAGTTTTAAAGAAAAATATTGTGATTTGACTGGTCTACCCACTTCGAACTTTTTGCCAAAAACTGTTTTTTTGCAGTTTGCTGAAATTGTTTTAAGTTGTGCTGTTTGTATATTAAATCTGAATTTAATCATTAGATTCAGATCTGAAGGCTTAATTTTTATCAACTTAAATTTGCACAAAATCTTATGATAAGAAAATAGATGTAATGATTCCTAATCCAACCATCAAACTAAGCAAAAACAAAACTTAAAATCCATGTGAATATAACAAGAAAAAAACAAAAGTGCAGAAAATAAAATAGAAGTGCAGGAAAATAAAATTGTAGAAATTTAAAATTAAAAGTGCAATGAAAGAAAATAAATATTACAGGAAGTCAAAGGCGGTATAACTGAAGTCAAAGGCGGTAATAACAAGAAGTTAAAGGCGGTATATTTACTCAAATTCTCCCTTAGTCTAGGCCTAATAATTTCTTAAAGTATGCTCTTTATTTGGGTCGTCAATCCAAACAAGAAAAAACACAAATCAAACAATCATACAACCATAAGAATAAGAAAAATAAAAAGATGAATATTATTGAACTAGTATGACAATCCTTTACATAAGATGAAAAAAAAAATTAAACCAAAAGATTATACATACTAGGATGGAAAAGAATTCCTTCTTCTAGTTGATCTTCAAGGTTGGTGGTGTGGCTTTAGGGCTAAGCCTCCTTGATGACTTGAGATGGAGAGACAAGAGAGGGAGAGATGGAGTGAAGAAATCTAGAGGTGGGAGGTGGGTAATTCTTCCATGAAGAATATGGGAGAAGGGTACCCTATTTATACTTTTTCAAGTCCTACTCCTTCTCAAACTTTAAAATCTTAAAAATAATTAAAAAATTGTAAGAAAAAAGGCTCCAAACAATGCTTTGAATGTGCAATATCCTTGGGGATTTTTTTTTTCTTTTTATTTTTCTCTTCTTTCCTTGCTTTCTTTGTCTAGAAGTCCCTCTTGGATGCTTCTTTCCTTCTTTGTCATTGCCACCTTGCATTAAGATCTTTTGAGAGATGAAATAGGGATAAGAATCCTCTCTTAGAATCAAACTTGGCCCACATGAGGTGTAGAACTTCCCCTTTTATCTCTTTGCATCGTCAACTTTCCTTTTTTGGAAAGTTATCATTGTTGGCTCCGAACTTGAAGAGATCTTCTAGATAATTCTCCCTTGATTTTTTTCCTTTACTTTTTCAATCAAAATTTGATCCAAAATCCTCTTTTGGACGTGGAATAGCTAGTTTGGATACTTTTTTATTTTTTTTTCAATTAAATCTTCTCCTTCTCCAAAAAGAACTCCTATGTGGCTTTCCTTGTCAATCTTTGATGAGATATTCTTCAAATTCTCTTCAAAATCTCTTGAAAATGGGCAACAAATAAATGGACCCCATCTTGGATGTTTTACAAGTGTGCCCCACACATGTGCATGTATGTGTGGGACCATGAAGCCGACTTTTTACAATTTTCTTCTAATTTCCTTTTCTCTTCAATTCTGCTCTCCTTTCTCTTAAAAATCAATTCCTTGCCTCAATTCTTTACAAATGGGATCCATATAATCAATTTCCTACAAAACAGATGTGAATTCATATGAAAAGATAACTTTACCCCTAACATCACATATGCATGACTGTGAACCCATTTCTCATGAAATAATAATAAAAATGTACATCATTCTTCATGATTTTGTATGAATGAACTAATGATGAAGAGAATTCAATTTATTTCATGAGAAAAATTATTTTCACAAAACTTTCCAAAAATAGACTTTCTAAAAATAGCAGGTTTCATGAATTTATGCAAAAAGTGTGATTTTTAAGCAATTTATGCAGAAAAATATAAAAATGAATTTAAAATGAATTAACCCATTATATCACACTAAATGAGGCTCTTTCAAGTTAATAAGTCCTTAAAATGGGTTAAAATGTGTATAAAAATATGCATTTTTAAAGACTCATCACACCCCCCAACCAGCGTTTTGCTAGTCCCTAGCAAAAAATGCGATAAAATATGAGGTTTCCATCCTAACCTAATCTAATCTTAAACTAATGCAATGCAATAAAATTAAACATGAATGCAACGCCACTTTTGCCGACACTCTCGACTGCATTTAGCGAATGCAGCAAGCCCTTAAACCCCTAGGTTCCCCCTAGTGGACGAGTTATGCCTCGTGAGAGTTTGCAGTGAATATACCCACAAAATCCTCTTCTCTTTTTTTTTAATGAAGAAAAAAAATGAATAAAAGCGAAAAGAAATGCCCCAAAAGAAAATTCACTCATATCAGATATTTTCGAAATCTGGAATAATTACACTTTCAGACTTTTCAAATTCCGGTCCACAATTCTATTCTCAAAAACTTTCTCAAATTCAAACCAACTTGCGTGCATTGTGGGAAACTGTATACATCAAAAACCTACTTCGGATATTTTACAATAATGCTACAAAAATAGAATTTTTCCTTCAAATAGTCTGATCCCCTGAAATTTAGCAAAAAGAAATTTCCTCTCAAAGTTACTAAGATAGCTGTCACTTTACTATTTACTTCGGTTGGGCTCTTTTTCTTTCACTATCTTTTTACGACGCAAGAGTTCCCAAGTTCATACGATATAAGAAAAGTTAGAATCCAGAGAGCAAATCTAGTCCTTGTCCTTCCCCGCACATACTCCCTTGCAAACTCTTACGGACACTCTTCACTCTCTTACTTTTTCCAACGTAGAATTTTCCAAGTTCAGTCCGTATGCTTAGTCCGTATGCAAAAGTTGGGATCTAAGGAGCAAGCTTAGTTCGTATGCTTTTCCGCACATATCCCTTAAAAATTTCTACGGACACTCGTTGGGCCATAATTCATCTTTATTTTCTTTTTTTTTCTTTTCTTTCCTCTGACTGTGCAATGTTTAGGTCCCTTAAGCTTTCTAATTAACCCATGTAGCGAGCGTTAGGCCAATGACTCCCAAACCAGATGGCTTTAGGGCACTAGATATGGAAATATCCCTCCGGGCTTACTAGCTCGAGTTAAAAACGCTACGAACCCAAACTAGTCATAAATTGCTCATTATATGCTCTCTTTTATTTTCACTCTTTTTTCTTCTTTTTTTTTAACCAAAGTAAACACTAGGCGGCAATTCTCATTTCACTCGAATTAATTCATTTTGGTTCCAAAAATGAACCAGGAAACAAAAATATTTTAAAAACTAAATTTCAAGTTCACATTGTATTCTCCAAAAAAAATTCCAAAAACAAACAGCATCAGAGCTTCATATCCGAAATTTCGAAAAATGTATACGCGTATGTATGTGAAGAGCAAGTTTTGGTAATCTTCTGATAGGTTTTCTCCTTTAGAAAATGCAAACTTTCTTTTTACATCCTTCCAAAAGTATCAAAATTCCATATTTTTATATATCTTCAAATCGCTTCAATTCTTTTAAAAATTTTCTTTTCCAAAATGAAAAATAAATACCAACGAAAAAAAAAAATTTCCTGTCCTAATTTTTTTGTTTTTTAAAAAAAACTACAATCATTAAAAACTAACTAAAATGATAAAAGTGATAGAAAAGTCAAAAAAAAATTTGTCTAAAATTGGACAAGCATGCTTGTTCCCACCCCCCATCCTAAGATGAACATCGTCCTCGATGTTTATGCATGCAACGCAGAACTGTAAAAATAACATGAGGAAATCTAAATGTAAATGAGAGTAGAGAGAAAAAGTCACCTGAAGATGTGTTCGAGCTGCTCCCTGTCCAAAGTTAGACAAAACAGAAAAACAAGAACAAAAAGACAAGAAGCTACTCTAAAAGGAAATATCTACTCTAAAAAGAAAAGAAACAAAAACCTACACTACTGGATTTGAAATCTTGAGTCCACCCGGATCCCAAATGAAATTTTCCTCCACACAGTTTACAAGAAACACAGAAAGAGATGAAACCATGAGGACTGCATTTAGCGTATACATTATTTGATTTTCTTTTTTTTTATTACATTAGTTTTCTAATTTTTCTAGTTCTAATTCCAATCAAACTCCTTGTTTTCTGATTTTAGTTTAAAAGTTCAGTTTTTAATTTAACTTGATACAATTCTCTATGGGATCGACATATTCTTGCCATTGTTTATTACTGACAACTGTGTACTTGAAGTAAAACTAATTTAAAATCTCATCAATAGGTGTCCTAGGCTATGGCATGAAGATAGTGCAGAGCCCAATTATTCCAAAAGAAATTCTACACCTATTTATCCATTGGATTAAAGATTGAGCATGGCAGCAAAACCACTGCAGCCCAACAAAGATGCAGAGAAGATAAGGTATATTGGATGAGCTCTAGTCTTCCTATATAAGAAAGGATTTGTTTTATCTCCAACCCGAGAGTCTTTTGTGAATATTATCAAGGAGGGGTTGACAATCTTTGAATGTAAGCTTCTTTAAAGATAAAAGGATACCCAAATAACGAAATGAGAACTTCCCTTCTTCCACACCCAACTCCAAAGATATAAGCTGCATATTGTTCTCATTTGTGTTGGAGAAAAAGATTGTGCTTTTTGTTCAATTTATTACAAGCTCCGAGAATCTCTTAAAGTCATGTAATAGAGCCTTTATATTCCCTGCAGCCTAGGGGGAGCTCCTGCCAAAGGTGATAACATAATCTGCAGAAAGTAAGTGAGAAATTTCTATTTCTCTTTTACAAAAAAGAGCCGTAATTAACATGGATCTAGCACAGATATCCATTGGTGTTGAAAAAAATTCCATGATAACTGTAAAGAGAAAATGAGACAGGGGGCACCCTTGATGCACTTCTCTAGTTCCAGGAAAATATCCAATTGCCTACCCATTGAGAAGGATAGAATAATGAGGGGAAGTAGCACATGTCATAATCAGATTTGTGTAATGCTATGGGAAAGCCATGGTTCTAAAGCTACTTTCAAGAAGTTCCATCTCACACTATCATAGGCCTTAGCCAAATCAATCTTCAAGTACATTTTTGGACATACTTTATTTAAATGAGATTTATAAAGAAGGCCTTGTGCCAATAGGATATTGTCAGCAATAGATCTTCATAGAATAAATACAAATTGTGAAGGGCCCACCAATTTCATCATCATTGTCTTCATCCTACCACTAAAATCCTAACAATTATTTTATAGAGCCCATTTGAGAGCAATGGGTCTGAACTTTTTAGGAGTCATAACATTTTCCACCTTAAACCATTTTGTTTGCAAAAAGGTAATAGTTGTTAATAAAAAGAACAGCCTATCCTATATAAGAAGCTCTCTTAGAGGTTTTGAGTAGGTGCGTACCTAAAAAATAAATAAAATAACAAATATCATTTTTGATGATTATAAAACGTTTATGGAATATTAAAAAAATCATCAAGCAAGTATTAAAGTGCGAAACAAGTCCAAAGAATAATAAAACCGAGAAAAAACTAGTGATAAGTTGTAAACATTCGAGATCTTGGAGGTTATATAAATAGAACACTAGCATAATAACCGGTGTTGAGCACACATATAGCCAATATTGCAACTTAAATATTTTTTTATTAAAAAAGTATCATAAATTTTAAAATGAAATCAAAAGAGAAAAAAAGGTTATTGTTCACTTGAAATGAGTTGTGAAGGATGATCACAATTAAAATAAACAAACAAGAAGACAGGAGAAAGGAAAAGTAAATGCACAAAAGAATTTACAATTTTATTCCATTCATGAGTTCAATTTTACATGGGTTCTGATCGTTAACCTCACTGGTGCAAGTTTTTTACATCTATTTTTACAACTCCCCCGTCTGGTCTCAAATGCTCAAAATAAGGAGAATTAAAAAAAACAAAAAAAACAAAAAAAAAGAAGAAAGGTAGACTATATGGGGTCACCGACAGTGGCACTGGCTGGCCAGTGACTTAAGTTACTTGTTGCATGCATTTTTTTATAACATATTTTAACCTTTCAAGAATAAAAAATATAAAAACTATAGCTTGACTTCCAGCATTCTACCAAATTGGGTGGGATGTGATGGGTTAGAATTGGATTGTCAATTAAGCTTTCCTTGTAATCTGTCACTAGTTTTCTAAATCATGCCAAAGGGCCAATTTCGAGGGAGTTAGTTATTTTTTTGTACCAGTGGAGTGTCCAAAGTTGTGTCATTCCGAGGACATTTTTTGGTAAGCTAGAATGATAAACACAACAAAATCAAGGACCTCCATAGACTCCTTAAGTGAAGAAAACAAGGAAAGTCCTAAAAGACAAGTGCTTGGAGGTTTTGGGGTGGTTTCTTTATTGTTTAGGAGTTTGGTTTTGACCCTCTAACTGTGTTTTAGGGGTTTATAAACACCTTGAAAGTTTTTAGGGAATCCCTCTAGAATGGATTAACGCAATCAATCTCAATACTATATGTATAAACAATCAACTACACATCAAAAATAAACTATACAAAAGCACACACCACAAAAAGACACAATTTTTACATGAAAACCCAAACTAGGAAAAAACTACAATTGAAAATCAAGCGCAATGAATCATATCATAGTTATAAGAGATATACTCACAACCCTTATTCAGTTCTTACATAACCTAAGAACTTCTTGTTGAAAATTTAGACTAAAAGCATACTTTTATGTATTTATTTTTTACTGATTTATTTATTAGTAAAGTTTTTCTTTTTATCTTAATGAGAATTTATATGGGCAAATGTTACATTATTTTTTATTATGCATATAATGTGTCTTTTATTCTATAAAGTAAATAAATTGGTGTGTAGAGTTCAGTTTATACACGGAAAACTTATTTGTCTGCTTTTATAGAATATAAGTTCATATTGTTCACAATCTGGATGGAGTTGGACATACCATTTATATGATTGTAGCATCATGTTTTAGCAAACTTGTCTTGGCTGTGAGAGACGATATAGTTTAGACTCGTAATGCTAGTACGCTTTGTATTTATTGAACAGGATCGCTTTTAGATTTATTGTCTTTATACTAACTATATAAGACGATTAACATCCAAATGGTTATTATGAGTACTTGTACTCCTAATCCCGATATAAATAATAGACACATATATTTAGTGTTTGGCATTTTGATTTACAAAAAAAGTGAAACCTTTTATGGGTCAATAATATTAGTAAATTGAATATCTACATTACATGTATGGTGGATATTAGTTTATTGACGGAATCCACGTTTCGTAACAAGGATTGATGATATTCCCTTAATGAAGCTTATAAATTTTAATTATATCAAACCCTACAGGTAGACTTTGTATCCGACATATCAAATAAGTTAAGTATAAGGTCTCAAGGAATTATATAGATATCGATTACATATAGATGCCAGTAATTATTTAATCAATGTATATCTAAAATCTTAACATGAGAAGATTAATAAGCATTTCATAACAAGAAGCTCGAAATATAATTTTTAAAATAAGGACAAGAATGCAAATATAATTCTCTAGTGGACTGAATTATAATTTATGAAATTAATATTCTAATTTGGATCGAATTAAGGTTTCCTATTTCCATAAGAAGCCTATTCCTTGTTTTAAGGTCTCTATTATGGCCTATAAATATAAGCTATTACCCTTTAGGAAAAATGCAAAAGAAATCTTATTTTTTAGAACAAAGAGAATTCGCAGAAGATGGTCATACCTCGGTGCAAGTCGAGCATAAAAGAATACAGTAGAAGGTCTTGAGATTTTCGAGTTGCTATAAGATCGAAATCAAATCAAAGAGATCTCGCAAGTATGGTTCTTAAATCATCATCATCTAAAGTCATTTCTGCAGTAATCTGTACGCAATATCTATGGATCTTGGAGGCTCCCTCCAACACTTGTGATTCTCATTGTACAACACTCCGATGCAACGACTCTCTGCTGTCCTCTGTTACAAATCCAAGTACCTGGACACTTCCTAGAAGTTATACTTGACTCCTCAAAACAATCTTCTACGATTAAAAGATGATCTTCTACAAAGAAATGTAGAAGACAAGAATCTATAGAGCAGAACTTTAGCCCTTCAACTCTCCAATTAAAAAACTCCAGAGAAGATAATCTCCAATAAGTAATTTTTACTTTGAACAATGAGATTTATATCTTATGATTGAGAAAGAACCTATTATTATAACCCCAAATTTATGCATTATAAGTGTATTCCAACCAAGAAAGGAATTTACACCAAATAGGAAAGTTTCACCTAAAATCGGAATAAAAATTCGAAAGACTGTGAATTTTCCACACAGGTCCAATCGATTGAATTGGGCAAGTGCCTTTAATCTTCACTCGATCAATCAGGCAACCCGCTTCAATTTTTTGGATTTTCTTCATTTCAACTTTTATAAAACTCTGTTGCCTCTTCAAACTCATAGTTCAAAAATAAATAGAAATACAATTTCGACTAGGACTTGAGTTTTGTCCAATCCATGAAGTTAGCCAACGTACAGATTTCCTTTCATACCTTGAAGTAGGGAAGATGAAGTTTATCTAGCCAAGGAGAAAGAAGTTTATTTAGAAAAGTCTTCTTCTTGGTAGAGTTTCTACAGAGCTTTGGGAGTGATGAATTCTTTAGAGAGGTATCTCCAAAGAGCTTGTTGTTCCAAATGTTGTCCAAAGGCTCCTATTTATAGACTTTTGAAGAAGGAAGTTGCAAGTAGTGGAGACAATGTGCACCACCTACTATCCATACTAGACTGTTTGCAGTTTGTAGGTGATAGTCGATAGTTGAATTGGTCAACATATGCCATAGTGGGTGAAACCATCCCAACATGCGAAAAATGGTTCTGAACGGTGCGTCAGTGGTTGCATGTATCAGCCGCCGACGGGTACGTGTGGCGCATGCCGGTGGTCTATAAGGGCTGGCCGCCTAGTTTTGGCCATGGGTATGTCAACAGTTGCTAACAGTGCACCAGTCTTTAAATTTTCACTACTTTTTCTTCTCTTCAATTTTCTCTAAAAGCTTAGGAATTTTTCCTAATGACTATCTAAGCTTGGTTTAAACTTTAATCCATGCTTGAACCTTGGGTTTGACAAATTTTGACCTATCAATTGTTTGTCCCTTTTGGAGGTGTCTAATCGGTTGCCCCTTGTTGCACTTGAAATTTTTATTTTTTGTATGTCAACAATTAGGAGATACCTATAATGTAATCTAAGAGCTAATTGCATGGAAAAGAAAGAGAAGAATTGGAAAGCTAAAAGAATGGTAGAGTTTGGGTAGAAAGGAAAGTATTGGGAAAAAAGAAAAAGGATAAGTGGACCTTTGAAAAGTGGGGAGTATAATTGGTTGGTTTGGATAAAGAGACAAAGAGGTAGTTTTGCTTGAGATAAGTGGCGAGAAAACCAAAATGATTTGAGAAAAAAATAATAATTAACTGTCAAAATTAAAGTCAAAACCCTTGGCTTTAATATATTATAATGGCATAAAAAGGAAATAGAAGGATCGGAGAAGAAAAGGAATGGTAGAGTTAAGGTAAAAAGGAAGGTATTGTAGAAAAGAAAAGAGAAGTGGAACTTTGAAAAGTGGGGTAAGTGGGTGGTTTGGATAAAGAGATAAATAGGTAGTTTTTACATGTGATAAGTTGAAAGAAAACTTAAAAGATTTGAACGTATAATAACTAACTGTTAAAATGATAACTGATAGTCAAAATTAAAGCCAAAACCCTTATGGCACATTTGGTAACAGTCCACACTAGGGAGAGGAATCTTTAATCAGGATGATTCCTTTGTTCTCCTTGAATCAAGATATCAATATTGAGGATTTCTAATGCGAGGAATCATTGCGTTTCGCATTTGATTAACAACTAGGATTTCTACTGACAACACTAAACTACATCCAAAAGTCATTTTTTTACTAAATTCTCAAAATCCATGATGAATCAAGCCATAAAATCTCATCTGCTAATCACTTTTGTTATTCTAGAGATTTTGAATGGTTTAGATCAGGCAAGTGTGGCCCACAGAAATAAAAAAATAACTTTAATGATTTGAAAATTTTCATATATATCTCAAAATTCATGAAGAATATATGGGTGAAATTTGATCCTATGGTAGTTTTTGGTCTTGTGAGGGTTATAAACAGTTTGAATTATATTTATAGGGCTCACGGGATACATAAAATTGGAAAACACAAATTGCCATTATATCTCATTTTTGGCACTAGGCATATCAATTGTTCTAAGTAGTTCTAAGTTTTTCATGTTTCATGTGGAATCAAGATCCTAAATTTGAGCTTTTTTGACGGTTCAGATTATTCAAATCAGGCCCATGAAAGTCAAAATATCGCCATCTATTGGTCTGAAATCTTTGAAAATATCTCTAAATCTGTGATGCATCAACGGCTGATATTGGTTCCCATACCCATTTTTAGCATTTTAAAGGTCATAGCCGGCTCAAATCGTCTTTTGTGGACCCAGAAGATCAAAAAATTGAGAAACACGTCCCATCCAAAAAAGACGTGCGATAACTTTAGCTCCGCAAATCTTCCCATGCGAAGATATGCGGAGTCCGATAGGGAAGTATCAGACCAACCTTTTATGTCCTTCCAATGATATCAGTAGTCAATGGCTTTTTTAAGACTAACTTGCCAAACATGGTATTCTTAGTTTCCGGGGGTAAATGGCAATGGAATCCTCAGCAAGGACCGCTACCAAATGTGCCCAGGGTTAATATATTATGATGGCACGGAAAGAAAATAGAAGAATCAGAGAAGAAAAGGAATGATAGGGCTTGGGTAGAAAGAAAAGGAGAAGTGGAACTTTGAAAAGTAGGGAGCATAAGAAGGTGGTTTGGATAAAGAGATAAATGGGTAATTTTGCATGAGATAATTGGAAAAAAAAAACTGAAAAAGCTTTGAAAAAAAAAGAATAACTAACTATTGAAATCATAATTGGCAATCAAAATTAAGCCAAAACCCCTTGGCTTTAATATATTATAATAGAATTAATTGGAGTTGACTAATAAAATTATAACTAAAACCCTTGGCTTTAATATATTATAACCGAATTAATTGGAGTTGACTAATAAAATTATAACTCGAAAGAAAAAGCTAGCAAGACTATGGAGGAGAAGAATTTAATATTATAATAACTTATATGCTCTAATAGCCATGGACCTGACTAAGCTTGGGTCGACATGAGCAAGATTGACATGTTGTCCGCCTAAGTTTTTTACATGGGATGGGCCAAGTGTTGGGGAAAAGTCCCATATCTGCAATCAACAAATCAATCACAATGAACAAATACAATCAAACCATCAACTAATCACATATATAAATATAGCAAGTTTAGGTGTTCGGCAAGACTGCTTAAATTCACGGGGAAGAGAAACTTGTACATCATTCTCCCGTCTCAATCCTAGGGAGTTACGGTTCCAATACACCATTATATATAATTTGCAATTTCTTTAGCCCTAAAAAAAGCCTTTCTTAGCCCCCAAGGAAACCTATACACAATGTCTAAAGTACCCTTGACCCTAAATCTCGATCCTAGTTAGCCCAAATGAATTGACCTAACTAAATCAAAATTCAAGAAAAAACCCAAACACTAGGCTGGGCTTGTTTGAAACTTGTCCATGCTCCACTCATTTAGTTATCATCCCTTACACTTAAGCCTAGGTACAACCGATTGATTTAAAAAAGAAAGCCGTTTCTTAGTATAGCCCATGGATGAGGTATTTCTATTGTATTAAATTTATGGGCTGGGCTGGCAAATCTATGAGATATTGTGGACCAGGACCGAATCTTAGGCCTGGCCACCACCAATGGACCTAAAAAAACATTGCTCTAGCTGGCCTATGTGCGGCTTTAGCTCTTATGGACTTAATTATCATCTAGGGTAAGGGTGGCAAAACACGGCCTAACTCTCTATCCCAACCCTAATCTGACCCGTATTTGACCTGCAAAAAATACGGATGGTCACAAGTCAACTTTATTTGACCAGCACAAAAATGGATTGGGTTAGGATTAGCCCATTTAACCCACAAGACCTGTATTTGACTACTAAGAAAGTAATTTATTTTTCATTCGTCTCGCTTTTCAAAACTTTCAATGAAAATATATGATTTCATAATTTTGAGAAATTTTAGATTCTAGTTTCACAATTTCAAAAGATTTTAGATTAGGTTCTCCCCAGTTTCATTCTACTTGACTCAAACAAACTCTCCAATTGAGGGAGCTCTACTCTCCACATGAATGTTTGTTGCAAACCACTAAGATCTTAAAACTACAATTATGCAAATGATTTATAGTTACTATGTTTTTTTTTATAATAAACTATCTCACCTATCAAAAGGAAAAACAAGTTAGATTTGTTTTATTTTGCAAGTTATTCCCACTATGTTCTTGTAAATCTTTTTCATTTCATTCCATGTATGCTTGCTGTATTTTTTATTCTAATGAAAGATAGATTGTTTTACAAAGAACAAAACTTCAAAATATACATCAAGAAAAGGCAAAAGCATAATACAAAAAAACACCCACCACACCCAAGTAAATGAAAAGTACCATATGAGGTTTCCTCAATACTTGACATCTAAGAAGAGTTATGTTGTAGCCCTATTTATAACTAGTTACTAGTAAGATCTAGATTCTCCATAGTCATCGATATGAAGTGTGATTATTGGTATGAGATATTTCTATTCTTGCTATCTATTTAGTCTATTGTTGATATTTTACTTTAATGAAAGGGAGAAATTATAGCATCATGATAACATAGAGTTTACAGGCTATATGAGTCACAATGTTTCATGCAGGTCAATCCGGGTTGACCTCAACGCAGTTGGAGATATTCGACCCATTTTGGGGTGCAAGATGAGCTTCAATATGTTTTACTCCAATGTTAATCCAACCTGTTTTGACACAATCCAAACCTGTTTGCCAGCCCTCTCGGGTTGCGAAAGAGTTGCTGGAGTACGGTTCCATGGTCCAGTTGATTTTGTTTTGTGTTAATCCCAATCATGTTGAATTTTTTGGGAACCTGGTTCCCTTTACCAGAGTGGATGTTTCTACCCACTATCTCTGGTTGCAGAGGTGATTGAGCAAGTGCTCATTACGTGCACCTATGAAAATGGAATTAAATTATACCAACTTTAACATTTGATAAGTTTGTATGACCACTAGTCCTTTCGCTTTTTCATTTTTCATTTTTTCATTTTCTTTCAAAAAACCACCTCTTACAGTATAAAAATCTTGATTAACCACCTTAACTCGCAATCAAATGCCATTTTTTTATCACTGGATGGGACCAACATTGTCAACAATAAAAAGGATGAAAACTTTCATAGATGATACTTGATTCAGATTCAATTGACTCGGAGTCAATGGTCTTTTCATGATATTGCACGAATCAATTCTCCTTGCATTTATCCGAAATGAGGTTCAGATTAAATTGACTTGGACTTAATTTTTCTTACATCTATTTGAAATGAGGTTAGATGTAAGGAAAAACTTTATCCTTCCAAGCAAATTCAGCCGATCCTACCAGTCTATTATCAGAAAACAGGACATTTACTAACGGTTAAGCTGGCTGACAGACTTCGTTAGATTAGAAAGGATGGTTAGTTAGACAAGTGGCAGTGGGTTAGTTTCAGGTTAAGCTGGGCACATCATAGGTACAATGTATTTGCGCAACTTAAATTAGAGACTGACAGATTGAATTTGAGTTGCATCGGCAAGTCATATTGCAATTTGATTGGGTTGGTTTTGATTAAAGTCAGATTAACAATCAAATAACAAGACATTTATATATAGTCAACTCGACCCCAATCCAGTTGTTAATCTAGTTCAGAATTGTCAGTTCATACCCAAACCCAATAACCAAAACGTTCACAATCAACCCAAATCCTCTTCGTTCGGCTTGGGATGACGGCTTCTCCTATTTACAAATAAACCCAAGAACACAGGTAGTCATTTGCAAACTCCTCAAAAAGCAGGTGTTTTTATGTAAATTTCCCTACCAAAACAGGCTAGACCCCGTTGCAAGGAATTGCTTGTTTGCAAACGAAAAAACGACTCTCTGCTCGGGAATGGCGGGTTGCGTTTTCTCAAGCATACCCAGATCACGAACTCCCTTCAATCTTTGGAAAATCTACAGGAATTCAAGCCTCATTCAAGTTCCAATCTCGAGGAATACATCGACCATTACATCCAGAGGTATTTCGTTAAATCGCATTCTGTTTTATTTCATGGCTCTATGCTCTTTTTGTTCATTTTAGTATCTCTAATTCTGCAATCTAGTTGCATGAATGGGTATCTTTTCTACTTTTGTTTGATGGGTTCTCTTTGATATTTGATTAATAAGCCAAATTCTCTTGCAAATTTTGTTCTTTGATTTTTTTCAAGAGGGTGTTTTTGTGTGTGTGCGTGTGTGTGTGTGTGTGTGGGTCTGTGGGTGGGTGGGTGGGTGGGTGGGTGGGTGACGTGGGGGGGTGGGTGGGTTTGTTTTGTGTTGAATCTATTGGCATAGATAAATCCTGTGGGGAATGAACAGAGGAAAATAGCAAAAAGTGGCTTCATGTAAAATGATCAAATTGCATCAATGGTTGAGGTTCCATTCATTTGAAGGTTTATGCACCCAAATCACAAGTAGTATTGATGTTTTTGAAGAACCACTAGCCATCCACTGAACTTCCTCTTTTTTTTTTTTTTTTTTTTTTGTGGGGGGTTGTTTGTTGGGGGGGGGGGGGGGGGGGGGGGGGTGGCGGGGCGGCGAACAGCTTATATATAAGTACTTTGTTTTATCTCAGAAATTTTCTGAAATGGTCAGGCTATTCTAAATAAAAAGTAAAAAGTGGTTTAAGGTTGTGGGCCTCCCTTATGATCAATCTAGATCCTTTCCACTCACTACCCTCTATTCAATTGGGGCCATGCTCAATTTGAAACTAATCCCAATTTTTCTCCCCTTGGACTAATCATCAAAAAGAGGTGAAATTCGGGAATCAATCGAATGGTTAGAGGAAATTCCACTTTGAAGGCCTTAAGTGTAAGGTTAGAATGAAAGATTTCACTTTGAAGGCCTTAAATGTAGGGTTAGAATGAGTCACCAACTTTTTGCGCACTACATCACAATTGAGCTTACTCATCCTGGAACTCAACCCCCTCCCCAACCACTCCGCCAAAAAAAGAGGATCATTCTGAAAGTAGCTTGCATTCATGTATTAATCACATTGGTCTGGAAATATATCCAGTACAGTCAGACTGTTTGGGAACAAGCGACTAGAAAAACGAGCTGTGCTTTCGTTCCTAATCACGTTGCTTTTAGTGACAAGCAGTCTTTCCTCCGCCTCAATCCAGATTCTCAAGTTATAAATTGTCTATATACCACGACTGCATCTGCAAAATGAGCAAACAACCTGACTAGCTCCTGATTTTAGGCCAACAAATGATAGTGGCAATTGTCACCCTAATTCATCAACCTTACCTCATCCTAAAGACCAAATTTTAGAACAGTATGAAGGTCTTATCTTAAAAATTCTTAGCTCTAAACCATTCAGCTGCCTTATCCTATGATTGTCCTCAGGCTGGTAAAACCTTATTCTGATCGATTCTACTCCCTTCGACCACCTCTATAAAAAGTAGATATGTTAAATCATTCAACTGTTTCAGAAAAACGTTCATTATCATCAAATATGGTCCGCACTACAAACCTTTGCAACCAGTTTCTCTTTTTATTATGAATTTATAATGGTCATCACAACATATTCTATTGACCTTTCGTCCTGAAGCTGCCTCGCAGTTGCATTCTGTCATAGAACACTTTTCCAAGCGACAATAACACTTGTATTCCTTGTATCTGTTGCATCCAATATTTGAGTTTTCCTTCTTTATCTTCCTTCAATTTTTATTCTCATTACTCTTCTTAAAAGATCCAAATATGGCAATTTTCACCCCTAATTTCTTCCCTTTGCACCGTATACCCAGTCAAAGCCTTTGTTGCTGCTGAAACTTCTTCTGTTCAAAAATCAAAGAAAAAAAACTCTCTATTCCTTCCTTTGAACAAAAAACAATAGCGATCCTTGCAAAGCTTCCTGAATTTCCATATATTGATCTAAATGTATGCCTTCTTTATTCCATAAAAAAGCAAGATCATGTATCCATGAAATTTTAACCTTAAAACTTCATGTTTTCCAATAATGTGTTCAACTCTATATGCTAATACTTCTATTTCGTTTCCCTTTTCTGGTTCTCCTTCAAATTGTCATTCCTTGTTTTGATGGTCGCAGCTTTCAAGTGCAATGTTTAAGTCACAGGTTTCAAGATGCTTGCTGCCAATGGGTTGGCAGTATGGGGAATTGTCTCCAAAGCATGATTCAGGAAGACGTATTCAACACTTGATGCTTTCAACTTACTAATTAGCTATTAGAAGGAGGCCCATCCTAGATCAAGCACTTCATCTACAAGGCCGAGTTTTTTGTAATCCATTTACGATGTAGATCTAAGAGACTTAGAGGATCCAAGTGAGCCCCACAGTTAGCCTTTGGGGGGACCTACAGCTAAATTCATACAGAGACCCATGTTATTTATATATTTAGAGTAGAATTTCCTGTTTTTAAAATATGGGCAAAGCAATGTTAAAATGAACATGCACTCAATGGATCCAAGTGAGCTGCACAGTTAGCCTTTAGGGGACCCATGACTAAATTCATGCAAAGACCCATGTTAATTAAATATTTAGTTTCGAATTTCCTGTTTTAAAAATATGGCAAAACAATGTCAAAATGAACCGGCACTCAATGGATTCCTAACGATAGTCGTAGCTTATGCAATTCTGACAAGCATTGCAGAGGCTATGGCCCATTTTCCAATTTGGCTTAGTAAGTTAAAAGTTTGAAGGGCCCTAGTGTGATTATAAGCCTTATTACTATTTTTGGTTTGCCAAAAAAGAAAGAGAAAAAGTCTTATTACTATTTTGTTTATATTATTTCCAAGCTGTAGTTGTTTTTGGTCATGTTAGTGCGAGCTAGTGAAATCATGAGAAGTTTACTTTGTTTTAGATACTATTTGGAAAATGAGAGGCAATTAAAGCTGGGAGCAGTAGGAAACGTCTCGGCTTAGAAACCATGTCACATAGGTCTTTATATGCATATATAAACTTCCAATTTAATACAATAAAAAATTGCCTTGTTGATCTGCTTCTGCTATCTTTTTGTTTTGGTGATGACTTCAAACCTCTTCACTAATGGTGACTTCATTACATAGTTACTCTGAATAGAGTTCTAACTCTAGTGGCTGACCATGATATCTCTTCAAATCAGAGTCGTCCTAGATAGCTATTTGTAAACTAGTTGTTCCCAGAACACCCTTGTATGCATCCTGTTTAAACCCTTTGAAAGGGTTGTTCATGTCATTGTACTTTGTATGCAGTAATATAAATACAGGGTTATCCCTCTCTTCCTTGAAGAGGGTACAACACTTTCATGCTAATCCAGAAATTGTTATGGTATTAAAGGCACTTTGGATTTAGGGTTTTATTAGAGAACAATCCTTCGTCTTCTTTTTTGGGCTAGGGAATCAATCCTCCCCCGCCCCACCCCACCCCCCCCCCCACCCCCCCCGCACCTCAGCTCTTTTTTGTCCCTCTCTTCCTTGAAGAGGGTACAACACTTTCATGCTAATCCAGAAATTGTCATGGTATTAAAGCCACTTCGGATTTGGGGTTTTATCAGAGAACAATCCTTCGTCTTCTTTTTTGGGCTAGGGAATCATCTCCCCCCCCCCCCCCCCCCCCCCCCCCCGCCGCGTAACGTCCCATGAATCTGGAGCTCTTCAGATTCTTAAGTCGTTATCATGATTACAATACCATAACATTCATTAGGTAAAATCCAACAGCAAGTCCAAGCAAAAATGAAGATTTAAAATCTCAATATTAATGTCTTAACAAGTCTTTACAGGTTAGCTAGAAAAGACAATAAATCAAAGTAAGTATTCCAAAATAGGGCTGGCCCCATCTATTAATCTAGGATGCTCTTCGATCTCTCAATCAGCGGTACATGCCAAAATCTAAATGCTGATCACCATCGTTCCCCTGCCCCGCCACGGGTGCATTACCTGTAGTGGGGCGAACCATTGATCAGTAACACTGGTGAGTAGAATTTCTAGTTCAAAGAAAATTATTATAAAAAAAATAAACTGCATCCTCCCGTGATACAAAGTATTCATAGGCTCTCTTTAAAAGAAAAGTTCATAGGCTTTCCTCGAAAAGAGAGTTTGTAATCATATTTAACAACATAGTGTGATGAATCACCATGTTTATTACTTTACACTATCATAAGGGAGTTCATATTCTTGTCGTGATAAAATTATTATCATTCTTAATTCATAATAATTGATTAAACAAGGAGGATTCATATTCATGTTGTGACAAGACTGTCACCTATTTGATTCAGAGTAGTTGTTCAATCAAGAAAATTCATATTCATGTCGTGACATGACTGTCACCCATTTGATTCATAATAGTTGTTTGAACAACGGGATTCATATTCATGTCGTGACAAGACTGTCACCCATTTGATTCATAATAGTTGTTGAACAAAGGGATTCATATTCATGTTGTGACAAGACTGTCACCCATTTGATTCATAATAGTTGTTTAAACAAGGGGATTCATATTCATGTCGTGATAAAACTATCACCCATTTGATTCATAATAGTTGTTTAAACAAGGAGATTCATATTCATGTTGTGACAAGACTGTCACCCATCTAATTCATAGAAATTCTCATGTTTCAACAAGGAAACTCATATTCTTGTCGTGACAAAAACTATCACCTTTCATTGTTCGGAGATTGATTCAATACTAGCATAGCAATGCAGATTTCATTTTAGTTCAAGGTTTCATAATAAGGATCATCATATTTAGCCTTGATCAATCCCACATACTTTGTATTGAATTCTTGCCCCACTACGCATCGTTATCGATATAATGAATATGTGGCATTGACCGTATATTTGATGTCCTAATCAGTTATGAAGAGAACATCATATTCTTAAACCAATCATTCTATTCAAGTACCCCAGAATTTCTCATTCATTATTCACAACAACAATAATTTTGTTAATGATATCAAGCATGGATTATAAAATCAAAAATAGAATATTGTAGTGAGTGGTAAAATATCAAACAGTATCATAATGGCAGATAATGCCGGGATTGAAAACTATTCACAGAATTACTAACTATCTGATCATATGTTCTTAGTACGTTTATTAAGTAAAGGAGCTTTCCTGTAATACTCTTAATACTTCACATGACATTACGTAAACAGAATATCTCATAGATAATTATCAGCTAGGAGGCTAATAGCTCTAATTAATTCTTACAGTAGTATGCATAGTTCTGTTAACTCTTATAACTAAAGAGACCATTCTAAAGAAGAAATTAATAATTCTTCAGACTCAGAGGCTTTCATGATATTAATTAGAGTATGTATATGTTACAAACAATCAGCAAAAATAAGGGAAATACCTCAAACAGGACTATCTTATGACAGCTGAATATAAATAGTTTCATTCAACAGTATGGAAAAAAAAAATTTTAACAGAAACATAGACTACGAAGGGCCTTACACCTAGCCCCCTTTAGATAGAAAGCCCCAGTGGTTCAATCCCAATAGATTCATCATCCTTATGGTCACCCAACAGTCCTCTTTCAGATGTAAGGTCATGATCCAAAATCAGGTGGGCCAATGAACCCACAATTCACAAACAGTCAAGCTTCCTTTCAAGAACCAGAGCTGGTATTGAACCCAGTTCAGAATTATTTTATTCATTCGACCATCACATTGTATGATAAAGTCAGTCTTTAAGGGGTACACTAATCATAGGAATCAATTAACCAATCATCTACACAAAATATAATAAGTTTAAACCTTTGCTTCTTATTACCGAAATGTGGACAGCCTTGTAATTCCCACCATACAGATCTGAATGTTAATATCAGGAACTCCTTTTGGTCAAATTCATAGTAAAATACATTTCAGAGGTCAAGATGGATTTATGTTTTTTCTCAAGATAATGAACATATCATCAGAAATTTGTCCATGTTTAAACCAGTTTTCATTCAATAACATGATTTGTAAAAGATCATTTTCTTGATAGCAAAATATTCAACTGAGTATATGAGAGATTCTACTCACTTGATATATGTAATGAAGGACTTCAAATCAAATATTCACTAGGCTAATGCTCCTTATTGAAATTCCCTGTTTCTAGTTTTCCAAATAACACTATATTAGCCTTCTATTCTTCATGAAAAGCTACCAAAGAAGAGAGCTGAATCCTCTTTATATAGAGGATTGGACGTTCAATGGGGAATCCTAAGAGATTTTTCTCCTTTTTGAAAGGTCATCTAGGAAAACCAAAAGTCATGTCTATGGGTGAGGTTTTGAAAAGTCATCTAGGGAAAACCAAAAGTCATGTCTATTGGTGGAAACAAGGATCCATCTTTGGGAAGCTGTAAAGTCACAATTAAGTGGGTTTCGATCACAAGTTTATACCTAATAAGGACCTAAAAGTTGTGGCCCAGCAGCCCAATCCAATTATCTACTGGACTGGTTGAAACTGGGCTTTTCTAGGCCTAGTTAACCCACTTGCATAATTCAGGTTATTACACCCCCCCACCCCAACTCCCTCTTTTTTTGGACAAAATCCTCTAGCTTATATTTGATGCCTTCTCAGTTAGGGGAAGCTTTGGTGGCTTTCTTCATTGTCCATCAATCTTGGTTCCTCACCCTTGATGCAAGACCGTGAAAACTAGCCTAAGATTAAAGAATTAATAATTAAAATTAAACCATAAGCCACACCATTTACACTATCTATCATTGAAAGTAAGTGGGTAGTTTATAATGATCCAAGGCAATGTCACAAGTCTATCAATAAATACCCCTGTAGTGTTGAGAGGGAAGTGACAAGTGACGACTTCCGCTTGCTTAGGGAATAGCAAATTCACATAGATTATGTGCTCCTGTTTGTGCGGATTTGAACAAAGGACTTTGGTTCTAGACAAGCGAGGCCCAAGTCCACTGGGCTAGACCCATGAGCTATTTGGTTAACTTGATGCAACCCATTGGATGAGCCCACAAATCCTAAAGAGATCTTCCTGGTTATTGTGGGTGGTTGAAATTATTAGGATTCTAATTTTTCTTTAGTATTTTGAATTAGTAGGTTTCCTTAGTGATTAGGAATAATATTAATAATATAATTCTTCGTAAGTAGAGACTATTCCCTCTTTTCTATAATTATGTAAATCCCCTTCTAGGATAGACTCCTTTGATTAATTAATTGAGATTTTTGTGGCTTTTGGATATTTTTTATTCCTATGCATGTGTTTTTATTGCTTTGAATCCATTCGGATTCAGCCAAATCCCTTTTATGGGTTTTGTCCTCTTGATCATGTTCCTAGGCTACTTTAGATTGGTATCAAAGCCAAGTTCCCTACTCATTTGAGGTCCTGTGCACTCTACTTTATGTTCATGTTTGATTAGTTTTTCTTCTTATCAAACACCTTCTCCATCGATACACCATCCACACCAACCATCGCTGTTCAAAAAACCTAATGCCCAACCCATCTCAACTGCCGAAACCACCATACCTCGCCACCAAACCCAATCGGCACCCAAAAACCTTACCCTCCACTGATGACCTTTCATCCACCCTAATTGAAAACCCAAAACACTTTCCTCTTCCATCCTCAACTCCAAAACCCCTCTCTTAAGCCCCACTCCACCCTATAGACAAATCCCAATCCCTCAAGCCCTAACCCTGACTTCCACAACTCTCGAAATCCCCAAACCCTAACCAAAACCCACCCTCATCCAAATCTTACTACCCAAAACCCACTTAGCAGCCTCCATTGTCACTAACTTGAGCCATAACCACTTCAATGTAAACCTTAAACCCCCCCTCCGAACCTCAAATTCTCGTGGCAGAACCCCCCACCCATAGCGAAGCCCATCCCATACCCAAAAAAAATAGAAGAAAGAAGAAGAGGATTTGATTGAGCCTAGAAAGTGTACCTTCACCATGGATGTAAATATCGGCCGTAGCGCCCAAGGGCACTACGCTTTTTGAGAAATAGCGGCGCTCACAAGCATAGCGGCCGATACATGTCTGTAGCGGCTGCTACGACCGCTATATATCAGCCTGGTTAAATCAGGGCCCCTCTTTCCTCTTTCCGCTTCTTTTCTTTTGCTCAACTGGCAGATTAACAAAAAAAAAAAGGTAAAAAAAGAGGAAGAAAGGGAAAAGAAAAAAAAAAGAGAAAGAGAAAGAGAAAGAGATAGAGTAGGACGAGTTGCAGAGGACATACCTGATACATTGACGGCAGCGACAAGTGGCGGCAGCGAGCGGTAGCAATAAGCAAGCGGCAGCAGCAGAACCCAGCAACAGGTCCTCCTCTTCTTCTTCTTCTTCTTCTTCTTCTGCTGCTGCTATTGCTTCTGCTTCTGCTCTTGCTCCTTCTCCTTCTCCTTCTCCTTCTGCTTCTCCTTCTCCTTCTCCTTCGTCTATTTTGGGCGAAAGTTAGGGCAAGTGGGCAACAAATACCCTTCGTGCCTTATTTTATTTTGTTAACGGGTCGATTATGGGCCATGATGGCCCATTTGATGAAACGTAGAGATAAAAATTAAATGGGCCATTCAAAAACATTAAAAACCATTAAAAACATTTAAAAAAAATTAAGTGGGCCCATCTAAAACAATAAAACCTAAAGAACCTATTGTAACCATTGGTGGGCTCCACAATGAGACAACAATGTTAAAATTAAAAAAGTCATATAGGAGCCAAATATTACTAAATTGAAATTGGCACCTTCCTCAAATTTCACTCAAATTGGAAATAGGGTCATAGCCAACTTCCAGACGTACTTTTTACAGTTATATATAAAAAAAATTCCACACATACTCAAAATAAAGGACATCCAAATTTCACACTAATTGAACATAGGCTATTTAATAGGACACAGGGCCTAACCAAAGTTCACTCTAGTTAATAGGAAATAGGGCCCTAACCAAATAACACTCCAATAGAAAATGGACCTTTTTCAATTTTCAATTTTATAAAAAATTCCCCTCCACATTTATATAAATATATATATTTCAAAATATAACTATGAAATGACCATTAAAAAACTAATTCAAACAATTTTACTCTAATAAAAAGTAGGGCTCTAATCAAATTTCACTTTAATAGAAAAAGCTTTCTCCATATATATATATGTGTGTGTGTATTTCAAGATAAAACTATGAAATGTTATATTCTAAGCATGACTAAACAACATTAATCCATATGAAAAAAATTTATCACTCTTATTTTTTTCTATTCATGCAGCGATACAGGACCTCATGCAATGAGGGGACCACTACATACCCCTATACTAGTTGCTTTTGCAAAACAAGCATATATTCCATCATTTTCCAATATTCTGGATTTCTTGGAATTTTTTCAGATTTTTTTGAAAACATTTTCCAATCACACCGCTACACTGTTACGTATCACCGTTACTGCTACGTATCGCCCGCTACGTAACTTTTTGGCAGTAGGCCGCTACGCCCGCCGTAACCGCTATTTTCATCCTTGACCTTCACTACTGCTCATCGCATCAGTCCAACCCACACATCCCACATCGTCTACAATTGGCACCATGGCCCACTCATCGCACTCCATCAATCACCAAAGCCTCTTGGTTCTCTTCATCATTACAGTCGAACTAGTCAGACAATTTCTTTTATTTTCTGCCTACACAAAACCTAAGGGAGAAAGGAAGAGTATCTTCACACATGCCATTCCCAAGCACGGCCTGGACCAATCTTTAATTGGGCCTGAGTTCAGGTCCAAACTGAACCCGAACCAAAAAAAAAAACCTGCTGTTGGTATTTTGTTTCTTTTTCCAGTAATGCCTACTCGAAGTGGTCAAACTTATTGTGAAAAATTGAATTGTAGGCAACGAGATGCTATGATAATGGAGTTATCTAAGAGGGTACATGCACTGGAAATCAAGTCTCAGAATTTGTAAAGGCTTGCTGCAAAAGAATCTTATAGTGTTGACATTCCACAAAAGTCAGTTAGGCAACACGAAACAAGACATCGTGAATCTATGCATGATTTTATCCAACGCCTCTTTACTAAAATACATCCTAAAGATATTCTTGTTGGCCAAACGAGTCAAAATTTATGTGGCCGATTTTTCTGGTCATCTCAATCCAAAGGCTTTTATTGAATGACTCAGTTCTCTTGAAGACTATTTCAATTGGTATCATATGGATGAAGCACAACATGTGGCACAACACGTGGCTTTCGTCAAGGTCAAGCTTAAGGGTTCAACATGGGTCTAGTGGTGTAGAATTGATCACAACAATCTTGTCATAGAACGCCCCGCTATCACTAGGTGGGACATGCTATGCAAAAAACTCAAAGGTAACCTCCCATTTAACTATCTGGACATCCTTCAACGAGAGTTTTTTATTTTCAGAAAAGACACTTTATCGCTAGATGAGTACATAGAAAAGTTCAATGATTACATTATTCGGTGCAAAGTTCAAGAAGATGATCACACACTAGTCAACCAGTATAGAATTGGTTTGCACCAAGAGATTAAACAAGAGGTCCTCATGCTTGATTGAAACAGCTGATGAAATATATAGCAAGGCAAATGAGGGTTGAATTGGAGTTACAGTCATCAAATATAAGATGCTTCGACACCCAACCTGGGGAGTGACTCAAAGTTCTTGATGTCTAAAATAATTGTGCCCTACCACCAGCTCGGAATGATTTCCACAATAATCATGCTCCACCACTAGGTTATCGTCCACCTCTCAAACAACAGCCCAACCAGCCCAATCAGCGTTCTCTTACACAAAATCGAAAAGGTGCAACCCCACGGGCAGGATATGAGAGGCTGTGGACCTCCTAGAAAGGATCAATGGAATGATGATTGTTGGCGATATGGTTCACATGGTCACTTTGCCAATGATTGCTCGTAGGTTAGGAACCTCTATTATTGGGAAGAAGATGCTCATTATGTTGATAAAAATTATGATGAACATTTTGAGATGGAGCAAGCCATTGACAACCTGTGATCAAAAGTTCAACTAGAACTGCAACTAGAGGCACAGTCAAATCCTATCCCTAGAGCAACCACAATAACAAACGAAGATGGTCATGTTCTCATCAACGCCGACTTCTCAACACCATTGAGGAAGAAGAAGTTTGGCAGAGGACTCAATCTTCCAAATGGGTGTGAGATGCAAAGGTAAGTTATTTATTTTAATTGTTGATGGTGAAAGTGCTATGAATATTGTTGCATAAGAAGTGACTGAAAAATTACAATTGCCAATAGCAAAGCATCCAAAACCTTGCAAAGTTGCATGGGTGGATGATCATTCAATTCCTACAACTCGACAATGTTGGTTCCTTTTAAAATTAGCATTTATGACGATGACATAGGTGGGATATAATTCTTGTGAATATTGCTCACATATTTCTTGGACGACCATGGCTTTTTGACTGAGAGGTATATACTGATCAAAAGAGGCATATGCATTCTTTTAAGTGGAAAAGACAAATGGTGGACCTTCTTCTATTGCCGCCATTAACATTCTTCAATAACTTCTACTACCTCATCAAATTCCCATGTTCTCACCATGCGTAAATTTGAGGATGAAACCAAAGAGCAGAATATATATGATGTTTGCCTTATTCATTAAGCAAGTGCAAGAGTCTTTTAAAAATTGTATTCCCACTGAGGTTCAAACTATGCTTCATTATTTTTCTGATTTGACTCCAGAGGAACTACCAAAAGAACTACCTCCATTGCAGGATATACAGCATGCTATTGAATTAGTTCCTAATTCGTTGTTTCCAAATCTGCTTGCTTACCGGATGAGTCCAAGTAAGCATGCCAAACTGAAGCATCAAGTTGATGATTTGTTACAATGAGGATATATCAAGGAGAGCCTTAGTCCTTTTGTTATTCTGGCCCTCCTTGCGCCAAAGAAGATGGAAGCTAGCACGTGTGTGTGGATAACTGTGCCATCAAGAAAATCATGGTAAGGTATCATTTTGCCATTCCTAGGATAGATGATGTTAGATATGATGCTTGGATCAACTGTTTTTTCAAAACTTGATTTGTGCAGCGGCTGCCAAGGTTATCAAAATCGGAATCGTATCGTGAATCTTTTTAGGTTCCGAATTGAATCGAATCACGAATCGAATTGTGAATCATAGGATTCATTCTATCTTTACCAAAATAATTTTTAAAAATTCAAAAACATATGTAAAAATCATAAAAAATATAGATATGCATAGCTCATCCATTTATCATATATAGAAACATTTGAATATTGATAAAAGGAAAATATTCTATCAGCAAAAGATACTCATGAGCTAATATATGATCTAAATACAAACTATTTCATCCCAAAAACTGTTATCTTCAGAAAAAAATATAAATTAAACAATTGAAGTATCACAGAAGAACAATAGGAAAAGGCCTACAATAAGTGTAGAAACAGTTGGAATATGTTGTCAATTGGAGGGGCCCACTATACATTTAATGTGTGGGACCTACTAATTGATCTACATGACGCCATCCCTGGAAAAAAAAAGTTGGCAGCCAGCAAGCATCAAACAGTTGGGATACTTCATCTGTAAGAGGGCCCACTGGAAATGAGCTTATTATAAACACCCATTAATTGATCTACATCCATTATTTCATCCATCATTGGGGCCTACTTTCAAAATTGGTTGAACATGTGGGGGCTATTGATGGATCATGGACCTACATCAGAGGGAAAAAAGGGACTGGATGGATCTACATCAATTAAAAAAAACAAGAAAAATGATAGAAAAGAACAAAGGGAGAAGCAGTTGGGTTTTGATTCATCAGTGGGGCCCACCCTTGAAGTAGATCTGATGAGTGACCCACTGTTGGATCTAATCCAATGAAGTAAAAAAAAACAAAAACAAAAATAAAAGTATGTACGGTAAGACAATTTTAAAAAAAATCTAATTGATTTCATCCATCAGCAGGGCCCACAAGATATCTGGAGTTTTAGTGATAGACAGTTGGCCCCCACTGACGATTGAAAGGTTTAAAAAAAAAAAGAAATGAGAGAGTGAGGAAGACGGACACATGTAAGAGAAGAAAAAAAAGACGAAATCTAATGATTTCATCCATCAATGGGGCCCACAAGACATTTGGAGTTTTAGGGTGATGGACAGTTGGCCCGCCACTGATGATTGAAAGAAAAAAAATGAAAAAGAACTGAGAGAGTGAGGGAGACAGACACATGTAAGTGAAGAAAAAAAATAAAAATAAAAAAGCATACCTGGCTTCCAGCCATAGGGTTTGTGCTGGTCTTCTCCAATCCAAGGCTTTGGGTTGCAGAAACAGGCGACAACAAATAGTAAACAGAGATGACAGACTTCTGGAGTGTATTCACAGTGACAGTGGAAGAAACCTCTTGGATTGAAGGTCTTGAAGAAGAAACACAGAGAAATGGTTGTGTTCTTTGGATTGCAATGAGGAAAAAATGCATGCATAGAAAATAAGATCAATCTACAAGCAGCACAGATGCTGGGAAAAAAAATATGCAAACTTACCTTAGAGGGAGCACAACCACTGGAGGGGATTTCATACTCCTCTTTCATCCCTTTAATCCCAATCTTTAAGGTTTTATTTTTTTATTTTTTTATTTATTTTTCTTTTAATTGAAAGAGCTTCAAGTGGTGAAAAGTTAACAAAATACATACCAAGAAAAGGAAGTTGGGCTATTCGAATTATTGCCTGAGCAAATCGCATGAATCGTGCAATTCTATAAGGAATTGAATGATATTATGCTATTTACGATTTGGCTATGCAACACAAATCATTTCTCCACCGATACGGTACAATTTGTATCATGAATTGTGCGATTTTAACAACTATGGCGGCTACCACCAGATTCACAACCAACTAGGCGATGAATGGAAAATAACATTTAAAACAAAAGATGGTCTCTATGAATAGCTTGTAATGCCATTCAGTATTTCTAATGCTTCAAGCACTTTTATGTGCATGATGACCCAGTTATTGCATCCCTTTCTTGGCAATTTTATTGTTGTTTATTTTCATGATATCTTGATATACAGCCCTTTCTTTATCGATTTAGAAAAAGCCTATGATAGGGCACTGAGAGATTTAATTTGGTGAGTTTTGAAGAGAAGGAATGTCCCCAGACATTACATTGAAAATTTTAAGGATATGTATGAAGGAGCAGTAGCAAATGTAAGAACCACATATGGAAAAACAGATAGATTCCCCATGACTATAGGTTTGCATCAGGGATTAGCCTTAAGCTCTTATCTCTTTGCATTGATTATGGATGAGTTAATTGCACATATTCAAGAAGTACCATGGTGTATGTTGTTTGCAGATAATATACTATTGGTTGATGAATTAAAAGATAGTATAAATGCAAAACTTGAGAGATGGCGGGGGCCATTAGAATGTAGAAGCTCTAAAATTAGCTGAACAAAGACGGAATATATGGATTCCAACTTCAGTAGACATATACAAAGTGTTGAAACCACTATCAAAATTGAAACCCATGAGATACCATGTAGCGATTCTTTTTGGTATCTGGGTTCGATGATTAGTAAGGATAGGGAGATTGACAAATATGTTGAGCATAGGATAAAAGTTGGATGGCTAAAGTGAAAACTAGCTTCTGAAGTGTTTTATGATAGACGAATGCCAACAAAATTGAAGAGCAAATTTTACAGGACAGTGGTTAGACTAACTATGACATATGGATGTGGCGCAGATGAAAATGGTTAGGTGGATGTGTGGTAAAATTAGGAAAGATAAAATTAGAAATGAGCGCTTTTGAGAACATTTAGGGGTAGCACCAATAGAGGATAAGATTAGATAAACCTATTTAAGATTGTTTGGGCATGTTGAGCATAGGCCGATAATGGCACCAGTGAGAAAAAAAGTTTGGCTATCCAGGTAGATGGCCCATCAAGAGGTAGGGGTAGGTCAAAGAAAACATTGATGGAGGTCATTAAATCAGATTTGAAGAAGTTTAACTTTAAGTTATTTAAGGATTTAGCTAAAAATAGAATGAAATGGAGAAACAGAATTCATGTAGCCAACCCAAACATAGTTTGGATTAGGCTTTGATGATAATAATGATCTTGATATACAACAAGTCAAAGACAGAACACCTCGATCACTTAAGACACGTTTTTAAAGCCCTATGCCAGGAGAAAGTTTACATCAACCTCACGAAGTGTACTTTCATGATTGATATTGTGCTTTTCTTGGATTATGCTATTACTATTTGAGCTGTAGAGGCAGATCCCACCAAGGTAAATGATATTCTTGATTAGCCCACTTTGAAAACTTTATTTGAAGTTTGGAGCTTCCATGGACTTGCCACCTTTAATTGTCATTTTATTAGAAATTTTAGCAACATTATGGCTCTTATCACTAATTGTTGAAACACGGGGCATTCAAATGGATTGGTGCTACTGCCTACACATTTGAGTGGATCAAACGCAAGATAACAAAAGCTCCAATCTTAGTCCTTCCAAACTTTAGCCGGGTTTTTGAAGTAACTTGTGATGCATCCAATGTTGGTATTAGGAGTGCTTAGTCAAGAGCATCACCCCATTGCCTCTTATAGTGAGAAGGTCAATGAAGCCGAAAAGACATTCTCCTTATGATCTAAACCTCTATGCTATTGTGTAGACTTTTCGTGATCGGTGGCATTATCTAATTGGGACACAATTTGTTTTGTTCTCTGATCATGAAGCTCTCAAGTATTTACAGTTTATTTTGTTCTCTAGTCATGAAGCTCTCAAGCATTTACAATCTTAGCAGAAATTGAGTTCTCACTGTGCTAGATGGAACGCTTCTTTAAGAATCTTCTTTTGTCATTTGACATAAGGTTGGTAATGAACATCGAGTTTCAGATGCCTTGAGCCACCGTATGCATTTATTTACTTTCGTGTCTATTTTTGTTCATCGATTTGAAGAAATTCAGCAAGAGTCATCATCATCATCATCATCAAAGCCTTATCCCAACCATGTTGGGGTCAGCTATATGAATTATGTTTCTCCATACCGTTCTATTTTGAGCCAAATCCTTCGATAAGTTAAACTTCTTCAAATCTGAATTAATAACTTCCATCAATGTTTTCTTCGGTCTACCCCTCCCTCTTGATGGGCTATCTACCTATATAGCCAAACTTTTTCTCACCGGTGCCATTACTGGCCTACACTCAATATGCCCAAACCATCTTAAACGGATTTCTCTAATCTTATCCCCTATTGATGCTACTCCCAAATGCTCTCACAAGCGCTCATTTCTAATTTTATCTTTCTTAGTTTTACCACTCATTCACCTAAGCATCCTCATTTCCGCTACATCCATCTTATGAATATGTATCTTCTTAATTGGCCAACATTCTGCTCCATATGTCATAGCTGGTCTAACCACTGTCTTGTAAAATTTGCTCTTCAATTTCGTTGGCATTCGTCTGTCACAAAGCACTCCAGAAGTTAGTCTCCACTTCAGTCATCCAGCTTTTATCTTATGCTCCACATCTTCGTCAATCTCCCCATCTTCACTAATCATCAAGCCACATATACAGCAAGAGTATACATTGATAAAGATTTCAGCAAGAGTACCCTGAGGATAAAGATTTCAGCCACATATACATTGATTTCTTTAATGGCGAGCAAGCTTAACATCTTTACTTTAGTATTGATGATGATTATTTTTTTCGCGGAACACTACTCTACTTACCATCTACTTCCATCCATGAGCATGTTGTGTGGGAATTACATGCCGGTGGATGCAATGAACACCTAAGCTATGACAAGACCCTTGACCTCATTGGTGACTGGTACTTTTGGCCTAAAATGAGATCCTATGTTATTAAAATTTGTGATTTTTGTAGGTTTGTCAACTCGTGAAGGGAAACAAAAAAATGTAGGACTCTGTTAGGCCTTTTCAATTCCACATGCTCCTTGGGAAGATATAAGTATGACTTTGTTCCAAGTCTCCCAAATGGTACGGATAGTTGATTCTATATTTGTTTTTGTTGATCGGTTCTCCAAGAATGCTCACTTCATACCTTGCACCAATTCTTCTGACACATCTAAGATTGCCCTTGCCCAGTTATTCTTCCAAGAAGTAGTACATCATCATGGGCTTCCAAAGACAATTGTATCAAAGCGAGATATTAAATTTATGAGTTACTTTTGGAACACTTTCGCTAGCAATTAGGATGAAGTTACAATTCACTAGTGCCTATCATCTACAAACTAACGACTAGACAGAAGTTGTGAACCACAGTGCAAGTTGTTTACCACTTGGGATCTTGTTTTACCAATGGCTGAATTTGCTTATAATAATTCAGCCAATGGATCTATCGGGTCAAGCTATGATTGGAGTTTGGCAGCATCTCCTTGCTGATCTAGTTCCATTATTAGTAGAAGTGTGACCAAGTAGTGAAGCAAAAGAGTTTATCCGACATATGGAACAGGTACATGATGAGGTCAGGTGAAACATCGCCACTAACAATGAAAGTTACAGGTAGCATGTCGATACTCGTCGCTATTTCATCGAGCTTGCAAAAGGCGACATGGTATTGGTACGGATACGTCCTGAGCGACTCCCTTCAAGAGCAAACAAGGAGCTACACTCTTGCAATGCAGGTCCCTTTAAAATCTTAAAGAAGATAAGTTCCACTGCTTACATTCTTCAGCTACCTGCGAAGCTAGGCGTGAGCTCTATTTTTAATGTGGAGGACTTGACTCTCTACTGGGGACACCACACAAATGAAGGGCTAGAGGAACAAATCATTTCTCTACCACCTCATCCACCTCCAATTGATCAAATTATTGATGTGCTTGATGATTAACTTGTGTCTACACATTGAGGATTTCAAATATTTCTCGTTCGATGGAGATAATCATCCTACATTTGATGCTTGATGGATCATTGCTACTGATTTTCGACGCATCAATCTAGACCTATATGAGCATTATCAAGCTATCAGCTCACCAGAGTCAAGTTTTTCTAAGGCAAGGAGAACTAGTGTAGGACAAGCTAGACCCAAGTCCACTGGGCCAGACCCATGAGTTATTGGTTTAGCTTGATCCAACCCATTGAATCAGCCCACAAATCCTAATGTGATAAGTCGAGTTATTGTGGGAATTTGAATTTATTTAGGATTTTTTTCTTAATTATTTTAGAAATTTTGAATTAGCAGGTTTCCTTAATAATTAGGAATAATATTAGCTGTAGAATTCTTAGCAAGTAGAGACTATTCCCTCTTTTCTATAAATATGTAAAACCCATTTTGGGATAGACACCTTTAATTAATGAATTGAGATTGTGATGCAGGAAGACCTAATGTCCCCATGGGTTGACCTGCCTTTGGGCGCAGCCCACCTATCTTAGTTCATTTTGGGTTTTATTTGCTTTAATTTATTTTAATAAGATGTTTTAATCGTAGCCGTCAACTTAATTGGATGATCTAGATTAGTCCTAGGTTATTTCCTTTTTCTATTTAAGCATTGTAAAGCCTCTTTGGCTAAATTAATGATTAATGATTAATGATAAGTTATTGGATCTTCCCCAAGTTTCTTTGAGTTCTCCTGGAAATCCTTAGTGCCTTTTGAATTGAAGTTTGGTGAGAGCCCAATTTCTCTAACGCCTTCGGCAACGACGAGCACGTAGGCTAGGCGAGACTAATGATGGCGATCAGCCTCTATTGATCTATTCGTTGTTTCCCTTATCCAATTTATGCCAACAAAGAACCATAACCTACCCTCTACTAGTCTTCTTCTCCGGCGACAGTGATTGCGTGGCTTACGATTTCCATTTTTGCAAAATACAAGACCCAGCCTTTGCTTTCTCATTCTTCGTGCAAGCAAGGCAAAAAGGATGGGACTTGCCCCTCTTTCGTTTCTTGTGAGGGCCTTTATAAAGGGAGGAGAGCTGGTGTTGGCTCTAGCGTTGGTGATAGCGAAGAGAAACTTCGGGGATTGTGGCAGTGCTATGGGGGATGATGACGTAGGGGATGGGGTTTTTGGTGTCTGGATTGGGGTAGATGGGTTCTTGGGTTTGGGTTTCTTGGTTTGGGCTAGCCTAAGGTTCGGCCAAATGGATTTGGCTCCTGAGATAGGTTTGAGTGGGTTGAATTGGGTTTGGGGGGCTCGGGTGCGGTTTTTGACTAGTAGGGGTTAGGAACAGTGGTGATGGAGGAGAAAGGTGTGGGTTTCGGTGATTGGGGCTGATGATCGACTGGGATTTGGCAAGAATGGAGTTTGGCTATAGGAGATCTAGAAAACGAAGGTTGGTTTTAGGGTTTGAACGGGGTTCGGATGGCCAAACTTAGCAGGGATGGATCTTGAGTGGTTAGGGGATTGGCAGAGATGGGGTGGTGAGATCGAGATCTGATCGATCTAGGATTGCTAATGAAGCTGATTGGGGAGGCGGACGGATTGCCGAATCTTGAATCCGGGTGGATCTATCTTCGGCTCTAATATCAAATAATGTGGAACGGAATGAATTTCAGGGCGGGCAAGGTGGAAGATAATGATAGGGGGGAAAATTAGGCTATCACCAAACTCCAATTTGGAGGCATTAGAGAATTTGAGCTCTCAACAAACTTCAATCCAAGAGGCTTTAGGGATTTCAAGGAGAACTTAAAGAAAATTAGGGAAGATCCCACAACTTTTCATTAATCATCAATCATTAACTTAGACAAAGAGGCTTTACAATGCTTAAATAGAAAAAAGAAATAACCTAGAACTAATCTGGGCCATCCAATCAAGTGGATAGACACGATTAAAACATCTTATTAAAATAACTTAAAGCAAATAATGCCCTATATGAACTAGGATAGGTGGGTTGCACCCAAAGGCCACTAATCTGGACCATCCAATCAAGTCGACGGCCACGATTAAAGCATTTTATTAAAATAACTTAAAGCAAATAAAACCCTAAATGAATTAAGATAGGTGGGTTGCACCCAAAGGCGGGTCGACCCATGGGGACTCTGGGTCTGTCCTGCATCAATTGTAAAGCCTCTTCGGCTAAGTTAATGATTGATAATTAATAAAAAGTTGTGGGATCTTCCTCAAGTTTCTTCAAGTTCTTCTCGAAATCCCTAATGCCTCCTAGATTGGAGTTTAGTTAGAACCCAATTTCTTTAATACATTTGGATCGGAGTTTGGTGAGAGCCCAATTTTTCCCTCTATTATCATCTTCCACCTTGCTCGCCCTGTGAATCCATTCCGTTCCATATTATTTGGTATTAAAGCCCAATTTTCCCCTTTATCATCAACCATTAACTTAGCCTAAGAGGCTTTACAATGCTTAAAGAGAAAAAAGAAATAACCTAGAACTAATTTGGACCATTCAATCAAGTTGACGGCCACAATTAAAGCATCTTATTAAAATAACTTAAAGCAAATAATTTAAATGAACTAGGATAGGTGGGCTGCACCCAAAGGCGAGTCAACCCATGGGGACCATGGGTGTACCTGCTTCAGATTGTAGTGGCTTTTGGATATTTGTTATTCTTGTGTGTGCGTTTTTGTTGATTTGAATTCATTCAGATTCGGGCAAATCCCTTTTATGGGTTTGGTTCTCTTGATTGTGATCTCGAGCTTCATTAGGATTGACTCAAATTGGGTGCAATCGATCAATGTGCAATATGGGCCCATTTATTAAAATTCAGATCCTAAATTAATGTTCCATGTTCAAAGCCCAAATTAAATTTAGATCTGGTGTATTATGGTAATTGGAGTGTAGAATGTGAAAATAGTGGAACTTTTGGCCAAAATACTCCTCCGACAGAATTCAGGCAGGCTAGTTGGGTCCAAGAGTGATTCAGCTGAACAAGTGGCACTGCAGGACTCAATAAGGGTTCAGTCAGGTCTAGTGGGACTGACTTAGAGTTCAATCAAGTAGGGGTGGTATCTAAATGGTTTCAGTTGGTGGGGATCTTAGATTAGATGGTTGCATTTTATGGGACGATTGTTGATTGGTAAGGTATGGTTGAATGGATCAGATCTGATGGAGCTTATTAAAGGGATAGCTGGCACATAGGCAGATGATGGCTATGATGGCCGGATGATGGTATCTAAGGTGGGTGGATGGATAGCGAAATCAAGGGCTGGTGGTGTAGATCTAATGGTTTAGGGACTCTTCAGATGGTGTAGATCTACAGCTATTGGTGGCTGGTGGGTGATGGGATTTGTAGATCTAGGGTTTGAATGCAGGGAAAACTCAGAAGAAAAGAAATAAGGAGAGCAGTGGATACCTTTATGTAGGCCCTCACCAAACGCTTATTTGGAGGCATCACCAAAGATCTCAGAGCACAACAGTGGAGACTCAAGGAGAACTTGAAAATAGGGTTTTCATTCCATAGCATAGCATAGCATAACATGGCATAATGAAGAAGATACAATAATGCTCTCTTAAACATAACCCTAATGATGAGATGATTCACGGATTCTTCAAAATGGGCAATGTATCGTGCCATATTGTATCCGATATTTCACTTTTTACATATAAAATCTGTGTCCCTGCCACGTCCATGGCGTGTCCTTATCGTATTCATGCCATATCTGGGCATCATAGGATGAGATCATTACTAATTAAAATAAAATATTTAAAAAAGAAGTGTCAAAACTAGAGGGGCTTGCACATGGGGATTTTTGTGCAAAGATATGAGCAGGAATCCCTATGCAACTTAATTTAAGCTGCGCCCCTTCCCCTTTTCTTGTTTCTTTTAAATCATGGGCCCCTTCTCACGTAATTTTCTCTTAAATTCCCTTGGGCCCCTCTTGACTCTACGTAGCTTTTTTATTTCCTCTCATATGGCACTTTCCAATGCGAAGCCCTTAATGCGATTGCACACAAGGGGCCTTCTGCCTATCAAATGCTCAATCCAAAGATATCCAACTGTTGGCTGTTATTAGAATGGTAATCCAATGGTGGGTTCTCAACATCTCAATGATCATACCCAGAATATGCGTCATCCATCCATAGAGTTGCTGGATCTGCAATCCTATGCCTCCGTCGTTGATAGATCTTGAAAGAATTGGGGGAATTAGAATTGATGTCCCCATCATAAGGCTTGTTCACAATCCCTCAATTGTTAATTTTTTATTGAGGTTTCCTATGGAAGACTCTGTCTCCACCAGCGAAGGGATGACTGTATGGACAAGTAGATTCCTTTTTGTCCTCTCAAGGATTTTAAAAATAGGTTAGGCTCTGTTGAAGAAACCCCAATTAATATGTTTGACTAGGATCCAACTAATCTTAACTAATTTACAATAAGAATATCTGAAAGGACAGAAGACAACCGTAGGAGACGTTCTAGGGTTAGGACCATGCAAAGGATGTTAGATCAGCCAAAAATGGGTCCAAAGGGATTTTGGCCAAGGGTGGGAAAGAGGTAGGGTGGTATCAGCCCAGGGAAAAATGGGTTTTGAGGCTTCGATCAAGTGGGGATTGGGGAAGGGGTTCAGCTGTTGGAATTTAGGGTTTATGGGGTTCGACTGATGGGATTTTGTGAATTTGGGGTTGGCAGCCAAAGGAAATTAGGGTTTGGGTTATATGGCAATGTGAATTAGGGTTATGGGTGGGTGTTTGGCCAAGTTTTTTGTGGTAGATGGAGGTCGATTAATGGGGGATGGGATTTGGCGTTAGTGGTATGGGGTTGGAGATGTGATCAGCCAAAGTGATTGGGGGTTTTGAGGATTTGGTTATGGTTGGGATGCTTTAGGGCGTAATCAAATGAGCTTGGGGATTGAAATAACAAGAAAACTACCAACAATCTCAACAAAGAACTACCTTGGATTCACACCAAGTGGCTTTATACCAGATTTCCGTTCACAACAGAGATATCAAAAGCATAGTTTGTATTCATGTCATTAGTTAAAAACCAAAGAGGACATTACGATGGTTATGTAATGAACTATTAACCCGAGATCTAATCTCAACCATTAAAACAATCGATGGCTAAGATGAAAGCGATAACAACTTAACTAAATGTTCTTAAAGTTGCAAAATAATCCAAAATTTGAAATAAATTTAATGAAGATCTTAAAGCAGTCAAACCTATAATGAGCTGGACATCCCACTTAAGTCGGGCCCAATGTGTCCAGCTTGCTCCATTAGCAATCTATTTGCATCTTCCCAGGCTTGGGGTCTTCCTGATGTTATCCATATGAGATCCTCTGTCTCTAATTATCCCAATATGGGGTCTTTAACTGACAATGGGGTTGTGAATTGACTTGATCTGGTTATTGATATATGACGGAATTAATAATCCAACTGGGGATCCTCTTTGAGACCTTCATACAACAGTGTATCCTCTCTGAATACCCAAACTGGGGCCAAATAGCTATCATCCAACCATACTGATATTTGGACAGGGACCCTTTTCTTCCTCCTATGATATGTTTTCAACTGTGATACTTTAATGTCCTCATCAACCCTTCATAGAACCAAACTATTTGGATTTTCACACTGCTTGGATCTCTCTCTCTCTCTCTCTCTCTCTCTCTCTCTCTCTCTCTCTCTCTCTCTCTCTCTCTCTCTCTCTCTGCCTTTTGGTACTCGAGTTTCAGATATATTATATTATGTCAACCTTAATCTCAAAGTTCTGAGGTTTACAGATTTATATTTGTTTAATTGAGGTCTACTGGTTGAATTGGATGGAAGAAATTCTTTTCTTTGGGAATACCACTACAGCAATTTTGTATAGGGGAAAGAACTATGGTGCTTTATTGATGGATAGATTGAGAAAACCTCATGACGCACAGGAAGTGACCAAGTGGAAAGCAAATAATGCCATCAGTTGGATTCTGAATTCTGTTGATCATAGTTGTGAATTTCATTTTGTCTTTAATGAAATTTTTGAAAACTTTTGTTTCATCCTTTATACCGAGAAGAAATACCCCCTCATAGTTTTTCAGTTAATTTCTTGGCCAATTTCAGTGGAAAATTGTCTATTTCTGTTGATTTCAACCAAAATTGACCTTGTTAGTATTTTTATATAAAAAGATGATGACGATGATGATGGGCTTGCTGCACATTTTTGGCTTAACAGCCCTAACCGAGCCCTCTATTCTAGAAGGAGGCAAGGAGCCCTATCTTACTTGGCCGTGCTTCGGTCTGCTGCTACTCCTATTGCTACCTTCCTCTTCCTCCTCCTCCTCTTCTTCCTTCATATTCGTCTTTTTCCTTCATTATGCTTCTCCTAAGGCTGCTTAAGCCTTCAATTGGCTTGGAGCCTATCTGGCCTGCTGCTTCTTTTCTTGTCATTTTCCCCCCTTTTTTTATCCTTGCCACTGGCATTTGACTGGGGCCTGGGAGCCTAGACTCGGAACCCATGTTGCCCCTATTTATTTTATTTTTTGTTCCTTTTTTTTCTCTTTTTACTTTCAATTGACTATTGTCCGGGAGCTCTCTGCCCCTATTTTCTTGTTATTCTTTTTCGCTTTTGTTTTTCCTGCATTCTATGGATAGGCTGATATATGTAATTAGCTTAGTTGCAATTTCTTTTTGTTTGTTTTTTTTTTTTATGTTCTTTTTTTGTCATACAAATTACAATGTATTTGGTAGCAATTTTTTTTCCTTGTCATTGCTGACATTTAACACAAACAATAGTTGAATGGAAATTGGATCCTCCCAAAAGGGTCGATCATCCTCTCCTTATAAGACTGAGTTGCCTTAGATAAATTACAATCACAATCAATTAGAACAATCTATACAAGGAAACAAAGCTATTCCAGTTGACCAGATCTAATTACATATAAGTATGAGCCTTGGGCCTATGATACATTGGGCCTTGAGTATGGTAAAGTGATTTGCTAACACCTCCCTTCAAATTGATATTGGTGAATCAATAAGCATTAATTTGGCAGACAAGAACTAATGCTATGGGCGAGGAAGGACTTTGGTGAAGATATCAACAATCTGTAGCACAGATTGCAGAAGAGATGTGTGGAACTGAAATTACGTCACGCTGATATTCATCTCGAATGAAATGGCAGTCAACTTCAATATGCTTCGTGCGTTCGTGAAAAACAGGATTTTCTGTAATCCTAATAGCACTTGTGTTGTCAACATGTAAAGGGGTAGGTATAGTTTAAGCAAAACTGAGATCCAAAAGTAGTCCACGAAGCTATAGTATTTCAGAGCAAGTGGTAGCCAAGCATGATATTCGGACGCAGTCGAGGATTTTGAGACTTTATCCTGTTTCTTATACTTCCAAGAAATCAAGACATCTCCAAGGTACATACACCGGCCTGTTGTGGAATGGCGGGTGTTAGGGCACCTAACCCAATCAACATCTGAGTAAGCACTTTGGTAAAGTGGAGAGTTGCTAGGAAAGAAAAGTCCCCGTGTAATCATACCAAGTAGGTAACGAATAATGCGGTGGACTGCTGCCAAGTGAAGATGATGTGGCTCGGTCATGAATTGGCTGACAAGATTGACAGCATATGAGATATCTAGTCTTGTATTGGTTAAATAAATTAGACTGCCAATTAATTGTCGATATAATGAGGGATTAGGAAGAAGATTTCCACTATCCTTTACAATTTTCAAATTTACTTTGAGAAGAGTATCGACAGGGGTTGACTACGGAAGTCCCGCCAATTCAATTAGATCAAGTGTATACTTGTGCTGGTCCAAAATGATGCGCTTCTCAGATTGATGAACTTCAAGGCCCGAGAAGTATGTCAAAGGGCCCAAATCCTTCATATGAAATTTGTGATGCAATGACTTTTTAAGTTTTGAAATCATTTCATTGTCAGTGCCAGTGATAATGATATCATCCACATAAACAAGTAAGACAGTAATGCCACTCGTGGCATTATGAAGAAATACTGAAGAATCACAAAGACTTTGCATAAATGCCAAAGATACCAGTGCTTTCTGAAAATTTTCAAACCAGGTCCAAGGACCTTGTTTAAGTTCATAGAGAGAATGGTTGAGTTTGACCATAGCTGAAGAAAATGAAGTTATGTATCCTTTGGGAAGGTGCATGTATAATTCTTCTTTGAGATCACCATGAGGGAATGTATTCTTTATATCTAACTGAAAAATAGGCCAATTTTGAGAGGCTACAACTGCAATAATTATTCAAACATTGGTGATCTTAGCTACTGGGGCGAACGTCTCATCATAGTCAACACCATACTCCTGTTGATTGCTAAGGGTAGCCAAGCGTGCCTTGTATCGGTCTATTATGCCCTCAGACTTTAATTTGACTACGAATACCCATTTACAACCAATTGGACATACAGTAGGTGAACAACTGATAACATCCCTTGTATTATTAGCTTTTAGAGCTTCTAATTCTTCTGACATCGCTTGTTGCCAATATGCATATTTCACAACCTGAGAATTGGTGGCAGGAATAGTCACAGAAGCTAAGGTGGCAAGTAAGATGTGTGAAAAAACCCATATCTATCAGGAGGCCGAGAAATGCGAGTAGAACGACGAAGAGGCGATGGCGGATCAGGTGCGAGATAGATTGAATCTGAATCATGGGAAGTTGGATCAGGAGGCGGATTAGGTGGATTTTGAGCGGGCTGTATTGTGGCCATTGTTGTCCTTTGTCAGTGGTACACATGCATAGGATTAAATTGTTTGGAAGAAGACGAGGAAGTATCTGTTGTAAAATCGGTAAGAAAGCCATAGGAAATTTGACTGAAGAATCCAGATGATGAGGGAGAAAAATCAGTTTAAAAAAAAACAACATTTTGAGAAATCCGAATCTTTTTTACTGATGGATCATAGCAAAAAAAAACCTTTTTGGTGGGAAGCATAACTAAGAAAAGCACATCGGACAGATTGAGCAATCAATTTTATATGTTCTATCTTACGAAGATGAGCAAAGCACACACATCCAAATGTATGAAGATTTGTATATGTAGGTTGAGAATCAAATAGATGAAAATATGGAGATTGATTATGCAATTTGTACGAAGAAAGTTTGTTAATAAGATGAACAGCAGTGGTTAATGCTTCATACCAGAAAGATGGTGGAATGGATGATTCAAGTAAAAGACAACAAACCATATCTAAAAGATGATGATTTTTCCTTTCAACAATCCCATTTTGTTGATTATGGACATGTTCGTTGAGAGATAATTCCCTTGTTTTGAAGAAACGCTTGAAATTTGTGGGACACATATTCTACCCCGAAGTCGGTCCGAAGAATTTTTATGCAAGTTGAAAATTGGTTTCAACATAAGATTGAAAATTTTGAAACACATCAACCGCTACGGATTTAGCCCGTAAAAAATATACCCATGTAAAACGACTATGATCATTAATGAACATTACAAAGTATTTGTATTGTGAATAAGAAATTACTGGTGTGATTCCCCATACATCACTATGAGCCAAATCGAAGCAATGTGTGGCTAGAGAGTGATGGTTAGAGAAAGTTGAGGTTTTACTTTTTCCCAATTTACAAAGAGAGCAATCCATATTAACATCAGATTTAGAAAAATGCATTTTATTAATCAAACCAGAATTCTTTAAAGATAACAAGATATGTGAATGAGTCTTAATCTCTTCTGCCACAAATGCACATTATTTTGAGACAAACAAGAAAAAGGAAACCATATATTTATCCAATTGCTATGTATGCAAACAAAGTGGAAACAAATGCCTGCACTTAGGCCCCTTCGCGATCACCATCCCCGTCCCCTGATCCTGCACAACACAACCAGAAAAAGTAAATGAGACATTATAATGGTTGTTGACTAGCTGACCAACAAACAATAAATTTGTAGAGAAGCCAGGAGAAAAGAAAACATTGGTTAAAGGTAGTGAGTGTAGAATATCCCTGATGGCTGAGATAGATAAATGCCCACCATTAGCAGTCTATACTTGTAACTTTCCATTTTATGGTTTCACATTTGAAAGGAACCTAGATGAAGAAGTCATATAATTTGAAGCACTAGAATCGAAGTACCACATGGAAAAGAATGATGAAGATTTAACTGAGATTCCAAGGGTGGAAAAGGCTTGAAGGATCATTTGCTGTATAATTTCAGGAGTGATGGAGTTATTGGACATGATTGGCTGCGAAGACACAGATGAAGGCGGAGCAGATGTCATGCTTTGAGAATCAAATGAGGAAGCGAGGGCAGTATATGCACGGGAGGTGTGGTTTTGTGGACGTATTCTGCATTCAGTTTTTATATGCCCCACTTCCTTGCAGTAGTTACAAAATCTCCATTTACACTAAGAAGAGTAATGACCGAATTCCTTACAGCTGTAGCATTGGATTTTGCTAAAATCACGAGATGGAGGCGCATGACCCAAGGCTTCCCTTTTGCTGCATACGCCACATCAATTGTGCCACTTGAGGACTGATGAGAAAGTTGTTGTTGAGTGATTATGCATTGTTTTTCATGAAGGACCTCATTGAGACATGTTTCCAAGGAGGGAGATGGATGGCGGCTCATAAGATTAGAGTGGACATTCTCAAATTTAGGTCGAAGTTTTATTAAGAACTGATCACGTTGACTGGTCTTATGAACTTCCTGAATACCTGGTAAAGTGTCTCCCGTGATGTGGACATATGCAATATAAGCAAAATCAATCCAAAGAGCTAGGAAGCTATAGTAATCTTGGACAGGAAGACTAACTTGAGAATACTGAGCAATCTCATGTTCTAATTGAAACCAACAAGCGGAATCCTCTTGGTGATAAATACGTTTCAGGTATGCCCACATTTCTCGAGCAGTTTTGTAGGGCTGTAGATGAAGAAAAAATTGGGGGTCCACTGACCTCAAAGTCCAGCTCATGATCTGTGGTTCCTTGGTTTTTTCAGCCTTCCAGTTTTTCTTTTTCTGTTGGTTTTGTCACAGAACCAGAAATGTGACCCCATAATTTTTTACCTTGGATATATAGTTCAAACTGATATGCCCAAAAAGCATAATTTTTCCCATTAAATTTGATCAATTGTAACTCAGATTTTTCCGCCATAGAAAAATATGTCAGTAATTAATAAACAGTCAGTAAGTGATCAAGACACTTAGAAAGGGAGGCGATAAGGCAAAACAGGCACTCAGTTCAATTCAGATTGAATTGATATGAGCAGAACTTCAAAAAGACAGCAGCAATTACTTAAGCAAGTCAGCCAGAATTGATATGAACATAAGTCTGATCTGTAAAAAACAGCAAACAGGCCTGACGACTCAAAAACTTCACTCAGAAATTCAAGTGTGGCCCACAGTTGATTCAATCTTCTTGATCCAGTGTCAAAGATGGATGCTAAACATAATCCAACAGTTCAAGAAAGTTGGAATTCAAAACTGCTTAGGAGATACAAAGCATGCACAGAGCAAACAAGACAAACTACTGTGATCGGATCACAGTAACAGAAAAAAGAAAGGTCTGGCGACCCTGTTTTTGCCAGTAGATCAGGTATGTGGGGCCCAGGTAATGGCTGGAAGCAAAATCTGATCAGTCAATCTTATAGAGACCCTTTTTCTCTTTCAGGGGGTTCAAGTTTCATCCAAATCTGTTGAGAATCCAAGGCACAGTGATCATTTGATGAAAACTATCGTACCAAACAAAGAAAACACAGATCGAGGCAGATAGCCTACCTCTGATGAGACAAGAAATCTGAAAATTTTGTCTAAAATCCCAGGACAAGCAGTGGACCAAGATGGACTGATTCTTTGATGAAGTGTTGATGATTGGAGGTGGGCCATAGGTGAACAACTACCACATAATGATGCAGCTGTTCTCCAAGCATAGCGATGCAGGAACTATGACCAGAAATTTGTGGTGGCAAAATCAGTTGAGACAATCTTCAACCAAGGTCTGTTCCAACCAAGGTTCCATGCCGAAACCTTAAGAATTCCAGACGACCAGATCTAGGTTGATTTTTGAGTAGCCTTCCTTCACAAAGAGATCTTCAACTTAAGTAGATGAAGATCAACCAAGAAGAGGGGCTCTGATACCATGACATTTAACACAGACAATAGTTGAATGGAAATTGGATCCTCCCAAAAGGGTCGATCATCCTCTCTTTATAAGACTGAGTTGCCTTGGATAAATTACAATCACAATCAATTAGAACAATCTATACAAGGAAACAAAGCTATTCCAGTTGACCAGATCCAATTATATATAAGTATGGGCCGTTGGGCCTATGTACATTGGGCTTTGAGAATGGTACAGTGACTTGCTAACAATTGCATCAAGAATTTGGAACTATGGTAACTTTTGCTAATTATAATGAGATACCATGTTACCCTTGTATCATCTCAAGCTTCAGCTTCAATAATCAAGTGGTGCATATGCTCAATCTTATGATGCAGCATGCAAACATGGGTATATTGATCTAAAAAACTACATGTTATTTGTCTACATTTTAAGAATGTCATCAAAGGGGTGAAGTTACAAGATTGGAATAGTACCTCGCTGGGATTACTAGGGATATTACACATTGTAAATGTGTGTATCTACTGATGTCAATGGCAGATCGAGAGCATGGTTATGAAGACTAGAAGGAAAAAAAAGGCAATTGGAAATCCACAGCGGACTCCTGTTGATGACAATTTGGAAGAAGTGTAGTTAGAAGAGATAACTCCTCCCATGTAAAGAACTGCTAACGTCTTTCCAGAAAAAGTGTATGCCACCAAAACCAATAACCAACTACTTTGCACCAAGAACAACTCTTGGATCACTGCCGAGCATCAAATCTGCTATGCAAACTAACAGAAAGATGTAGCTGATATGGCTGTGGATCATTGGTGGTTCGATCCAATTATCTCCTAAAATAAGTCAATTTTTTCAACCGATGGCTATTGCAATCACCCTAAAACTCTAGAATTAACTTTCACCATTCCTTTATTCCAACCAAATCAACCCTATGTTCCTCACCTCTCAACACTTGACAAGAGTCATTCATTCTAACAACGCAGCATATACGAATATTCATTTCTATGTAAATTTGTAGTGTTTCTAGTAAACATTTTGAACTCAATTTTGTTAATATTCTTCCGTCTTCTATCTTCAAGCACGTACTTCCACTCCTCGACCTCTCTGCCCCTGTCTTCTATTCTTCCTGCCAGCTTCTAATAGAATAACTATTAGCCTCTCATTCCATCTTCTGGCAGATGAATGCAAAATTATGGCAATTTTAAAAAACTTGACTCCTTGAAATGAAAACATCAAAAACTTGGTCAGTGTGTAAAGCTTGCATGAAATCAAACACCAAAGTAGTTTACTGACAAAGAGGGCCTAAGAATCCCTTAACTGATTGCATTAGCCAAGAGCCTTGCTCATGAGCCTGCCCAATTCTTTTTTTTTTTTTTTTTTTGTCTCTATTCCTCTTATTCTCTATAACCATTCTCTCCATCCGCCATATACCATTAGCAAATATACTTTTACATTGTAATTTTGGAAAGGTGCTCTTTCAATGTTGTAACTCTACCCCTACCGAACCCTTCCCACCCCACCCAATGACCTTACAATGGATACTTTCATGCTGGATCATCAAATTGAGCTGGTGAACCATTTGTTATTGAAACTGAAGCTTGAGACACTGGGTACCACGACCACTCATGATAATTAATGAAAGTTTACCACATGTCCAAAATTTTGATGCAACGACAAATTAACAAAAAAATAAACTCAACATTATTACCAAATAAATTGTACTTTGAAGACCAAAAAAATTAAAAATTAAAAACCAAAAGAAAAAGAAATTGCAACTAGGTTAAATACATATATTACATATATTAGTCCATCCACATATTGCAAGAAAGAACAAACACACCTAAAAAAAAAAGGAGGAAAAGATGGTTAGCTCAGGCTTCCATCCCACAGTCGTCTGAAAGAAGCAAGAAAAGGGAAAAAAAAAAAAGAAAAGAAAAGAGGGGCAACCAAGTGAAAACAAAAAGGAGTAGTACTAGGAAGGCAGTAACAAAAGACTGAAGCACGATCACGCGAAGTTAGGGCTCACGTTCTTCTTCTTCTTCTTCCTTTCTTTCATCAAAATAGAGGGGTTAGGGCTTTTATTCCTAAAAAAATTGCTGCAAGTACCCTATTGTTGTTGGTGTTGTTATTAAGTCGCGAGGTCGATTTCAGCCAATTTCAACTAAAATCGACTGAAAACAACCAATGGACAAGTTTGGCCAAATTTGGCTGAAAATTCACCAAAAAATAATAGGGGGAATTTTTGTCTTGGTATGAAGGCTGAAATGAAAATTTTCAGAGATTCATCTGGTGAAACAAAATTCACAGCTATGGAAAGTACACTCCATATGGACTGTTTCAACAATTACATCCTTAGATAGAAGTTTTGGGTCCTTAGCTAAGATCTCCGTATTTGACTGCTCATTGTTCCTCTCCAGGCTTGGAGCGAGAACATATTTGGAACTTTTTGAGTGTTCCTAGGGCCTGACCAAAAGTTCCATAGGAGGGAAATAGTAGAGTTGGTTGGGATTAATGCATTTAGTGATGAACCATAGACAAATGCAATCAATTAGTTTAGGGGTGAAATACTTTTGCTTGACATTAAAATTGAAGTCGAAGAAAAGGTTTTGTGAGTTGATAGGTGTATGGTTGAGGTGGATGCAGAGATTGATGGACACTGAAAATCTTCAGTTCAGTCAGCGCAAACAGGCCAAAAGTTGTGTTGTGGGTTAACTGAAGCAAACAACCCTTTTAAGTGTTTGGTCAAGATTTCAGACATGCTGGGTCATGGAGGTCCAAATTTTGGCTTGTTTGGCTGAACAAGCCAAAATGGCCAGATTTCATATGAAGAATGGTTGTGCAATAAATAAATAAATAATATGAAAAGTTTAACCAAAAAACGAGTTTCATTGAAGTAATAACATAGCAGTATAATCATCTTTTGGCCCCTCAAAATGATTAGAAGGTGGATGAGATTAAAACACTGTTTTATAAACATTACGGTTTGTGGCCAAGATCATGTGATATGACTAAATGACTTGCAAAAATATTTTAAGTTGATTCTGTAATTTCCACCTATTTATTTGGAATACTTATTTTCTCTTTTCTTAGAGTTGTGGTAATGTGCATGTGTTTATTTTTTGTTATTTTAGTTCTAGTCAGAGATATGGGCTGAGAATTGCATGTCATAAGTTCATGTTTTCACGGGATTCATCAATTATTATTGGGCATGTAGAAATAACATACTAGATTATTGGTTAACCAAGCTTCACCCAGAAATGTTGTTGCATGTGAACTCGATTGAAATCTGGGTGAGAATGGAGAAAGCAGGAGACTTATTCAAACTGATTGCATAGTCATAGCAGCGGATAAATATGTTATATTTTACTTAAATACAGTGATGGTTGAAACTTTTTCAAAGTTTTCAGTGCCTATTCTTCTGGAGTGGATCTGAATACATTTGCAACAGTGATTGTTCTAATTCTGGTTACATCCAAAGCCATAACAATCCTACAACTGCAAAAATTTTACCTCAATGATGAAGGTTTGTTCCTTATCTAGTTTCAGCCAACTTCTAATCCTACTGATGAAGCCATAACAATCATATAGCTTGAATTATTGACTCATACTACCAGATTTGGGTAGGATTTGAGTTGTATGTGTTCTATTAACTGGACAAGCTTCTATCATCCATAATATTGGAAGTTAAAATACTCTCTTGCACCAGATGGGTCACTCACCCAATTTCCCATTTAGAGAACCAAGAAACTCAAATTTCACAAGAAAATTCCAATTGGCATGATCGATTCTGAAGCCAGCTGGGTTTAATAGCCTAACATCTTACATTAAATATTGCTAAAAAAGCTCTAGTTCTAATCATAACACTTGGTTTAAGGAGATTGAATCACAGCATCAATTATTTTCTAATATATTTCCTGAACAAAGAAGTCCTGGGTAAACGAATGATGCAGGAAACAAATATTCTTAAATAATTAAGTCTGAGAATAGCAGTTGCATAAATGGGATTTACTTTTGGGATAATTCTCATGTGCAATGCTTAGGGTGGGTCCCATACCCCTTGCCATCTGGCTGCATTGGTTGACTATGAATTATACTGAGTCAGCCCAGACACGTGTTAGGTGATTGGATCAACTTGAACAAAGGTACTACAGATCTTGGTTGAATTACCTGGTTGACTCACAACTCAGCTTGACTCATCTTGGTTTGGCAGAGCTCATCAGGTCAATTTAAGGGTATTTGCATCCAATAATATCAAAAGAAAAAAAGACGGAACTAAAACTAAGCCTTACACTAATAAATTGGAAGTTCAAATGTACTCAAATACAAATGTAAATTACAATTACAATCATGTGGAATTTAGGAAAATGGCATCCAGACCACCCAAGGGTGGGACCCACTTCTGAATACATGCGACAGACGGTTGTGATGCACAGTGCACAGGCGCCTAGTGTGCAAGGGATTATTTTCCATGGAATTTATATGTATGTTTCAAATTAAGATTATGTTTTAGTATTTGTAATTAAAATGCATTCAAAACTTATTTACTAACCGGTCTGGTCAACTTGCGTAGTTTTGTGTTTACTGGTGTCGTTGGATGACCTAATCTGTCCAATGTACCTAATCAGAAAACTATCAATTCAGATGAATAGTTGATTTGAGCTTGAGTGTTTTTTTTTAAACTGTGAAGTGGTTGCTCTTTGGGATTCGTGAATATTTGGATGAATTTGCAAGGAACTCCCATCATTTATTTAGGCTTTGCAGATGAATTATCTGTGGTCTTCTTATTTTCTAATTATATAATTGAATGTTGTGAGTCAAAGCTAGATAAATGATAATGATGATGAGGATGATGATGATGAGCTGAGTTTTATTGCTAAAACTTATTATTCATGCTGTAAAGCTCCTTGCTGGTTGCATAGATCATATTGTTGCATCTATGTTTATTTTGTTACAACCATCATTCTGGCCTGTGCAACTCTTTCTAGACTGTCATTGACATTTTTTTCCCTATTTTTCTTGATGGATTTATTGGTGAGATATATAAAGACCAGTGCTTTGTTTCCTTGATGCATTTCTTTTTTTCGTTTTTCTTTTTTTTTTCTTTTTTTTTAATCTCTTGTTTCTTTCTGATGGCTATTGCCAGCTTTGTTCTAAACTATATTGAGGTGAATGAGTGCAGATGGGAAATGTAAACCTACCCATCACCCTAGTAATTCAGGTACTTGGAAAGTCAAGGTCCCTTCACCCTCACCTCATATCCTTAAATCTTTTCCTCTTTAAGAATACGTAGGTGGAGCTTATTTGACGATCGAATTCCTATGTATTTTATGCAAACAAACAGGCCCTTTACGTCAGGATTATGACAAATGTACCGTTGGTGCAGGTTCGGCGAGGCCATTTTTTCCCCCTCCTTACATTGTCTCTAGCACAGACATACATATTTGGGAAACCATAAACAGGAGAGGTATCCAGATGCAAACAGACCCATCTGATAATGCTGATGAAGAGGCAGCATCCCATGAATTGTCATCTGATGATGCAAAATCGGTTTCAAATTCAGTTGAAGTGCTTGAATCCAGTGCCAGTGACAATTCCATGAAGTACACAGCCTTGTCAAACTTAAAAACATCCAAGAGACATGACCTTGCCATGGTATTTACTTGCAAGGTCTGTGAAACCAGATCTGTGAAGACAGTTTGTCGCGAATCGTATGAGAAAGGAGTTGTGGTGGTCCGCTGTGGAGGTTGTAGCAATCTACATCTAATTGCGGATAGGCTTGGGTGGTTTGGAGAACCGGGTAGTGTTGAGGACCTCTTGGCTGCTCGAGGCGAAGAAGTGAGGAGAGGATCTATCGATTCTCTAAATCTAACGGCAGAAGATTTGGCTGGGTTAAGATCTTCGTGAATTGAAATCTTAGTTATTGATTGCTGATGCAAATCTGTCCATTTCCAAAGCGATGCGGATGAATCAACCCTACTGTGCATGCATCGCTCAGCATTTATCTATCTCAATTTCTGAATCATCAATCCATTAACATAAAACAATCAATGGCAGTTGTGATGCTTCATTTGATGGAATTTTGGAAAAACTTTTTTTATAGATGTATAATGCTTTACAAATTATTAACTTGCATGTGTAGAATGGTTTTTCCTATTGGAAATTTATTTTGAATGCCCTGTAGGACTTGGATTCTTCTGTTTATCATTTCTCTGAAGGGTGGGTCCAACTACCGATCTTGCCAATGTTATGAAGGCCAGCAACCGCTACTCAAGCGAGGTCACTGAGTCAATTTGAAGACTGGACTTTGATCCAGTCTTGCTTGGATTATGTGGTAAAAACCTATGAGAAGGAAGCGTAAGAAGAGTGGAAAACCAGCCATTCATTGGATTGTTATATTTACATATATAGGGGATTGATAGGGTGGACCAAAAATCAGCTTCATTTGCCATTATGTCTTAAGATACCAAGGGCCAATGGCCAATGTTGGAAAAGCAGTAAAATTTGTAAATTTAAAATTCGACAGTAGATGTATGAGTGTCGACTTTGGGACTGAAGAGTATATTCATATGAAAGTCTTGACTCTTGGTTTAAAGTCCTTGAAGTGTAGGGCCCGTTTATAATACTTTGTATTTGTCAATTTATGGTTTGCTGTTCTTGAAGAAATGCAACAAATGATGCAGAACAATATGAGATCTAACCTAACATGAAGAGATCAGGTATGAATGAACAATTAAAATTCAGTTATAAGCAGCCAAAGTAAATAACAGATCCACGGTCCAAAATGATTTCACAGATCCCACAATAAACCCCTTTTCTTGGTATAGAAAATAGTAAGATCTTAATGGAAGATAGAACTTCCAGATTGCTTAAGGCCAATAGTGCACATCAAATGTTTTAGCAATGGTCTTATCGGAAAATCTATAATGGCAAAACTTAAATCTAATATTTTCAGATCTAGAAAAGATCCAGATGTGACAAAAGTTAGATCTGAAATAAGTTTCAGATCTAAGATGATTTACGGTTCAGATCTGAATTTTGGTAACCGGGGGATTCTAGATCTGAAGGGTTCAGATCTGGGTATTTTAGATCTGATAACAATACCAGGAAGGCTCTAAATCTGAATGGGAATAATCAAAATACTCTTGGAAAGAAGAAAAGCGAAAGAGATATCGTTACTTTTACTGGGCTCTCACCAAACTTCGATCCGGAGGCGTTAAAAGAGATTTCAAGAGAAAGGTGGCTCAAGAGGCTCTTGGAAGAAGAAGAAAAAGCTTCTTTTCAATCAATACCATAGAATAACATAACATCCCAAGAGAATGTTAGTGTCACTGTAAGAATATGTTGTCAATTACGTGACCAAAGTGTAGTTCGGTTCTAGAAAGCCCTAGTTCATCTCTGAAGTTCATTGAAGATCAATCTAAGTTCAAGGAAGTTCAAGCAAGTTCAAGGAAGTTCAAGATCATTTAAAAAAGACCTATCAATGAAGATTAAGCAAGTTCAAGGAAGTTCAAGATCATTCAAGAAAGACCTATCAATGAAGATTAAGCAAGTTCAAAGAAGTTCAAGATCATTCAAGAAGATCCTCTTTGAGTGCCAAGGGATAAGGTAACAGTGACCCCTAGTGCCCGTACAATTAGAATAGGAAAAAGGGTTTCTAACAAACCCTGGCTGTGTACTACGGCTTAGACCACGGCTAAGCCGTAGAACCTATGGCTCACTATCCAGAAAGTACATTTTGAGTCTTTTTGTTCTACGGCTGACCCTACGGCTGCACCGAAAAAGGGTTACGGCTCAGCCGTAGTATGATTCACGGGTAAGCCGTAAAATCCACGGGCCACTGTCCAGAGAGTGCTCTTGGCCATATAATGCCTACGGTTGATCTTACGGCCAAGCCGTAAGGCCTTCATGGCTAAGCTGTAGTATGATTCACGGCTAAGCCGTAAGGTTTACGGGCCATTTTCCAGAGAGCATTTTTGGGAGATTTCAGCTTACGGCTGACCCACGGCTAGACCGAAAGGTATTCACGGCTAAGCCGTATAAAGATTTATGGTATAAAGATTTATGGCTAAGCCGTAAGCTTAATCGTAAGAAGGAATAACGTTGAATCTGGTCAAACTAGCCGTTGGATGTTGTCAGAGCATACAGCTAAGCCGTAGACCATTTTGTTCTCAGCCGTAGATCTATCCGTTGGAGCTTATTTGTATTTAAAGATGACCTCTCCTTTGCTCCAAACACTGACTTTATTACTGAGAAAATCACCAGTATAGCTGAGCCCTTGCACCTCTAGTAAAACCATTTTTAAAGCTCCCACAACCACCTACTCTTCAACACTTAAAGTGCCATTATTGTTCCAAGAAGAGTAGTTGGTCATTGAGGAAAGGCTTCATTAAATCTGAGAGAATATCTTAGCCTTCCAAACCCTTTCAAAACCTCTTCCCTTGGCTGAGCACTCATCTGAAGATCTTCATCACCAAGGAGCAAGAACAAGAGGTCAAAGCTTGGAGGTAATCTTTCAAGCATCAAGAGCACCACTCAAAACTAAGGTATACAATTCCTTGTTTAGGTGTTCTTTAATATTTCATTCTCTTTGCTGTATTTGGTGGAAGACAAACCACCGCATCAAAAATTGTTGTAGTTGGTGGACTAGATCAAGGATCAACCACCTGATCAAAAATCCAGTTGGTAGAAGACAAACCACCGAATCAAAAAATTGTTGCTAGAGGCGTTTGTAATGTAAGTACCTCATACTTAGTGGAACCAAGAGAGATTGCTCTTGAGAGTGGATGTAGGTCTAGGACCAAACCACTATAAATTACTGTGTTGATTGCTTATTGTGTGTGGTGATTGCCTTATGTTCTTTTTACTTGTGTTGATCATCTTTTTAAGCTATATCTTCCTTATTTTAGTTGCATTTCTATACACTGTTGGCACACACAACTCTGAGCATCTTTCTTAATCTTCTTGGGGACTCTCAATCTAAATTAATCCTTCAAATTGCACACTAATAAAACCTCGTGTTTGGAAAGAAATTTTTAATAGTCCTATTCACCCCCCCCCCCCCCTCTAGAACTTGGTGAGATCTAGCTGTTGCACTTTCAATTGGTATCAGAAAGGGTTACTTCTTAAGGGTGTAATAACCTGAAGTAGATCCGTCTTGTGCTAGAATCACCATGAATCCTGAAGGAAGCTCTATCACCCGGCCTCCTTTCTTTGATGGAACAAATTATGCCTTCTGGAAAGCCCGGATGACAGCATTTTTGAAATCTATGGACTGCGCTGTTTGGGAGGCTATAGAGAAAGGCTAGACGGAACCCACTGAAGATGTGACTGTAAATGGTGTCACAACCACTAGACCATTAGATCCAGCAAGATGGTCTCCTACTCAGCTACTTCTTAAACAAAATAGTGCTAGAGCTTACAATGATATAGTGTGTGCCATGAATCAAGAAGAATTTAAAAAGATCATGACAACCACTAATACAAAACAGGCCTGGAGAATCCTTGAAGTGACTTATGAGGGTACCTCTGTTGTTAAAAGATCTAAACGTTAAATGCTCACAAGTCAGTTTGAAAACATTCGCATGGAAGAAAATGAAATGTTTACTGACTTTCATACTAAGCTCATGAAAATTGTAAATGAAATGTGGGCTCCTGGGGAAACTCTTCCGGAAGGTAAAATTTGTAGTAAAATCTTGAGATCACTTCCGGAAAGATTCCATCCCAAGGTAACTTCTATAGAAGAACACAAGGATTCAGAACAAATGAAAATTGAAGATTTAGTGGGATCCCTTCAGACCTTTGAACTCAAATTTAACAATGATAAAAAGAAATCAATTGCACTAATCACCTCTCATAACACATCTTCCTCTAAAGATGACATAGGAATAACTAGTAATGACGAGGATGAAGATGTGGCCCTTTTGGCTAAAAGATTTTTGAAACAATTTAAGAAAAAGAGAGTGAAAGATTATAAAAATGAAAACATTAGTGATAAATATAAAGGTCGGTCAAGTTCCCTCTATAGAAGTAAGCATAAGGAACACATGTGTTACAGATGTAAGAAATTTGGACACATATCCACCGATTGTCCACTAAAAGGGAAATCCAAAAAGAAGAATCTTGTAGCCACTTGGGATGATTCATCTGAATCAGATTCTGACTCAGATGAATCACATCAAAATGAATCAGACAAATATACAGTTCTGATGGCTACCACTGCAACATTCAATCTCTCTGAGGAAATGATTAAAATATCGAATGAAGAAATCTCAGGAAGTGAGTCAGAGAGTGAATATGAAAATTCAGATGATGAGAATAATGACAATACCACGGATTCCTATGAACTACTTTATGAGGGAACCTGTAGGCTCGTTGAAACTGTAAGCAATCAACAAAACAAAATTAAGAATTTAAAAGAAAAGGTTGATAGTATTAATGCTGAAAAGGAGGAGTTAATCAAAGAACTTGAAAGTGTAAAAACCCAATTATCAACATTAAGAGAAAATGAAAATTCCTTTTTGAAAATAAAAGATGAAAAAAATGCTCTCCACAATGAAGTGACTATTCTGAAACGATATAAAGAAAAGTATGAGTACAAATTTACCCAAAATGATGAGAAATACATTAGACTATTCAAAATTGGAAAAGCTTATAAGGATATGACTGGTCTTGGATATGACAAAAATACGAATCAGTCACCAAGTTCAGGAACTGTTTTTGTCAAAAGTGCTTTAAAGAAGGAAGATACTAGTGTTAAAAACACTTTGGATAAGGCATCTACTAGTACTCATACTGTTTCATCAAATGTCATCTGTCATTATTGTGGAAAAGAGGTCATTTCAAAATGGAGTGCAAGTTAAGAAAAATTCATTATAACATTAGTCAAAAAATTGAGAAAAACACCTATAAGAAAGCGGAACTTAAAAACAAAAAGCTGGAGTCTCAAATAAACAAATTCCCCTTGAACCAAAAGATGGATAATCTGTTAAAAGAAGTCCAAAAGTTAAGAAAACAATTTGAAATATACAAAAAGGATGGAGCAAACATTCTTATTCCCCAACATAAAACCTTTCAAGTGAAACACCAAAAGCCAATTGTGATCCCCACTACTAGTACATTTAAGTGGATACCTAAAAACAAGAATCTAGTGGTCCACACAGCTTTTAAAGCTGCAGAACAATCAAGATGGTATCTGGATAGTGGATGCTCAAAACATATGACTGGTGATAAATCATGTTTGTCTAAAATGATTGAATTCGATGGAGGCACGGTTACTTTTGGTGATGGCAGTACTACAAAAATTATTGGGAAAGGAACGTTAAATGTTCCAAACCTACCACCTTTTGAAAATGTTTTGTGCGTTGATGGTTTGAAACATAATTTACTTAGCATATCGCAAATCTGTGATAAAGACTATGCTGTGAACTTTAGTAGTCATAGTTGTGAGATCTCAAGGAATGGAAAGATAATCTTGAGAGGTCTTAGAACTACCGATAATTGTTATGTGGTGGGAAAATCTAATACTTCATCCTCCACTTCTTGCATATTAACTAGTATTGATGAAGCTAAGTTGTGGCATCAAAGACTTGGGCATGTAAACTACAGGGACTTATCTCATCTAAACAAATATGTTGAAGGACTGCCCAAGATCAGTAGTCAAGAAAAGATGATCTATGGAGAGTGCCTTCAAGGAAAACAAATTAGAAGTGCCCATAAAATGGTAAATGCTATAAAAACCTCTCGACCTCTAGAACTTATTCATATGGACTTGGTTGGACCAACTAAAAGAGAGAGTCGAGGTAAGAAAAGGTACTTTCTTGTCATGGTAGATGATTTCTCTAGATTCACTTGGATTGCATTCTTGAGAGAAAAATCTGAAGCTTTTGGAGAATTTAAAAGGATTCTAAAACAAATTCAAATTGAAAAAGGGACTTCAGTAGCCCGAATCAGAAGTGATCATGGTGGAGAATTTGAAAATGATCAATTTGACAAATTCTGTGAGAAATATGGGATTCATCATGAATATTCAGCACCTAAAACTCCACAACAAAATGGGATAGCTGAAAGGAAAAATCGAGTTCTCCAAGACATGGCCACAGTCATGCTTCATAGTAAGAATCTTTCTAGAGACTTGTGGGCCGAAGCTGTTAATACCAGCTGCTACATCATCAACCGAGTTTATCTTAGGACTGGTACAAATCAGACAGCTTATGAATTGTGGCATGGGAAGAAACCAAATGTGAAATATTTTAAAGTCTTTGGAAGTAAATGTTACATTTTGAAAGATAGAGAACAACTGAGTAAATTTGACTCAAAAAGTGATGAAGGTATATTCTTATGCTATTCAACACGGAGTCGAGCCTATCGTGTTCTAAATATGAGAACCAGAGTCATCCAAGAGTCAATAAATGTTGTTATAGATGATGAATCCACAGTATCTGATAATGTTGATGAAGTGGAAGTGCCCTCAATGTCTGAACCCACACGATCCACAGTAAAAACTGATGTACCTGCTTCCACTGAAAATTTGATGAATGTAAAAGATCATCCTATAGATCAGATTATTGGTGACCCTCTAACAGGTATAAAAACTAGGAAACAATTGGAGAACATTATGAGTCACTTGTGCTTTACTTCTGTTTTAGAACCTACCTGCGTTGATGAAGCATTTTCAGACAATGATTGGATAAAAGCTATGCAAGAAGAATTGAATCAATTTACAAGAAGTGATGTTTGGTACCTAGTTTCAAGACCAAAGGATAAAAATGTGATAGGCACTAAATGGATCTTCAAAAATAAACTAGATGAAAATGGCGTCATTGTTAGGAACAAAACTAGGTTGGTAGCGCAGGGATATTCTCAAATTGAAGGTATTGGCTTTGATGAGACCTTTGCTCCAGTTGCCCGTTTAGAATCAATTAGGATTTTATTATCTATAGCTTGTTTTTTAAAGTTCAAATTGTATCAAATGGATATTAAAAGTGCTTTCGTAAATGGAATTTTGAATGAGGAAGTGTATGTTGAACAACCTAAAGGTTTTATAGACACAAAATTTCCTAATCATGTGTTTAGATTAAAGAAAACTCTGTATGGTCTTAAGCAAGCGCCACGTGCTTGGTATGAAAGGTTGACAAAATTCTTATTAGACAATAATTTTCAAAGAGATAGTGTTGATAAAACTCTTTTTATCCAAAAGACAAGAAAGTCAGTTTTAATAGCGCAAATATACGTAGATGATAGCATCTTTGGCTCCACATGTAATAAATTGACTGCTCAGTTTGCTAATCTAATGCAATCTGAATTCGAAATGAGTATGGTTGGCGAATTGAATTTCTTCTTAGGTTTGCAAGTCAAACAATTACGTGATGGTATCTTCATTTCCCAGTCCAAGTATGCAAAAGAATTGGTAAAATGATTTGGTCTAATGACTGGGAAAAATGTCAAAAACCCCATGAGTACAACCATCAAACTTTCTAAAGATGCTAAAGGGAAAGGGGTTGACTCTAGCCTATATAGAAGTATGATCGGTAGCCTGCTATACCTTACTGCAAGTAGGCCAGACATAGCATTTAGTGTGGGAACATGTGCACGATATCAAGCAGATCCGAAAGAATCCCATCTGACTGCTGTAAAAAGAATCATTAAGTACGTTGCAAATACAACTGAATATGGTCTGTGGTATCCTCATGACTCATCATCTTCCATTGCTGGATACTCAGATGCTGATTGGGCAGGAAACTTAGATGATAGAAAATCCACAAGTGGCGGCTGTTTTTATGTTGGAAATTGTCTAGTAGCTTGGCATAGTAAAAAGCAAAATTCTATATCTCTTTTCACTGCTGAGGCTAAATATATAGCTGCCGGAAGCTGCTGTTCTCAACTCTTGTGGATGAAGCAGATGCTTATGGACTATGGCATTAAGCAAGGAATAATGAGCTTGTATTGTGATAACACTAGTGCCATACATATTTCTAAAAATCCGGTCCAGCACTCTCACACCAAACACATTGATATCCGACATCATTTTATTAGGGAATTGGTCGAAGAAGGGATCATTGAGCTTGAATATATTCAGACTAACCATCAACTTGTAGACATATTAACCAAACCTCTTGATGTATTAAAATTTGAAATTTTGAGGAAATCTATTGGTGTTTGCTGTTTGGATTAAAATTGCTTTTGCCCAGGACCTACGGCTAAGCCGTAAGTCATTTCACGGCTAAGCCGTAAACGACTCTACGGTTAACCCGTATTTGCACAAACTTTTACCCTACGGCTCAACCGTCAGAGTTTATGGCTCAGCCGTAAAATACTCTACGGCTAAGCCGTACAGTTTTTTTCGCCCTCGTTCTGCGCGCCGTTGAGTACTTAACTCCGTCCCTTCATTTCTTTCTTACTCTGCGCCTGCTCCAGACTTCTACCCTAGGTCTCTGTCTTTTCTTCTTTCTTCGTTCTTCCTCTTCCGGCCTTCTCCTTCAAGGTATTTTTGGCGATTTCTCTCTCCTCTGTACTGTTCTCCTCTCTTTCACTTCTTGTTTGCTCGCTACTATTTCTTTTGTTTTACTGTGCTCGCTTCTTCTGTTTGGCCTTCCTTCTGTCTTGGGTGTTTTGGGTGTTTGGACTTCCTTCATTTGTCACTATGCCTCCACGAACCAAAAACGTTTACCCCGCCGATAAGAGGCCTCGAGCCTCGCGTAGCTCCTCCCGGCCTCGACAACACTCTCCACCCTCTTCCCGAGTTTTGGTTCCACGGGAACCCACTCGTGATAGGTCCTTCTTCTCCCGTCCAATTACTGTGGAACGCGATGTCAATCTCCTTGCTGTTGAAGGGTGGGAAAACATTCTCAAATGGGGTGGTCTTGGCTTCCCCTCTATTGTGCGCACCATGTATGCATCCATCAAGGTAGCCTCGCTAGACTCTCTGTCATTTGACATTGATTTCACTGATGGCACCAATACCATCACACCTGCCATCATTTCTGCCCTTCTATGTGTTCCTCTTTCCGATGTGCCCCCTTCGGTCCTCAAAGATTCTCTCTCCGAAGAGGAAAAACAAACAGCCACTCTTGCCTTATGTGGAGCGACCATCCCGTGGAAGGACAAGGGCTTCCTTCCTGCAGCTTCCCTGCTTCCTCACTTCCGGATCCTCCATGCTATCTTCACATGTAACATCTATCCTAGGAGGGGAAATTTCTCTGACCTGACCCCTTTCATGGTTAATGTCCTCTACAATGTTCATATGGGGGTCAAAGTGTGTCTTCCTTCTCTGATTTGTGCTACCATCATTCGTTTTTGGCTTTGTCCGGGAAGAGGCACCAATGCTTGCGTATTTGGATATCTCATGACTAGCATTGCCTCTCAATGTGGGGTCAATTTACCTTCTGATAAAGCTCCTGAGTCTCACCCCACCTTTGGCACAGTTAATATTCAGAACATGCGCTTCTCCAAGCAACAAGCGGCTGGTCCCCGCTTTCATGACTCTGGGCATGAGGAAGACTCACCGGATGCGCCTCCTCCTACCGCACCTGCTTCTTCCTCTGCCTCCTTTGAAGCTCGGCTGGCAGCGCTCAAACAACGGCAAACCAAGATGGAGAAGCTATTGAAGAAATCTTTTCAATACCTTTCAAAGATCTCCAAGAGCTGCCGGAGAGACGATGTGGCGATTCCATCCCCCTCTCCTCCTTCTGATTGATGTCTGTTCTGTCATGTCTTGTTGGCACTGCCTTCTTTTTGTATTTTGGGCATTGACTGTATTTTGGGCATTGACTGTTTTATCATTATGGGTGATGCACTCTTTTGAAATGGTTGTGCCTTGTACTGCCCTTATTTTCTAATAACATATGGCCTTTACTTCGCCGTTGCTTATCTTTTTGTGCACTTATTTGTCTTCATGCTCTTCTTTCTGCTTTATGACTGTGGTGCTTCTTGTATATCTCTTTGTCAATATTGTGCCAAAAAGGGGGAGAATTATATGCATGTCTTCAGGGGGAGCTTTCTAACCTCCCACCTTTCTAGTAGATTGCGTTTGTAGATTTTTGCAGGTTAAGCATCTTCAAAGGGGGAGCTTCAATGTGTTGAACTTTCAGACTTATGTAGATATGTTTGGTTAAAGTGTATTCCATATTGTAATACTTGTTGTATCTTGTTTGTTAAGCTAAAATGTTGTATCTTCTACATTATGTGTAATTTTGTCACGAAATTGACAAAGGGGGAGATTGTTAGTGTCATTGTAAGAACATGTTGTCAATTATGTGAGCAAAGTGTAATTCAGTTCTAGAAAGACCTAGTTCATCTCTGAAGTTCATTGAAGATCAAGCTAAGTTCAAGGAAGTTCAAGCAAGTTCAAGGAAGTTCAAGATCATTCAAGAAAGACCTATCAATGAAGATTAAGCAAGTTCAAGGAAGTTCAAGATCATTCAAGAAAGACCTATCAATGAAGATTAAGCAAGTTCAAAGAAGTTCAAGATCATTCAAGAAGATCCTCTGTGAGTGCCAAGGGTTAAGGTAACAGTGATCCCTAGTGCCCGTACAATTAGAATAGGAAAAGGGTTTCTAAAAAACCCTGGCTGTGTACTATGGCTTAGACCACTGCTAAGCCATAAAACCTACGGCTCACTATCTAGAAAGTACATTTTGAGTCTTTTTGTTCTACGGCTGACCCTACGACTGCACCGAAAAAGGGTTACGACTCAGCCGTAGTATGATTCACGGCTAAGCCGTAAAATCCACGGGCCACTGTCCAGAGAGTGCTCTTGGCCATATAATGCCTACGGTTGATCTTACGGCCAAGCCGTAAGGCCTTCACGGCTAAGCCGTAGTATGATTCACGGCTAAGCCGTAAGGTTTACGGGCCACTTTCCAAAGAGCATTTTTGGGAGATTTCAGCTTACGGCTGACCCACGGCTAGACCGAAAGGTATTCACGGTTAAGCCGTATAAGGATTTATGGCTAAGCCGTAAGCTTAACCGTAAGAAGGAATAATGTTGAATCTGGTCAAACTAGCCGTTGGATGTTGTCAGAGCATACGGCTAAGCCGTAGACCATTTTGTTCTCAGCCGTAGATCTATCCGTTGGAGCTTATCTGTATTTAAAGAGGACCTCTCCTTTGCTCCAAACACTGACTTTATTACTAAGAAAATCACCAGTATAGCTGAGCCCTTGCACCTCTAGTAAAACCATTTTTAAAGCTCCCACAACCACCTACTCTTTAACACTTAAAGTGCCATTATTGTTCCAAAAAGAGTAGCTGGTCATTGAGGAAAGGCTTCATTAAATCTGAGAGAATATCTTAGCCTTCCAAACCCTTTCAAAACCTCTTCCCTTGGCTGAGCACTCATCTGAAGATCTTCATCACCAAGGAGCAAGAACAAGAGGTCAAAGCTTGGAGGTAATCTTTCAAGCATCAAGAGCACCACTCAAAACTAAGGTATACAATTCCTTGTTTAGGTGTTCTTTAATATTTCATTCTCTTTGCTGTATTTGGTGGAAGACAAACCACCGCATCAAAAATTGTTGTAGTTGGTGGACTAGATCAAGGATCAACCACCTGATCAAAAATCCAGTTGGTAGAAGACAAACCACCGAATCAAAAAATTGTTGCTAGAGGCGTTTGTAATGTAAGTACCTCATACTTAGTGGAACCAAGAGAGATTGCTCTTGAGAGTGGATGTAGGTCTAGGACCGAACCACTATAAATTACTGTGTTGATTGCTTGTTGTGTGTGGTGATTGCCTTATATTCTTTTTACTTGTGTTGATCATCTTTTTAAGCTATATCTTTCTTATTTTAGTTGCATTTCTATACACTGTTGGCACACACAACTCTGAGCATCTTTCTTAATCTTCTTGGGGACTCTCAATCTAAATTAATCCTTCAAATTGCACACTAATAAAACCTCGTGTTTGGAAAGAAATTTTTAATAGTCCTATTCACCCCCCCCCCCCTCTAGGACTCGGTGAGATCTAGCTATTGCACTTTCAGAGAATACAAGAGAGGTCTTTATGTACTAACTCTAAGATGACATCATCAAACCAAGAAAACAACATAAAATAAATAAAACAAAAGCAATTTGGAGTCAAGTCCTTGGGTTTTGTGCACATGGGATGTGCGCATGAATCCCAAGGCACATCCTTTTTGCTTTAAGTTGCGGACCCCCCCCCCCTCCTCCCTTTTTATTACATATATAATTAAAGACATGGGTCCCTTTTCTTATTCTAAGACTCTTTTAGTTACTTGGGCCCCTCTAAACAAGACAAAAAAGAAATAAAACTCTTTTATTCCTCCCATGTGGCACTTCCCATTGTGGGGCCTTTAAAACAGTTGCGCACATGGGCCTCCTCAATGAGATTCTGCAAAATCTAGCCATCGGATGTCTCCACTATGATGGATCAACGGTGGATTTTCAATTTTTTCGCGATCGAAACCTGGGCATTGTTCATCCATCCAAATTAAAGCTTGATCCATTATTCTGCACCCTCTTCTTTGATACACCTTATAAGAATGAGAGGAATCAGATCTAATGTCCCCATCAACAAATCTTAAATATTGTAATATTGAGTTGTTAAGTAGATGCTGCATATTATTATTATATATATATATATTATAAGAATAGCCCCTTTTGTGAGAGTGCAGGAGAGCAAAAAGTGGCGCTCCTTTTGAACAAAACGGGGCATCTTATATTTTATCTCAGATAAATAAAATTTATCCATTTAAATTAAAGAGACAATTTCTAATAACTAGAGACAGACTCCCAACCAGCAATCTCTATATCAAATCTCATTTAAATTGAAGAGACAATTGGATTAAACCACTCCATGGTTGGACATCACCAGTCCATGGTGGACCCGCTAATAAATGTATTTGAGTGGGCCCATTTATAAAATATAAACCATCGGATTAATCATACCTACTCTTCTTCATCTCTCTCACCTATCTCAAGCATGTTTGTTTGTAGGGTAGAGTAAACCCAAAATCACAAAAAGAATAATATATAATGAGATTATGATGACTTCTTGTTTTTAATTGTTTGATATGAATTCTTTTTAACTTTCTGTATAAAAAGTAGAGTTTTTGATAATTTAGTGATGACTTTTTTACTTTTTTTAAAAAAGAAAGAGGAAAATCTGAATATTTTTTGGAAAAGGAGGGAAATTTGAATTTGAAAAATTTTCTTTCATTGTACCTCACAAACAAACAGGCCGAGGCCTGTTTGCATAGAAAAAAATTAAAGTGAAGTGAAATGTAATGGGCCTTAAGAGGCTAATGTTTCAACTCTACCCTGTTTGGTCATTTTGGCCCGACAAATGAAGTGAAGTTGTCAGCCTACGTGTAATCCCTTATACTTCAACTCTAAATACTCTATTTGCTTCGAGTAAATGCGGATTCTACTCCTACTTACCTCTTTTCTTTGCAACTGGTCTTTCTCCTCTCATCTCTACAACCAATGTTTTTTGCATTTCCTTTCCTCTCTGCTTTATGTATTTCCTTTGAATGGTTTATACTGGGCTAACAACATCATTCTTTTTTCCTCTCCTCTTTTCCCTCTCCCCCTCCTCCCTCTTCACCTCTCTTCTCTGCTCTACGTTTGATTTGGGAAAAAAATCCATCTGACTTCATTAGGAAAAGATCTAGAGACAACAGCAGTGAAAACTTGGCCACGTGGTGTGGTAGCCAGATAGATGATGCCTCTTATCAACTCTCTCTAACTTTCTCTCTTTTAAATGGTAGCAAGGGCAGGGTCAAGAAGAAAAAATCAGAGAGAAACAAAAGGCCGGCAATTGATGTCGGCATGCGTAGCACAGTATTGTGCAACAGGCCCATCTATGTTTAAAAGGCATTATGAGAATTTGCTGGCCGAAGTTCAGCTTATAAAGTAGGTGGGCCTAGAAGTTAAATTTGGCTTATTATAAATTTTAGTGAAGGAAAATTTTTTATTTTGGTGGGTATCTGGTTTTATATAGAATTAAAATTTTATTTTAATTTTTCTAAAAAAGTTTTACTTTGATCCTAAGTATCCAAACACATGCAAAATATATGAAATTTTACTTCACATCAAGTATCCAAATAAAATGAAGTGATCTACCTTGACTTCAACTCACTTCTCTTTCATATTACTTTTCATATAAAATCTATTTCATTTTATTCCACTCCTATTTATCCAAACTGGCCCAACTTGTCTCTCTATCTCGCTCATCCCCACCTCAAATCCGGAACAGTAGAACATTACAGAGAAAAACGAGAGGTAAAAATAGAGAAACTAAAAAAGAAATTCCACACCTCACCACCATCGTCTCTCTTCTCCCTCAACTTCAAGCAATACCTCGAGGATCCTCTATATATAGAAAACCAGGTTCCCCTCTTTTCCTGTTATGTTTGGTTAATCTCTTATTCTTTTTCTCTTTCTCTCTTCGTCTACTTTTCTGTATCACCATCACAGTCACTGTTATATTTTTACGACCATACCCTTACCATCCCTATCACCTTCTTCTCATCACAGAACGAACCCATATCTCAGTATCAACATATTAGTATATTACATATGTGAAGGTTCCGTCGTATTGGTTTTCTTGTAATCTTCTCTCTATATTTTTTTCTTATAGTGGTTCACGTCATTTTCTCTCTGTCTGAGCATGCAGCGCTTTTATTCATCGTTCTATCATTTTCAGGGATGGTTTTACATTGTCATTGTAAAAATTAATGTATCCGGCATATCTATAGCCACTGTATGTTCACATATGAGTAGGTAACAATGTCAGTATTTTGTTTATAAAGCACATGTGTAAGTCTTGATTGTGTAGGGATGTCACAATCCCACCTTTTCTGCCACTCTCATGTAGATGTAGTTAGAAATTACCTAATTACTTTTAGGTAGTTATTTCTGGGTATTTTCTCTATCAGATGTATTTTCAATGTAGTCTTTTCATATTTGAAGAAAAGGATTGTAATCCCTTTCCTCCAATTTTATATATGTGCAGCTGAGAGAGAACTTGCTTGAAATTCATAAATTTGTTCCTTTGGTGCGCTTGGGTCAATACTACAATTTCGATTTTCATGACAGTTAATGTTGTTTTCAATTTAAATACCTTCCCAATTACACTATCTAACTTTCTTTTTATTGGTACAAATTTCGCAAATCATTCAAGCATATAAATAACATGATGGGTCCTGCTCTGGTCATGTGTTTGCAAATAGAGAATGAGTATGGACCCTTTTGTTTCTATTGAAATTGTATGCTGTCAATTATCATATTAAAAGAATGCCCTTAACCCATATCAAATTGAAATTATATCCATTTATAGGACAATTAGGATTATATATTTGATTCAATATGCTTTAATTATTCTATACAGTAAATTCAAGTGTCTATATTAAAATTTATTTTTCTTATATCTGTCCATAGAAAATGATGTTATTTTCCAATTCATATTCTCATTGAAACTCTCTTTCTTTCTTTTTTTTGTTGGATTGAAGAGGAAAAGAGTAGGTCAATCCACACAAGCAAGTGTAGATTTGATCAGCAAGCTACCTAAGGATGTTATGGATTTTTTCATAATCTATTTCTTTCCTAAGGTAATTTAAAATTTTAAAATCTAATGTGGGCCACACTCCATATTAATAATTGACCCAACTATAACTCCACAAACCTTTTCAATTTTGCCTCCTTTGCAATTATAATTTTATTCATCATATGGGCTAGATTTTTTTTGCCCTTTTGCTTATGCCCGGTAGTTACAACTTGGTCCCATTTTGGCTCAAAATGATCAGTGAGTAGAGATTTTGGGATTATAGTATGTGCATATATATATATACTATGTGTGATTCAACCACCCCTGCGTAAGACATGCACGCAATAATTCACTTGAAGGGTAAGAGCATGTGACCAGACATTGTGTATGAATTTTCTTCTTAAAATAATTTATTTTTTAAATTTAATTTTAACTATGCTTGTGGTATGAATATTAATTTAAATTTCATTAAAATATTAAATTTTTTTAATAAAATTCATTTATTAAATATGCTAGTTATATATTAAAGAGATAGGGAGCTCTGCTCTCAAAAGTGCCACATCAATGCTAGGAAACCTAATGCTGCCACGTGGGCATTGTAAAAGACTACATATAACGTTTCCTCTTTGAAGGAGTACTCTCCACAAGGTTTCCTCCTCTAACCCTTTACGATTTTCTTCTCTGATTAAGGAAACGTTTGTGCATACACCCTTTTCCGTAGAAAGAGAAAATTGACTCATCAACAAATTCCAGGGAAATGAATTCCATGGGAAAGAGTTCCTTGGAAGTACAAAAGTTAGTGTTTGGTAGAAAATATTTTTCCTTAGTGAATTAAAGATAATATTGTTTAGTGCAGTCACGGAATATTTGGTGAAAACAATAAAAAGAGGGGCAAAAGGGTAGATAAAGGTACAAAGAGGGGGGTAGGGAATATGAAATTAGGAAGAGAGGGGAGAGGCATCGTACTAGATAAAGAGTGAGAAGCCTGGATGGGGTCGCAACCCACGGTGAAATGGCAAAAGGGAGAACATTTCTACAAAAACGAAAGTCCGATGGTCCCCCATAGGAATTCCATTTTCAACCTTTTCAAAAAAAAGTCTGGCGTGATAGTTAAAGTTATAGAAAAGTGATTTTGAGGAATTATGCTCCACTAAATGCATTAAAAATGATTTATCTAAAGAAAATTCCGCATAAAAGTATTACACAAACATGCCCTAATAGTAACATAAGTCAAGTTCACTCAATTTCAGCTCATTCAAGGCAATATAAAATCTCTACATTTAAGGATAACTTCTAATTCCTAAATTAACTGATTCATCATCAAAGTAAGCATTCAATCAATTTCACCAATTAACTTCTAATTTCTAAATTAACTCATTCATTGTTAAAACAAGGAATCAATTTCACAATTTTTATAGTAAATATAAATGTTCGGTTGAATGGAGAAACGATCACCAGTTTCTTTTTCTCTTAATTAGTGTTGTCCATGTGTGTGTGTGTTTGTGTGTGAGTAATGATCCTATATTAGCTTTCCATATGAGTCATGATCCTGTACAAGCTTTCCTTATGGACTTACGGTACAAACTATTAAGTGGGGGCCACTTGGGAACCCATAAATCATACAAGTCTTACATTTTCAATACATACAATGGATTCTATGAAATCTTTCCATCCAAAATACTTTCTACTTTCATTAATATCTGACAGTGTCAAATTTTTTTTAATTCTCATTACACAATTTTTACCTAAACAATCTAATTACACAGAGCAAATGCATATATGGTTGGGATCGATGCCTTTGTACTCGATTTATCAAACTTCTCTTTCTAGCAACATCACCAAGGGCCAAATATACATAACATACGTCTCTCTTGCCCTTTCATCTTGTCCCATTTCTGGTTGATCATCATCATCTTCTCCCTTTTTTTTTTAGTTTTTCTCATGGACATATTTATATGTCGATGAGTCTATTATGGAATTTTGATGAGTTTTTCTGTTTTACTTTTTTTTTCTTTTTTCCTTTTCCATTTTTTTAGGTGACAATAGTCACCCTATGGACCGAATTAGTTTTTCGAGGGAGTAGAGATCGCCTTCCATGGTGGAGGAGATGAGGTGGAAGCATGTATGTAGTCAGTGGTCCATCAAAGCATTCCTCGATCAGAATGTGGAACCAACCCGCACCATGAATCAATCATGTTGATCATGTTCTTTTACATGATTCTAAAGGCGGGTTTGGTATGATTTATGCATCATGCACAATAATGACATACCGTTCAAAAGAACAAAAGACAAAAAAAAAAAAAAAAAAAAAAGAATATGTATGATCGTGATGTGGATGTCCATTTATCAAGATGAATCATTGAGTAGGGTTTGATCCAATGGCTTGCCACCATGTATGATCCATTGTATAGCTTAGATGGTACATATTTGCAATGTTGTTTAAAACTCTGTTGTCTGATAAACCATTTAATTTGAACCGTTTTATGCTTTCATCCTTGTAGTCTACTTCTTAATTCATAGTATATGTACATAGAAATCCTAATAATGTTTGTTTAGCAGTTTAGATTCCCCACTCAAGACCTACCATGTGTAAGAGGTTTAGACTGTCTAGAAATTGAAGAACTTTCAACTAAGCTTATGGTGGGTTTCTATTTAGTGATGGACCCAAAGTTTTGGTTTGAGGCGTGCAAACCTAAATAGACAATTGTGTTTTAAGAATAAATACAGAATTTTCATTAGGGTTTTGGGGCCCAACGTAAATTTTTTACGTAAATTTTTTAAGAAAAATCAAAATTTTTATTATAGTTTTAGAAGCAGACTGAGGTCCAATGAATGCATCCGCTGCCATGTGAACGTATGTAGGCCCAAGGTTTCTTTTGAGAGGTGTTAAAGAAAGATGGTTTCTTATTGGTTCCCATCAAATAGCATTGGATTTATTTACTATTTCTACAATTCCAAAATCTAAGATGCTTAATTCTAATATTATCATATGTAGTCTGAACCTTTTGGTTGAAGGATAAAATATTATCGTGAAGGAATTGAATAACCAAAAGGCGGAGGAAAAATAAGATGAAAAGAGAAGTGAAAGAGAAGCAAAGTCTTGAGTCTTTTCTATTCCTTTTTTTTTTTTTTTTTTGGTAATAGATCTTGAACAGACAATGACTAAATATAACAAGGTCATATTAATTAAATGGGATCTTTACAAAATAATTAGTCTTAAACTCTAATTAAATCATATTACGAAGAAAGCTAATTACTAGGTAGTGGTTGTACCTATTTTTTTGATGAGATCGTGAACTTACCCTCATGAAAAATACCCCAAATTGATCGATTTCAAACCTCAATATTGTCTTCAACTTACGTTGCCCACTCACTTCTAATTTTTTGGCCTTTCACATTGTGAGATTTCTTACTTATTTTTGTCTGGAACATGTAGGCGACCATGGCAAAGAAAAATGAGAGAGAGTGAGAGATTGAGGACGTGGGATAGCATGTAGGCTATCATGTCTTCTTCTCTATTGTTTCTTTCATTTCCTTTATTTTCCATCTTCTTTTTGTTCATCTTATTTGAATGAAATAAAGAGAAAATGTGGAATGTATTCACTGGATACAACGTGTTTGATGAAATGTCCAAATAGACCCTAGGCTATTGCTGGGACTTGAATGAAGGTATTGATGTTGGAGTATGAAATGGGTACATATAAGTGAAATGGGTACATATAAGATTCATTTGGTGAGCATTGTAGATTTTCTTCTTGAATTGTAGTTGAGTGGGTGTTGGTTTGATGGTGTTTGCGAGCATTATCATCATCATCACGAACAGCATCCCACCAGCATCATCATTGTTAACCACCACTCATCATCACCACCACCATCACCACTCATTGTCACAGCCCTACCCACTGTTGCCATCATCATCATCACCATCACTATCCCTGTCATCACCAACACCACCATCATCATCACAAGTACTCAATGCCATCATCACCATCACCATAACCATCACAATCATCATCACCTCACTACTAATGCCATCATGATTATCACCACCATTGTCACCATCATCATGATTGCCACCACTATCATGATCATTACCACCCAATCTTCACCATCCCCATCCCATCATCATCATTATCATAACTGTCACCATCTTCATCATCACATTACCACGAACACTGCCATGTCATCACCACCATCATCACCACTACCACCGCCACCGCCACCACTACCGTTCATCATCATCGTTGTCGTAACAAGTGCATTCTCTTATAGAAGGGCTAGAGTTGAAGGATTTTGGTAAAAGATTATATTTTGAAAAATTTTTGAGTTGTATAAAACTTTCTAGAGGATGAAGCTGTAGTCATGAAAGAAAAGAATATGTTTTCTTACTTTTCTTCGCTTGCCAAATGCACAAGCTTTTTAACTATAAAAAATGAAACATTATATTTTATAATATATTATTTTCTTATGTCTTCTTATATGGTTTTTCGTTTGTGTGTGTGCAATTTTTCTCTAGTAATTGATACGCTTTGAGGGTCAATTAAGAGATATTTGGCAGTGTTATGGGGTTGGATTGATCAACAGGCAGGTCTAAAATTGAAGGGAGGGATGTCGTTTGAAAGATAAATAGTCACGCATACTCACACTCTTTGATCATTTGAGTGATTTGAATACCGGGCTGACTAAAATGTGAGATGAAGACCACAGATGGGACATCTCACGCTTTCCCACTCATCAAAGATGAGTTCACCATAGGATTTGTTTAATCATTTTCTTTTCATATATATACCCTTCAAAGGTCTTTTCAATTTAAAGTAGGTCTCTATATTTTTCAGTGTTTATGTATAGTTCTCTACCTTCCATTTTAAATCCTTCCATGTCCCTGAAATTGGTCAACCGTTAGGTTTGTGCTCTGCTTTTTGAAAACAATCGCTCTCTTATATCCATCAATGAGAAACATGTGTAAGTATATGTGTCATTATTTACAAAAATATTATCACACACACACACACTCTCTCTCTCTCTCTCTCTCTCTCTCTCTCTCTCTCTCTCTCTCTCTCTCTCTCTCTCTCTCTCTCTCTCTCTCTCTCAAATACTAATATCCATGCCTATGCACATCATACACGCTATGCACATAAATTCGAATTGCATATTTTGAAACTTTCACCATCCCAATATGGGTCACACATAGATTGAGGCCATTTGTAACCAATTATTATAGGTATAGGGTTAACTATCATTATGATCAATTTAGATTTGATGAGATGGGCTTGATATTAGTAATAGTTTATTATTCTAGGATTTTTTTTTACCCACAAAATGTACTATTATTTTTATCTAAGTACATGCCATCGTGCGCGATTTGTTAAAAGTACTTTTGTTACCTCTACTAAAGTTTTTAAGTTTTGATAGAATTGATTACTAGAGAAAATTTAGTATAGTATCAGAGCCAATCGGCCGCAAGCTTGAATATTGGGAAAATAATTCAGTGCCGAAATTTGTGTATTAAAAAATGTGCACAAATGGGTTCCACTCAAGCAGGAGTGTTGAAAAGTAATTCCACTGCCTTTATCAAGCTTCCTTCTAAATTTTTCTGGACTTAATACTTTTATATCATTGTCATTGGTCATTATAAAAATAATTTTGTGAGAATTGAACAACTAGCATTTTAAAAAAGTTAACGCTCATATATAGCCATTCAAGTGGGATATGAAGGGTGCAAATATTAAGGTTCATTTTTATACCACATTAAAAAAATTAAGTAATTAGTTCAAATTCCAAATGGATAGTAAATAATCATTGTTTATGCATGCGCTACACTAAATTTTTGAAAATCTTTTTGAGAAAAAAAGAAGATTCAAACCCCTCGACCAATTGACAAAACCTCCAAACAAGGGGGTCCCCAACAATTTCTAGTATGCAATTCAGACAAATTATACAATGAAATAGCAAACTAAATCAAGTTAATCACCACAAGAGAAGACACCAAAAATTTTTACATGAAAAACCCAAACATGGGAAAAACCACGAGACTAATCTTCTTGATCCAAGGAAAATTAAGTACTATTAAGAATGAACAGTTACAAGATATACTCACAACCCTTTTTTCCAGTTAAATTCAACTTAAAGAATGTATTTCTTGTTGTCGATGAACACACTGTTCACCATTCACCTGTGCTTGATGCAACCCGCCTTGACACCTCTCAAGACACAAGATCTTCTACAAGATAGTAAAAGCAGAAACTCTAATAGTAATAGCTTAAGCACACAACAAAGTACTTCAATGGTTGCTTTAGAGAGAAGAAAATTTTCTAATAGGTTTCTAGGTTTTAGAATTAGGAGACGACATAGCTAGGGTTCATAAGAGTTATCTTTTTACAGCCCAAGGGTTGTTGCTTAATGAGAGTTTCAATAGGGCTCAAACAGGTAAGTTGAGTAGAAATAGGAAAGGAAAACTCGCAATGCAGTCTGAACAAGCACAGGTTCCTTCAACTAGGGCTCTAGCTTGCTCGAGCGAGAAATGATTTTGTTTAGGAATTTTTTTGAGCTCGCTAGACTTGCCGAGGAGACCTAATGCTTGCTCGAGCGAGCAGCCATTCTGCCTTCAATTTCTACAAACTTCCCATGACATAACTTTATTGTGTTACTTCGATTAACGTAACCTTATATTCTATGAATATTTACTCGAAAAGAGTTTTCTAAAGGTAGTAGATTGCTGCGATTCGATACTCAATTTGAGAGTTATGACTATTTTAATCCATACTGTCCTAAGAAAAATACTTCAATCTGCAGTTTTTCTTTTTTTCGATTCAGCTCATCCAATGACAAGCACTGCAGTCCAAACCAAAAAATATAAAATACAACAATATTGGACCCAAGTTTTGTCTGAAACCCATGAAATAGACAACACTCAAAATCCTAACAAAAATCATTTTAAGTCTATCATTTGAATTTAAAATATTTACTTAGAACTCCAATTAAGAAAATCAACTTGTATGTACAGACATATTATCATTTACAGTAACTATACACAAATGCAACGTAAGCATTTGTCAGTGCTAAAATGCAAACATATGCTCATGTAAACCATTCACTACCACACACATACAATAGTTGTTAGCACATAGAGGATTTTCATCACTTTAACAAGATATTCTATTTTCATATACCAAATTTTAAAATGTTAGCCGTCAAAGTTAAAAACCTTAGGATAGTATTCCCTAGAAACCAAATTTTCAATTATCTGTAAAATATTACCTGAAATTTTGGCAGCACTTCCCCTTAGTAAAAGAGGAGGCTAATGCCAAAAAAAGGAAATCTACTCAACTTTGAATCTCGCAGTGCAATTAAATGTGTGCCAAATAGATTTAGAGATGAGACTTCCAATCAAAGCAGGGCACTTAAATGCTTGCTAAGACTTATCTTAAAACAATGGCTAGAAGGTCAATTAACACAAAATATAGAAAATTTGCATAAATTGTTGGAATTCTGCATTTGCGGATAACTAAAAACAACCTGTATAAATAAAATCACTGAGGAAAGGTCAAAGTTAACTAAACAATTGGTAGTCAAATCATGTCTTTGGGGATGCTTTCTTTAGGTAAATTTCACCCCCACACAAGTGCAAAATAAACTCACATACATCTACCCTAGGATAAGATGGCTTCCCAATAGGACTATCTCCAACAATCATGCACTCGAAATATAGGGGTACCCGGTAAGGATCCGTTGGAGCATTATGCTTTCTGCGAGTGTAACATTCGACGGTTACGGTCTCGCATTTGAATGCAACAAATAACCATCCACATAGCCTACTAGGTAACATACTCCACATTAAAGCGGAGATGTTACACTAACGGCTATGCCCAACGAATTGAGGAGTGGGCTGCCGACTAGTGAATCCAAAAATACACATGCAAAGAAAGGCCCAACTCGTGAGGAAAACCTGGCCTAGTCCCCCTCCACAGGTGAGCCTGTCCGCAAGGCATGACCCACACTAACAGCCACGCTTGGCAAAGATAGGAGGGCCCAACCTGACCCAACTTACTTGCCACATGCACACCCGGCCCGACCACCTCACCTCGCCCATCTGGATGGACGACACGACACAGCACAGCCAGCTCGCGCGTGTGTGGTTACTACCACTAAAGCCCACTAGTAGATTAACACCATAAGAAAGAGAAAATTTTAATATAAATGCCTCTTAAAGAGTTCTCCACTTCTAATGTGGGACTCTAAGAAATAAAGAGAAGTAAATGAAGGGGAAAACTAATGCTTTAGTGCAAAATTTTACTAACACTTCATTGCTTTCAAGGAAAAGGGTGCATGAAAAAATAGCTGTTATATTTCTTAGTTTTGAGGACTATCCCAAACCGGCTTGTTTTCAGTAGGATCCTATCTAGATTTTGAGTTAGGGTTTGGACATGTTTCCTTATCAAAATTCTAATAATTCATGCATAGAGGAATTTCAATTTCTGCAAGATTGGAATTTTCTATTATACTGAAAAAAAAATGATATTAATGAAAAAAAAAAGATGTCACATCATGTCCAAAAACCCCCACCATATCTATTTCTTATGAGAAACTCTAGTAAAAAAATATCTTCTTAGAGTTGAGTCAAGGTTGGACAAAGCTAAGGACCATCTTTACACATGTATTACATGTCAAGCAGAGCTAAAAACCTGTTTCAAGCACAAACTACGAGAATTGACCACTGGTTGGACCGACAAAAGACTAGTGCTTTACATGCGTGGCAGCTGTGAGTTCAGAGCTGGACTTGACGAATCTAGTTGGCAATCTGGTTGGTGCTTAATTTTGACATCTTTGTATGACTAGAGCCCCTCACATGATCCACGCGGCCAAAATCATCTAAAAACTCACATTATGGGCCTGCTTAATTTATATAGTTGAATCTTTAATTTTTTTTTATTTGTATCCTAGATAAGGGGCTGAGACCATGTGAGAGTTGCACATATTAAGTAATAGAAACCCACACATACAAGGACATATAATTCACACGTGCAAGTTGACGGGGAATTCCTAGGTGTTGGAGAACTCTAAACTTGTATAATCAGTAAGTCAAAAGTGGAGAATTGAATGTCAAAAAGGAAAAAAATTCTCTTGGGCACATGTTGTCATGCTCGAGTGAGAGCATGCATGAGACAGTCACCAACGATAGATCCCCTAAATCTTGCCACGTACACATTACAAATTGCACCAATTAGCACGGAAGAAAACCGTCTTATGAAAAAATACTATCAAATAGCCTCTGCATTGTTGACCATTCACTAAAAGAAAGATGGTAAACAAAAACTTAGCAATTCGTAATTCAAGTCCGAGAAAACTTACATCTAGCTACTTTGGTTCCTCGTATCCTCCACCCCTCACCTCTTAAATAATTCTAACATGGAGCTTATTTGACCATGAAAACTGCATATTCTATGCTAAAAATTAGGCCCCTCTATGACGGTTCAATCTTTATGACTAGGTGGTGTTTTGCACAATTCATCTGATTTTATTATACCTTTTGTTTGTTTATGAGTTGAGCCACCTATTTAATTGATTCGAATCATCTAGTACAATTAGCTAAGGAGTGTTTGTACAGAGCCACAGAGAGGAAAAATGAATTCTGGCCAGGGAAGGTGAGAATTCCAAGCCCATTTGGCAATGAAAATAACAACTCGACAAGATGCCAGATTTTCCAAATCAATGGATTTATTGTGGTACCAACAAAGGCACTGGAAAATTCAGCACCATTCCTATCCCTTTCCATGAAATTGTTGTATGCACAAATGGTGTAATTCACAACTTTATCCCACCAGTTTGGGCTATGTAATCTCACTACTTTATCCCACTACTTTCTTTCTTTTTTAGGTGTCCCGGGTAGAGGGGGCTAGGGCCCCACCATCAGTGGAGGGAAGGAGACCTCAGAGAACTAGATAGAGCCTTCGGGCGAGGGAAGCGAATAGACGCCCCTAAAATTGAAACCAAATCCAAGTCCAAGTCTAGAGGTATGAGAATTGGTGCTAATTAAGATTTTTCACATAAAAGTTCTATGTGCCCAAACTCTAGGCAGATTGAAGTCCTACATGAAATTATGTATGTTGATCAAACAACATAAACACATGTGGAACCAACCAAACGGTTGCTGCGCAGCTAGTACAAATTAAATTCACATCATTACTCATTGAATAAAGAAAGGGTCAAACTCTACAGAAGTCTAATAAATAAAGTTCAATTGCGGATATTAAATAAGTTAAGTTCACCAAACTCAAGCCCTAACAAACATAGCCTTATTAAACAATTATTAAAGTCTCATTCCACTACATTCCAAGACAACTCAAACTATGTCATCTGCACTCCACTTCATAACTCCGCCATTTGGCGGGATCTCTGTCGTCTCCGAACTCTCCGGTTCGATTGTCACATCAAAATCTAGACACCAAATGAAACAGCATCAAATTAATATAATCTAACAAATAGATGGTTATAGATGGTGAATATAAATAAGTGTTATAACTAATCAATTATGCTTATTAATAACATGTGTCAGTTGTATGTGGTACACTAATCAAATGAATGGATAGTATATGATAATGCACAAACAAGGGCGAACCCGCCCAACATGATGCACAGACTAGTGGCGTATATCCACCTTCCAATGGCAATCAATATTAATGCATGACAAAGCCTACCATGGTAGGATAATATTAAACCCGATTACATTATTGCAATGGTTATTCATTAGGAGTGTAATATTAAACTCACCATCCTAATCCTAGTCCATGCTAGCTAGGTCCATTGATGTTGTTATGCTTGGGGCTCAATCCTACCTCACCCTATGGTTTAGGTTGACAGGTACACATACTCACTAAGTCATTCTATTTATACAGTAACCATGCAGGTAGCACAATGCAATGTTATGTCTATTTGGTATCTATCATGTAAAGCATCCCAAGATTCTATATAAGCACTCATGAACCAAAGCAACCCATAGCATGCATCTAGTTGACCAAGGAATCTAAGGTCATTTACCATAATCACAAATGGACCATCATTTTTATCAAATTATTGGAGTCCAAGGGCATTAGCCTAAGGTCATGGGTTTTATTATCCAAAAGCCACACTTCTGGAGCTTAGCTACGATCAGTCTTATGTGGACCCCCTTTCCTTGTGGATTTGGATCATATTGAGTTAAGGTCTAAGGTCTCCCCTCAATTTGACTGAACAAGGGGAGCCCACTTGAGCTTGTGTTAATCTACGCTCGAGCGCGCATATGTCACTCAATTGAGCTCAAGCGCATCGAACGAGCGCCACATTTTATAACATTTAGCTAGATGCATAGAAGTGTGCGTTTGAGCGCGCCTAACAAAATTACAAATCCTTATGGATTCGCTTTGGCTGATGGTGGGGTGTTCTCCCCTAACCTCAACGTGGTTCCCAACCTTCCATAATGGTAAATTCAGGCATCCATTCTTTAGCAACAATTGTCAATAATCGTTTAACCTTAACATTCATTTAAAAATTGATAATCCTATAACCCATTATGATCAATTAATTAACAACTCATTGTTCATAATAAACCCCATTTCAAATGCCAAGAACACCAATTAAAACTTTCTACTTGCCTTTAACCTTTCACACAATGCCTTGAATCCTGAATCCAAAACTCCAACAGATCCCATCAATCAAAGTCCCATCAGAGTCTCTTCCTACACAAAGAAGAACATCACCCAAAACCCTAATGAATGCATGATTTAACGTTAAACAAAAACCAATATGAAAGATGAGGAGGAAAGCTTATCTACAATGGTTGTAGAAGAAAATGAAGATAGAAGAGGTGAAAATAGAAGAGATGCTGGTGGTGAGGTTTTGCTCTTGAGGAGTTCTGCAGGTTGTCTACTATAGTTGTGGTTGCAGGGAAGAGGAATGAAAGGAAAAGGGTTTACTATGATGTGAAAGAAGAAAAGATTGAGAGAGATTAGGTTGGGTTAAGTTGTAGAGAAAGTTTGTCTAAATCACAAAAAATAGCCTCTTTCTTTTTAGTGAGTTTTGTATAATTCCAAGAAAGGGCTTATGGGCCAAAACCTAATAGTTTAATGGGCTAAGACCAAAAGTCCATGATGAGTTTGGGTCACCCATCACTGATGGGTCCCACACAAATATGCCACGTATGGAAATTTCCAATTTTTAAAATGACCTATCAAACCACTTCTAAACCCAACAAACCTGACCCAAGCCCAATTATCCAACTCGACCCAATAAATTAAGGCCTAGTGCATTCCACAAGGTAACATGGGCTTGCTTGCTAGAGAAAGGTATCTACCCTGATTTGAACTCTAGTCAAATAGGTATACTACCCCCTCTTACCAGTGTGTGAGAGGCTGTTTTTCTGTCCCTCTACTGTATTGCATAATTCACACGTCATGTGACTTTAGTATATTTTAGCTTACCGATTTTAATGATTGATCGTTATGCCTAAATATCAGTTCAATTGTTTCATGCATCTTGATCTTAGGTTTGATCACGTAGATTCACAATCTTTAATTGTGACTCACGTTTTACATGCTTGTATTATCAGATATACTGTGCAAAACTAATCTTGAGCATATTTGTTGCCATTCGGTCATCAAGATAGGGTTTCTCGGCTTGGTCATACCATGATAGTGACCCATCAATATTGTCTTATTTTCATTTTGGACTTTCGTGGACTAGGTACTGTGCACGAGTTTCTAAATTGAAACATGAGAATAGAGGAAGAGCACAACATGCCTTTGGTGGCTGGATATGTCCAGAGACGGGGTCAGGGTCATCTTACACGCTGACTCGCCCTCCTGACCTTTTGAAATTAGATCATTCATTATATATGCATGGACTAAGCCATGAAATGAAACAACCTCAACATTCGCTCAAGGCTATATATATGAGACAAACGAAAGTCCCCTTGTTTTTGGTTTTTTGGGCCATCCAGTGTTTACCCAGATGTTGACCCGTCCCGACCTTATTCAGGCTCCAGCTAATATGCAGTTGCATATATGTGCTACTTATTAGGGTCTGTTCTTAGGTTATTTAAGATGTGGTCCTGCCCAATCTGAACATGCGGTAAGATAGGTCTGAGCACACACTATATGCTGATGTAAAAATGTTGCACTCAAGTTTGTCAGATCGATCCATTTTCACCCATGAAAAAACTTACTATATTCATTTGGTTCCTCTTAACCTTTTTTTTTATATAACATTGACCGTTATGTAACTTATCTCCCTTGGAAATGAGGGCATCAGGAACCTAACAACATTCTAAATTAAATCTCTTGATGACTAATTTGATGTAAGTGATTTGAGGGTTTTTAGAACCACCAAAAATGACGTGTTCAAGGTACAAACCTAATTTCTAGTAGGCAATCCAATTATGCAGAAATTAAGAGAATTATAAATCAATTATACCATAAGAAGACATAATTTTTACGTAGAAAACAAGAACACGAAAAAAACCTTAGACCTATCACCGAGTCCAATGGATTCCAAGCAGTAGAGAATTAAGCAATTACAAGATATATTGACGGACCTTTTCCCGGTTGACTACAACTGAAAGACTTTAGTTCTTCTTACCGACAACCATGTTGTTCACCGCTCCCTATACTTGAATCAAACAACCTTGAATTCGCAATGCGAACGAATCTTCCATAAGAGTACAAGCAACAAATTCTCTAGAAGCTCTTCAAGTTCAGCATAGCTGGTCAATAAATGCTCTAACAAATAAGAGGATCTCCAATGTTAATTCTAGTTTTAGAACAAAGAGATGGCATCTTTAGAGCAGAGAGATCTTATGTTTAAATATGCCCAAATTTTTAGCTAAGAGGTAAGGTTTCAATAGGACTCAAACAGGCACGTCTGGATGAAATAGGAAAGGTTTTTTGCACAAGGTTGGTCTTAGAAATCACCACTGCTCGCTCAAGTGAACTGGGCTTGATTTGAGCAAGCTAAGGTTCTATCTAAGGCAATTGGATTGGCTCACTCGAGCGAACTTTTTGCTAGGTTGAGCAAGCTTACATTATGCACAATTTCTCCAGACTTTTCAAGGCTATAACTTTGTTGTTTAGCTCCAATTAATATAATCTTGAATCCTATAGATATCTACTTTAAAAAAGCTTTTTAACGGTAGGTAGATTGCCCAATCTAACACTTAGTTTATAAGTTATTATCATTTTAATATATGTTATCTTGAGAAAAATACTTCAGTTTGCATTTTTTTGTTAATTTCTTCACTTCACTTTTAGCTCGTCTGATGAACCATGCTATAGTCCAAAATTGTGAAATAGGAAATTACAACACATATTGGACCCAAGTTTTGTCTACAACCCATGAATTTGCTGACAGTCAAATAATCCTAACATGATTTGTGACAATCCAAATAATCCTTGAGATAGATTCCTAAGGATCTCAATTCCAATTACAAAGGACATCTAACACATCTTTCACATATCAAAATGCATTTTAAAATAAGCCTTAATTTCTTTCAATACTAAAATATTATTACTTGTTAGCAAGACATTATCTACCATACCAAAGTAATAAGAGATTTTTGTAAATACGCTTAAGGTCTATAGGATTTTTAAATAGGCCCTAATGGTTCTAATATTTGGAAATAGGCTCCTGTTTTTTCATTCTAATACTTTCAGTGTCCCTAAAATGAGTACACTTCTAACCATCAAAATTTTTAGAATGAAATAACACTTGCTTATATATTTTATCCCTATATGGATAATTTTAAAGGGCTCTGATCTTGTGAGAACTATTTTCATGCATCTACCATAAAAACTTTTTATGGGACCCACTTATGGGTCCTATTTGGAGATAGGATCAAGACAGATGAAAAGATCTATGTGAGACCACCTCAATTATCAAATTTGGCCCCAATCACATATCCCTAAGCCGATCATTCGTGGCCCACAAATCCAATCCATTTGGATTTATGCACAGTCGATTCAACAGTCCAATAAATTCAGATTTGACCGAGACTTAGAATATGTATTTATCAAAGGAGACCTTGTTTATTGCAAGGTTCGGATTGAGTGATAAATGGACTTGACGTAAAGTTCACATAAAAAAAAGGTGAGAACTAGTTCTCATAGGATTATTTCCTAATTTTAAAAGCTTTATCCTTGTTTTTTCTCTTGTGAGAGTTACATTTTGTGGGAGAGTATACCCTATATAAATCTAATTCTTTCAATCTAACATCTATTTCATTAAGTCTAAATTCATCGCTCACAATCAACACATGTACTTATGATTTGTTCTAATTAATCTTATTGATACACAACTCAACATTTGATTGATAAAAGTTTCAAAATATGTAATTAGACTTCATTTCCATGAAAGAGTTATTGAAAGAGGTCATTGGGACGGGATAAAATAATGATGTTTTTGCAAATATTAATGTACTCCTTTTTTGTTAAATGGGTGTGAGGATAAAGATGTCATCTTAAAAAAAAATCAACGCAAACCTCATGATGGTTGGTCCTTTTTTAGGAATATTTATTTTGGGGACCTAATAAGAATATCTATTTTGGGGACCTAATAGGTATTAAAATGAAACCGTAAGGGCCTATTTACAAATACTAAAACTAAAGTTGTCTATTTACATATCCTAGAAAACTTAGGAGGGGTATTTACAAAAAAACTCAAATAATAAACTAGTTAAGTCCCACTAATCTTTAAATATTTACATTGATTAGCAATATTTTCTAAGAATCTAAATGTGGTAATTGTATCATCAAACTTTAATTACCCTTGCCTTGAAGCCTATTAAATCCTTATATAGTTTTATATAATTTCCAAACTAGTCATTCACTGTCTTGTTTTATGAAACCTCTTCGGGTTGATACAAACTAATCTTTCACAATCTTGTTTTATGAAACCTCTTTGGGTTGATTCAAACTTAACTTATATAAGTCATTGAAAGTTTTCTGGGTATTCCCAAGTATATGACTTTCTAGATTGCAAACAAACACACAATATATAGTGAAAATAAAAATATAATATACAGCGAAAATGAAATAAAGCAAACAAGCAACCACCAATGAACCGGGCAAAAATCACGAGTCCAAACGGGACTAATAATCAAGCACTATGAATCTCGTAATTATAAGATACTTACAACCTTATCAAGCCTTTACAACCTAAGGACTGTAAATTTCTGCACAAATTCACCCTGCAACAACTTCACACTATTAATGCGCCATATCCAATCTTTGCCTGACTCCTCAAAAATTCTTCCACAAGCGATGTAGAAAACTAGAATCTCTAGAACAAAGCTTTAGCGGTTTTTTTTCCGATGAATGCTCTGGAGAATAAAAGGTCTCTCAATAAGATCTTTTAAACTCAGAATAATGAAAGATGTACTTTAGGATTAAGAGTGGAACCATCTAAATAAGCCACAGTTCGTGTCTCATAAGGATAATCTTTGTAGAACTCATTTTACTAATCCTGACACAAATATAAAATAAATCCGAAAAAAATGTGGGTTTCTGTTCGTGGTGACCTTGAGCGAGCACTCAATTGCACTTGAGTTAATACTTAAATCTGCTTGAGCGGTACTCAAATGCGCTCGAGTGGGTACCAATTCTGAGAGTGGGTACCAATTCCAAATTTCTTCTATTTTCTTCATCTAGCTTTTCTAGTGATACAAATTACAGTCCATATAAAAGAAATCACAATGACATGATCTCCATGGACCCTTGTCTAACCCATGAAATTAACCAACATATAAAAATCCTTACAGTCGCCACATGCATAACACAACAAACATAAGAATTATTTCTATAAACCCTTATCATTCCATGTCGAAAAATAAAGATGTACAAAACTTTGTTTTGTATAAATATGACAAAGAAATTGAGATTATATAAATTGAAAATAAATGTAAATATATTGTGAAAGCTCGGTTGGAATCCTGTGTCCAAAGTCAATTGCAACATCTGAATGGCTTCACCATTAGATTCTTGCCAATTCCCCATAACGATAAATGAATGTCCATCACTTGGACTTTTTCTACGAACGATTATATGCATGAATTGTGACTCCTAAATCAACCCACCAAGTAGTGGAAGGTACATATTTAAAGTTCATTTCACAAATCACAATAGATAGGTTAGAAATCTTACGCACTTTTCGAACCAGTTCTAGTGCTTTAAACAATCCTATTTGAAGTGTCCTTTCTTGTTGCAAAATAGGCATTTTAGATCTCCACCCTTCTTCTAGCCTTTTTTTCATTGTTTCTCTTGTAATTGGGTCATCTTTCACATTTGCACTGTTGATAATTGGGTCATCTTTCACATTTGCACTGTTGAGGTCCCTTCCTTTCTCATCCTCCTCTCCTATGGGTCACACTTAGCGATTATTTCATTCATTGACCACTTTTCTCCCATTTGATTATATGCTATTATGAACTGGTGAAATAAGGATGAAAGCAAATTTATGAATATTAATTATACATAAACCCATGTGTTGGGCTTGCACCTGTTTTTGTTGTCTTTGGACCACTAGGATAGGTGGTCTTTGTTGTTTAAAGACCACTAGGATAGGAGTCCGGATTCACTGAGTGGCTTCCTTTGGAGTTTCTTGAGCGGTTCCATTTTATGATAAATGGAGCCTACCTATGACTCATTATGGTTAGACCCTCTAATATTTTATTTTCTCATGATTTTAGGCTTCACTCCACCACACCTTACTACACCACAAATCCAAACATGTCCTAATGTTGTTAAAGAGATATACCCAATTTTTGCTTTGATTGGAGTTCTTCCCACCGTTGGATTGAACTCATTTTCATTCACAGGAGGATGAGTTCAATCTTAGTTGGATCAACTCAGTTCATAGTAAAAAATTTGAGATATCTCTTATATAATTTGCGTTCATTTCCCTCTCATGCAGTACGACTCGGCGTGCATGTTTCGAACTTCAGTCTTTACAAAAAGATGACCGGATCTTCAAACGTGATACATGTGGGCGTACCGCATATGGAGGCAGAGATAGTGACCCCAAACACAACAACGCACATATATACATGAAGCAGGTTAGATTTAGTGGTGAAGGCCAAGGGGCTCCTTGTTATCATCCTTGTATGAGTGAAGTATTTTCTTTGTCTGGTTAGAGGTGTCTCTTTTCTTCCTCTTTTCCATATGAAGAAAGCTTTATGTAGATATATATGGTTTCCTTATGTTTTGCTTTCTTTAGATAGCTAGGGTTATGATTTGAACTTCCACCCTCTTTATTGGTTTTGGACAACCAGGATAGGATTCTAAATTGGCTGAGTGGTTCCCCTTGAGAGTTTCTTGAGTGGTTCCATTTTATGGTAAATGGAGCCCACCTATGAAACGTTTAGGTTGTTTTAAAGAGAGATTCCTAATTCTTACTTTGGTAGGAGTTCTTCCCACTATAGGATTGAACTCATTTTCATTCACATGAAGATATGTCTTGTATATAATTTGCCTTCATTTCTCATGATTCACCTATGACACAGCATGCGTGTGTTTAGAACTTTACATTAGTCTTAAAAAGAAGGAGAGAGAGAGAGAGAGAGAGAGAGAGAGAGAGAGAGAGAGAGAGAGAGAGAGAGAGAGTCGAATGTGACTGGATCTTCAAACGTGATACATGTGGGCAAGCTGAGGTATACAGAATTACAGATAGCGACCCCATGACAAGTTTTATGTGTATATATATATGAAGCAGCTTAGATTTACTGGCAAGGGGCTCCTTGTTATCATCCTTGTCTGAGTATGTGTTTTCTTTTTTGTAGTCCATAAAATTTCAGGCCTTCCAATCCTTGGCAGTCATGTCAATTATTCTTTTCATTCTTATTTTTCTTTTTCCTGGTTTTTTTTTTCATTAATTCTGTTTGTCATACCTTGCTTAAGGGGCACAGTTGGTTTTCAATGCTTCGATTGATGTATTGATCAACTGGGCTTTTGAGTTTTGACCATCTTCTTGTATATTTCAGGACTGAAAGTGAAAGTTGGATAAATCAATCAATCTTTGCAGTACTGCTAATGAGAGGAAATATGAAGGTGTGGATTGTGGTGGCAACATGGGCTTGGTGGTATGCGGTCGTTAATGGACCTGCTCGCGTGTGCCCATTAATGCTAGTAGAAGAACAACAGACACTCCATTACAATTACCAAACGGTGAGGTTTGCCACCGTCGGTGCCACCAAGAATAACTACTCTCAGTTCATCGAGACTCTGCGAGGTTATTTGGCTAGCGGAGAAGCGCCGCATGGAATACCAGTGATGCGTGAGCGAGCGACAGTGTCCTCTTCCCAGCGGTATATTTTGGTGGAACTCTCAAATTATGCCGGCGATTCCCCCGTCACTTTGGCAGTAGATGTCACCAATGCTTATGTGGTAGCTTATCAGACGGGCACTCGGTCCTTCTTCTTAAATGAAACTAATCCCGATCCTGCAATTTCTAATCTTTTCCCAGGTACAGACAGATATACGCTTCCATTCTCTGGCAGCTACTCAGACCTTGAAAGAGTCGCGAATCAGAGTAGAGAGGCCATCAACCTTGGAATCACCCCACTTCAAGATGCCATCACGGCGCTTCGGATCAGCAACACGGGTCAGCAAAGGCCCTTGGCTCGTTCACTTATTGTTGTCATCCAGATGGTTGCCGAGGCAGTGCGGTTCAGATATATCGAGTATCGAGTGCGCAAAAGTATTACTAGTGGGGTTGTGTTTCAGCCAGATCCCGCCATGCTCAGCCTCGAGAACAGATGGTCAGCCCTCTCCAGCGCAGTCCAGCAATCCGGCCCAGGAGGATCCTTTTCATCTCCAGTTGAGTTACGTACAACTAGCAATAATCCAGTGTATGTGGGCAGCACCCAAGATCAAATAATTAGCGGCCTTGCGATCATGCTGTTTTTCTGCAGATCAAAATCATCAGACCGAGCATCATCTGATCAGTTTATCGATCATCTGCATATGATAAGGCCTGTTGTCATTGATTTGGCAACAGATGTAGATGAGGAAGTCAATGACGATCAGGATATTTGTGTGGAACCGGAGCCCACGGTGCGCATTAGTGGTCGAAATGGACTGTGCGTTGATGTGAGGGATGGAAAATACAACAATGGAAACCCAATACAGTTGTGGCCATGTAAAGGGAAGTCGGATGCCAATCAGCTGTGGGCCTTGAAAAAAGATGGGACAATTCGATCTAATCGTAAGTGCTTGACGACTAATGGGTATAGCCCAGGAAACTATGTGGTGATCTACGATTGCTTCGCTGCCGTGACTGCTGCCACCATTTGGCAAGTCTGGGACAATGGAACCATCATCAATTCTAAATCAGCACTGGTCTTGAGTGCCAACTCTGGGAGCAATGGCACCACACTCACCGTGCAGACCAACATCTATGCCTCTCGGCAAGGCTGGCGGGCTGACAATAATACAGAACCTTTCATTACGTCCATTGTTGGGTTGAACGATCTTTGCATGCAAGCGAATGGAGATTCCATGTGGGTGGTCGAATGTGCAAGTAGCAAGACAGAACAGCAATGGGCTCTCTATCCAGATGGTTCCATACGACCTCAGCAGAACCGAGACCGCTGCCTCACCTCCACTAATAATCATTCCCAAGGAAGCCTTATCATCATTTCGAGTTGTAACGCTGGGTCGGAGGGCCAACGCTGGGTGTTCATGAATGATGGCACTATTTTGAACTTGGAAAACCGAATGGTGATGGAAGTGAGAGGATCCGATCCGAGCCTTCACCAGATCATCATAGCGAAATGTATTGGAAACCCTAACCAGATGTGGGTTCTGGTGTTTTAATTACTGCTATTCTACCTTGCAGTATATATATAGACATGTAGTAGAGTTAAATAAAAGTTACCAGATCGACGAGTGTGCAACATTCCTTGGATCAAATGCCCCCTCTTGTTGAAAGTGTAGTTTAGAAGAAAATGGGTGAGGTAATAATTTGGCCACTTGGCTGTTTAACTATCTAGCTAACGTCCCACTGGTTATTCGAATATTGCAGTTATTTGACAAGTCTTCGATGTGGAGATATGCTTGCTTGCAAATAGTTTTCTATTAGTAATGTTTGTTTCCTATTTGTTACGACTAGCCATTGTCTCTACCTACGCAAGAGAAAAATACATTTGACAAGACATGTTATATATTGCTAAAAGAAAATTTAATTGTCTATTTATCTAACTCAAACTATAAAGAACACAGCCAAATCAAAATTAAAAGTCACATATAGCTAGCCCAAAGAGGAAAATAATTAGTGGTAAATAATCCAATGTATACATATCAACACAAAATAAGCCCGAAATAATCCTAGATGTGCCAGAAGAAGGGTGGGTTCGACATTAGGATTCAGACCCAATTCAAATGAAATCCTAATTAATATTTATAAATTTTCTAATAATTACAAAAACATTGTTTCTGAGATATTAATTTCATAAAATGTGCTAAATGAAGAAATTTAAAATAGCATGATAAATTTTAGCTGGTCGTCCAAGCCATTTTTTGGAACATTTGTTTTTCTTTATTAATTTGGTCACTTTTTTGGGTTCCTACCTTCACTATTATCTACTGTTTGGTTGGTGTTTCTACTGAATAAGAGTAGGGCTGTCAAAAGGATGGGTTTGCTGAGGTCGAGCCAAATCCCTCAAAAATTGGAATCCTCGACAGGTCTATAATATTGGAGCCCTTACCCTGCCCTCAAGGACTAGGGTCTGGTCATGCCAAGAGAAATGATTTTCTTCTTAAATGTAATATATATACTAGTTTTTCTATACAATGATGCTAACCAACATTTATATGAGGTAAGGACTAAAGCATTGTGAAATTAATATTTTTGTGCTAATCCTAAAAGAATGCACAATCATAGAAAAAAACTACTTAGGATTAAACAAAATAATCTAATTTAATAGTATTCTGATATGAAATTAAAAGATGGATAAACCTATCAAGGACCTTAAATAAAATTATGAGAAAGAATATAAATGTAGAGTTCAAGAGAATGTCGTAGAAAATAAAGTTGAATGGACAAAATAAAACTCATAATATTGACTCTAGGTTGATAAAATGAAGCAAGAAATAACAATGTTGATGGTAGTATTGTGATATTTAAAAATGAATAAGAGAGAAATTAGCCTTTGACTACCTAAGATGAATGACGAATAAGTGATCTTGTTACTTTATCCTTTCATGTTTTGTTGCTGCGGTGGCTGCCTGACATCATCTACCATCGCTTACTCCACAAAAGCCTGCTCAAACCTAGCCATACCCTCTTCTTCTTCATCGATCCCAACCAACCTTGCCATCTCAAGCTTTACTCCACTACCATTTCTAAAACCCCAGACCCTCTCCCTATTCAACCCTTTATCCCGTTGCCTCATTGTCCCCATGGATCTCTTACTTTGAAGCAAATCGGGGATCTCTTGAAAGCTTTTAAAATCAACCCTACCCAACTCCATTTACCTCTCACTAATCCCTCTGAGAAGTTCTAGCTCGACCTCTTCCCAAATTCCCAACCCATCCGCCCTTCATCTTTCCCCTCTTCTCCGATTGATGGTAAGCTGGTGATGAAGATCCCCTCCACCATGATAGAACCTATCAAAAACTCTTTCTCCAACTCTTCAATAGGGCGATTATTTTGTAACAGACCTTCTGTAGAATGGCTCACACAACACTCAAAACACATACTGGAACCTTTCAATTTGAGTAATGCATCACGAAATTTTTCAAACCACACCCACGGAGCCTCTTTGAAACCACATAGAGCACGCCACAAACGAGCAACATGACCATCAATTGAAATTGAATAACCTTGAGGGAGCCTTATATATACTTCTTCTTTTAGATCACCATGCAGGAATGCATTTTTTACATCGAGCTGAAAAAGAGGCCAAGATTGAGATGTGGCAATGGCAAGAATAATGTGAACTGTGGTCATTTAAGCCATCGGGGCAAAAGTCTCATCATAGTCAATGCCATATTCCTCACAATTTCCTAGTGCCACAAGTCGAGCTTTATATCTATCTAAGAATCCATCAGACTTCATTTCTACGGAGAAGACCCATTTGCACCCAATCGGCTTAACAGTGGTTGGACAGGGAACTACATCCCGTCCCATCTGCACCGAATCAGCTTAACTATAGCTAGAAAGGGGACTACATCCCATGTGTGATTTTCTTGAAGAGCATCTAATTCCCCTTACATTGCCCGTCAGCAACATTATGATTTACAACTTGAGAGTAAGAGTTAAAAATAGAAATAGAAGACAGTTGCAAGTAAAGAGATATGAGAAAACCTATAGCGATCAAGAGCACGGGTGATACAACTAGAACATCGAAGCAGAGGCACTAGGTCTGGATAATGCATGGGATCCGGAAGCATCTATTCGTCTCCTTCGAACATACACAACATTTGGTTTAAATATTTGTCAAGATAAGGAATAATCAGAAGGAGAGAAAGTGGGTAAACTAGATAGGGTGATTGAAGGCAATGGATCAAAATGATGATGAAAAAAATATTGGTTATCAAAAAACACAATATGGCAAGAAACCCAAACGCCTTTGACCGTTGGATCATACCATAGAAAACCCTTTTAATGAGAAGCAAATCCTAAAAATGCACATTTTGCCAATTGGCGGATAATTTTTTGTGCTCAGCTGAAGGGAGATGGACAAAACAGACACAGCCAAAAGTGTGTAAGTTCATGATTGAAGATTGCTTTTGAAAAATTTGAAAATATATAGTTTGATTGTGAAGTTTAGTTGATGGAAGGCGATTTATGAGATGGACTACCATGGTTAATACTTTAGACCAAAACCGATGTGGGATGGAGTATTCAAGTAAAAGACAACGAACCACATCAAGTAGATGACGATTCTTCCGTTCGGCCACAGCATTTTGTTGGGGGATATGTGGACATGTATGTTGAGAAATAATACCTCGATCTTGTAAAAAATTTTGAAATTGATGTGAAACGTACCCACCCCCCGGCGAATCGTTTTGATGCAAGTTGAAAATTGATTTTCAACATAAGCTAGAAAATTTTGGAAAACATCAAAAACATCCGATTTGGCTCTTAAAAAATATATCCATGTAAAATGACTATGATCATCAATAAACATTACAAAATACTTGTAATGTGAGTAAGAAATCACTGGTGTAATAGCCCAAACATAACTATGTATTAAGTCAAAACATTGTGCAGATATTGAGTCATGCATAGGAAATAAACGATTTTGCTCTTTCTGAGTTTATAAGTAGAACAATTCAAGATAACATCAAAAGTAGAATTTTTCATATTATTAATCAAACCAGATTTAAATAAAGACAATACTTTAGAGTTTGGATGGCCTAATCTATTGTGCCACAGTTGCACATTATTTGAATGTAAACAAGAGAAAGCAAACACAAATTTATTCCTAGGTTGTGTAGATGGGTCGAGAGGAAATAACCATCCGCACTTAGGTTCCTTCGCGATCACCTTCCCCGACTCCTAATCCTGTACCACATAGCCAAAAGAAGAAAAAGATATATCACAATTATTGTCAACAAATTGGCCAATAGAAAGCAAATTTGTGGATAAAACAAGAGAAAGGAAAACATGCTATTAAGGTAAATGATGAGGTACATCACCGATGGCGGTGATAAGAAGTTTCTCACCATCAGCGGTGTGAACTTGAAGCTTACCATCATAAGGATGTACATTCGAAAGATGAGAATGAGATAAGGTCATATGGTTAGAAGCTCCATAATCAAAAAACCATATAGAAGATGAAGATTTATGTTTACCAAAATCACCCAAAGTGGAGAAGGCATGAAGGATTATTTGTTGAATCATTTTTGGGGTCATAGGAGGAACATTGGTAGAAGATGGCGGTGTTTGCATGAATGAAGACTAGGCTAAGGCAACTGATGTTGTATCTGATAATGAAGGCGTAGCATGGTAAGCATAAGGATTGCTTTCATTTTGCCTTTTTCTAAACTCGAAGATGACGTGACCTAAAGCCTCACATTAATTGCAAAATTTCTTTTTGCAGTGGGAGGCATAGTGACCATACTCTTTGCAGCGATAACAATGTATTTTACTGATATCCCTAGTTAGTGTTGAAGATATGGGTCCGTGTAAGCCACCAGTTGGCTAAGATGGAGGTTGGTGTTCATCTCACGGAATCTGTGTTGGATGTTTCCCTTTGACTGCATATGCCATTTCAAGCGCACCATTAGTAGACTTTTTGGTGAGGTGAGTCTGGGTCACCTGTCATTGTTCTTCCCTAAGAATCTCATTGAGAAAAGTCTCCAAGGAAGGAGATGGATTTCTACTCATCAAATTCGACCTAACATTTTCAAATTCTGGACAGAGTTTCATGAGAAATTGATCACTTTGACTGATCTTATGAAAATCATTAAGCCCAGATAAAGAGTCTAACGTTACATAAGCATATGCAATATCTGTGAATACCGTCCATAGGGCACTAAAGCCAGAGCAAAATCCTAGACAAATTGATCCCCTTGGTAGTATTTTGCAATCTCATGTTCTAACTCAAACTGTCTCATAGGATTTTCTTAAGGATAAATTCTGTTAAGGTAATTCTACATTTCTTTCGTTGTTTTGTAGGGTTTGAGATGCATAAAGAATTGGAGATCTACCGATGCCTAGATCCAGCTCACTATTTGAGTCTCGTCGGTTTCCCATTATTCAATCTCGTCCTCATCTGTGGTTTTGATCTTGGACCCAGTGATAATGATCCCATAGTTTCTTACCTTTAAGATATAATTCCATCTGAAAAGCCCAACAGTTATAATTCTTTCCTGTGAATTGAATCAGATTCATATCTGATTTTCCCATTGTTGTGGTAAATGTAGCACAGGAATCACAACCTTAGATGAAAATAGTCCTTAGGAGGTAATAAACAGTGAGCAATAGAGTGACTCACAAGAAGCTTTTCAAGCCAAAGAAACCTTTAAATCCATCAATAAATATGCAAAACAGAAATCCAAAATGACTATGAGCAGGAAAAAACACAGATCTGGATCACTATTGTGATCAGATCTCAAAAAAATATATATTCAAAAGATGCCAGACGCACACAAAAGGATTAAAAAATTTGATCAGTGTGCAGGAAACTGTCAACAGCAACAAGAGAAACCAACTGAATGACTGATATAAAAAACAGTAATAAGAAAGGACCAATCTGCTCTATTACATCAAACAGAGAATAGCAGTTGGACAATGGTGAAGAAATTGGCCACAATCAAGCCAAGCGACCTTGGATTTTGGAGTAGATTGGTCACAGCAGCAAAAGAAAGTGTCCAATGAACAATTTCACACTAAAGATTTTAGAGGGAACAACTAACGCACCAACAGAAGCAGACCTCTATCAAAAAAAGGGCCGAGCCATCATTTTGGACGGCTGTGAAAAGAGAAAAACAATTACTAAAACTGAAAAACCCTGAGAAAAACCCAAAAACTCCCAAAAAATCACCAAAAACTTCAGAATATTCAGACGGCCCGGATAATGGTGGTATTCAGAAGTGGTTATGATGATCTGAGGTGGGCCATGTCCAGATGGAGCTACTTTTACAGCATGCTAGATGTTTTTTTTTCTAATAAGCCTCACTAACATAGTGAGTGAAGTGCAGTATAAATCCGGAAGTAAAGCCCTACGCCCTTGCCCATGCAAGGGAGTGAAACCTTGTATACACGAGATATTTAAGCAGAGCTCAAAGAACATTTTTATTGTTACTTGTGGTAGTCAGCCAAGGGGGCTCAACGCAATGAAGTGCAGTATAAATAGGGAAGCAAAGCTTTGCTTATGCAAAGGAGTGAAAACCTGTTGCAAAAGAGGTCCATGTGGGGCTTAGGCTGGATGCAAGCCTGGCTATGGGAGCTTATGCAAATTTCCAGTAGAGATTGTGTCCGTTGTGCCATGAGGTTAAAAAAATTCCCAATTTTGATAGCTTTCACGGGAATTTCCTCGATCTAAAATTTTCCCAAACGATGTGAAGTACCTGTAGGAGACGAAGATTAAATAATGACCCTAAATATACAACACTCCTACTCCTTAGGATGTTAGGGCATGAAAATGGTATCTATTTTCTAGAACATATCTCAATGAAATCATCACATCAAGTCACATAAGCCAAAACTCAAAACTCTGACTCGTGAAAATAAACTAAAGAAGACAGAATAATGGGTTTTTAACAAGACAATTTTCCAGAGATCCTTAACTTGGAAAAAAAGAGCTGAATAAACATACCAGTTTGTCCCCCGATGCCTGATCCACAGGGCGTCCATCCCGGCATATATGGGTATATTGAAACATCTCCATCCAATCCGGTGCCTGCCCATCAGGGTTTCGCACTCGCTATCCCCATTTAAAATAATTTTATTAAAAAATGAGGTGGATCGCCAAATAATATTGACAACAATGATCTAAAGAAGTTACCATTTCCTAGTGTATGCGTGCGAAGTGCTTTGTTCTGTAGGATGATTCATTAACTGTGCTGCACGATTTTTTAAATTTCTTAGGCTTCACTCCTGTTTATGATAATGCAAATGTTAATATTTCAAAGAAAGAAAAAAACCAACCATTTTACTAGGACCCTTTGAAACAACCATCACACCTTTCTCAAACAAACATGACATCTAAAATGCAAGTTTGCCAACTACTTTAACATCTTAAAACCAAACTTACGTTCAAAGCTTTGGAATACAGTTCTCCTCTAATCAAGTTAGCTGTAACACAACTTGAAACTCCAATTACCAATCAGTCATGACAGCAAACAGAACAGTTGCATTATATATGCAACCCCTGTACCATTGTTCACACATAATGAGTTACCTGCGCTTGGTCTATGAAGGTTCCAAATGAACCCTAGAGGAATAAACTAAAAACAATGAGAAGGCTAACCCAGTAATGGCTGGCAAAGCTCTGAAGAAAATGCTCACCATGAATAAAGTTCCTATGTTATGCTTCAGCCACCCATACATTCATGCAATTTTGACATCATAAGAATGAAATAATACCAAATTATACAAATCGGAGTCAGGCTTCTATTTGAAGATTCATAAAACTAAAAAGTCTAGATTTGAAAATGATGACACGCAATCTTCCAATATGCATCCAGATCAAGAGTCAAGCTTCCATCTTCAATTTTAAAATAAGAAGAAGCAATTTATTAGAAGAAAAAGAAAAACAGTAGGGGTATAAAACATCCACCAACAAACAGAAGGAAAATACAGCAGGCATCTCACTAGCCTGCAGAGGCAGAAAGTAATGTATTTATCTTCAGATGTCAAGACACTGATTACTATGCAGTATACCAATATCAAGAATCCACATCCAGCTTTGAAGCATCAGTCACCAAAATTTTGGCTCCTCAAGGGCACAGCAACAGATTTTTTTTCCTAGGGAGTAATTAGGGCACAACAGATATCACTAAATCAAAGTTGTACAAAAACCAACAACATTCAATCCTATTTCCATCATCAACCTCCTTTCCATTTAGTCCATGCCTCCAGATCTATATAGATTAGAATCCAACTTAATGCTTTCAGTTTTAAGCAAGAGTACATGAAACAACCTGATGAGACCAAAAACAGATCCAGATTTATTAACAAAGAAATTTACCAAAAGCGACAAGATCCATCTGTGTCCAGTTTTCAGTATGTGATCAAATTGTTTAAAGTTGAAAATCAGATATCAAAGTACCCAAATCTTATCAGGCCTTACAAATACAAAGAAATCAAATATGGCAATCAAACTTCTTTTGCTTCACTCCTATTTAACATCATAAGTGAACCAATTACATTAATACTAGTACAGCTTGTCACATGTCCTCTTTCTGCTCTACCGGCATTTTTCTCCAATCAGTATAAGTCATTGGGGTCTTCAGCCCATCTTGTGCAATGACGTCGAGATATGAGGATAATAGTCTCCCATTATTTCCAATGGGTTGGCCGTATTCATTTGCTCTCACAACAACCCACTCTTACGAATTATTAAGGGTGACACATCGATTGGGACCCTGGGTACTCTTGATTGACACCCTATTTCAAACACAATTCAATAATTATGAAGGAGAATGGATACCTAAGTATGAAGAAGAAAAGGTTACACTAATACAAAAAGTATTAGTTCATAAAAACATAAGAAACAACATATTAACATAATCAACACCATATCCCCAATACAAATAATTACCTAGAGAAGAAGAAATAAGCATCAGTTGGATATAAAAGCTAACGATCCCAAATTTGATTCCAAGACAAACTGTCTCAAGCAGCTAGACTGGACAAGAAACGAACTTATTTGGAAAAAGAAAAAGGTAACTATACTGATTAAGAAATCTCATTCAATGAAACAATGGATTAGAAATTGGAAAAAGGTACCCTAATAAGTATGATCCATTTTTCTCAACACAACAACAGCCCATCTCATCTAAGTCCACCCTATGGTTTCAGAATATGCTTTTCAACCTTGTAACAGCCAAGTCCAAAACTGTTGTTTAACATCAGACCAAATGCCCCAACCCACCACATCAGTCCATGCTGTCCCCCGTTTATTGGAAAAAAAGTAAAGAACATAAAATAATTTTAAATTTCTTTCTTTGCAGTTTCTAGGGTGCTACATACTTGGATAAAACAGTCAAAGGAGATGGGTTTAATAAAGCTTAAAGTTAAAGATCATAATCCATGGATCCAGACAGAAAGAAGATCAATGGGGAGGAAGGAAAGATAGTTCAAGATTATGTGGAGAAAGAACCAAACAATGTCCAGCAGATTATCAATTGTACGGCCAAACAAACAATAGGAAAAACCCCAAAAAAACAAACAAACAGGCAAAACATCAAAGCAAGCAAAATAAGAGTGAGCCTGTTTTGCTATCCTTACAAAGAAAAAAAGAGCATGAATTTTTGTTAATTCACCAAAATTAACATATCAAATATCAGGTTTTATAGATGATCTAAAAGCTTTTATACGAAATAATTACACATTCCGCCTGATTCAGGCCCAAACTATACCACATTCGCTCTCATTCCTGAGCCAGGTTCAACAAGCCTGCAGCCAATGTCAAAACACAGATTCCTCCAACAACTTTCACCAAGAAATACATTATCAAAGACAAATTCAGATGCTAGTTTCTTGGACAATAAAAGCTTAAGTTTCGTATTTAAAGGTTAGCAGAGTAGCTGGCAACACCAATTCCTTTATGTTATATTTAGTATTACTTAGTGGATTCACCATCATGGCACACATTCACCACTCATCATCCCCATTTCATGAACATGAAAGAAAAGGAAATATCTGTGGTCCTATCATACAGATAAATGATTGCTTAGAGTCGAGGTGAAGTGTCTAGAGGCTTCTCATTGCTCATATCATATTTTCTTGGGTGATGATAAAAAAATTTTACATGGGCAACCTCACATGATTTTAGATAATTGTATAGTTCATAAAAATCTCACTTTCACATGCTTTTAAATCCATAACCACCTCAAGTCTAGAAACCAACTCGTTTTTCTAGAAACCAACTCGTTTTGTAGAAAAATAAATAATAATATAGATGATGATTAAGCTTGCCAATAGAAAAATCCAGTAAGTAGTCCCAGAAGGTAAGAATTACCATCCTCATATGGAAACTATCAATTGTTTACATTTGTACAACAAGATGTTCAAGTTGTAGGCCCCATAAAAGATGCAGCAGCGCCAATTCTTACCTCACTCAAACTACGTTAAATGATTGACTAGTGAAATTTTCTAGCCACTGGTTGGGCAGTCGTGGCTTTCTTAGTGGTGAGATTTTTGGGCTATGGCTCAACAATGCTGCTGAGATCGATTAACTGAGCAAAAAAAATCCAGAGAGGAGCAATTTAAGGTTAGCAGAGGAGTTGGCAACAATATCTACATGTCCCTTTGCAAAAGGATAATGGAAGTGTGCAATCAATACAGGTCCTCACATGAATTTAAATCCTTTGAAATTTTATGGAATGTATTCCAATCAAAGTGGCTTTAATTGATGAAACAAAGCAAAGATCTATCAATGACAATAATCTTCTTTTAATTGGAAAAAGATTACTGATCATCACCCTAATAAATCAGATGACATTCGGGCATCATCTAGTTCTCCAAGTTAAATAGTTCACCCCTGCCCTCTTTATGGGAATCAAATTTACCATGAATTCTTGGGAATTCAATTCCATGCAAACAAAGAGACCCTTTTGTTCTAATAACTTGATGTCATTCGTCATAAACTTAAAATACATCACAGCGCCTTTAAACTACCATTTACTAAGCTTAGCAACTCTCATTTTCGACAGATTTCTAACAGATAGGATGACGGTAGATCTTCATACATCAAAGAAATGTAGAGGGAATGTAGAGGAGCCCCACAAGGTGCATGAGTTCAATGCACACATTGCAAGTTGCAAACTTTTGGAAACATTCATTGTTTGTGAACCACATTAACATTAACTATTCTGATTATTAGGCTATTTATGCACTAGGGTGCAGCAAATCACATGATGCTGATTATGAACACCAAATGCCACTCCTGTAATAGCAAAGAATAAAAATAAGGCAAGTCCAACTAATATTCTTTGCCACTAAAAATTGAGAAAGCAATCATGAACTTGATTTTTTCATGCACATAGTTATATAGCCCACTCAATACTAAAATTACAAACCCACATAAACAAGGTACATGTGTGCATATGTTTATATAAATATATATATGGAATTCTTATGAATGCCCCATTTGAAAAGGGGCGTTTTTGCCCTTCTCACTTGCCCAACGATGGTATGCCATGTCACATAGGGAATACAAGTCGTTGGTTTATATGAAAGTCATTTAAGATGGAAAAAAATAGGGAATACAAGAATTAAGGGTCTGTGGATCCTTTTGTTGACTTGAATGGGAGGAAGAAGAGCGCCCCTTCTCACTTGCCCAACGATGGTATGCCATGTCACATAGGGAATACAAGTTGTTGGTTTATATGAAAGTCATTTAAGATGGAAAAAAATAGGGAATACAAGAATTAAGGGTCTGTGGATCCTTTTGTTGACTTGAATGGGAGGAAGAAGAGCGCCCCTTCTCACTTGCCCAACGATGGTAAACCATGTCACATAGGGAATACAAGTTGTTGGTTTATATGAAAGTCATTTAAGATGGAAAAAAATAGGGAATACAAGAATTAAGGGTCTGTGGATCCTTTTGTTGACTTGAATGGGAGGAAGAAGAGCACAAACAGAGAGAGAGAGAGAGAGAGAGAGAGAGAGAGTTTTTGAGAAATCTGTCGTATCCCAAAGAGGGAATGGACTGCTGTATTTATATTCAACGATCTCCTAATCACAGGCTATGATTGCCTCCAAATTAGATATGATTTTAGGTAAGAAAGGAAATTATACAATGTAATTGATATTCTACAACTATACATGTGTTGACCAAACCATTCAAAGATTCCACATGTGGGATATCTATTTTTGAGATATGGTGGCTGTATGTCATGGGCCTTCCAAGATGGGCTTGCAAAGAAGCTTGCTTTGTTTATTCTTCTACACTCCCCCTCAAATTTATGTGGGTTTTCAAGGAGCATCAATTTGGAAAGAATATAATCATGACGATCCTGAGGCAAGCCTTTAGTGAACACATCTACCAATATCTCAGTCGAAGAGATATAGGGTAGATAGATTGTGTCGGAGACAACATGTTGACGAATTAAGTGACAGTCAATCCCAATATGCTTAGTGCACTCATGAAATATAGTATTCTTCGCTATTCAAATGATACTAGTGTTTTCTGCATAAAGTGGAGTAGGGCGTTTAAGGAAGACTCCAAACTCTCGAGATGTCGAAGCCAGATAACGTTCGATATTCTGCCTCGGCTATTGATTTGGAAAATTGCTTTGTTTCTTGCTTTACCATGAGATGAGAGAGGGTCCCAAAACCATGCACCATCCTATCATTGATCAACGAGTATCAGGACATCCTACCAAATCTGCATCAAAGTATCCTTGCAATTGTAATAAAGATACGGAATGTTAAAGCAGACCACGATAATAAGTACCTTTGACATAACGAAGAATCCGATCAACTACTTGACGTGGTTTATGAGTATTGCTGATAAATTGGCTAATACTCTGAATAGCATGGGAGATATTTGGCCGCGTCATTGTTAAATAGTGAAGACTACCTACCAATCAACGAAACAAGGTTGGGTTTGTAAAAGGATGCCCATCCTCTTTGCTGAATTTAACATTAAGCTCGATGGGGGTTGTAAAAGTTTTGGTATCACCAAGTCTGGCAAACTAAATTAAGTCATCAGCATATTTGGATTGAGTTACCCGAATGCCATCCTTGTTCCATGCAACTTCCAAACCCAAAAAAATAAGCCAAAGGAACAAGATCCTTCATTTCAAAAGTATGCATGAGATGAGATTTAAGTTCAAAGATGCCAACTTCATCATTCCCACTGATTATCATACCATTGACATATATCAATAAGATGGTACAACCACAAGAGTATCTTCGAAAGAAAAGAGCTGTCATTCGAACTCTAATAGAAGTTTGCTTTAAGGAGAGCAGAATGAAACTTTTCAAACCAAGCACAAGGAACTTGTTTAAGCCCATATAAGGACTTAGTCAACTTACAAACATGTTGTGGAGGACAAGCATAGCCTAGTGGAGTATGCATATACACAATTTCCTTGAGATTCCCATGTAGGAATGCATTCTTGATATCCATTTGCCATACGGGCTAGTTACGAGCCGCTGCCACTCCAGGTAAACACGAAACTATAGTCATTTTGGCAACCAGTGCAAAGGTTTCCTCATAATCAATGTCGTACTCCTGCTTGTAACCTTGGGCAATCAGTCAAGTTTTATATTGGTCAATACTACCATCAGAACAAACCTTAATGGAGTATACCCATTTGCTTCCAATAATGGATGTATCTACAGGAAGAGGCACCAAGTCCCAAGTTTTGTTGGCTTCGAGGGCTAGTAATTCCTCTATCATTGCATCTTGCCAACATGGTATATTCACAGCCTGTGAATAAGTTTTTGGAACAGAAATGGTATCTGAAGAAGTAAACAATGCTAAAAATCCATGACTATTTGGTGGAACTAAAATACCACTAGAACACCATAAGAGGAGTGCAAGAGTAATACCTTCAGTATTAATATCATCGCCCTCAGCAACTGGCATGGTTGGTCTACTAGGAGGTGCAACAGCAAGAGGCGGTTGTCTTGGATGACGAGTATAAAACTACGTAATTGCAGGAGGGGAATCAGATGGTGAAAAGTAAGGAAGGTAAGAAACTTGGATATTAGAAATACTAGGTGACTAGGAATCAAACGGAAGGTGTTCCAAGAAAACAACATTCCGTGAGATCCGAAGCTGTTGTTCTTTGGAATCATAGCATTGAAAGCCTTTGTATTCATCATTGCAGCTAAGGAACATGCAGCAAGCTGCTTGACGTGACAATTTGTTGCAATCAAGAGATGGGAGATGCACAAAGAATAGACGCCCAAAATCCCTCAAATGTGAGTATGAAGGAAGATAACCAAATAGACACTCAAATTAGGAGTATTTACCCAGAACAAAGCTAGGTAATTTGTTGATAATATGCACTACGGTATGAGCTACCTCACACCAAAACTGGGGGATCAAAGGATTCAACAAGGAGAGTTCTAACTGATTCCAGAAGATGGTAATTCTTTCTTTCTACAACCCCATTTTTTTGTGGTGTGAGGGGATAGGATTTTTTTATGAAGAATGCCTTTTCTGCTAAAAAGTTATTGAACTTAATGGATGTATACTCTCCCCTTGAGTCAAAACGAAAGATCTTCATGGATTTTTGAAATTGATTACTTACCATATTATAGAATCTTTGAAATAAGGAAAAACTTCATATTTAGATTTTTAAAAAAATAGATCCATGTGTAACAACAATGGTAATCTATAAAAGTAACATAGTACTTATACTCAAGCCTACTCAAGTGAGGGGCAATCCCCCAAACATCCATTTGAACTACATCAAATGAGGCACTAGAACGTGAATAATGAATAGGAAAAGGAAAAACATGACTTTTGCATAGGCAACATGATTCACATTTCGATTTTGCAAAATTAGAAACCATAGAAGTAGTAATAGATTTATCCAAATATCCAAGTTTGAACAAAGAAAACAAATTTGCATTATTCAAATGACCAAGGCATTTGTGCCAAATGGTCCACACATTATTTAAAATACTCAGACAATGCAAAGAAGAATTGTTGTCCCATATTTAAGAGAAACAACCTGCTATATGCTTATTCCTCATCCCAATCATCTTCCCAGTTTGTCGTTCCTGTATGACACAATCAAAAGGAGAAAAGTTAACCAAATAACCACAATCAACAAGCTAGGCAATAGAAATGAGATTTGCAACCAAATTTGGGACAAAATAAACATCGAGTAGGATATTCCAATAGATATAGTTCCCGTACCAGAAATAAGTAATTGATGACCATTTGCAGTTGTGATGGCATCATGGGGCATCATAAGGTTTTTGGTTGTGCAAATTTTGGGCCACATATATCATATGATTTGAGGCACCTAAGCCTAGGAACCATGTGGTAGGTGTGAAATGAATTTGGTGAAGTGGATGGTTGAAATGCAAGGAATGCAGAGGGAGTAAACAAACCACTAATACCCATGGAGGTACATGCAGGCGCCATAGAGGAATTAATCAAGTCCTAAATCTGAGCAGTAGTGAATGTGACAAAACCAGTATTCAGAGGAAGCCAGGTCAACTCGAGTGGTATTCTGAGCCTAAAGTGCAGTAGGGCCACGCTTTGGAGTTTGTTCCGGTTTCTTGTTAGGCCTTCTTGTACAATTGGAAATAACAAGTCCATTGCATTCACAATTGTTTGTCCATACTCCTTGCACTCAAAACACTGTGGTTTCTATCTTCGAGTAAAAAAAGATGTCTCATCAGCTTGTGATGGGCCTAACTATGTAAGAAGTGCCCCTGATTCCTCAAGGGAATGATGAAATACAAGGCGAGTTTCTTTGTGAAGGACCTCTTGGACACATGTATCCAGATTAAGAGAGATTTCCCGATTCATAAGTGCAGCCCGCACTGTTGAAACCAGGCCTATCAAGGGAAGGCCCACATCAAGCCCAAAACATAACAAGGGCCCAAAACATACCAATAACGTTGGATCTTGTAAAGATACTAGTCAAACACTCTGTATATGGAATGACTATGTACATATCAATTATGTAGCTATTAGATCTTTTATTCTTTATTTTTTGGCTGTATTAGATTGTGATTGATTGTAATCTCAACCCCAGATTGGGCCACTTATATCCTATAAAATGCTGTCAATCCCCTCATGAGAGAGAAGACCTTTCCTCCAATTTCTCTTCTTCCTTGCATTATATTTTCAACCTATTTGAAATAGGTTTACATGATATCAGAACTAAGGTTCCTTGTGAAGAATCCCCTCTTTGGTTTTATTAAAGCCATATTCCAAAGCTTCGTGGGTTCTTGCTACTTTGTCATCTTGCTGCTCCCAAAATACCGTCATGATCTCTGGTTATTGTGATCCTGTGTGATCATCCATTCAAGAAAGGATTACTCTCCTTCAGATACTACAATCTAGAATCTAGAAAGCATTTTTTGAAGGGTCGGCAGCACATCATCATCACTACACATGCACATGCCTGCTATGTCAACCTGATCATTAGTGGGCTCCATCTCTGGATTTTAACTGCACCAAAAGGACACATTGCTAGTGTCGCCCATTTATTCTTGGTTTTTGAGCATTTTTCTAGAATTTTTCAGGCCTATCAGGTTAGTCCTTTATTCACTCCTCTGGTTCGTCAATTTTCAAAAAAAAAAATTTTCTGTCTCATCGGAACCTCATCCAACCATTGGATAGGACTGGTTCTTCTTCCTAGAGGATCGAAATTATATCTATTCCATAACCTGGAAGGCTGATCAGTGCACATATCAATTTGTGGGAAGATCTAGTTACTCTAGCACAAGTTTTTTGGTCGCTCAGGCCATTTTTTTTCTTATTTAAGCATTGTTCAAGATCTCTTATTGTTACTACACATCTGTTATCACCTACTTCATCATGAAAAAGGTTGCAATCATCCCTATTTAACTAGATGGAACCAATTACATGAGTTGGTCCTTCCATCTCAAGAATTTTGTGGAAGGTCAGGTACTACTTGGATAATTAGATGGCACTAATCCAACCCCTACGCCACCTACAAATAAAACTGGTACTAGTTCAATTGTTGATGCCAAAACATTGGCAACCTAGAATCAAAACAATGCCAAAGTGGTCGCTTGGATCCTGAAATCTGTGGATGCTTCCATATCTTTGTCACTGAAAGCCTACACAAAGGCCTCTGACATGTGGATTCATCTCAAGAATCTATACCAACAGGCTAACAAAGCAAGATGATTTCATTTGAATACTGAACTGGGCAAATACTGTCAGGATAATAAAACAATTCATCAATATTATAGTGGTTTCCTTGCCCTATGGACTGAGAGAGACCAAATGCTACTGCATTCAGTCTCCACACAGTCTCTTCCACTGGCTCTTAAACTTCAAAAGGAATTGCACGTTAGCCAATTTCTTATGAACCTACGTCCAGAATTTGAACCAGTCCATGTTGCTTTAATGAATCGAGAAATTTCTCCAGATTTGAACACTTGTTTTCAAGAGGTTCTTTGAGATAAAAACAGAGTTCTATCTACTCAATCCCTTACCAATGACCCCAAGACCTCTTTTACTGCCCAAGAACTTACACCCATTGCAGATTCTTCACTTTTTACTACTAGAGGCCAAAAGCCACAATATTCTGAATGTAAGAAATATGGGCATGTGACTCGAAATTGTCGCCAGAAATTATTTTAAAATTACTGTAAAAAGAATGGTCATGTTATTTCTGAATGTACGAGATGGCCTCAAAAGAAACCTAATCAGCCCCCAAAGAATGATGCATCCACAGCTCTTCAAGTTCAACATAACACTCAGCATATTGCCCCTGTGACTGAGAATGAACAAATAACCTTGACGAATGCTCAAGTTCGAAAACTGATAAACTCCTCAGTCACATCGGCGTTTACATCTATGGGTATTAATGGTCTATGTTTCTCTCATACTGCTCTTCATGCATTTCATTCTGTTTTTCCTTCATTTCCAAGCTAGGCCTGAGTATTTTGCAGATTTTGTTCCACAAATGTCATATGATTAGATGCCCCTGAATCTATGAACCAACTTCATGCATTTCATTATGTTTTTCCTTCATCAGCAAACTCATCTACTTGGTTCATAGATTCAGGGGCATCTAATCATATGACATTTGTGGAACAAAATCTACAAAATACGCAAACTTTTCTCAGAAATAACATTATAGGCTCGTTAGAATTCCAACATCATTTGATAAAACCTTTGTTCTCAATAATGTCTATTTTGTTCCACACCTTTCTGCAAACTTAATTTCCATTGGACAACTTGTTGATTGTGGCTATATTGTAAACTTCTCTCTCACCGGCAATTTAATTCAAGATCGGCAAACTGAGAAAGTGATCGGGACAGAGAGTAAGCATGGCAGGCTCTTTCTTTTAGATACAGGCCATAGTTCATTTCTTAGTTCCTCTTTCAATGCTCTGAATAATGTGTGGATTACTTGGCTCAGACGCCTTGGTCATCTAAATAATGATCGTTTGCTTTCTTTGTTTAGACTTGAATGTTTGACCAAATCCATTAATAATAAAGATATTTCTACCTATGCAATTTCTAAATGTGAATCATGTTGCTTGAGTAAAAGTCATGTGCTGCCTTTTACAATTCATTACTCTCGTGCTACTATGCCCTTTGATGTGATTCATACAGATGTCTGCGGAATTGCTCCTCACTTGAGTTGGAATGGTTATAAATATTATGTCAGCTTTATATATGATCATTGCAGATATACATGGGTTTATTTTTTAAAATCTAAAGCTAATGTGTTTTCCACCTCTACAAAGTTTTATCATATGGTTGATACACATTTTCAAACTTAAATCAAGATAATTCGCTCTACTCTGGTGGTAAATACATAATTCGCTCTACTCTGGTGGTAAATACACCTCTTCGGGATTCTCATCATTTTTATATGAAAAAGGCATCATTCATCAAAAATCTTGCCCACACACACCACAACAGAATGGGATCACTGAATGGAAAACAAGCGCATCCTTGAGATTGTTCGTACTGTACTCGTAAAGGCACTCATGCCTCCGCGGTTTTGGTGTGAAGCAGCCCACACAGTGGTACACATAATCAATCGCATTCCTTCCTCCGTCCTTCACAAAACCTATCCTTATGACTGTCTCTTTGGTAAACCACCTTCTTATGATCACTTAAGGATTTTTTGTTGCCTTTGCTTTGTTCATCTTCCTTCCAATGAAAGAAAAAACACCTTCTCCTCAAGCTGCAAAATGCATGATTTTGGGATATAGTGATGACCACAAAGGATTCCTATGCTATGATCCACAAGAAAAGAGACTTTGCATATCATACAATGTTGTGTTCTTAAAATACATCCCCTTCTACTCTCTTCACTCAAAATATCATCTGTGTAGGTCTCATACCTTCCAAACTTCCCAAACTCTCTACCACCACCCACTCCACAAGTCTATGCACGACGTCCAAAAATCACACCACTAGCTACTCCTCCACCTGATCCACCCATATTGCCGCCCTCTACTTCCTCAAGTATAACTTCTTCCTCTCCTCCAACATTACGACGCTCTAGTTGTATTTCTATGCCCCCTAACAAATATGGTTCCCTGCCCTTCTCACATCCTCAGATCTTATTCTAGTTCCCACTTCCTATTCATAGGCCTCAAAAATACCCTGCTGTTGCAATGCAATAAATGAAGAACTATTAGCTCTTGAATCTAATTCTACATGGGATCTCGTCCCCACTCCACCAAATGATTCCATTATTGGCAATAAATGGGTCTATACCCTCAAGGTTCTGACGGGAGCTTGGATAGGTATAAAGCATGCCTTGTTGCACAAGAATATAAGCAAGAATATGGGATTGATTAAGGAAAAATTTGAACCAATAGCAAAAATGACAACTATACATTGTTTGCTCAGTATTGCTGCTGTCAAAAATTGGCCACTCTAGCAAATGGGTGTAAAGAATGCCTTCTTACATGGGGACCTTCAAGAAACAATACATATGCGACCACCACCAGGTTATGCCTGTCCTCCGAAGCACGTCCATAAATTAAAGAAATCACTATATAGTCTCAAACAGGCCCCCCGTGCCTGGTTCGAGAAATTCCGATCATCTATTCTGCAAGCAAAACTCTACCCAAGTCCAAATGATAGCTCTTTATTCTTCAAAAGTACCTCCCGTGGCTGTATTATTCTACTAATATATGTGGATGACATGATTATAAGTAGAAATGATGTGAATGAAATATCTTAACTCAAGACTTCTCTTATGCAACCCTTTAAAGTGAAAGATCTTAGGTGCTTAACTTACTTCCTTGGCTTGGAAATCTCTTGAACGAAGGAAGGCATTCATGTGTGTTAATCAAAATCTGTTGTGGATTTAGTTAAATCAACTCGTCTTGAAAATGCAAAGCCATCTAACACACCTCAAAGCTCAATGTTAAACTTGGGAAAGATGATAGATAGCCCCTTGAGGATCTTACACTTTTTTGTCGTCTCATAGGCAGCCTACTTTACCTTACAATGACATGGCCAGATATCTCTCACGTTATACACACCGTCAGTCAATTCATTAATAATCCTCATATGCCACATCTACATATAGTATATCGCATCCTACGGTATATAAAAGGCACTCTCAATCATGGTGTATTCTACTCTGCCACCAATTCATTACAATTACAAGCCCATGTTGATGTTGACTTGGCTAGTTGCCCAAATACACGCCATTCCACTACAAGCTGGTGCATGTTTCTTGGAAACTTTATCATATCATGGAAATGCAAGAAGCAACCTACTCCTTCCAAATCATCCGCTAAGGCTCAGTATCGATCTATGTCTTCCACAAACAATGAAATTGTATATGGCTTCGTCAATTACTTCGGGAAATTGGTGTATTTCCTCTCAATCCACCTTCATTTTATGAGGACAATACTAGCACGATTCACATTGCCAAGAATACCGTCTTTCATGAAAGGACTAACCATACTGAGATTCGATTGTCACTTCATTTGACAAGTTGTCATTTCATTTGACAACAAGTTGTCATAGATATCATCCATTTGCCTCATGTCTCCTCTCATGATCAATTAGACAATGGCTTCACCAAAGCACTTCCTCATGATCGTCACAACTATCTCTGCTCCAAATTGATGCTCTACTCCAACCCGCATCAATTTGAAGGGGAGTTTAGAAACCAAGCCTACCAAGAGAAGGCCCACATCAAGCCCAAAACATGCCAACAACGTTGGATCTTGTAAAGATACTAGTCAACGTTGTGTATATGGAATGACTATGTACATACCAATTATGTACCCATTAGATCATTTATTCTTTATTCTAAAGCTGTATTAGATTGTGATTGATTGTAATCTCAGCCCCAAATTAGCCATTTATATCCTATAAAATGTTGTCGATCCCCTCATGGGAGAGATGACCTTTCCCCCAATTTCTTTTCTTCCTCGCATTATATTTTAAACCTATTTGAAATAGGTTTACATGCACAGCCTCAAATTCTGGACGAAAATTCATCAAGAACTAGCTAATATGTAGTTCTTCTTGTAGTTTGAAGGCTTGCGGAAAAAGATCTGCCAAGACAAATTGGAGGAGCATATGGTCCTTTTCTGTGCATAAGGTCAAAAACCTATTGCAGTATTCCTGTGTGGTTTTATCAGTTTGGCAATATTTTGCCAATTCTGTGAAACGATGAAAAACAAGAATAATAGCAGAGATCTTTAACAATGAATTGCATACTTGTCGATCCCCTTGCATGCCTTTAAATATACAGAGATTTCCTAAGAATGAGCTAATTTACAACTGTGCTGAAAAAATGAAAGGAAACTACAGCAATCTACAGCAATCAGAATCATCTTATACATAGTAACGTACAGTAGTCTACATATCATAATTACAGATTTCCTAATCTGTAATTATCATACCAACAGACCGGCCCAATGGGTCATTCAGTTGACCCAGTCTTTTTACACCCCTCCTCAAGCTCATGGTGTGGCAGCAGCAAGAGTTTGTTCAAGGAAAACGAGAAACGAGCAAAGGTCTGAGCTTTGGTAAAGAGATCAGCAGCATTGTCAACTGAACTGACGGAGTGGAGTGACAAAGTACCCGATTTATAGTGCTGGCGAACAAGATGGCAATCAATTTCAATATGCTTAGTTCGTTCATGAAAAACTTCATTTTGAGTGATCCGAACAGCACTCTGATTGTTACAATATAATGCTGTAGGAGCTTGAAGAGGAACACCTAGGTCATGCAGTAACCACCGAAGCCAGACAATTTCAGAGGTAGTATCTACAAGAGCACGATATTCGGCTTCCGCAAAAGACTTGGAGACAGATGTCTGCTTCTTGCTCCTCCAGGAGACCAAGGAATGACCCAAGAACAGGCAATAACCAGTGGTTGAACGCCGATCATCCACATCCCCTACCCAATCAGAGTCAGAAAAGGCTCGAAGATGAAGCGGACTATCGGAAGAGAGAAGCAAGGCATATGATTGGGTACCCTGTAAATAACGAAGAATCCGCAAGACAGCACCCCAATGAACCGAGGTAGGCTGAGCCATAAATTGACTCACAATGTGAACAGCATAAGCAATGTCAGGTCTAGTAATAGTCAGGTAAACAAGACTCCCAACAACTTCCCGGTAGCAAGTAGGATGAGCCAAAGGCACACCATCGTTTTTACGCAGCCGTGCATTGATTTCCAAGGGAGTAGAAATTGGAGCGAGATCTGTAAGACCCGCACACTGGATGATGTCCGAGCAGTACTTCATTTGAGAGAGGATGTATCCCCGTTTGGAATATCCCACTTCAAGCCCAAGAAAGTAGCGAAGATGACCGAGATTCATCTCAAATTGGTTCTGAAGGAAGAGTTTGAGCTCAGAAATACCTGAATGATCACTGCCAGTAATGATCATATCATCCACATATAGAAGTAGAATGACGATACCATTGCTTGAAGTGCGAGTAAATAGAGCACTATCATGTTGACTCTGTCGAAGGCCACTAGAAAGAACTGATTCAGTAAAACGTTCAAACCAGGCACGAGGAGCTTGTTTAAGTCCATACAGGGCTTTCTTCAGATGACACACTTGATTGGAGTGGGGAACCCCAGGAGGAGGTACCATAAAGATTTCTTCACGAAGATGCCCATGAAGAAAGGCATTTTTGACATCAAGTTGATACAATGGCCATTGACGAACTGCAGCAACAGATATCAATGTTCGTACAGTGGTCAGTTTGGCAACAGGTGCGAATGTTTCCTCATAATCAATTCCATAATCTTGTGTGTATCCTTTGGCAATTAGGCGAGCTTTATATCGTTCAATGGTGCCATCAGAATTTGTCTTCACTTTAAAAATCCATTTGCAACCAATAGCTTTCTTTCCTGGAGGAAGAGAGACAAGCTCCCAAGTGTGATTTTGCTGGAGTGTAGCTAATTCTTCTTCCATGGCTTTTTGCCAATCAGGGTACTGAGAAGCTTCGGTATAAGACCTAGGTTCAAAATGTGAATGGACTGAAGCAAGATAGTTGCGATATCGAGGGGAAAACAAGTTTGTAGAAAAAAATCCATAACGCTGCACAGGTGTGCGAGTACGTAGTGGATATCTCCGTGGTGGAACAGAATCCTAGGCTTCAGGAATAGTGGGGACTTCAGCCACATCAGAAGGGATGGGAGTCAGGTTTGGGCCTCCGTTGATAGACAAGAAGTGGCGGAGGATCAACAGAAGTTTCTGAAGTAGGTAAAGGATAGGTCTCAGAGGGAAACAAATCCGGAAAAGGATCAAGGGGGTGTACAGAGGAGACAGTCTGTGAGGATGGCAAGGAGTAATAAGGTATATGTTCCATGAAGGTAACATTACGAGAAATGCGTAACTTGTTCAAGTGTGGATCATAACAGCGATATCCCTTTTGTTCTATACCATATCCAAGAAAAACACAAATAGCAGACTTGGGAGAGAGCTTGTGTCGCTCACTAAGGGGAAGCAAGACAAAACAAGTACATCCAAAAACTCTTAGATGAGAGTAAGTGGGTTTTGTACCATAAAGTTTCTCAAAAGGAGTGGCCCCAGATAAAACAGAAGATGGCATTCTGTTGATGAGATAAACGGAAGTGAGAACAGTTTCTCCCCAAAATGTAATGGGCACGGAAGAGGACTGTAGCATAGATCTAGCCGTTCAATGATATGTCTATGTTTTCTTTCAGCTACCCCATTTTGTTGTGGAGTACCTGGGCAGGAGAGTTGAGCTATTGTACCATGACTGGCAAGCAGGGTTTGAAATTGTTGTGACCGATATTCCCCCCCCACCCCCGTGCATCGGAGCGAAAAACTTTGATCTTAACAGAAAATTGGGTGGCGATCATGGTGGTAAAGTTCAAGTATGTACTGAGAAAATCAGATTTGTGTTTTAACAGGTATATAGCCAAGTAAATCGGGTGTAATCATCCACAAAGATAACATAATAACGTGAGCCACCTTTGGTGGGTTGAACAGCAGGGCCCCATAGATCAGAGTGAACAAGTGCAAAAGGTGCACTGGAAAGTGACATACTTTTATTAAAAGGCAAAATAGTTGCTTTGACAACTTGCAACCAATACAACCAGTAGATTCAGACAAAGTAACTTTTCCAAGACATTTATTTGCAAGTAAAAAATCTAATTTTCCTTTGGACAAATGACCTAACCGAAGATGCCATAAGCTAGAGGAGGAAGTGGATGTAGACGCTGCCAGAATTGGTGAGGAAGGAACATGAAGAGAGGTCAAGTGATATAAATTCCCTTCTTTATGGCCAGTCCCAATCTGCTTCCCGGAGCGAGGATCCTGCACAACACAACCAGTGGAGTTAAACGAGACAAGATAACCCAGATTAGTAAGTTGACTAATGGAAATGAGGTTAATAGCAATTCCTGGAACACACAAAACATTTGGTAAAGATAGTCGTCCAGAGGAAGACTAAGATGTGATGGTACCAATGGTGGAAACAGGCATAGTGGTGCCACAAGCAGTATGAATGTTTAGAATAGTAGAGGGCTTTCGACTGAGACTCAATAATGATGAATCAGGAACCATGTGAGATGAGGCACCTGAGTCAAATATCCATGATGGAGTTTTACCAGAGAATGACGCCATGGCAGAATTAACCAGTTTAGCTGGAGTAGTACTGGGATCACTGGAGGAAGTGAGGAGGAGCTGCTGCAGGCGTTCATCAATCATAGTCTGGATCTGAGTAGAGAAGTCAGGAGGTGCTTCAACAGTTACTGCTGCTGTCTGATTAGGGCCAGGACGTTGACCGGGACGTCGATTTGGCTCTTTCTGATTCTGTTTCTTTTTCAGCTGAGGACAGTCTCTCTTCCAGCGTCCGGGTTCTTTGCAATAATTATAGATGTTGTTAGAATCAACAGGTTTAGCCAAAGAGGATGACTTGGCAGCAACGAGGACATGATCGGACTCAACGGCTTTGCGCTTTGATAAGGTCTGTTGAGTTTGTTCCTCGGCTAGAAGTTCAGACAAAGCCACATTCACATATGGCAATGGAGATCGATGTAATAGGAGACCCCTAATGTGTTCATACTCAGGGCAAAGAGCCATAAGAAACTGAACTAGTCGAGTTTCCTACCGATATTTGTCAAAGGTTGTTGAGTCGGCAGAGCAGGTAAACTGGGGTTCCATTAAAGCTAATTGATCCCATAATGCTGTCATTTTGACATAAAATTCATGAATGGACTATGAGCCTTGTTCCGCAGTTTTAATTTCCCATTCAAGTTGATAACGGCGGGCGGAATTGGATTGAACATATAACCGAGCCAAATAATCCCAGGTATCCTTAGGATGAGAAAATTTAGACAATTGATGTCCAATGGAGGGAGTGACTGAATTTGCAATCCAAGAATTAATTTTACCCACAGATGCTTCCCAATCCTCATAAGCAGGATCCTTGGTGTCAGGGCCTGGCTTCTTTTCTATCACAAATTTCCAAAGTTTCTGTCCCTTCAAAAAATTCATCATGAGATGGGACCAGTAAGCATAATTGGTCCCATCAAGAATAACACTAATGCCAGTCACCTTCTCAGCCATTACAAACGAAAGCAGAAGATGGAGATGCAAGAAAAACAAAAAATGAGCTCTGGGCGTCCCTGTTGATAGGGTGTAGAATGGCTATTGGACCACCAAAACTCAATTAGTGCACAAATCAGCTTACAGAAAGCAAAGACTAACCAATTTTCGCACCCAACAAGCCTTGGTCAAAAGTTGGATCCAATGGCAGATTTCAAAACTGGACGGTCTTGATGAAAACAGTCTGGTAAAAATTGCTAAACAGAGATGGCCAAGAAACAATACCTTAATGCAGCCCAAAAAATCTGAAAAAATCACAAAATATCTCCAATAAGTGGTCGACCACTTTGAGCTGGTGCACCTCCTCTCTGATCAAGTGTGGACCCCACTTCTGTAACCCAACCAATGTCTGGAGACATCCAGACCAACGATCTGCCCTATTGCTCACAACAATATCTCTGATACCATGTGAAACAATGAAAGCCAAGAATAATAACAGAGATCTTTAACAATGAATTGCATACTTGTCGATCCCCTTGCATGCCTTTAAATATACAGAGATTTCCTAATAAGAATGAGCTAATTTACAACTGTACTGAAAAAATGAAAGGAAACTACAACAATCTACAGCAATCAGAATCATTTTATACATAGTAACGTACAGTAGTCTACAGATCATAATTACAGATTTCCTAATCTGTAATTATCATACCAAACGGGTCGGCCCATTCAACAGGCCAGCCCAATGGGTCATTCAGTTGACCCAGTCTTTTTACAAATTCCATGTCCAAATGAAATCTGCGGGCCTTATTCTGCCGATAAATTTTCTTCATATGGGCCTACTGTAGAAGCATAGAAAGCACAAGTCCACCAGGCCCATTAGGCCCAGCTCATCAAGCCCATTAATATCCCACATGAGGGATCTAGTGGGATCTAGTCAACTTTGTATAGCTATATTGTATCAGACAACATTGATACTCTTAATATCCTTTCTTTGTTTATTTATAATTAGATATCAATCTCTGTAATCCTAGCCTTGAATTAAGGTCATTTACATTTTAAATAGTATGGTCGATGCCCATCAAAGGGACACGACAGTTTTTCCAGTTCTCTATGTATGTTCTCCTCCTCCTCCTAACATAAAGATCCATAGATGCTAACATGGTATCAGAGACCACAAGTCACATTCTCCTTTCAAATATTACCTATCGTCTATAACAGAGATCACATTCTTTGTCTTTTCCATCCTCGCATCACGGCATCAGAGCTTCGACCACATTACGACATTTCAGCAACTGCTTACATCCCATCTCAACCATCAGATCTCAGGATCAAAACAACAAGAACAGTTCTAGTCCCTTTCTCTGCAAATAAAAAGAAATCTGATCATCTGATCAAGAAGTGGGCCCCACCTCAGATTGTGCGATTGTCAGTTTTCTTGCACCAAGTTGGTCGTCCATTTATTCTAGGAATTCTCCATATTTTCTGGGATTTCTCAACACAACAGGTCAGTTCTTTACTACTTCTTGGGCTCGACAATTTTACATGAACAGTTTTTCAATTTTCTTATCTGATTCATATCAAACCATTGGAGCTGAGAAATTCCTCTTCCATAAGTTGCAAAATTAGGCCTTAATCTAACCTGAAAGGCTGATTAAAGAACAATGCATCACACAACACACCAATCCCCCTCCAGCTCCCATTTTCTTGGATGCCCAGACCACCATTTTTCCTATATTTTTCTGTTTTTTAACAAAAATTTACATTTTCTGTTTGGGACCTCATTCCTCTCTGGCTTAATTCATATCCCTGGCTCAAATGGACAAGATTGACATCATTCTTGTCAAATTTAATGAGACTAACTAACTATCCTAGTCCTTCCATCTAAAAAATTTTGTTGAAGGACAAGGTATGATCGTGTAGTTGGATGGAACCACTTCCAAACCTACTGCAAGAACTACTGCCAGATCAACTACTCCGGTTATAGATGATAAGGCCCTAGCTACTTGGGACCAATACAATGCCAAAGTAAGAACTTGGATCCTAAATTCAGTGAATCCCTCCTTTTCAATGGCACTTAAGCCTTGACCAGGGCTTCCGATATGTGGGTCCATATGAAAAAAATATATCATCAGCAGAACAAGGCCCGCAGATTTCACCTAGACACAAAGTTATCCAAATATTGCCAAAATGACAAATCTGTTCAACAATACTACAATGGCTTTTTCACCCTCTGGACTAAACGGCATCAAATGCTCCTCCAATCTGTATTAGCTGAGTTTCTTCCACGAACCATTAAATTATAAGAGGAACATGTCAAACAATTTCTCATGAACCCTCACTTAGATTTTGAACCTATAAAAGTGTGCTTATGAATAGAGAGATCTTTCCTAATTTAAACACGTATCCATGAAGTTCTCTGTGAAGAAACTCGTCTATCATCTACTCATTCTCTTCTTGCAGAACCAAAAGCACTTCTAACAACTCCAGCTTCATCATCAGCTGACAAGATGGCCATGTTCACTACTCATGGTTAGACGCCACAGTGTTTTGAGTATAAGAAGTATGAGTATGTGGCTTGAGACTACAATAGAAAATTGTTTTGCAACTATTGCAAAATGAATAGTCATGTCATTTTCACTTGCACACGAAGGCCTGAAAAAAAATCGGCACAGACTCCAAAGCACGACAATTCTACACTTCAGGATTAGAATACTATTCCAACGGATCTAGCAGCTTCCTCAAAAACTACCTCCATCACAATTACTACAGCTCAGATTCAGGATTTGATCAATTCCTCAGTTGCGTCAGTGTTTACCTCCATGGGTATTAGTGGCCAATCCTCTGCTTTTGCATTTCCTGCATTTCATTCATCCACAACACCATCTACATCTCACCCCCACTACATGGTTCCTAGACTCAGAAGCCTCCAATCACATACCTCTATGGCACAACATTTGCACAACCAACAACCTGATAATGGTCCTGATTCCATCACCACTGCAAATGATCATCAATTGCCTATCTCTGGTATTGAAACTATCTCCATTGGAACCCTTACCCTACACAATGTTTATTTGTTCCAAATTTGGTTGCAAATCTCATTTCCATTGGTTAACTTATTGATTATGGCTATTTGGTTATCTTCTCTCCATCTGGTCGTGTCATATAGGAATTGCAAACTGAGAAGGTGATTAGGATGGGGAGTAAGCATGCCAAGTTATTCCTTTGTAACATTGGACAAGCATCGTAATTTGCATCCTCTATGAGTCTTTTCAATAATATATGGACCATTTGGCGTAAATGTCTTGGTCGTTTGATAATGCAAATTTGTTATCTTTATTTAAACTTGGATATTTGGATAAATATATTTCTAGTTCCATGGCTTCTAACTTTGCAAAATGTAAATGTGAATCATGCTGTCTAAGCAAAAGTCATGTCTTGCCTTATCCTATTCATTATTCATGTAGCACTGCTCATTTTGATGTAATTCACACAGATGTATGGGGGATTACTCCTCATTTTGAGTAGGCTTGGCTATAAATATTATGTTACCTTTATAGATGATTATTGTCATTACACATGGATATATTTTTTAAAATCTAAATCTGAATTTTTTTTCCATATTTCGGAACTTCTATAATATGGTGAGCACTCAATTCCAAAAGTTCATTAAATCATTCGTTCAGACTCATGGGGAGAATATGCATCCACTAAATTTCATAAATTTTTAAAAGAAAAGAGATTCTTCATCAAAACTCATGCTCTCACACACCTCAACCGAATGGGTTTGCCAAAAGAAAAAATCATCTCTTAGAAACTGTTAAAAATCTCCCTGTGGAATCGTTAGTTCCACCCAATTTCTGCCGTGAGGCAGCCATACAACAGTCCACATTATCAACAGATTACCTACCTCTGTCCTGAGTACAATCTCTCCTTTTAAATGTTAATTTGGTCACTCTCCTTCCTTCCTACTCACATTTACGGATTTTTGGATGCCTCTACTTTGTGCATCTTCCCTCTCTAGAGCATAACAAACTGTCACCACAAGCTGCTCACTGCATATCTCTTGGCTACAATGATGAGCACAATGGTTTTCAATGTTATAATCCTAACAAGTGACGTATGCAAATCTCATGGAATGTTGTTTTCTTAAAACATTTCCCGTTTTATTTTCAGTCACCAAAGCCCTCTAATATTGAAATCTCCTATCTTCCATCCTTTTCACCTTCACCTGATCCTATCACACAAGTTTAATCCCGTCGTTTGCGACAGCTGCCTCCTACGGCTCCTCCTGATAAACCTTTCGAGCCAGTTCCTCTGGCCACTGATACTTCCATTAAAGGTACGACCTCTAGACCTCACTTATGATGCTCTAGTCATACCTCCGTTCCCCCTAATAGATACAGATTTCTAGGTTTATTTACTGCTTCTAACCAAATTTTCATACCAACTTCTTATTATAAGGATGTTAATATACCATGTTGACAAGATGCAATGACAAATGAATTCTTTGCCCTAGAGGCTAACAAAACCTGGGAATTTGTGCCTCTTCCTGCAGATACATCGATCATTGGAAGTAAGTGGATCTACTCTAGTAAACAGCAATTTGATGGTAGCATTGATAGATAAAAAGCTGGCCTGGTAGCCTAAGGTTACAAACAAGAGTATGGCATTGATTATGAGGAAACTTTTGCCTCAGTAGCTAAAATGACTACAATTCGATTTTGACTTGCTGTTGCGGCAGCTAGTCACTGGCCCCTTTGGCAAATGGATGTCAAAAATGCCTTTCAACATAGGGATCTCAAGGAAACTATTTATATGCATCCTCCACGAGGATATGCTTGTCCAACACAGCATGTATATAGGTTGACCAAATCCTTGTACAGTCATAAACAGGCTCTACGAGCCTGGTTTGAAATTTTCACTCTCCCATCCTTCAAGCATACTTCTGTCAAAGTCCAAATGACAGCTCTCTTCATTCGGCGAACATCCCGTGGGTGTACTATCCTATTGGTCTATGTTGATGATATGATCCTTAGTGGCAATGATCACAATGGCATCTCTGACCTCAAATCTCATCTCATGAGTGCCTTTAAAATGAAGGACCTTGGTCCTTTAACTTACTTTTTGGGGTTGGAAGTTGCCCGTAACAAGGACGAAATTCGAGTCACTCAATCAAAATATGCTGATAACTTCATTATGCTCAACTTAGCAATGCCAAAACCTTTGCTACTCCAATAGAGCTCAATGTCAACATTAGCAAAGAATATGAAATTCCTCTTACAGATCCCACTCTATTTCATCGTCTTGTCATCAGCCTTCTATATTTAACTATGACTTGGCCAGACATCTCACATGCTGTGCAAACTGTCATTCAATTCATTAAGAATCCTCATAAATCACATCTTCAAGCTATCTATAGGATTCCTCCTTACGTCAAAAGTACGCGTAATCATGGATTATTCTACCCTTTCATATCCTCATTACAATTGCAAGCCTATACTAATGCCGATTGGGTAGGATGCCCTGATACTCGTTGATCAATGATAGGATGGTATATGCTCTTAGGGCCGTCTCTTATCTCATAAAAAAGAAAAAAAACAAAGCATAGCTTCCAAATCAACCTCTGAGTCAGAATATCATTCCATGTCTGCCGCCAGTAGAGAGGTCATATGGCTCATGGATATAAATATTGGCCGATACGTAGCGTATCGACCGATAAATCGGGCGTAGCGCCCATTTTAAAAAAAATCGCCGTTCACATGTGTATCGGCCGATACATATCGGCTGGGGGGTTTAAAACCCCCCAGCCGATTTTTCTACCCACCTTTCCCTTTCAATATTTATCTTCTCCCCTCTTCACAGCTCCAAGCCCCTTTCCTTGCCTCCATTTTTCAAATCATCTCAAAAAAACATCAAAATCATCAAAAAAAACATCAAAAACATCTAAAGATTAAGGTGGCATTTAAGATTCAATCATCAAGCTCAAAAAAAGTGAGTTTTGAAGCTTTTTTTTTCTACTTTGTGCTCTTTAAGTAGATTAGTATATTGTTCTTTTATAAAGTTTGAACATAGTTTATCTTTCATTCTTGAATGAATCTTGATGAAATTTGTTTATAATATTTTTTTTATAAGCCTTAAGTTACTATTTAAGTTGACATAACTAAACAACATGAATTCATATGAAAAACATTTATTATTCATATTCTTTTCTATTGATACAGCGATACATAATCTTATGCAATAAGGGGACCGCTACATACTCATATACTAGTTGCTTTTGCAAAACAAACACATATTCCATCATTTTCCAATATTCTGGATTTTCTGGAATTTTTTCGGATTTTTTTGAAGACTTTTTTAAATCACACCGCTACGCCGCTACGTATCGCCGCTACCGCTACGTATCGCCCGCTACGTATCGTTTTGGCGATGGGCCGCTACGCCCGCCGCAACCGCGATTTGCATCCTTGATATGGCTCCAACATCTTCTTCATGAGTCCGGAGTTTTTCTCACTGACCCTACCCCTCTATATGCAGATAACACTAATACCATCCAGATTGGCAAGAATACTGTCTTCCATGAGCGAATCAAGTATATTGAGATCGACTGTCACTTCATCTATCAACATTTTGTCACAGATACAATCTATCTACCATATATCTCATCCTTTCAACAACTGGCCGATGTGTTTACCAAGGGATTGCCCCGGGATCATCATAATTACATTATTTCCAAATTGATGTTTGTTGAACACCCACAACAATTTGAGGGGGTGCAGAAGCATAAAAAGCACAAGACCACCAGGCCCATTAGGCCCATGAATATCCCACGTGAGGGATCTAGTGGGATCAAGTCAACTCTGTATAGCTGTTTTGTATCAGACAACATTGATACTCTTAATATCCTTTCTTTGTTTGTTTATAATTAGATATCGGTCTCTGTAATCCCAACCTTGAATTAAGGCCGCAAACATGTTAAGGTCGATGCCCATCAAAGGGACGAGAGTTTTCCCAATTCTCCGTCTATGTTCTTCTTCTCCTCCTTCTCTTTACATAAGGATCCATAGATCCTAACACCCACATGTCAAAAGCTTTCGTAAAAACTTGAAGTGCAATTGTGAAGGAAGAATCAACAAAAGTTAAGGATCCAAGTTACAACTTAGCATTCTGTTGATTCCAAGTGGCAATTGTTTTATCGTCTACAGCTAGTGTACTAATGGAATCTACAACTGGTTTGGTATTTTATTCCATCCGAATACCCTAACATCCTTTTCCCTTCAATAAAATTCTTAAGATGGAATGCCCAAGACATATACTTGGTAGTATTGAATTTGACAGAGATAACATCAACCTTATCCATATGAGATTGAGCAAATAATGTCTAAAAAGATAGCCAGGTTTTGAATTTATGCAGAAAAAAAAGTGTAGGGCATCCAAAAAATTTGCAATAGAAATGAGTTTTGCCTGTGGTAGTGTAATGTTTTATCTGATCAGGTTGTCCAGTTAGATTGGTAGTCTAATTTTGCAACTTCAAGAAGAAGAAACAATAAATTCCAACAGTTGGATCTGATATGAGGCCTTGCGGCTGTAACTATTCTTGAAAACTGGCAAACCAAAGTAGGCAGAGCACTAACCTTTAGGGTGGATAAAATGCCAAAAAATATGGAATATTCCCAGAAACACTAGTCGACCAAGGTGGTAAAGTTTTTTGGAGATGATGTGATCTGTAGGTGGGGCCCACTGTTTGATTAGGGCAGTAAATGGCACTGCCGAGAGTCCAAAGTGTGGAATCAAGAGTTCTTGAACAAATAAGATCAGATTTGCAATTGTGCTTTGCTGATTTGTCTCTGTGGGTTTGATGAACAAAGAGGGGAGCACTGCAATCTTCCTGTTTTCTGTGGAATACTGGACAACTGGGAAGGAAGAATTGCAATGCAAGCTTCCTTCCTTTGTTGGACGCGGTTCTTCTACCGAAATAAAGGATTCAGAGTCCCAGAAGCTCTGATACCATATATTGAGTCAGGAACCAACCCAAATGCTCGAACCAGTGGGTGGAAGGCCCAAACATGTATATTAAGCCATGTCAAAAACCATTGCTGCGCAATATGGGATGTGGGTTTCCTAACATTTCCCCTCCGTGCAGGCCCAATAGATTTCATGAACGGGCCTACTATGTAGGCCATACAGGAAACTAGCTCCGATACCATGTAAGGGTCTATGGGTCCTTATGTTGACTTGAATGAGGGGGGGGGGGGGGGGGGTGTGCGTGGTTGTGAAGAAGAGCACAAAGAGAGTTTTTGATAAATATGTCATATCCCAAAAAGGGGATGGACTGCTTTATTTATATTCAACAATCTCCAAATCACAGGCTATGCTTGCCTCCTAATTACATGTGATTACAGGTAAGAAAGGAAAGTATGCAATGTAATTGATATAAATTATACAATGTAATTGATATTCTACAGCTACACATGTGTTGACCAAACCATTAAAAGATCCCACAGGTGGGATATCTATTTTTGAAATATGGTGGGCTGTATGTCATGGGCCTTCCAAGATGGGCCTGCAAAGGAGCCTACTATGTTTATTCTTCTACAAAGATAAGAGGAGAAAAAAGAGGAGAAGAAATAGAAAAGGTACCCTAAACTTAATTACGACTCCCATTGCAAAAGGAAGATGACAAAGGAGAAAAAAGAGGAGAAAAGAATCCAAAGCAATCACCAAACTAAATCATCATCATCATCAAAGCCTTATCCCAACCATATTGGGGTCGGCTAATCACCAAACTAAATATTACTAGTTTTTAGGGATAAGAATTTAAAACAATAACATTTAGATACCCACTCATTTTTATTGATTTAGATTTGTATGTGGCCCATCAGAGCTTGCACGAGTTTTTAGGGAGAAAAAATAGGGAACACAAGTTGTTGGTTTATATGAAAGTCATTTAAGATGGAGAAAAACCAGGGAATAGACAATAACAAGTCGTTTGTTTACATGAAAGTCATTTAAGATGGAGAAAACTTAGGAGAGGCAACTCATTATGATAAACCCGCATGCCTTTTCTCTTATTCGTTGGAAGAAGGGGCATTTTCAGGGCGCTATCTAGCACTCTCCTATATATAAATATATACATATATATAGGAAAAACCTCCGCCAAGCACCAGTGTTTACAATAAGGTGAGCATCAAATTCCAAAACACCTAGTGGGGCCCAATTTAGGATCCATCCAAGTGGACCATAAAACAGGGACCCTCATGACAGTCACTCATCCAGAGTTTGGCACCCATTCAATTGAATTGGACCATTGGATTGGCTTACACTCATTTTGGATGGTGAAAACTTATCAACCATTGATCAAGTGGTTAGAATGATGATTTGAGCCTCCGCCGCCATTTATGGATACGTGGAGGGGAGAAACAACCCCACCCCCCCCCCCCCCCCCGGGGCCAGGTTTCATCTCCCAATGGGCCTCACTAGAAAGTAGTGCTCATCACTTTCTCGTAGAATCCTTGGTGTCCATCTATGTGGGTCAAACCTATAATGACCCAAGAATCTGGAGCCCTTCAGAGTCTTAAGACGCTAACAGTTTTTATAAATAATAACTTTCATAAGTAAAATTCCAAGGGCATTAGTCCAAGCATAGATTAGAATTTAAATCTCAATATCAATGTCTTAACAAGTCATTAATAGTTCAACTAGAAAGGACAATCCTTTAATTTAATTCTAAAAGAAGATTTCAAAATATGGGTTGGTCCCATCAAAAATCTAGGATGTTCTTCGTTCTCTCAGTCAGCCTTGCATGTCAAAGTCTATAGGCTGGTCTCCATCATTCCCAAATCCCACTACAAATGTGTTACCTGTAGTGGGGTGAATCATTAGTCAGTAACACTGATGAGTAGAATTTCTAAATCAAAGAAAATGATCCTCAAGAAACACATCAAACATAGAATTAGATTAGACAAACATTTGGACAAAGAAGAATGATATCTAGTATTCATTTCCCACAATAAGCGGGTCAACAGTCTTCATACTCATTATTCATTAGGTCTGATGTTGGATTAGTGAATCTCCACTGATCCAATTCAAGTAGATATCACATCCTTGGGTCACCTGGCAATCCCAAAGATGGTTTCACATCTTAATCACAAGACATATATATTGATAGGGTAATAAGCTAGCTTCAACATGCAATTTCGTTTCAATAAAATTGTTCTGGGAAGTACATTTCATTGATCAGCTCTGTATTTGTTAAAGATAATGGAAGTTCTACTCACCTTGAGTGCATGATTGTGGTTTGTGTTGTACGTGACCTTGAGCCAAACATGCACTAAGCAATTTGATCTTCGTTGAGGTTCCCTGCTTCCAATATCAATGGTTCAAATTAATCACTCTATCTTAATCTCTCTTAGCTCTAATGGAAAGCCTCTAAAGGAGAAGGGTGTGTCTCCTTTTTATAATACTCAGTATGGACGCCCCTTATTGGAGTCCTAAATGAATTTCTCTTCCTTGAAGAGTCACATGGGAAAGCTAAATGGTCACAACTGTTGGTAAATTTCTCTTTCTTAAAGAGTCACATGGGAAGGCTAAATGGTCACATCTGTTAGTGAATTTCTCTTCATTGAAGAGTCACATGGGAAGGCTAAATGGTCACATCTGTTGGTGTGAAACGAAGAGCCTCCATTGGGAAACTATACAATCACCATAAATGGATCTTGGGTCAAGTTCTATCATTTAATAAAGACTTGAAAGTTTAGGGCCAACAGCCCAATCTAGCCATGAATTGGGCTGGACCAAAGTGGGCCTTTCTAGCCCAGTTGGTCCACCTTAATAGTTCAGAGTTATTACAGGACCTCTGCCCATGATGAAGATGTCATATCTAGCATGTGCACCAATGAAATCATATTTAATAACAGTCACTTCATAAATTCAAAGAACTTTGAAAATCTTAGCAAAAGAAATAACTTGCAAAAAAAAAAAAAAAGATGCAAAGACTTAGAAATTCAATTACATGATAAAAAATTGGAGTCATTTATTTACTCTAACAACTCATCATCATTATCATCATCATCATCAAAGCCTTATCCCAACCATGTTGGAATCGGCTACATGAATTCTATTTTTCTACTACGTTCTATTTTGAGCCAAATCCTTAGATAAGTTAAACTTCTTCAAATCTGATTCAATTACCTCCATCAATGTTTTCTTCAGCCTACCTTACTTCTTGATCAGCCATCTAACTATATAGCCAAACTTTTTCTAACCGGTGCCATTACCAGCTTACGCTCAACATGCCCATACCATCTTAAACGGATTTCTCTAACCTTATCCTCTATTGATTCTACCCCTAAATGCTCTCAAAAGTGCTCATTTCGAATTTTATCTCTCCTAGTTTCACCACACATCTACGTAACTATTCTCATCTCCACCACATCTCATATATATATGCATCTTTTTAATTGGCCAACATTCTGCTCCATATATCATAGCTGGTCTAACCACTATCCTATAAAATTTGCCCTTCAATTTCGTTCGCATTCGTCTGTCATAAAGCACTCCAAAAGCTAGACTCCACTTCAACCACCCAACTTTTATCCTATGCTCCACATCTTCGTCAATCTTCCTATCCTTACTAATCATCGAGCCCAAATACCAAAAAAAATCTCTACGTGGTATCTCATGGGTTTTAATTTTGACAATAGTTTCAACGCTTTGTATATGTCCACTGAAATTGCAATACATATATTCTGTCTTTATATGACTTATTTTAAAGCCTCTAGATTCTAATGCCCCCGCCATCTCTCGAGTTTTGCATTTACACCATCTCTTGATTCATCCACCAATACTATATCATCTGCAAGCAACATACAACATGGTACTTCTTGAATATGCGTAGTTAACTCATCCATAATTAATGCAAAAAGATAAGGGCTCAAGGCTGATCCCTGATGCAAACCTACAGTCACGAGGAATCCACCTATTTTTCCACATGTGGTTCTCACATTTGTTATTGCTCTTTCATATATATACTTAAAATTTTCAATGTAACATCTGGGGACATTCATTTTCTTCAAAACCTACCAAATTAAATCTATCGGTACCCTATCATAGGCTTTTTCTAAATCAATAAAAACCATATATAGATTTTGCCTCTTTGCTCGATATTTTTCCATTAATTGCCTAAGTGAAAAGATAGCTTCCATAGTTGGCCTCCTTGGCATAAAACCATATTGATTCTCAGCAATCTTGGTTTTCCATCTAAGTCTTTGCTCCATTATTCTCTCCCATAACTTCATAATATGACTCATAAATTCAATCCATCGACAATTGGTACAATTTTGTATATCTCCCTTATTCTAATATATAGGTACTCTAACAACTCATTTCAAAAATCTAAAATGGTATCATCATCACACTAAAAATCAAATTCAAAATCATCTACCTTGTCCTTTCCTGTCGCTCCGATGCCAGCATCAATTGTTACCCTAGGCACATCTGCCCTTGTTTCACTAATATTATTAGCATCGACACAGGTGTCTTCCAACCGTGAAGCATCATATGGCTCAATTTCCAAGTCTGCATCGTCTGACTTTGCATTAACATTCCCATGCATGCCAAAAAAATCCCTTGGTTTTGTCTTCATAGTGACATGCCAATCCTTTTCTACCGGTTTTTTCATGTAGAACACTTGCAAGGCCTGAGGGACAAGGACAAACGGTCCATAGGTACTTAACCGCTTCAAATTTACAAGTGTGGACCCCAACTCATCTAGCTTGATACCCCTACGTTGAGATGTGATGTCAACCCAATCACAATTGAACAAGATCACCTTTCTCTCTTAGTAATCCAATTGTATGATATCAATCAAAACACCATAGTAGGTAATATCTCCTATAACAGGGTTCTTGTCCTTAGCAATAACCACAATTTTGTTATTTTGAGTTTCACGTTTCTTATCACAAACTCTCTTGCAGAACCTAAATCCATTTATCACGAACCTTGAGAAGCTACTGGCAACCTTACTGTTAATGATATCGGACCGATCAAGCCAAACCGACCAGTATACTAAACCCTAGCCCACTAGTGTAGTCAAATACCAATATTATGTACATATATTACTTAGCATGTGAGGACTATGCTGATTGTATTCTGACCATGTAATTGCTGATTTGTAGCCCATGACAGGGCACTTGTAACACTATATAATCTAAATGAATGCTGGGATCAAATCATCCCATTCCAAACCATTTATTATTATTACTAACTATCGTGACAAGGTATCAGAGCTGGTTTTTTCTCTGTTTGAAGAAGTCTGCATATCCTCTTCTGGCTGATGAAGTGCTCCTCCTTTTAGTGATCAGGTGGTCTCAACCTTATTAATGGGTCACTGTCATCATCTTCTCTTCACTGATTTATCACTTCCGTCAAAAGTTTGTTCCTAATCAAAGTGGCCCACCTCTGATCGCACATTGTCTCCACCAGCAACCCTTATATTCTTGGTCGACAGGATTTCTGGGTTATTTAAAGCATTTTTTTGGATTTTTCCAGTCTCCTTTGAGGTAGTCTTTAAACACTTTTACATTTGTCGACTCTGGTGTTTTTTATCAAAAAGGATTTCATCAAGACCAAAAAGATTTGTGGATCTGTGCTGGATACAATCCAGTTTTGGACTATTGGTACTAGGTTTGAAACCACTTCAGATGCAAGGATCCAATCAATGATTTGATCATATATTGGGGCCCACATACAGATCTGCCAAACAAAATCTCAGCCGCCTGCATTATTTTTTCCCCAGTTTTCTTCCCATGTGGCAAGTCTGTTTTGTGCAACACAGATTCTGTTTTCTACTGGCTCTGGATTAATTGCTGGGCCTTTTTGGACTGCTCCTTGTTGCTCACAGTGTTGTTCTCTGAATCAAGACTGCTAGTTCTTCTCGTCTTTAGATCAACGTGTAGATCTCTGCAATCTGAATTACAGTTTTTTGCTATCACATCTGTTCTCATTTGTGGTTGATATAAACATGGAAAAATCTGAAGTTACTTTAATCCAATTCAATCGCATGAATAACCCAATTTGGTCATTTCAATTTGAACTTTACTTGGAAGGTAAAGAATTATTAGGCCTTATTACAGGGACTAATCCAAAGCCAAATGAAGATGAAAAGAAAATTTTGTCTTGGAACACAAAGGATGCAAAAATCAAGACCTAGATTCTTGAGTCCACGGAACCCCATCTCATCTTGAACTTAAAACCCTACAAAACTGCCAAAGATATATGGGAATATTTTCAAAAGTATATCATCAGAAAAATTCTGCACACAAATATCAATTGGAATTTGAAATTGCAAATTATATGTAAGGCACTTCATCAATCAAAGAGTATTATTCTGGTTTTCAGAATCTATGGGCAGAATTAGATGAAATCAAGCCCTCTAATGTTTCTCCACAAGCCCTTCCAGAATTACAAAAGCGACTTAAGACTAGTCATCGGGATCAATTTCTCATAAAATTGAGGCCTCAATATGCAACTGTCATATCTAATCTTATGAGTAAGGTCCCCTCACCGTCACTGGATGAATGCCTAAATGAATTACTACAACAAGAACAAAGACAATTCACTCAGTCTAGTGGGAATCCTACACCCACTCATGATGCAATTGAAGTAGCATATGGTGCACCTACTCAGACTAAGCCACCAAACTCTTCTGATACTGTTGCTTATGCTACCAAGGGCAAACAACCAAGTAGGGATAGAAGTAAAGTGCAATGCTACCGCTGTCAAAAGTTCAGTCATTATGCAAATCAATGCAAGCATAAATTCTGCAATTATTGCAGAGAAACTGGACATTTGATCAATGATTGCCGCACTCGTCCTCAAAACCGGATCCAATCTCAAAAGTGGAACCCAAAAGCGTATCGGGCCATAACTGCTACTTTTGGCACACCAGATATATCTTCTATGTCTTCTTCAACTCTTGTTTCTACTGCCACTGTCTATGAAGCACGGACACTCCAAGATGGCTCCCGTGTCCGTGTCAGACACGTGTCGGACACAAACACGGCTCGGACACGTCGGGACACGTGTCCGACACGCCGAAAACGTGTCCTAGAATTTTTTTTTATTTTTTAAATTTCCGACACGGCTCGGACACGGGGTCGACACGGCAGAACACAGGGTGAACACGGCAGGACACGGCTCGGACACGTTGTGAACACGGCGGGACTAAAATATAATTAAAATCGGCTCAACTTGGGTTAAAATTAGAAAAACAAAAGAGGAAGGGGGTAAATGTATTTTTTTAAAACTTATAACCCTAATGTTATATTCACTCTTCGTTTGTGAAATCAAAAGGGGGGAAACAGCCACATCTGGGAGACAGAGAAATAAAAGATGAAAAGGGGGAATCGCCGCCATCAGTGAAACGAGAAAGAAGAAGAAGAAGAAGACAGTGTGGGGAAGATCTACGCTTGCGCATGGAAGATCTGAGCATGAGGAAGATCTGCAACTACGCATGGAAGAAGAAGCAGGAGGAGGAGGAGGAAAAACAGGTACTGCTGTTTTTTTCTTTTTTTTGCTACTGTTTTTTTTTTTTCCTCTGCAATGCTGCTACTGTTTTCTTTCTTTCCTTTTTTGAACTACTACTGTGCTGTTGCTGTTTTTTCTTCCATCTGACTGTTGCGCCGCTGTTGCTGCTTTCTTTCTTTCTTTCTTTTTTCGAATTGTTGTTTTCTTTTTCCTTGTTTCTTCCATCTAACCGCTGCTGCTGCTGTTTTTTTTTTTACTGCTGTTTTTTTTTCCCATGGGATTCCTGTGCTATTGCTGTTCTGTTGCTGTTGCTATTTTCTTTTTTTCTTTATCTTTCAGTGCTGCTATTTTTTTTTCTTCCACAGGACTGCTTTGCTGCTGCTGTTGTGTTGCTGCTGGTGCTGTTTTCTTTTTTTTTTTTTTTTTTGAATTGCTGCTGCTGTTATGTTTTTTTTAGTGCTGTTTTTTTTTAAAGGGGATTGTTGTGCTACTACTGTTTTTTTTTTTACTTTGGCTATTGTTTTCTTTCTTCTTTTTTTTTCGAACTACTGCTGCTGCTGCTGCTGTTTTTTTCATTTTTTCAGTGCTGTTTTTTTTTTTTCCATGGGACTGCTGTGCCGTTGCTGCTGTTTTCTTTCTTTTGTTTGTTTGTTTTTTTTTTCAGAACTACTGCTGCTATATTTCCATACTACTGCTGCTTTTTTTTTCCAGAATTACTGCATTTTTTTTCCAAGTTTATTTTTCAATGTGATAGTTTGTTTTTCAATGTGATAGGAAATTGATTCGATTATGATGTAATTGTGACATGTAATGTTGATGATGATTGATGTACTATGGGCTTATGGCCTACTATTACATTACATTATGCATTATAGATTTTATTTTTTATTTTTCCAGTATCAGTTATGTTTTTTTCTTTATTAATTGTGACATTATACTTTTTAATTTGGCTAAAAATATAACTATTCTTTAACTTTATGATTATATATAAAAATATATATATTTATTATTTGCCGTGTCCTAGCCGTATCCGTGTCCTACTTTTTTAGGATTTGCCGTATCGCCGTGTCCGTGTCGTGTCGTATCCGTGTCCCGTGTCCGTATCCGTGCTTCATAGGCCACTGTCACCCCCGACATGATCCGACAAATGATTCTCCAGGCATTTTCCACCCTTGGCATATCTGGTAAAAAATATTCTCCCTCACATTGGTATTTTGATTCTCGTGCCTCCAACCATATGACATCTTCTTCAAAAAGTTTTTCTCAAATTAAACCATATGATGGCAAGCTCCAAGTCCATGCAGCTAATGGTACAACAATACCTATTACATTTGTTTGGCATATTTCTCACTCTTTACCATTACATGATGTCTTTTGTTCTCCAAGTATTTCTACCAATCTAATTTTTGTAGGACAATTAGTTGATGATAACTACAATGTTTCTATTTCTTCATCTAGTTGTGTGGTGCAGGATTAGAAGACAGGAAGGTGATAGCGAAGAGGCCTAAGTGTGGGCATTTTTTTCCTCTCCACATCCATTCACCAAGTTCAGATATGTCCTCAATTGCTTCTGCTATTGTCTCTAAGAATAATGTGCAATTATGGCACAATAGATTAGGCCATCCCAATTCTAAAGTTCAGTTATCACTATTAAACTCTAGTCATATTAATAAAATGAAGTTTTTACCTTCAGCTGTTGCTATTGATTGCTCTACTTGAAAACTTGGAAAGAGTAAAATTTTGACTTTTCCATTACATGTCTCATCTACTACAGAATGTTTTGATTTAGTGCGTAGTGATGTTTGGGGTGTTGCACCAGTCATTTCTCATTCACTGTATAAGTATTTTGTTACCTTTATTGATGATTATAGCCATTTTACATGGGTCTACTTTCTGCATGCTAAATCTGAAGCCTTTAATGCCTTTCAAAACTTTCTAAATTATTTTCAAAATTAGTTTTCAACTTGCATTAGAACCTTACGTACAGACTCTAGGGGGGAGTATGTATCTAAAAAGTTCCAAGGTTTTTTTGCAAGAAAAAGGAATCATTTCTCAAAGGACTTGTCCGTACACCCCTCAACAAAATGGAATTGCAGAAAGGAAAAATCGCCATCTTCTAGATATGGTTAGATGCTTGTTATTAGAATCTTCCGTTCCATCTAGATTTTGGCAAGAGGCATTAACCACTGCTACTCACATCATCAATCGTCTTCCTTCTCCCAAACTGCAAAATACATCCCAGTATTTCCGTCTTTTCCAAAAGGACCCAACATACAAACAATTACATACTTTCGGATGTGTTTGTTTTGTTCATCTTCCATCCCATGAATGTACTAAGTTATCAGCACAATCTACAAAATGTGTCTTTCCATCTTATGAACACACTAAGTTGTCAGCACAATCTACAAAATGTGTCTTTCTTGGTTATGCCTCTTGGCAAAAAGGTTTTATTTGTTATGATCCCTCAATAAAATGTACTTGTATTTCTAGGAATGTTGTGTTTTCTAAACATCAGTATTTTTTTGCATTCGCTTCCTAATTTACCTCCCAATTAACATTTTCTAAAGTACTATCTTTCGATAATGAATGTCTTCCATCACCTATGCGATTTAATCCAGAGAAGGTATATGTGCCCCTAGCGTCCTCCTTTTACAAGATCCAGCCCCTGCCCTGATCGACCACCGGATCCCACTCCACCCACCATTCATCGGTCTTCTCATACTACTCGTCCTCCATATTGATATGGTTTTTCTCATTCTTCTTTTTTAGCTACCTTATCTTCTATTCTAATTCCTGCATCTTACTCTCAAGCGGTGAAGCAAGAATGTTGGAATAAGGCTATGGAAGAGGAACTTGATGCACTCCAACAAAACCAAACATGGGACGTTGTTACATGTCCAGCCACAGTAAAGTCAATAAGGTGCAAATCGTTTTTTTCTGTCAAGCTAAAAGCCAATGGTTCTTTGGATAGATACAAGGCATGCCTTGTGGCTCTTGGGAACCGACAGTAGTATGGAATTGATTATGAGGAAACATTTGCTCCGGTTGCCAAAATTACTACAGTTTGCACCATCCTTGCAATTAGATGTCTCTCAGTGCTGCCCTCTTTTTCAATTCGATGTGAAAAATGCTTTCCTCTATGGGGATCTTAAAGAAAAAGTTTATATGCGCCTTCCTCAAGGGCTCCCCAACTCATCTGAAGGACAAGTTGCTCAACTGAGACGTTCCTAGTATGGACTCAAGCAAGCTCCAAAAGCATGGTTTGAAAAATTCAAGGATGCACTACTAAAGCTGAATTTTCAACAAAGCTCCAATGATCCATTGATGTTTTCTCATCACAGCTCCAAAGGCATTACCATCCTTGTTGTATATGTCGATGATACTATCATCACAGGCAATGACACTGCCATGATTACAAATCTCCATCTTTCCCTTCATCAATCATTTCACATGAAAGACTTAGGGCCTCTAACCTATTTTCTGGGGCTAGAAGTTCATCAATCTGAGAAAGGGTTAATTCTTCACCAACATAAGTACACTATGGATTTAATCGAATCAGCAAGTTTGTCCAACTCAACCCCTGTGGATACTCCTCTTGAAATTAATCTTAAACTCCATAGTGAGAGTAGTGATCCTCTCCTTGATCCTACATATTGTAGACAACTTGTTGGCAGTCTCATCTATTTAACCACCACTCTACCAGACATCAGTTATGCAGTAAACCTATTAAGTCAGTTCATGACCAAGCGTCACCATCTTCATTTAGCGGCAGTTCGAAGAATTATCCATTATCTCCTTGGCATTCCTCACAAGGGCTTGTTTTTTCGGTTGGCTCTCCACTTCACTTAACTACTTATTTGGATGTGAATTGGGTAGTTGCCCTAACACTCATCGTTTTACTACTGGCTGGTGTATGCCTAACACTCATCGTTTTACTACTGGCTGGTGTATGTACTTAAGCGATGCTCTTATATCCTGGAAAGTCAAAAAACAGGACAAAGTTTCAAAATCATCAACAGAGGCAAAATATCGTGCTATGTCTACAACATGTTCAAAAATTCTATGGCTTCGTGGCCTTCTTGCCAAACTAGGTTTCGTACAAAAGTCCTCAACCCCCCTGCATGCTGATAACACTAGTGCCATCAGGATCACATAAAATCTAATGTTTCATGAAAGGACAAAACACATTGAAGTCGATTGTCATTTTATCCAAGATGAGTTTTTACAGGATGTTATATCACTTCCGTTCATCTCTTCTACGCTCCAAAATGCTGATATCTTTACCAAAGCTCACCCACGACCGCACCATCAATTCTTAGCAGACAAATTGATGCTTGTTGATTCACCAGCATCAATTTGAGGGGGGTGTTAACGATATTAGACCTGTCAGGCCAAACCCATCTGTATACTAAAGCCCATCCCACTAGTGTAGTCAAATACCAACATTATGTACAGATATTACTTAGCATATTAGGACTATGCTGATTGTATTCTGACCATGTAATTGCTGATTTGTAGCCCATGACAAGCCACTTGTAACACTATATAATATAAATGAATGTTGGAATCAGATCATCCCATTCCAAACCATTTATTATTAGTATTAACTATCGTTACACTTACTAAGACCCCTAGCTAGCAGCCTAAGGCCTATGGTAACCCGTTTGTCACCTTCCAATCACAAGCAATCAACCTGTATGGTTACCTTAGACATTATTCAAGCAGCAAAATCACATGTATGAACGACACACGCGTTTAGTGTGTGTATGAACAACACACGCATTTAGTGTTCAACATATATATATATATATATATTAATTATAGCGAGAATATCTCCTACTTACATGGGATTAAAACCATTTGGGAAATTGTTCATTGTGCATGCGTTCTATATCAATTTGTTGCTTGTGACGATTATTTGTGTATATTTTTTTATGATGTTCTCTACGTAAAAAAGCGACATTCAGTTAAAACATTAAGTAAGATATTATATTTAATGGCTTCAAAAAATTAATAACCGAATGAATTAAATGTCTTACTCTAGAAATGGGGCCACTGCAACGCAATTAAAGGGATCATATCTATGCAATTGCTCCCAAGCATCATGCATCAAATTTATCGAAGTCTCCTTCCCAAGTTCACAACCTGGCCTTGAGAAAATCAATGACGTTTGATTTGCTTAAGTTGCATCATTATCATAATTCCTTGGTACACAAGTCGACCTTTTCTCCTCATCATGCAAATACTTCGAACAAAAAGTTAAGCATTCTTCTGCTAGGTATTCCTCTACTATTGAACCTTTTGGTTGACTTCTACAGTGCATATAAGATTGGAGAGTAAGCAAGTACCTATGGATAATTAGAAATAAGATATTGTGAAAATAGGTTTTACACAAAACACTACGGTGCTTGCATTAACATGTTGAAACAAGTACAATAGCATTAGCACACACTTCTCAATGGGGTACATTGGACTGTAGTTCAAACTACACTGGAAATTCCAATACATCTGCCTTGGCACACTGAGAATTACTCTAATGAAAATCATTTTATAAATTGATAAATTTGATTTCCATCCTCATAAGAGTGGCTTGGAATTGATCAACTACAGTGGATAACTAAGTAATAGCTCCAGCAAGTTTTGTCATGGATGAAGACTCCACTTCTATATACTTCTTGATAGGCATATTTATTTTTTTATGAAATCAAAAAGTGACTGACCTGATGTGTAGATATGCTCTCCCCAAACATGGTGGTGAAAATGAATCTCAAATCTAATGTTATATGGTATCAGAGGGAAAATCCATATCGCTCCCATTGCCGATCTCCCCAATCCATTGCGATCAAAGCCTATCCTTCATCCATCCCATCCGATCTTCTGAAGTCCCCATCGATCCCTATAACCATCCATTAGGGCAGTGGTCAAGTAATGAGTGTTTGGGAAATTGGCTAGGGATGGTTGGGGCTCGGCAAGGATGGTTGGAAAGGAGATGGATCGAAAGGTTTTGTGGAAAGGAAATTGACGAGGGGGAAGAGGGATGGATCGATAGGTCCAATCGATGACTGGAAGACGATTAGACCGATGTAGATCCACGTTTTTATACCAATTGATGCAGGCCCTAGGGTTAGGATTGCATAAAGTGCCGAAGTACATGTCAGAGAACACTTCAAACATCTCCACAAAGACTATAAATGAGGACACACCTCAATGGGAAAAATGCAAATCAATTAATTATCAAATTCTTAGAATTTCTTCTTTACAATGACATATAAATAGGAAAGATAACTTAAGGCCTAAGAAACCTAATTAAACTAAAACTAAATAATATAGGAAACCTAATTAAACTAAAACAAAATAATACAGGAAACCTTATTCTAATTACAACCCATTAAATAAAATTAAAAAAAATCTAATGAAATATAATTACTAAATTAAAAATAAAAAATAAAAATATATATCTACTCGGGCCCTACTCATGTAGCCATTGAGGTCAATGATGCATCATAATGATGAGATAGGCATAAAAGAACTGAAGACATGTTCAAAAAATTTTCAAAATGAAGGATCTCGAGCACCTTATATTTTCTTGGGCTTGAAATTTCACGATCTAAAAATGGCATTCACATCAATCAACCAAAACATGTTGAAGAATTGTTTTCCTCTACTCACATCACCGATGCTAAGCCGTTTGACACTCCTCCAGAGCTTAATGTCAAACCCAATAATAATGTCAACCCTCCTTTATCTAATCTGTCCTTATTTCACCGACAAGTGGGCAGTCTTCTCTGGCTAACAATGACAAAACCTGATATCTCTTATGTAGGTCATACTATTAGGTAGCATTTGGTTCTCAGGAATGAAGGTTAGAATGGAATTGTCATTCCCATGGAGTGACCATTCCTGGATTTGGTTCGCTAAAAAGTGGCAAAATGACCATTACCTCAAGAATCACCATTCCTGTATGTAAAAGAATCACCATTCCACTGGGGCCGGATAAAGGAATGGCCATTCCATTCCTTTATAATTTTTTCTTGAGACCAAAATGCGGCTATGAACAAATCAAACAAATCCCCACTAACCCTTTTGCCCGATCACTATTGAAGGCAGCCTCCTGTCTCGTTCTTCTCTAATCTCTCTTCTTTGATTCATTGCCGACCACACGCCGCCGATCATCCATGGTATGATCTCTTCTTTTCTCGCTCTCTCATCCTCTTCTCTGTCTCCCTTCATCACTACTACACACACAACCAACAATTTCTCACGAACCCTTGCTTTTTGGGATTTTTTTTTTCATTTATCACAAATCTGGCATCAAAGATGATCAATGATCCCTGGCTTGAAAAAAAACCAAATTTTACAAACCCTATATTTTTACGAACCCCAGATTTTTTTTCACAATAATTAAGGAAAAAAAACAACAACAATAACATACTAGGACACCATTGCAGCAAGAAATCCGAGCAAGCAGCAACTCCTTCATCAGACGACACCATCGCAGCCACAGCTTCAAGCTCGTTTCATCGTTTCTGTGTTTGCAGCCCTTCTTTCTAATTCTCTCCTCCTCTCCCTTCATCGTTTCCACCGTCTTTATTTTTAATAGCCAATATGTCTTTTCCCCTTATGGACATGTGTCCATAAGGAGAAAAGTGTATATGCTACCCAAGTAGCACTAAAAGAAAGTGTGAAAAGACAATTTTGGGAAGAGATTAATGATTTAATGCGAGAAATCCCAAATAGTGATAAGATTTTCCTTGAATGGGATTTAAACAGGCATATAGGAAGAGATAATAGAGGATATGAGAGAGTGCATGGAGGGCAAGAATTTAGAGAAAAGAATGAATTTGGAAACATTATATTGGACTTTGTAGTGGCATTTGTTTTTGTAGTCGCAAATACTTCCTTTAAAAATAGAGATGAGCATTTAATTACCTATAAAAGTAGGAATAATAGGAGTCAGATAGACTTTTTTCTAGTTATAAAATAGGACCGATTGGCTTGTAAAGATTACAAGGTTATCCCAGGAGAGAGTTTAACCATGCAATATAGGCTTGGAGTTTAGATATTTGCATTAGAAGTAGAAAGAGAGCGATAGCAAATAAAATGGACCCTAAAACAAGATAGAGAGATTTGAAGTGGGAAAGAACAAATATATTTAAGGACAAAATGATTGAGAAGGGAGAATGGAATCTTGAAGGAGAAACTACAGTAATATGGAATCAAATGGCTAATTGCATTAGGAAGGTTGCAAAAGAGGTACTTGAAGAATCAAAAGGAAAGAAATAAGCATGGTGGTGGAGCGTGGAGTTTAGAAAATTATTCGAGAAAAAAGACATTGCTACAAAGTTTGGCAGGGGACTCAGGTATGGAAAATTTTGAGCTATATAAGAATGCAAAAAAAGAGGCTAAGAAAGTAGCAAGTAGTGCAAAGTTCAAAGCATACGATGACCTCTATAATAGGTTGGAAAAGAAAGAAGGATATGTTAAGCTCGCAAAATTAAGAGAAAAGAAAAGTAGAGACTTAGATCATGTCAAATGTATCAAGAACAATGAGAAAAATGTTCTAGTAAAAGACAACGACATTAAAAAAATGTAGAAGGAATATTTTAGCAAACTTTTAAATGAAGAACATATAAATGATACAAGAGCTAAGGAAAATACTTCATTACTAGAACATACTTTTCTCCGTCGAATTAGAGGAGTGGAAGTGAATGAAGCACTGAAGCGAATGAAGACAGGAAAGGCTACATGCCCAAATGATATTCCAATACTGTTATGGAAATGCTTAGGAGAGGTTGGCGTGAGTTGGTTATGTAGACTATTTAATAAGATACTTATTACAAAGAAAATGCCGGATAAATGGAAAAGACACATTTTAGTACCTATATATAAGATTAAGGGAGATACAAAATTGTACCAACTATTGCGGGATTAAACTTATGAGTCATACTATGAAGTTATGGGAAAGAATAATGAACCAAAGACTTAGATGGAAGACCAAGATCGCTAAAAATCAATATGATTTTATGCCAGGGAGGTCAACTATAGAAGCTATCTTTTCACTTAAGCAATTAATGAAAAAATATCAAGCAAAGAGGAAAAATCTACACATGATCTTTATCGATTTAAAAAAAAGCCTATGATAGGGTACTAAAGGATTTAATTTGATGGGTTTTGAAGAAAAGGAATGTCCCCAGATGTTATATTGAAATTTTTAAGAATATATATGAAAGAGCAGTAACAAAGGTGAAAACCACATGTAAAGAAATAGATAGATTCCCGGTGACTATAGATTTGCATCAGAGATCAGCCTTAAACCCTTATTTCTTTGCATTAATTATGGATGAGTTAACTGCGCATATTCAAGAAGAAGTACCATAGTGTGCGTTTTTTGCAAATATAATATTGGTGGATAAATCAAGAGATGGTGTAAATGCAAAATTTGAGAGATGGCAAGGGGCATTAGAATCTAAAGGCTTTAAAATAAGTCGTACAAAGACAGAATATATGGATTGCAGCTTCAGTAGAATTACACAAAGTGTTGAAACCACTGTCAAAATTGAAACCCCTGAGATACCACGTAGGAATTCTTTTCGGTATCTGGACTCAATGATTAGTAAGGATGGAAAGATTGACGAAAATGTGGAGCATAGGATAAAAGCTGAATGGCTGAAATAGAAACTAGCTTCTTGAGTGCTTTATGACAGATGAATGCCAACGAAATTGAAGGGCAAATTTTACAGAACTGTGGTTAAACCAGCTATGATATATGGAGTAGAATGTTAGCCAATAAAAAAGATGCATATATATAAAATGGATGTGGCAGATATGAGAATGCTTAGGTAGATGTGTGATGAAACTAGGAAAGATAAAATTAGAAATGAGCGCTTTTGAGAGCATTTAAGGGTAGCATCAATAGGGGATAAGATTAGAGAAACCCATTTAAAATAGTTTGGGCATGTTGAGCGTAGGCCGGTAATAATACCGATTAAAAAAAGTTTGACTATATAGGTGGATGGCCGATCAAGAAGTATGATAGGCCGAAAAAAACACTGATGGAGGTCATTGAATCAGATCTAAAGAAGTTCAACTTATCTAAGGATTTGGCTCAAAATAGAACGAATGGAAAAACAAAATTCATGTAGCAGATCCCATCATGGTTGGAATAAAGCTTTGATAATGATGTTGGACATGTGTCAAACAATGTCCCCTGTGTCTATTTTTTAAATTATTTTTATTCTATCTGCAAATTTGTTTCCTATATTAGTGTTATCTCTACAATGCAAGCCTTTTAATTTTAAAATCTTTTTACTATTGACTGCTAAGTCACATTACTCACTGTTGAAGTTGAAAGTTTGGTACCTTTGGAATGCTGTGGGGTTGGGTGGGGGTGGGTTCGGTAAAAAGTAAATAAAATATTACAAAAAAGTTGAATATTTTGACTTCTTTTTTTATTTTTTATACTTTTGCATACTGTAGCACTATTGAAGTAGAAAGATTGGTACCATTTTTAATACTGTGGGATTGGTGGGTTGGGTAAAAAATAATAAAATATTACAAAAAATTTGAATCCTTTGACTACTTTTTTTACTTTTCATACTATTGCATACTGTAGCACTATTGAAGTTGAAAGATTGGAACCTTGTATAATGCTATGGGATTGGGTGGGTTGGGTAAAAAATAATCAAATATTACAAAAAATTTGAATCCTTTGACTTATTTTTTTGTTTTTCATAATATTGCATACTATAGCACTGTTGAAGTTGAAAGATTTGTACCTTTTGTAATGCAATGGGATTGGGTGGGTTGGGTAAAAATAATAATAAAATATTATAAAAAAAGTTCAATCTTTGACCTTTTTTTTAGTTATCATCCTTTTGCATACTTTAGTTGAAAGTTTGACTTTTCATTATCTTGTTGGAAGGTTTAATGTATTTTCCAGCCTCTAGGTCTTTTTTTGAAAATTTTTATATTTTTAAGCCAACAACTTTAATTCATTCCGCAAACTTTCAAATCATACCAAGTTTTTACTCAAGCTAGGTTCTTTATTTTGTTGTAAACAAAAGTTCCATTAGAGCTCTATTTCATGTCAGAACTTTTGATCATTCAATGTGTGTACTACTTAAGTTAAAGCAAAAATGAGTATTATTATGAGTCCTCAATGGTGGCTATTTTGTATTAAATTGATGTATCTTTTTTTTTTATTTCAACTATGGCACATCTTAGTTTAGCCAAAAGAAAATTAAAAGTGAAGAAACTGACAATGGCTATACAGTGGTGGTTGGACATTCTACATCTACTGGGGTTATTCATACAATTATCATATAAATTGCTCGAAAGACAATGCATGCATGGGGTTAAATATAGGTACCAATTAGATTACTATAGTAATCGAGAAATAATTGAAAGGTGGGTGTATAAGAGTGATCACACATGTTTGAGCAATTTTCGAATGACTAGGCAACTATTTGTGAAGTTATGCCACTTGTTTAGCACAATTTGGAAGCTGGAACCAACCAGACACATGTTGGTTGATGAGCAGGTTGCAATTTCTTTGCATATCCTTACCCATCATGTCAAAAATAGGGCCATTCAAAGTGAGTTTAATCGTTCAGCGGAGTCAATTAGTAAGCACTTCAAAATGTTTTTGTATTACATTCATTAGGCTACAAGAGGAGTTATATAAGAAACATGAGCCAATCCTAAAGAGCTCAGTAACTGAGAAATGGAAGTGGTTTAAGGTAAATGATTCATATTTTTATACAATTGTATCTGATTAATTTATCATCTATGTGTAAGTATATTATGATGCATTATAATTTCTTGTAAGGATGTTTAGGAGCTTTAGATAGGACACACATACTGGTCCATGTGCCAGCTATTGACAAACCTAGGTATCGAACTAAAAAAATACACATTGCAACCAATGTCCTAGCAGCATGTTTCCCAGATCTACAATTTACTTATGTACTGCCTAGATGGGAGGGGTCAGCCGCTAATGGTTGAGTGTTATGAGATGCAATTGCTAGAAGATATGGTCTAGTTGTTCCATGTAATAAGACACAATGGTATTACAAAATAAATAATCTTATTTTTTGTAAAAATTATAGATCACTAAAATAACAAAAATGTTCAATATGATTAAAGTACCTACTATTTGGTTGATGCTGGGTATATAAATGGTGAAGGATTTCTTGCACTACATAAAGGTCTACACTACGATCTGAATGAGTGGTATAATGGACGTCAACCTACGAACCCGGAAGAATATTTTAATATGAAGCATTCAATCGCTAGACATGTAATAGAAAGAGCCTTTGGGATATTGAAAAGGCGATGGGCAATTCGTAGGAGTCTAGCTTTGTATCCCGTTAATATTCAAGTTCGTATCATCTTGGCGTGTTGTTTGCTTTATAACTACATAAGGAATGAGTTACTTGTGGACCCATATAAATATATAGAGCTAAAAAAGAAGATGACGAAGGAGACACAGATCTAATTGCACTGTTGAGACTTAAGTTGAATGGACCTCATTTAGACAATAAATGGTTGTTTCTATGTTTAATTTATAAGGACAAAGTATTTGAATTTACTTGTATTTGATTGACAATGTTTGTAAAGGTTGTTTATTCTATTTACTTGCATTTGAGTGACTATTTATAATGTTCAATTTAAATTGCTTGTATTTGAATGATAATGTTTGTAATGGTTGTTTCTTCTATTTCCTTGTATTGGAGTGACTATTTGTAATGTTCAATTTCAATTGTTATATTATATTATTTTTCTATATTATTTTGTGTTTTTTCCCATATTTATATGCATGGACATGAATGAAGACATGTACATGAATGAGAAGGGGCCAGGGAAAAACAAAAGAAAATGGACCAATGCTGAGGACAAGGAGTTGGTTTATCCTCTATTTGACATGGTAAATGCTGGGACTCATAAGGTTGACAATGGGTTCAAGCCAGATTTTCTCGGAGTGATTGAATTAGTGTTGAAGCAAAAATTGCCTAGAAGTGGAATTAAAGCTAAGCCACACATTGACTTTAGAATCAAGACAATGAAAAAGAAATTCCATGTTGTGTATGATATGCTTAATGTAGTGAACTACAGTGGTTTTAGATAGGATCCACATAAAAATATGGTGGTTGCCGTAGACGAGGTTTGAAATGGTTATGTGCAGGTATTTTATTTAAAATTCAGCTCAAAATCGTTGTTCATATTTTTCAATGTTTGGTGTAGACTGTAGATACAATGCATAAATCTGATAAATTAGCTCATATTCTTGTCTGCCCATTTCTTTTGAATATTATGCTCATTTGTCTTATTTATATATTTGTTGTAGACCTACAAGGATGCAAGTTAGTAGAGGAGTCTAAGTTTCCCACATTATGAAATGCACTATCTTTGGGAAAGAACGTGCCACAGGAAAGGAGCTGCTACCACTGAAGATATCTTCGATGAGCTGGCTAGAAATGAGGAGAATGAAGATATACAAAATTTGGGCGTGAATTTTGAAGAAATGGAATAACTAATTTCCACTGCTTCTGCCAATAATGAAGAAACTGATCAGAAAGGAAAGAGGAGGAGGAGCAGCGACAATATTGATGGATTTCGAGCAGTAGCCATTCTCATAAGCAACAAAATCAATGAAGCTACTGAGAAGTTTAGTCGAGCTATTGGTGTTGATTTAGATCTAGCAATGAAGAGAGATAAAATCAATGAGGAGCTTCGCAAGCTTCCAAATCTATCAAGGCGGAACGCCATCAAGCCTTGCTATAGGTCGTGATCATGAGATGACTGCTCTATTTTTTACTTTGGAAAATGATGAGAAAGAAGACTTTGTGAGGGCTTTGCTAAGTGGAGGTCTCTGATGTACCTTGGTGCATTAATACATTATCTATATTTCCTATTTGCTACTCTCATTGTAAGCACTGTGTATGTCATTTTCAAAATGTTGGATGAATGTTAACTTAATGACTTTGTTTAGCTAATTTATGTGGTGTTTAAGTTTAGTAATGAATTATTTAGTCATTTTGATGATGTTTAAGCTATTGCAAATGATGTTTTAGCTGTTATTTTGTAGTTGTTTTAGTGATAATCTATTAAAATAGGTAAACAATTATGTTTTGAGTAGCCTGAAATAGGGGAATTTTTGTTAAAGAAAAAAAAGGTCACACGGGTATTTTGGTCAATTTTACGTAAATTTTATTCCATTCCGGGCATTATTCCAGTGTACCAAACACAGGAATAGGAATGAGAATTCTATTACTGGATTGATGTTTCTCTGTAACTAAACGTTGGAATGGAAATAGCTATTCCTGCCTCATTCCATTCTAGAGTCATTTCAGTCTCCATTCCATTCCTGCCTAAAATCATTCCAGCGAACCAAATACTGCCTTTGTCAATTGTCAATGCACAACATAAACCTCATCTCACAACTGTCTATCAAATCCCTCAATACATTTGTGGTATTACTGATAGAAGGTTATTATAAAGTGATTTCTACTTTTAGTGTGGATCAAGTTGAATGTACTCCAATTTCTTTCACATCCAGACGATGATGTTGTTTGGCTCAAAATTCTTCTATAAATATCTCTAAGATCAAGAGCATCATTGCCAAAGTTGCTCCACCATCCAAATTTAATTTGATTTTAAATTAAGCCATAAGTATTAAGTCATAAAGTATAATCCAGTAAAGAATACTATAAATGATAATTAAAAAATAGAAATATTACCTAGATCCATCCTCTTCTGAGCCATTATACATAGGTCGGCTCCAAAACTTCCAAGTACGCCTTTATAGTTCCTCAACTTTAAAAATATCAAGTTAAAATAGAAAAGTTAGTCTGATACCTTAAGTTAAACCATATGTGATGAGTAATTTGAATATATGACACCTTACTTGATTAGGAATGTCCATTTGCTTATTCTTGTCTCTAACCATTGTCTCAAAAGTTTTATTGAAGCCTCGAAAAACTTCCTCATGGTTTATAGAAGCATGATTGGTTTAAAAACTATGTTGCATGATGCCATAAACAGAATACCAATGAATGAATGATAATTAATATCGTGCATTTAGTAATACATTAAATTCTAAAGCTTCAAGTTGCTAAAATTATGATTTACCTGCGGCGTGTATATCTTGATGTAATTGATTGTCCCATTTTTGGTCAATAATTTTCCACAGCTTCTTATAACAAATCTCATACTTTTCTCTAGACCTTTGTTTTATAGCAAGCTTCGCTTGATCCATTGCATCATAGACATAGCCCATTGTAGGCTTCATATCAGCATCTACCACTCTCAGCACCTTCACAAGAAGCTCAAGTAGGTAATTCTCTCTGCCCTATGCCAAAAATCTAAACCACAATTTGTTGCACAAGTTGTGACAAAGGCAGACTTGAAAAAGTGATGTTCACATAGGCTTTACTCATCCATATCTGCATTGTGTTTGCCTTCGCACGACAAAGACTCTCTTAGGCCACAAAATGGGTAGCAAATCTTATAATACCCAGCCTCAAAAGTTCATGACCATTATTGAGTTCTCTCATCTTATCACTCATAAACTGATAGTTATAAATCAAGCCCATCACCATCTTTCCCTCTCCAATTTTTTTATGGACATCTTCCAATTTACCAATGTCCTCCAATATAAGATCAATACAATGTGCCACACACGGCACCCAATCAATATGCGGTACTTTATCATGTAATATCTTCCCAACGGCCTTAAAATTTGTCGCATTGTCCGTCACAACTTGTACATGCATCCCATCCTTCAATTATTTGTAATATGTCATTAATCAAACTATACAAATATTGGGCATCCAAGCTATGTCCAAATGTATCTACATATCTGATAAAAACTATCTCCATTAAACAAATAGCTATAAAGTTAATTATTTGCCGCCAATTATTGCTTTTCCATCCATCACACATAATCGTGCACCCATACTCTTTCCATGTTGCAAAATGATCTTCCAAATATCTCTTATAATCTTAATGTTCTATCTCAAAATATTTTCCACTAATCTCATAAGTGGTAGGAGGTTTTACTCCGGGGCCCACCTCAACAATAGTATCCACTATGGCCCGATAATATGGTGAAGTAGCCACATTTGGAGAAATCTTATTATAGTGGATGAACTTTGAGATTGCTCTACCCATTTTCAAAACTCTACTTTTCATATCAATCATGATAAAACTAGAAATCTTGAGTTGCTTCATGCTTTAGGTCCTATGTAAAAAATGGATCCAAGTACCCAAACTAGTTTGTATCTATAAGGATCTACTGATCCATGGATTAACAAGAAGAATAAAAGAAGAAGAAGAATTTTGGAGAATTTCTGTTGTATCCCAAGATGGGGATCAATGTGTTTATATACACTTGTTGATGCTTAATTACAGCTATGATGATATTTTACAGGCTATAATTATACTCTATTTACAAGCAAGTATAGAATGCTTAGATATGATTATAATCTTCCAAGTAAGCATGTCAATGGAGATGTTTGACCAAATCCCACAAAGATCACATGCGTGGGATATGCTTAGATAAGAAAGGTGGGCTTTATTCATGGACTTTCCAAGATGGGCCAGTAAACCCTTTTATATCTCTACACTCCCTGTCAAATTGATGCGGGGAAGAACAAAGCATTAATTTGAAAAGAATGTATTCATGACAACCCCAGGGCAGACCTTTAGTGAACACATTAGTTGATCATGCGAAGAGACATAAGGTAGACAGAGTGCGTCAGTGACAAAATGCTGACAAATGAAGTGGCAGTCAATTTCTATATGCTTAGTGCGCTCATGGAAAACGACATTCTTTGCAATTCGAATGGCACTTATATTATCTGCATAAAGTGGAGTAGCGTCTTTAGGGAAGACTCCAAACTCTCAAAGGAGACAACAAAGCCATATAATCTCACAAATGGCAAGTGATAGACCCATATTCAGCCTCAGCAGTAGATTTGGAAGTAGTGCTTTGTTTCTTAGTCTTTCATGAGATGAGTGAGTCTCCTAAGAACATGCACCAGCCGATTGTGGATCGGCAAGTATCAGGGCACCCAACCAATCTGCATTGGTATAGGCTAGTAGCTGTAGGGTAGATGTGGATGGATAAAATAAGCCTCTATCACAAGTGCCCTTGATATACCGAAGAATCCAGTAAACAACTAGAAGATGTGGTTCGTGAGGATAGTTGAGGATTTGACTAACAATCTGAACTACATGAGAGATATCCGGCCTCTTCATAATCAGATATAGAAGGCTTCCAACCAAGCATTGGAACGAGGTCGAATCTTCCAGTGGATGCCCATCATCTTTGCTAATCTTAACATTGAGCTCAATGGGTGTTGCAAAGGTTTTGGCATCACTGAGTCTGGCCGATTGAATTAGATCATCAGCATATTTAGCTTGTGCTATCCAAATACTTGTTCCTTGACACTTCGAGTCCCAAAAAATAAATGGACCCAGATCTTTCATCTTAAAGGTACGCATGAGATGAGATTTGAGGTCGGAGATGCTTGCCACATCATTGCCGCTGATTATCATATCATCAACATATCAAAAGAACGGTAGAGCCATGAGAAGTTCCTCGAATGCAAAGAGTCATCATTTGGGCTATGGTGGAAGTATGCTTTAATGATAGCAGAGCGGAACTTATCAAAACAAGCATGAGGAGCCTGTTTAAGCCCATATAAAAACTTATTCAACTTGCAAACATGGCGTGGTGGACATGCATATCTTGATAGAGGGCACATATACACAATCTCCTTGAGATCGCCATGCACAAAAGGCATTCTTATAATCCATTTGCCGAAGAGGCCAATGATGAGCCGCAGCTACACCCAGTAGACATCTCATTGTAGTCATTTTAGCGACGAGGGCAAATGTTTCTTCATAATCAATGCTAAATACTTATTTATATCCTTAGGCAACCAACCGTGCTTCGTAGCGATCAATACTGCCACCAAATTCACATTAATGGAATAGACCCATTTACTTACAGGGGACATATTGGATGGAAAAAGGCACCACATCCCAAGTTTTGTTCATATCGAGAGCCAATAATTCATCTGTCACAGTATATTTCCAACAAGTGATATTAGCAGCTTGGAAATAAGAGGCTAAATGTGGATGGACTCTGAAGAAGTAAATACTAAAAAGCCAAATCTATATGGTGGAACTGAAAACAACTAGAACGTCGTAAAGTAGGGGCAGTGCTATTACCTTCACTAGAAGTGGCGTGTCCTTGAGGAGCCGGCATGGGTGCTGGATCGGTATCGAGAGTAGCTGGAGGCGTCTATTTGGTGTGCCTTGTATAAACTTGCATTATTGCAAGAGAGGAATCGGGTGTTTGGAACTGAGGGAGATAAGAGACTTGGATATTAGGAGGAGAAGAGGAATAAAATGGAACATGTTCCGAAAAAACAACATTACGTGAGATACGTAATCTGTGTTCCTTAGGATCATAACAAAGGAAGCCTTTGTGTTCATCACTGTATCTAAGGAACATGCAGTGAGCTGCTTGTGGGGACAACTTGTTATGCTTAAGGGATGGGAGATGAATGAAGCATAGACAACCAAATACCCTCAAATGTGAGAAGAAGGGTGGGTGACCAAATAAACACTCATTGGAAGAGGTAAGTCTGTTTATGATATGAAGAGCCATATGAGTTGCTTCACACCAAAACTTGGGAGGAACCATGGATTCAACAAGAAGGGTCCTAACAGTTTCAAGAAGGTGACAACTCTTTCTTTCAGCAATCCCATTTTGTTGTAGTGTGTGAGGACGGGATTTTTTGTGAAGAATCCACTTATCAGATAGGAAGGAGGTGAATGCATTGGATGTGGATTCTCCCCCTAAATCTAATCGTAGAATTTTAATGGACTTTCAAAATTGAGTGCTACGATATGATAGAATTGCATAACACAGAAAAGACTTCTAGATTTTAAAAAATAGATCCATGTGTATCGACAATGATCATCGATGAATGTGACATAATACTTATATCCAAGTCTACTTAATTGAGAAGCAATGCCCCAAACATCTGTGTGAATGATATCAAATGAAGCGGTGGCACGTGAATAATGAATGGGAAAAGGCAACACATGACTTTAACTCAAGCAACAAGTATCACATTTTGATTGTGCAAGTAGAAAATAATGTCCTAGTAACAGATTCATCCAAACAACCAAGTTTAAACCATAGTTACCTGATTCGCAATTCAGTTGAATCGAATTTGAGTACGTAATTCACTGTTCAACATTTACTTAAATTCGAAATTTTGATGGGGCAGTGTTAATTAATTCAGTTTTTGATTCACTAGAGCAATTCAAGTTCAATGAGTTCAATGTACTAATTCGAAAGCCAATTCAATACATACATATATACATATATTAAAGCTTTTGATACTTTAAGAAATATATAAATAATGATGTTTCATTAAGAATATTATACAAATAAATATTTCAAGACCATCTGACTAACAAAGATCTTAAGGATATCCCATATACTTTAGAGGGATATTTATTGTCTTAAATGGTTCAGATTGTAATATAGGCCCCATGGTGGGTTTCCTTTTTTATCTCAAGATTTCAACAAGTTAATTAAAGTGCTTCTCAAAAAAAAAAATTAATTAAAGCTGAGAATCTAGAGTCCTAAGAGAGGGAGAGAGAGAGAGAGGGAGAGAGAGAGAGAGAGAGAGAGATGCAAATTTCAATACTACTTTTCCTCTTGCTATTAAATAGTGTAAGGACAGCTATTAAGCAATTAATATTTCTTATATTGGGTAGATTGGACATATGCTAATTTCAATGTTACTGTTTCTCTTATTATTAAACAAATAGAAAGAAAACTATTAAATAATTATTTTCTATATTGGTTAGAAGTACAGATGGGTAGGCAAGTATATAAAATATTATTTTTTTTCTCTCTGTTGAAGGAATGGGGCTGGATTATGGGACACTTGCTTTTCAACTTTCCATCTCCTTCGCCCAGCTTTTCACTATTCATCATCATCTCTCACCCCCTCATCTCCACAATACTACAGACATCAACAGGGAGATACCGAACTCTTATGAATTGCAACATTTCAAGCCTCCGAATCCTACAGAATAGAATAATTCGGTATTCGATTCGAACGGTTCGGGATTCGGAGGATAGTTGGGCGAATCAAGTAACTTTGGGTTAAACAAGGAGATCGAATTGGCATTATTCAAATGACCAAGGCGTTTATGCCAAATGGTCTACACAATATTGAGAGCACCCATAGAAGAAGCAAATAACGAAGTTTGTCCCACATCCAAGAGAATAGCCTGCCATGCTTGCTTTCCTTCCCAATCACCCTCCCTGTTTGCCATTCCTGTATGACACAACCAGAGGGAGTGAAATTAACAAGATATCCACAATCAATAAGTTGACCAATAGAAATCAGATTAGCTACCAAATTGGGAACAAAATAAACATCAGATAGTGTAAGGTTTCTCATGGATATGGTTCCTAGACTTGAGTTTGGCAGAAAGTGTGTAATAACGCTGAATTATTTAAACATTAAAACACTTAGAAACCAATAGGATACATGGCGAGGTCATGGTTATGGGGCGTCAGAGTATAATATACATTTCTTTGTGCTGATTATTGTGTACTCTATTATAGGAAGAAGAACATGAGTTCCCAACAGAATCTTAATGGCGCTTAAAATGGAACTGAAAGTAGGATATCAAACTGGGATGGGGGATTGACCCCGATGCCTAATTATGTGAAGATGATGTTTGATACCTTTATGAAAGCATATAAACAAGTGCAAGAGCAGATAAAGACTTTGGCACATCGGCAAGATGACAATGGCCAAAGTGGGATTGCTACTGGTAGAAGCGAGGACAAGGAACGAGACTCCCTATATAAAAGAGTAAATGAATTCCATCCCAAATACTATGATGAAACTGCAAACCCTTGGGACGCGAATAAGTGGATAGAAAATATTGAAGCAATTTTTGAAGTAATGGGCTGTTTCGATCAGCAGAAAGCTCTATTGGCAACCTTCAAACTGGAAGGAGATGCAAAGAAGTGGTGGAAGTCTACCAAAAAGACCTATTTAGGTCCTAAAAATGAGCTCACCTGGGCTTTCTTCAAAAAGGAGCTCATCGTGAAATTCAAACCGAAGCACATAAAAGAAAGGAAGAAGAGGGAGTTCAAGAATCTAGTACAAGGAGACATGACGGTGACCAAATACAACAAGAAGTTCATAGAGTTGTCTCACTTTGCCTAACCCTTGGTCGCAACAGAAGAATTGAAATACAACAAGTTTATAGAGGGATTGCATCCTGATATTAAGGACGTATGGATGGGACAACCAGCTACCTATGCGGAAGCCTTAAAAAGAACCTATATGTCAAAAGAAGCTACTGATGAAATTACTGGCGTACCTCCACCAAACTCGGCTGGAAATGGGAAGAGAAATCAAGAAAGCCGCCATCCTCAAAAGAACAGAAAATGGAATCTCATGTGAAATGCAGTCGTTGTGGGAAGAACCATGCCTTAGAACAATGCCGATGGTAACGTGGTGCATGCTTTTCATATGGGCAGGTAGGCCATAAGCCTAAGGACTACCCCAAGAAGCAGGAGAAAGATCAGCCACAACGGCAAGGCCAGCAACCACGACAAAATCACCAAGGTTACCAGCAATCACGTCAAGATTCTCAAGGGTACCCTCCTTGGAAGCAAGAAAACCCTCATCAAACTTATCATCAAAACCAACAATTGGGCCAGAATCAGTAGAGTGAAAATCAACGGAATCCGCCGCAAGGACAAAATGTCAAAATGTCAATCAAGGAAGAAGCAATCAAGGCGAACATCAAAAGAGTCATCCACCGAATGCAAGATTTTATGCTATTACCCATCAGGAGGAGGAAGTAGCAAGCAATGTGGTCGAGGGTATGCTTCTAATCTCTAGCAACAAGGCTATTATATTATTTGATTCCGGCTCTACACACTGCTTTGTTTCACATATATTTAACATATATTTGTTCCAAAATTGCATATACCCCCTTCTAAACGCTCCCAAGCAATTGTAGTTTCCACCCCCACTGGAGGACAATTTAATACTCACATTATATTCTATGGCTGTCCTTTAAGAATTGGGAAAGTTGTGATCCCTGCAGATTTAATTTTACTACCAATGAATGACTTTGAGATTATTTTGGGAATGGATTGGTTAGCAAAACATAGGGTTGTGCTAGATTGTTTCATTAAAATAGTCCGCTTTAACCTAGAAGGGTTCGAAGATGGGCGAATAATGGGGACAAGGAGATCAGTAGAGACATGTGATTTCAACAATCAAAACCAGCCAATTGTTAAGATCTAGGTGTATGGGGTATATCTAGCATCTGTTACCAAGGAAAAACAAAAACTCAGGCTATAAGAAATTCCGGTAGTGAGAGAATTGCCTGATGTTTTCCAAGATGAATTACCCGGTCTACCGCTCTGAGGGAGGTAAATTTTACCATTGAATTGGTACCGGGGACAGCTCCAATCTCTAGCCCTCTTTACCACCCACAGAACTAAGAAAACTTAAGGAGCAATTACAAGAATTATTGGACAAAGGATTCATTAAACCCAGTGTTTCACCATGGGGAGCTCCTGTTCTTTTTGTTAAAAAGAAGGATGGAACCTTACATATGTGCATTGATTATCGACAGCTCAACCAGGTCACTGTTAAAAATAACTATCGGCTTCCACATATAGACGAGCTATTTGACCAACTTCAAAGTACAAGGTACTTTTTCAAAAATGATCTGCAGACTGGTCATCATCAAGTAAGAGTACGGAAGGAGGATATACCAAATACGGCTATCCAAACTCGATACATGCATTATGAATTCCTGGTAATGCCATCTGGGCTAACAAATGCACTAACTGTATTCATGGCACTCATGAATCAAATCTTCAAGCCCTATTTGGACGAATTAGTTGTTGTATTCATCAACAACATACTAATTTATTCTAAGATTAAATTGGAGCATGGAAATCAACTTCACACCGCATTGAAATTGCTAAAAGACAATCAGTTGTACACTAAGTTGAGTAAATGTGACTTTTGGTTAACTCAAATTAATTTCCTAGGTCACATCATCTCAGGTGAAGGATTGTCTATGGACCGTGCCAAGGTGGAAGCTATTACTAGCTAGAAGCAGCCAACAACAATGTCAAAGGTCCGAAGTTTCTTAGGACTCAAAAGATATTATAGGAGATTTGTGCAAGGGTTTCCTTCCCTTGCAGGGCCATAACTTGTTTAACTAGGAAAGATGTGCCATTTAGTTGGGACGACAAATGTGAAGCCAGTTTTCAAATATTAAAGGATAGGTTGACTACAGCACCGATATTAGCCTTACGTTCGGGCAGTGATGGCTTTATTATATTTTGTGATGCGTCACTCAAAGGATTAGGGTGCATCCTCATGCAGCATGGTAGAGTAATTGCTTACGCATCCGAACAACTAAAAACACATGACCAGAATTATGCCACTCATGATTTAGAATTCGCTACTATCGTTTTTGCTCTTAAAATCTAGTGACACTATCTCTATGAGGAAGAAGTCAAGGTCTACACGGACCATAAAAGTCTGAAGTATATATTCTCCCAACAAGGGTTGAATCTGAGGCAGCGGAGATGATTAGCATTTTTGAAAGACTATGACTTCCCCATCTATTACCACCCTAGTAAGGCAAATGTTGTGGCCGACACATTAAGCAAAAAATCAGACCAATTGGCATGTCTGACAGCTAAATAGAAGTTAATTGAGGAGATTAGGGACTTGGATGTGAACTTTCGGGTCATTGGTGACAAAGTGTTTATTGGGGAGTTTTAAAGTTCAACCAGAGATCATTCAGAAAATCAATGATTGCCAAAGGAATGATGGGACACTATAGGAGATCTTCAATAAATTGGATAATAAGCCAAACTTCTCACTTGTCAATGGTACCTTATATTACAGGAATAGGTTGTGTCCCAAATGATCGGGAAATCAAGGACGAGATATTGTATGAGGCACATCATACCCGATATACCATTCATCTAGGAAGTACTAAAATGTATCAGAATCTCAAGAAGCAATTCTAGTGGAATGGTATAAAATATAACGTTGCAGAATTTGTGGGAAAGTGCTTAACACGTCAGCAAGTTAAGGCAGATTATCAGAAACCAGGAGGATTGTTGCAGCCATTGCCCTTATCAGAGTGGAAATGGGAGCACATCACTATGGACTTCATTTTTGGTTTTCCTAAGACTTTCAGGGGCAATGAAGCAATCTGAGTAATCGTAGATTGTTTGACTAAATCCGCACGCTTCATTCCTCTCAAGGGAAGAACATCAATGAAAGAATTGGCATGAAGGTGCATTAAGGAAATTGTTCGATTACATGGAATTCCAGTTTCTATTGTTTCAGAAAGGGATTTCAGGTTTGTGTCCAACTTTTGGAGAAAATTGCATACAACTATGGTACTCAGTTGCGTTTCAACATGGCATATCATCCTCAAGCTGACGGTCAGACCGAGAGAACCAACCAGACTCTTAAAGATATGTTGCTTGCTTGTAGTCTAGATTTCGAGGATAGTTGGGATGAACAGCTACCACTTGTAGAATTTGCCTACAATAACACTTACCATTCAAGTATCCAGATGGCACCGTTTGAGGCATTATTTGGAAGACATGGCCGATCTCCTATTTGTTGGGAAAAAGTTGGCGGCCAACGAATACTTGGGCCTAATTAGGTACAATCATCGACGGATAACATTAAGAAAATCCGAGATAGACTCAAAACTACCCAAAGTAGATAGAAAAGTTATGCGGACAACCGCAAAAGAGAGTTGGAGTTCACAGTGGGAGATCATATCTTTCTCAAAGTTTCCCTAACCAAGGGCATCATGCGGTTTGGGAATAAAGGTAAGTTGAATCCGCATTATATCAGACCATTTGAGAAAACAGGTCGTGTTAGTGATAGAAATGCTTATGAACCGGCACTGCCCCCAACTGGCAGGTGTGCACAATGTGTTTCATGTATCCATGCTAAAGAAGAACTAAACTCCTCTCATGTGATAGACTTTGGACTGCTTCAGACACAAAAAGAATTGTCTTATGAAGAGAAGCCAGTAGCCATTCTAGAAACAAGAGAAAGAGCTCTTCGGAAAAAAGCTACCCATCTAGTTAAAGTCCTGTGAGAGCATCGTAATCAATTGGAGGCCACATGAGAGACAAAAAAAGATGTCCATGAAAAGTATCCACACCTTTTTCCACATGTTATGATTTAAATTTGAAGGACCAAATTTCCCACAGGGGGAAGTATGTAATAACCCTGAGTTATTTAAGTGGGCCAACTGGGCTTAGAAAGGCCCACTTTCAACCAACCCAATTCATGACTGGATTGGGCTCCTAGGCCAAACTTTCAGGTCTTTATTAGGTACAGAAATATGACCCAAACCCATTTATATGTGACTGTGTAGCTCCCCAAAGAAAGCTCCTCATTTCACACCAACAGTGATGACCCTTGGCCTTTCCCAAATGACTCTTCAAAGAAGAGAAATTCAAGTAGAACTTCCCCACTGGACGTCCGCTATTCTATAATAAAGGATCTCCTCTCTTCTTTGATCACTTTTTCATAGATAAAAGAGCAGAATTCTAATACTAGAAAATCTGAAATTAGAAGCAAGGAATTTCAACAAGGAGCATCTAACTTAGTGGATGTCAAATTTAAGGTCACTCATCACATACACAAGGTGACTGGAACTTCTCATTAAATTGTATGAACTGTAAATATAATTGATCATCAGTCACAAAGGTCCCTTACAGTACAAAATCTGATTTATAATGTTTCTAGTTGGTATTTTCATAAGATAAGCGCGTGACAGTAATGGGATATTGCTGTCGACATGCTAATCCATGAGAGAACAGCATAAATTTTTATCTTTGATGATTGTATCTTGAGATTGGTTTTCTCCACAATGTAGATAATAATTAGAAGATGATTTGGTGTTGGTGGCTGGAAGATAACAGAGATTCGAACAATAAAATCTGGGAGTTTTCCAAATTCAGGTCATCAATGAGTCAATAAAGATGACAAGGGTTGTGAGTCTCCATGGCCCATCTGATCTGAGATCAGGACCCTACATCATGTAATGGGACTAGCAAGCAAACCCAAAGATGAGATCCCTCTTTGATTTGGACCATTGGTGGTCTACTGTCCATCACCAAATCTGATCTGTCAAAAATACATGAATTGTCGATGTCCTTGGTATGGGTATTTGGTGACCGAAACCCAATTTCAAGTACAAGAAAATTGGTTAATTGATTTCTGTGATGAGAATGTTTCTAAACTATTGTTTTCGATCACAATCATGAAGGATTATTAAGATTTCCAAACCGGATATGGGAGTTTTCCAAATCTCAGGTCGTCAATGGCAATTGTGATCGAATTGGGTTGTGGACCCATGTGGCCCACGTGATCTAAGATCGGTCCACCCACATCTGGTAGGGGACTGTTGGGCGACCACTTGGGCGGTGGTCCCAGGGGGATTGGACCAATAGGTCCCACTGCCAAGTGCCCCAAATATTTCCAGGCGTGAAACCCTTCTCTGGTTGATGATGTTCTGTTTGTGGGTTATATCAACACCCATACAAGTTTGTGGAATTTTAGAAAGGTGCTTATTGCTTAAAGTGCTGTATTACTATAAGTTAGACTTCAGGGAATTTCAGAAAAGCCCTAGAAGTCTAGGTTTGTTTAAAATAAGCCTTTAAGACTACTTTCTTTGAGAGCATGCCCACCAGGGGTAGTAGAAATTAATGAAATTATTATGCCAAGCCATTACCATTATGAATTCCTCTTTCCTTATTTTATAATCGCTGATTCTTTTATATGATAGTTACTCTTACAGTATACACATGTTGAATAAACTGAAAATTAATGGACCTTTGATTCATGTTTGAATATATATTAAAAATATGAATTAATATGAATTCATGACTTGATTTCTATGTTCCAATTCATGTTGAAAGGGGCAATGCTACATACTTGGGCACCAATTTTGTTTTAGAGTGGGGCGAGAATTTGACCCAACATCTGCGGGAGTGGCCAGGTAGGACTTAGGAGAGTGTGATGATATTGCTTGTTATGATGAATTATGTAGAAACTATGAAAGAGAATCGAGTTTTGAAATTTTGAATTGGAATGAAGTCTCTGATTCCGCTGGCAATGGATTCGACCTTTGAATTAAGAAACATGGTCACAGATTTGTCACGACACGAATATGAACATTGTGGCAGGTTTGTCACATCATGAATATGAATTTCCTATATGGAAATATATGACCTGCTCAAACTAAGATTGGTGACAAACTGGTGACGACATGAATATGAGATTTCCTTGTGGAACTATCAATTGGTGGCAAATTTATCACAACAAGAGTATGACCTTCCCCTGCGGAGATGTAAAACAACAATCATGATGGTACAACTAGCCATGTTTTTGAATATGAACTTTCCTTTCGGGGTAAGCCTATGAACTTTCCTTTTAAGGCGGGCTTCTGAATCCTTTGAACCCCGAAGTGATACAATTTAATTCCTTTATGCTTGATGATTTCTTTTTAATTTAGAAATTCTACTCACCAGTATTACTGACTAATGGTTCACCCCACTTCAGGTAATGCGTTCGTAGCAGCATTTGGAAATGACGAAGACTAGCCTATAGACTTTGGCATGCGTAGCTGACTGAGAGAATGATGAACATCATAGATTTTAGATGGGACCAGCCCATATTTTGGAATCTTCTTTGGAATTAATTTAAAAGATGGTCCTTCCTAGCTGAATTTTTTATGACTTGTTAAGACATTGATATTGAGATTTAAATTATAATCTAATGCTTGGACTAAAGCTCTTAGAATTTTACTTATGAATATTATTATTTATAAACCTGATAACGTCTTAAGAATCTGAATAGCTCCAGATTCTTGGGTCGTTACATAGTGACCATTTGCAGTGGTGAGCGAATCATGGCCAACATATGGTTTAGTGTAGTGCAAATTTTGTGCCATAGAGGTCATATGATTCGATGCACTAGAGTCTAGGAACCATGTGGAGGGTGTTATATGTGTAGATTGGGAAGTAGACAAGTAAAATGTAGGAAGAGCAATAGAGGAGGAAGACAAGCCACTAACACCCATGGAGGTAAATTCAGAGACCACAAAAAATTTTTCATCTTGAGAATCTGAACAGCAGTCAGGGCAATGGAACCTGTACCTGAGGAAGTCAAGTCATGCTTAGTGCTATTTTGTGCCTGAAGATCCATCTATCCATGCTTTTGAGATTGTTCAGTTTTCTTATCAGGCCTTCATGTAGAAGTGGAAATAACATGACCATTCGTCTTGTAGTAATTGCAAAAAAATTGCTTCCAACAATCATGAGCCACATGGCCATACTTTTTACATTCAAAACATTGTAGTTTCTGACCATGGTTAGCAATAAGAGCGGTCTCATCAACTGATGATGAGCCCGGTGGTGCAAGCAGTGCCTTTGGTTCCTCGGCAAGAGAATAAGTGGATAGCAGGCACGTTTCTTCTCGAAGGACCTCTTGGACACACGTATCCAGATCAAGAGAGATTTCTCAATTCATAAGTACAGCCCAAACAGGTTCAAATTCTGAACGAAAGTTCATAAGGAAATGGCTAACATGGAGTTCTTCCTATAGTTCGAGGGCTTGAAAAAGAAACTGTGTCGAAACATATTGAAGGAGCATCTGATCCCTCTCAGTCCAAAGGGCCAAAAAATTGTAATAACCCGACTTAGACTTTATGGACCAACCTGTACAAGGTGGGCCATACTCGACCAACACATGCTAAGAGTTAGACTAGGATTTTTGGTCAAATTGTTGTCCTAGTTCAGTTAGAGATTTATTTATTGCATAATTCTTTGAGACTCATTAATTGTATTATCACTTAGATTAGTATTTGAGGCTCAAAGACTTGTTAGGATTCTGCTCATGGCATTAAGTGTTTAATGTGTTCCAATCAGGACTCTCTCTAAGTGTTTAATTCAAGTAGAACAAGTCTGCGTAGTATCCTATTAGAACTCCGAGAGCATGGAAGACCAAGCACAAGCATAAATAGAGGGTTGGTCTCTCCTTCCTTCTTCACCAATCATATGAACCGAGAGAGAGAGGAGAGAGAGAGAGAGATAGTCCAATCTGAGTTGTTGAATCTATAAAAGAAGAAAAGGATCGCAAAGAGAACAAGGAAGATCGGCAGCAAGATGCAACGAACTTCTATACAAGGTGAGTAGAACTTCTTCCTATAGTTATTGTATGAAGAAGCTTTATGATGAAAATTGAAGTATGAAATTGATCAAATTGATTTTTCTCTGTTCTAAGATATGCCAAGTGACTGTCAACTATGAGACTCTTTAATTGGGAAAATCCTTTCTTTAGAAATCTTGCAATGTCAAGTGGCAATGTTTATAGGATGGCTAGGCAACCTATATTCAATTCAAATCCATCATATTCTAGTGAAAACAAAATCAGAAAGTGAGAACCTCAGAAAACAAGGCGTCCCAAATAGCTTTTCACATTTTGGCCGTGGGCCCTACTTGACACACTTGATGAATGATTAGATCTGATGATCTGAAGTGGGACCCTTAGGCAATCCTAGTGGACCCAAATTCGTTTTGGAACCAAGCTATTTGGGCCCACAAATCCAAGTCTTGAATTCTGTTCACGTGAGGTGAAGTGAGAGACGACAATCCTGTTTGCAAAATTGCTGATAAAAACCTACTTTTCTTTTGGTGAAAATCTGTGGAAAAGTTTTATGTAGTAATGAAGGAACCCAACTGTGAATTCATGATGGATTGGTTGAGGTTTGGTGTTATAAATAACCTGAAATCTGGTTTTCTTTCAGATCGGGATTATGGTCGTCAATAAGTGTCGTCAATCCTTGTGGGACCCCATGGCCCACCTAATCAATGATCCACACCAACCATCATGTGGAGAGCTGATGGGTGACCCTAGGGGACAGGTTCCTTAGTGAGCCCCATCTGTGACTGGCCACTATCTAGTTGACCAAAGAAGGCCAGGCAAGACCCCCTTCTGTGACGAATATGAAGCCTGGGCTTATGTCGACTTCTACTTAATAAAATAGTTTGCGAAAATTGCATATAAGTCCCTGAAGTTTAAAATAATTTTTGGATAACTCTTTTTACCAATGTTCTTGTAAGAACATGTAAGGGCCAGTAATGATGGACTATTATAGGAAATCAATAGACATGATATCTACTATAATAAATACTGAATTCTTTTTATTTGAAATCGTCACAACTATATTACGAACCGTTGAATTTTGTACAAGTTAACATGGACCTTTACCGTGTATTCAAGTATCTTGGAATGTGGCCAATTTGAATTCATGACTTTATGTTTATTTTATGCGGAATAATTAGATTTCTCACTAAGATATGGGCAATGCCACATACCTGGGTACCAATACCAATTCGGAGTAAGGCAAAGTCTAACCAATGTTATGTGGTATTGGCCAAAGAAAAGAGTAAAATGATGTTACCAATTATGATGGAGATGAATCCCTAATAAACTTCCTGAATTTGAACTTGAAAATGATGTTGAAATAGAGTAACCCAAACCACTAGCACTGAGTATAGAACTTCGCTTGTGAATGTTGGTCGAGGAAAGTAGGTTCAACAACCATGGTGGGAGGACTAGCCATGTTGTTCACAGAAATGTAGATACTCCAGTGTGGGAGTGTCGAAACAGGCTCAACAATCATGGTAGATGACAAACCATGTTGTTGAAAGAAACATAAATACACCCGCATGGGGTATCAAAACCATTTGTTGCTTGCAGTGGAAAAATACTTAGGAAAGAATAGATTAAGATATTGTTCTTAACACCATTATTTAATATATAAATATTCACATGAATGATTGGAAATATGTTATGCCTTAGTATTCACTTATTCTACTTACCAGTGTTACTAACCAGTGGCTCACCCCACTTCAGGTAATGAATTCGTAGAAGTTGCAGGGAATGACGAGGATTGACCGGAGAACTTTGGCATGCGTAACTAATCTAGAGAGCAAAGAACAATAAATAAATTATAGATGAGATTAGCCCAAAAATTTGAATTTCTCCATTTTAACTTGTCTTGACTATTGATATATATCATGATTCAAATACAAATTAAATATGAATGCTTTTGAACCTTTCTGCTCATTTGAATTTGATTTATGTTGCGTTGTTATAAATTTTAGTACATCTTAAGAATATAAAAAGCTCCAGATTCTTGGGTCATTACAAAAACCATTATAATATTCTTAAACAGATTTGTAATTCTAGTAGTATTTTGCTAATTCAGTATCTAGATGGAATCTTCGGGCCCTGTTTTGCTAATGATAGATTTTCTTCATGTGTTTCCACATATCAGAAGTCGTAGTAAAGGCTTGGAGTGCCATTAACAGAGTGATTAACAGAGTGATCAACTGAGTTAAGGATCCATGTTATGACCTTGGCATTGTGTTGGTTCCAAGTACCAGTGGTATTTGTACTGGGTTTTGATTTTGTTCCATCCAAGTACCCTAATATACCCTGCCTTTCAACAAAATTCTTAACATGGAAAGGCCAGGACATATAGTTTGTTCCATTAAATTTCACAGGAATGATGTCAACTTTGTCCATTTTAAACAAGAGATTTGGTACCAAAGGATTAGAATTATTTCCAGGCAGAAACTCAACTATTCAAAAAAACAGGGAAAATTCAGCACTGGGTGACCCCAATTTTTAGAGCAAGAATGGGATTTTCTTTGCTACAAATGAGTTTTCTTCCTAATCAGCCTTCTAGGTATGGCTAATGATGCAATTTCACACCTTCTAGTGAAAGACTAACTCTCTTTTAATGCTTGGATTGGATTCTAAAGCACCAAACTCCAAACTGTTTCCAAAAACTAATGAACCCGAAAATCAGTTAGAACATTAACCCGTTGAGCTGATAAAATCTCAAAACATAAGGAGAAATCCTGGAATAAAGGGGCAACCAGCCTAGTGCAGAAACTTTTGATAGCTACACGATCAAATGTGGGCCCCACTTCTTGATCAGATGGCCAGATTAGTTGGTAGATGCTGGGAGAAATATCAGAAATGTCTTCCTTGCTCAAAGAATAAGATCTGAGGGCTGAGATGAGATCCAATGCAGATCTGATGCAGTGAGTCTAATTTCTCTTATTGCTTTGATGCAAGTGCAAGAGAAAAGGAAATAAACAGAGAGGAAGTTTTCTGTTGCAGCACAACAGAAATGCTCTGAAGTTATGAAATATCCAGGGGTGTCTCTTATACCATATAAGGATTTACTGATTCATGGATTAACAAGAAAAAGAAAAGAAGAAGAATTTGGAGAATTTGTGTCGTATCGCAAGATGGGGGTCAACCGTGTTTATATACACTTGTTGATGCTTAATTACAGCTATGATGATATTTTATAGGCTATGATTATACTCTAATTACAACCAAGTATAAAATGTTTAGATATGATTACAATCTTCCATGTAAGCATGTCTATGGAGATGTTTGACCAAATCCCACAAAGATCCCATGCGTGGGATATGCTTAGATAAGAAAGGTGGGCTTTGGTTATGGGCTTTTCAAGATGAGCCAGTAAACCCGTTTATATCTCTATTGTATCCTCATAGGGGTTCGGAGGTACTCTTGAACCGGCCCCACCTCATCGCTCCTTCATATGAGCTTGGTCAGCTTCATAAGTTTTCACAGCTCTCTTTCATTGACCTCCTTAACTCCCTAGCCTCATCCTCCCATCATCATCATAATCATCATCGATCCTCTCCATTCTAGCAACCCTCTCTTCAATTTTTCTTTTGTGCTTTATCTAACTTCTTTCTTGTACAATGTCTCTCATTGCTTTTCTTATTACAGTGAGGACATTTAGACAACCTTTTGCATCTCCTAATATATGTACAAGATGATGTTTAAATTTGTGGATTCTACCACTCATGACTTTTCCACACCATTTATATTGGACCTTATGACGGTCCCCACTAACCATCTCTCCATGTTCCTATCCAGGATCAACTTCTTTCTCGTTCTTCTTTGGTGCCATTGTGATCAAAGTAGTAAATAATCTACACAATTTGTCAATTTCAGAAATAAATTAATAAGGCTACTTAAAAGTTAGAACCCAAAAGTTAACAACTTAACATAATAACAATCTATTTTCATAAAAAAAAATACATAGTAAAAATCTAACATAGCATTAACCCTAATATTTTTCTTCATAATCATAATTTCAAAAAATATATATCAAATTATAACAAATTAGTAATGTCATCAATAACTCATACCTTTTAGTAAGTGAAAAGATGTAGAAAATTCATCAACAAGCAAAATACACAATAAACATAATTTTTATAATAATTTTAAATAAAAAATATTGCAAAAATTAATAAATTATAACTTTTGGGGTGCATGCATAGATCTATTGGAACCATAGATCTGTGTAGTACATACCCAAAATATTATGTGCATACAAAAACCAAAGCAAATAATGAAAAAAAATCAATTTTCTTTTTTTTAATCCAAGCTAAAAATTTTAAAAAAAGGTATACATTTTTTTCCAAAACTCTTGAGTGGAGAATTCATCTACAAGAAAAAAAGCATCCTATCAACTTTTATCAACTTTTCTCAACAATCTAAGCATGAAAAACCAATGAACATAACTTTTATAATAATTTTAAATAAAAAATATTGTAAAAATTACAACTTTTAGTGATTCATGCATAGAAACAGAATGGAGAAACAAAATTCATGTAGCCAACCCCCAACATGGTTGGGATAAGGCTTTGATGATGATGATGATGATAGTGATTCATACATAGATCTAGGATCAAAACCATAGATCTATGTACTGCATACCCAAAATATTAATCTCATAGAAAACACAAAAGCAAATAATGAAAAAAATTCAATTTTCCTTTTTTTCTAAATCCGAGCAAAAAATTTAAGAAATTTGCATTTTTCCAAGAAATCTTGTGTGAAGAATTCATCTACAAGCAAAACAAACATCATATCATCTTTTCTCAACCATCTAAGCATACCTCAAAAATACATACCTCAAAAACCAAGATTCAAAAACCCCTCTTTTAAATGAATAGTGCTCTTGATCTTTAAAAGGCTAGATCTCTCAAAATATGAAGATTTGATCTTCCCTCTTGGTAGAAATCAACAAAGGAGGCTAAAAGACCCTCACTCAGCCCTTTTGCAACAAGTGAAAATGGGGTGAAAACGTTATTTTATCACTTTTATAATCGGCCGAGTCACATGGGACATGGCCGAGTCCCACTATAGTGATCCCAAGTCGGCCTGACCTGACTTGAGAGTCGCTGAGTAGACTCGAACTCGGACGATTTTTTAATCCATGCCTAATACTCATAGATGGACCTCTGGTTGGTGTATGGTCCGTAGCAACTCTCCGATTTCGTGGAAATATAAGCAAACGAAATGTGGTAGAATATCTTTGTTTGTGGCTAAAGGGATATCGTTGTCATCGGCAAGCAGCAAAATCATTTGGCTTCGGCATCTACTCGGAGAATTTGGTGTTTTTTCTAAAAGGCCCTACATCTCTATATGCTAACAATACTAGTGCAATTCATATTACTAAAAATATTGCGTTTCATGAACGCACCGAACCTATTGAAGTTGGTTGCCATTTTATTCGTCGACATGTTGTCATTAAATCGATTCAGCTTCCCCATGTGTCCTTCGGACATCAGTTGGCTGATCTTTTTATAAAAGTTATGCCAAAGCTTGAACATGACTATTTGACAAACAAATGGATGCTTTCACATACCTCGCATCAATTTGAAGTGGAGTGTAGAAGAAATATAACCTACACAACATCATAATGGGCCCCACATAGTTTCTAAAGATTGTATTTCTAGAAGATCTGTAGATATTATTCTTTCTTTCCTTTCTAGCTTAGATTGATCATAATTATCTTCCCTTCATTGCTTAGATTGATTGTAATTATCCTTAGATTTAAGGTCTGACACTCCCATGAATATAACATTCAGTCGACCACATTGGGTACAACCTTCATCCAAATCTCTATCTCATAAGATCAAACCATAGAACTAACAAACTTATGTTGCAGAGGATTTAATCGAAAGATGGAAAAGATGAAGCTTACCTCAAATGAGGATGTATGGTAAAAATAGAAATCCCGTGGAGCTTAAATAGACAAAGAGCACTTTGATAGAGTTTCTGCGCATATGAGAAGTTAGAGTTTGACGCAGCCAGATTGTTTTAGAAGGATCCACCTAATTGTAGGCACCACCAAGCCATGCTTAACACAAATAGTTTCAGACCTAGAAACCAATTGTACCTCAAATAGAGGAGAATATATGAATTAATGAAGATGAACTCTAAAATACCCGCCTAGCCATTCTCAACACAAATAGTTTCAAAACTAGAAACCAATTGTATGTCAAATAGAGGAGAATATATGAATATTAATGAAGATGAACTCTACAATACACACGGGAGGATCTTCAATAGGCCTCTTGGACATCAAAAGAAAGTTTCCTTTCACAAAACAATTCATATCATTTCTTAGATACATTCATTGAACTTAGACTAGACCAAGATAAGAGAGTAAAATAATAATATTGCCCAAGCCGACCCCACAGGTCTTGGCCCACTTGGTGTGAATGGGCCAGCCTGCATCACATTACTACTAACTTTTCCCTTTTTCTAGAGCATAACAGATAAGGGATATCTTTGAGCAGACAAAGGAAATGGAAGATAAAATAATGGGGTGAGAAAAAAGGAACATCAAAATCTCAACGAGCCCCTTTAAATGGCCTGTGCAGTAGACAAAAGTTACCCCATTACTCTCTTAACTGAGTAAAGATAGTTTTGACCAGAGGATGCGAGAACTTTATTACAATTGGAGTATAACATCACATCCCATGGAAGTGAAGGGTAGTAGTACCACCTCAACAACCTATTTGATTATGTATTATGTATTTTATAAAGCTAAATATAATAAAATTATGGAGTCCTGATGTTGTAGTTATGGGTTATAAATAGTGTTTGGTTATATGGAAAGATAACATTAAAGCCATATTAAGTAGCATGAAAATATTAAATAAAGGTGCAACAATAAAAATTATCCCAATGGATCTTTCTCTCGTCATTTTAGACGTTTTGAGGTATGTCCTCATACTCAATATGGATGCAAATGTGATATACAATAAATCTTTAAAGAATGGAGTATCCTTGTTTGATTTTCTTCTTTCTTTTTACCCCTGTAATGGGTAATGTGACTAAAAACCATAACCTACTGGTTGCAACAATAAGCACATTCCAATTGTGCTACAGGCTCCAATCAGGTATCCTTTTCATATGAAGTGAGCTTTCTACTCCTGGAAAATCAAAGCGAGAGCAAAATTGTTGGAAATTCAAGCCATGCTAGAGACTATCAAGCACCTCCAAACCATCAAATATGTGCCTTTTAAATAAAAAACCACAAAAGATAAGGAAAATTATTATAGACTATGATTGAAGGTATCACAGGATGAAAAGGAAATTTAGGAATTAAACAATATGTTCAAGTTCTAAAATCCAAGGGATATGACCAATCATAATCTTAGAGTTGTTGCCCTATGGAGGATGAAGAAAGCAGTAAAGGAATACTTGTCATAAAAAAAATAATCAAAATGTTTATAAATCCAGTTACATGTGGCACTTACTAGTAAGAGAAGGCAACATCCCCATAGGCCACAAGATCTGAAGTAAATCCGCCTTTATTGGACTTCTAAACTTCAAAAGTAGAAAGATTTGCTTCCCACAATCTAAAAGTGGGGGAAAACCTAGACAAACTTTGCTTCGAGGCACACAGTTCACATGCCGATCAACCTAAAAAACAAAAACAACATGCTTCAGATAACGGGTAAGAGAGGCCAAGCTAGGACTACATTTAAGGATACCATAGTTTCTTAACCACCAGCAGCTTATGCGCACATTTAAATGCTTGCATCAGCAGTTTGAAATAATAGCTCACGGGGAATATCAAGGTCTAAATTGTGGACATGCTCACACATGCAATATGAACAGTCAAACACAATTTGAAGAATCAAGCAAAAGGAGGAAATTAATAAAAGCAATCAGCAGTTGCAGTTAGGAATCCTATAAACAGTAGAAATATACAACTATAAACATAAAACCATTGCAACCAACACCGAAAAAATAAATTTTGATTGCGTGAGGAAGCAGCAATTTGTCGTGTTATGATATAAAATGACTTCCTGCGACAGCAAAAACCAGGAAGAGATGAAAAGGCTCAACAGTGTTAAGGAATTTTTTCTATGATGCCTATGGCTGGGCACGGGGCACAGTAATACCAGCAAGAAGCAAACTAATTTTGCTGCATGGTCTCACGGTCTGCCACAGCCATGACTACCATAATTAGGGAACAAACAATCAAGAAGAAAAACTCAATTTAGACATATCTTCCACTATCTTTTAGTAAAATTTCTATTAAATATCCTTTGCCATCATTTATTAATATTTTCTATTAGATATCCTTTGCTATTGAGTAATATTTTCAATAAGTTTATGTCCAATTAACACCAATGTTACTAGTAGTTATTTACCCAAAATATATAAATAAATAAATAAATGCTTCTAGTAGTCAGTGTCACATTGAGGGTCCAAGTAGTTAAGGTCTCGTGTGTAGAGAAGTGATCCGTATTAGAAGTCCGACAAGGACTCTTAAGTGAGTTTGAGAGGGAAACTACAATAAAAGGGAAGTAACATGTACAGACATCCATATACCTATTACAGTCCGAAGGAGGAAGGGCCCAGCTCAACAGGCCCATCAGACCCATCACAGACCCACCAGATCCAAGTCTCCAAGGTCCAGCCAAAAACGGTTCAGAGATCCAAGACCCGAGACCTCAGAAGCAACTAGACACACCTTTCTGGTATAGGTGAGCAACCCAGTCAACTGCATGGACCCACAGTACCCGCTAAGCAATGGAAATATGAAAATCAGAGCTTTCAGATTAAAACTAGTTTGATATTTTTTTTCCCATTTTCCAAGGCTGATGTAGTCACAGTTCAGGAATGCTAATGTTATAAGAGTAAGAAGTTGGCTCGTGATAAAATAGGAATTTAACTTGATGCCTAAGGCGGAAGAAAATTATGATAAATAGGGGACTAGTCAACTGCTCTCATAAAAGGTCAACTGCTGTTGTAGACTTGTAGTTCGCATTACTGGCCTACGCTCAACATGCCTAAACCATCTTAAACGAGTTTCTCTAATCTTATCCCCTATTGATGCTACCCCTAAATGTTCTCGAAAGCGCTCATTTCTAATTTTATCTTTCCTAGTTTTACCACACATCCACCTAAGCATTCTCATTTCCGCTACATCCATCTTATGAATATGCATCTTCTTAATTGGCCAACATTCTGCTCCGTATATCATAGCTGGTCTAACTACTGTCCTGTAAAATTTGCCCTTCAATTTCGTTGGCATTCGTTTGTCACAAAGCACTTCCGAAGCTAGTCTTCACTTCATCCACCCGGCTTTTATCATATGCTCCACATCTTTGTCAATCTCCACATTCTTACTAATTATCGAGACTAGGTACCGAAAAGAATCTCTATGTGGTATCTCATAGGTTTCAATTTTGACAGTAACTTCAACACTTTGTATATGCCCACTGAAGTTGCAATCTATATATTCTGTCTTTGTACAACTTATTTTAAAACCTCTAAATTCTAATGCCCCCTACCATCTCTCAAGCTTTGCATTTACACCCTCTCTTGATTCATCCACCAATACTATATCATCTGCAAACAACATACACCATGGTACTTCTTCTTGAATATGCACAGTTAATTCATCCATAATTAATGCAAAGAGATAAGGGCTTAAGGTTGATCCCTGGTGTAAACCTATAGTCACAGAGAATCCACCTGTTTCTCTACATGTGGTTCTCACATCCTTAAAATTTTCAATGTAACATCTGGAAACATTCCTTTTCTTTAAAACCCATCTTAACCTAAATAATAATAATAATAATAATAATAATAATGTTGTAGATGATGATAATTTAATGCTTGCATCTTAACCTATTAAATAATTTAATGTAAGCAATTAGTCTTACTATTGGCCTAATTTATTTCGGATTGAGATTTGATTAAATCCTATAAAAGGGTGGGTGCCAGTTATTTTGATTGGTTAAGATTTCTCATAGGTAAGAGTAGACCCACATTGATATTCACATATTCAAATTTTAATATTACATAAACAAAGCTACAGCACAAAGGGAACAAGATATACATGCTAAGTCAAAATAAAATATATATACATGGCATGTTAAGTGATAATGATATCCAGAGAGGTGCTTTACATTTGAAATACCATCTATGCGGAAAGAGAAATGATATGATTTTACAATAGAGAAGGGAGTGAGTATAAAGAGGAAATAGAATAGGCATCTAGAGAAGGCACAAGTTCATCGTCCCACATGGAGGAAAGAGAATAGCATTTATTGCATCTAAAGAAGTGCAAAAGTTTTGGGATGGAGGAAAGAGAACAACATTTATTGCATCTAGAGAAGTGCCAAAGTACATTAAAGGGAAGAGAAACAGGTTGTGAAAAAGTACAGTAAAGGAAAGAGAAAGACATTCTCTTCTTCTACCTCCTGCACGGCCTGTTTTAGAAAATACATACTGGACAAACTATAACAAACCAGACTTTCACCAAACCTGAAAATCACAGTACCGAAATGCAATTTGTTTGGTATGAACTGTGCGCAGTTCAAAACCATACAGATCAAACAAGGTAACAATGTAACAAATGTGCCATAGATAAAGAGTTATGATTTATACAGTGGGGATGGTTTGAAAAGAGAAATTTCAAGAGTGAAAGATATTATGGGAAACTAAAAAACTCTATATATATGTTTGAAGAAAGCAACATATATTGTGGAGGACTTAACGGAATGATGACAAAAGATGAAGCTTACCTTAGATAGGAAATATGAGAAGGTATAAGGATCCACCTAATTGTAGTCACCTCCAAGCCACATTTAGCACAATTAGTTCAAGGGCTTCATAACTAGACATAAATTGCATCTTAAGAACATGCACCCCTGTGCCGGGCTCGTAAAAAGGCCTCTTGGACATCAAAAGAAGAAAATTTTACTTTGACACATAGTTTCCTATTCTTTATTATATACATTATTTAACTTAGACAATACCAAAATCAGAAAAATAATAAAGAAAATAATAAGAAAGATACTAAAACAATAATATTGCTCAATTCATATTTCACAGTTTTAGGCCTCCCTGCTGTACACAACTGGGCCATTAGGCCAACGTAGGGCCCAGGCCTAGCCTATGGATCTTGCCCCACTTGATGTAGGCCAGCTTGCATCACAAATAATGCCAAATAAGACACATAGTGTTCGCTTGCTTGTCACTTGTTTTATAGGGTATAAGAGATGAGTGATATCTTGGACCAGGCCAAAGAATGAAGAATTAATTCTACCATGCACAACTTGGATAAAATAACGGAAGGGGGAAAAAGAAATGTCAAAGTCTCTGAGTCCCTAAATGTGTCATGCATAGGACAAAAATGACCCCATTACTCTCTAAACTAGGAAGGGCAGTATTGACTTGCGGTTGGCAGATCTTTATTGCAATTGGAGTATGACAAGACATCCCAAGGAAGCAAGCAGTGCCACGTCAACACCCAATTCAGTAATGTATTATTTATTATAAAGCTAAACATAATAAAATTATATAGTAATAATGTTGCAGTTATGGTTTATAAATTGTATCAATTGCATGGAAAGATAACATTAAAGCTAGATTATGTAGCATGCAAATATTAGAATAAAGATCCAAAAACAAAACTTATCCCAATGGATCTTTCTATTTTCTAAACGAAGTCATGAGGTGTACCATTCAAAAAAAATAAAAAAAGAAGTATTGAGGTGAAGAATGTGAATATGGCCACAAGTGTGAATCACCAATAAATTTTTTAAGGCCAGAGTAGCTTTGTTTCATTTTCTTCTTTTTTTCATTCTGTAGTTAGCCGACCCAACATAGTTGGTAGAAGGCTTTAATGATGATGGTGGGTAACATGACCAGAACCCATAAACTCATGGTTGCAATGATAAGCACCTTTCAACTGTGCAACAGGCTTTTTAATAAGAAGTGAGCTTAAAATCCTGGAAAGGAAAGTGATGGCAAAAATTGTAGGAAAATTCAAGCCATTCTAGTAAAGATGCCTCCAAACCATCAAAGGAGGGCCTTCTAATAAAGAACCACAAAAGAAAAGGAAAATCCTAGTAGAGTATGACTGGAGATATCAGAGGATGAAAAAAGAATTTAGAATTAAGGAAAAAAAAAAAAGGGTTCATGTTCTAAAATCCAAGGCATATGACACATCATCATCTTGGAGTTTCCCCGTATGGTTGAAGAAAGCTGTAAACGAATGGATATTGTCCTTGTCATCAAAGATAATCAAAATGTTTACGCATGAAAGAAACATGCAACACTTACTAACGAGAGAAGGTAACAACCACATATACCACAAATGCTAAAGTAAATCACCTTTAATTGGACTTCTAAAATTCAAAAGCTGCAAGATTGGATCCCCACAATCTAGGAGGAGGAAAGACTAAACCTTCCTTATAAAAGCAGTGCTTTTAGAAGCATTTGAGGCTTGTGCCCCGAGTTTGCATCAAGGTGAAGCATTCTCAAAATGTCGGGGGCTCTTAAAAGTGTCTGAGGCCTAATCCTTGTGGGGAAACATTCTCAAACTGCCATGGGGCTTAACTTTGCCTCCCACGCACATGGTCCACATGCTCAACAACCTGAAAAGACAAGCTTTAGATAACAGCTGAATTGTGGACATCCTCCAATATTTCACACATGCAATAAGAACAGTCAAGCACAATCTGAGCAATCTGAGCAGAAACCAAAATTAATAAAAGCAATCAGCCATTGGCAGTTCTGAATCCTACAAACAGTACAAATATACAATTATAAACATAGCAACCAAGATGGGTAAAAAAAAAGAAAAAGAAAAAGGTCAATTTTGATTGCATGAGGAAGCAGCAATTTGCCAAGAGAGGAATGAGAATATTTTACGATATAAAATGACTTCCTGTGACAAAAAAAAAAAAAAAAACGGAAAAGAGATAAAAAGCTCAATAGCCGCAAGACAATATAGTACCAGCAAGAGGCAAATTATGTTCACCACGTAACCTCACGACCTGTCACATCCATTGAAATCATAATTAGGGAAGAAACAATTAAAAAGAAAACAACCAGTCAAAACATAAATAGTTTCAGTCTTTCAGATATCGATTGACCATGATAACTGATGTCAACACAAATATTACAAACACGGGGAATTGCACCCAAACTCCACAAAATTCAAGCAGCAAAGAGCAATAACAAGTCCACATACCTTGCAAGGATTGACGTCACAAAGGCTCTCTAATCTAATCAACCAACCACAGCATTAAGCCGATACCCCACATTCCCATAGATCTTGTTAATGTCAATTATTACATTCTAAACAGGTCCTAGAAGCCGGACGAGACAGCCCTTCCTACATTCTAAAGCATGCAAGCGGTTAAACAGTTGGCTCAAAAGAAGTAACATTACAGTTGACTTCCCAAATTCTCGTACATCCTAAGGCCGCACGCAACCAAATTTTAAAAAGGCAATGGAAGTTTGAATTCAAGATCACCAACACAAACAAGAGTACAACAGCACAAAACACAACACCCCCACCAAAGAGGAAAGTCCGAATTCGAGGTCGATAGCCAATAGAATGAAGAATTGTACACAACACCCCCAACAAAGGGGACTTTTATTAACTATCGTAATTCAGTAGTTACCCAAGCTGAGAAAACATTTAGAAACCCAGCTCATCATACATTAGCAAACCTGATATTTTGCACATGAGATCATTCAAATAAGCGAAAACCACGTAAAAGAGAGAGATTCATAACTTAAAACGACGATTTTTTTTTCTTTTTTTTTTTTCGTTCTCTCCAAGGGGTTGTACATAGAGAAGGAGAAATGGGGTAGACAACAGGCCCTGATATAATCAAACAAAAACATTTAATTTAACATTTCATGAGTATTACTACTTTTCAGTTTCAACACCCAGACCATACAAGACACCTGCATATTTCTCAGTGGAGCCATTGAAGAAGGACTCCTTGAGCTTCCTGAACGTACAAGAAGTCAGCAAGCTATCCGAACCGGCCTGATGGCAGACCCCGACGCGCTCCACGTCCAGGAGCTCGGCGAGCTTGTTCAGGCCGCCGTGCAGGCTGTTGCAGAATTTCATCAAGTGCTTGATATCGTAGACGGTCGGAAAGTACATCTTGATGAGGTGGAAGAAGCCCGCCTGCGTGTCGGGCAGGCTCTGGCAAGTCAGCAGCTTCAGCAGGTATCCGAAATCGTACCCGCTGTGAAACGTGACCCACTGCACGTCCTCATTGAGCACGATCCCGGACGACATGAGGAGCTCGCCGAAGCGGTTCGCGTCGATCCCCCGCTGGCTGTTCTTCTCAAAATCGATCCCGCTCTGGCGGAGGAGCTCGATCGAATCGTTCGCAAAGACGTCGCTGCACACGTCAAACTCGCGGAAATTGAACTGCCAGATGCAGTACCGCTCCGTCCCGCAGGTCGGGAGGTTCCCGTCCTCGTCGGAGAAGGTCAGGCCGAGCTGAATCAGCTTCAGCATGTCCACGTTCGCCTTCAAGGTCTGGTAGTTGTAGTCGGAGGAGGTCTTGAAGCAGCCGACCGGGCGGAGCACGGTGCCGGGGAACTCCGTGTCCATCGCGACGTACGGATACTCGTCCACGATCTCCCGAATTAGGTCGAATTCAGCCTCCAGGTTATCGTTCCAGACCTCCCGGATGTGGATCGATTCGTCGCCTTTTGGGATGTTCGTCATCTCCGCTAGGATATCCTTCAAAAACCCTAACTTTCACCAGGAATCGAGCATGCGCCAGCGAATCGGGCCGGAACCCTAACAGATCTCCCGGAAACCAGATCGGAACCCTAGAAATGGACGGATCTGGGCCAGCAAGCGACGGAATCAGCGCCGGCGAGGAGAGATCTCAGATCTGGGATCTCACCTTGTTCGACCGAGATCTGGAGCGCGCAAGATCGGATCTTTCTAGGGTTAGGGTTTGCTATGCGCGCTTTTAGGGCGGCGAAGAAGAAGAAGAAGAAGAAGAAGAAAAAGAAGAGAGAGAAAGCGGTAGAGAGAGAGAGAGAGCTTGGAATCGGTCTTTTCTGCCCTTCCCTGCGAGCAAATGATGGCAATAAGAAGAGGCTAAAAAGACGAGAAAAAGGCATCGGGAAGGAGATTAGAGTGGGGTGGGGAATTCGTGTGCGTCTTCCATTGTTTTAAGACTGCGAGGCGGCCTCGTGTTGAAGCCGCTTTGGGTCAAGGGCACCGGATAAATGGGGGAACAGGACTCACCCGCTAATTTTGTTGGGTTAGGTCGGTGGGAAGCGAAATTGGGGCTGGTCAAAATTGAACCGGGAGTGCAAGACCATAAAAAACTTACCCAAGTCTGACCTTCTAATTGACCCAATTCTGATTTTTGCAGTGGATTTGAGTTTGAAATTTATTAAAATGGGTTATTCTAATGAATTGACCTGTTGTGATGAAGCTTCTCGCATGGAAGACACACATGTGAGTGGGCAGGTGGTCGTGAAATTTCGAGAGGGAAATGATGGTCTGTGGGATATGCCAAATCGTGGTCCATACTATTCTTCATCCTCCCATTGTGTGAAGAAAGTTCAACGATAAAAGGAAAGGCTTGTCCGCTGCGACTTCTTTTGGAGAGGGAAATCAGTGATATATAGAGAGGTTGACCTTTTCAGCCATGGATCAAGGCTTTCTTTAACTTGAAGAGAAGAATCTAATGTTAAAATTGGGTGAGATAGGACCCACTATGGATGATGATATTGATACAATCACAAAGGTTTTGCTAAAAAGAAAATAAAAAAAAAATAGAGGTATGTATGAAAGTGCTAAAATATTTAGGGTTCTGAAAATTAGACACTTTTGTGCAATACTCAGATTAGCACCGTAACAATCTTGCTTTCTAGTAAGGTCTTGAAAATGCCATTGTTAAGCATTGTCTTAAATCACATTTTCTACTAATAAGACAAAAATATTTGATTTATCAAGCGGGTTTGGAGATATTTTAACCATTGTCAGCTTGTTACGCTTTTGTATCACATGTCTAGGTGAAATGTCCTAAGTATGACACGCATTGCTTTTTGCTATGAACTCGTCACGCACTAGGCACTATCAGCTTTAGAAAAATGCACTAGCCAACTAAAAACATCAACTTTGCATGTTCATTGAACCCGTGGTTAATTACTTGCTATAAGGATTTTTGCATTAGTTAATTTATGGGTTGGACAAAATTTAAGTCCACATGGGTTATATTTTATATTTCGTATAGTTTAGACTGGAATTTAGATCGCTAGAAGAACTAAAAAGAAGAAAATTAAAGTAGAGAATTTTGGATTGCCCGATCGATCACTCATTCACCTGATCAATCGAATTGGAGGCAGAGGAGATATCCAATTGATCAGATGGCAGAAAGTTGCCCACCGACTTGCACAGATTTGTTTCAAATTTTGGTTAGGGTTGCCTGTTTTATTCTTACTTTGACTCTAATCCTAAGACAAATATGGGGTATAAAAAGGGTGTTTCTATCAACCCTAAATGATATACACATAGATCTCATTATTCTAAGTTGAAAATAATCATTGAAGATCATCATTCCTTTCTAGAGCTTGCATTGGAGAGAGTTGCTGAAATTTTGAATTCTACAGTTTTGTTACTCTACTTCCTTGTAAGAGATTGATCATCTTAAGGATTCAAGGTGTTTAGATTAAGCACGAAGAGCAGGGCATTCAAAGTCAGTAGTGTTATAGATTCTTGTAAGTAGAACTACATCATATGGTTGAGGGACTGACTGTGTAAAGTTGTGAGTATATCTTGTAGCTGCTTGAAAATAGTGCATGATTAGTTTGGCGTGACTCATGGTTTTTTCCCATATGGGTTTCCACATAAAAATCTAAATGTCTTCTTGTATGGTCAATTGCATTTTACTTTCAAATTTATTTATTCTATTACATATTGTTTGGCTTATAATATAGAAATTCGAGACCCTATAAAACTTTCAATTAATATCAAAGGAGGTTATACTAATCTACATTGTTAGATCCTTTGAGATTTATCAAATGGAATTCAACTGGAAAGATACATCTACCACCAAGCCTCCTTGTTTGGATGAAGTCAGTAATTATGTATACTAGAATGTCAAAATGATTGAGTTTTTTAGATTCATTGATGAAGATGTCTGGTGTATTATTCTTGAAGTCTACACTTTACCCAAAGTTGTTATTGATTATCTAGTGAAAAACCATTTGAAAAGTGGACCAAAGTGGAAAAATATGTTTGTAATTGCAATAATAAGGCTATTAATTCATAGTATAATGGAGTATCCCCATCTGAACTTTGTAGTATCTGCACTTGTTTAATGCAAAAAAAAGAATAGGACATCTTGCAAAGAGTTCACGAGAGAATTGAATTGGCTAAAGGAACTAAGTTGCAAAACCTTCCTACTACCTTTGAAACTCTTAAAATGATTGATAATGAAAACCTTGATGACTTTTATACCAAGCTAAGTAACATTATGAATTCATACTTCAATGTAGGGGAACCAATTCCTGAAGATAGGATCGTTAGAAAAATTCTCCGATCTTTCCCAGCCAGCTTTTATTCCAAGGTGGTGGCAATCCCTGAAAACTATAAGATAAGGTTTATTAAGGTTGATGATTTGGTAAGAAATCTTCAAACTTTTGAGGTAAATTTCATTACTAATCAGAATGTTAAGTCAAAATGAATTGCCTTAAAAGCTACCAAATAATCTATCAAGGCTGCTAAAAAAGTGATTCAAATTTAGATTTTGAGAATATTGATCCTCCAGTGACTACTTAGTTAATGACACAATTTCATGTGATTTATGAAGATGAAGAACACTAACTTCAAAGTACCAAAATATTTTTTGAATAAGTCTTTTAAAGGTGTTAAGTGCTATAAGTGTAAAGGCTATGGACATGTTCCCAATGATTGTGGAAAAAAAAAAAAGGTGTCCAAAAAGGCATTCTAATAAGAAAAATGAATTGACCTAGGATGATGACTCCTCTAAAGATGAGAATAAAAGGGAAAAAGAACCTAAGGTGAAATGTCCTGTTGTAATGGCGATGACAAATTCTATGTCTTCTCTTGCCTCCTCTAAAGTTGATTTTAATGATGAAATTATTGAGTTAGAGGAAGAATCGGATTGGAATGAAGATTATCAAATTTTGTTTCACAAATTTGTGAAGATGGGTAAAATGAATTAGAAGGTTGTAATCAGTTGGCAAGTTGTAGAATAACAGATTACTTCACTAAAGGCTGAATTGGCTGGAGCTTATAATAAGGTCAAACTTTTTGACAATCAGAAAAATGATTTGGCTAACAAGTTGACCATTGTATAATGAAAATATAAGTTGCCGATTGTTGATCATAAGACTTCTACTCAAGTGATAGAAGAATTGAAGAAAAAGCTTTACACTCGTCAAACTGAGAATGTTGGCTTGAAAGGCAGGTTGTAGGTAAAACTTTCAGAGCTAAATACTTCCAAGGAATTACTTGACAAGATAAATACTGATTCTGTAACTCGTAATGACATTTTATGCAATCAGAAATGGGCTAATGACAAATGCGGTATTGGTTGTGACTAAGGTGCATACACTTCAAAGGCTAAGGGTAAAATTGTGTATGTTTGAAGTTTTCTTTTAAAATATTTTACACTAATTGCTCCACATATTGCTAGGACAAATCCTATGAGGAGTAGTGCAAAGAAGAATAATTAGTCAAAAGCTGCACTCACATATCTTTATTGTGGAATTAAAAGACTTATTTGACTCTATTATAATAAGTTGAAAGCTTTACCAGATGGATTTTCTAAACAGTTGAGACGTGAAAATATCCGAAAAATACATATTGTTCTCCTTTTGTCAAAGGTAGGCACAACCACCCTCTGTGCATACGTTAAATTGCCTTATTGTCCCCAATGCCTCTTCAAAACAACCACACTTATCCTCCTCCCATCAAATGTACTTTAACAAAAATACCCCCCATTTCTCATTGAAATCTCCAAGTCCACCACTCTTATAGAGAATCTAGGGTTTTTGGCCTATTTAGGGTTTTACATCTTCTCTGATAGAAAATGCGTAATCTGCAATTGATTAAATAAAGCTACATAAAAAAAAAGACAAGCATACAAAAGCACAAAAAGTACACACGAAATTTATATTATTCAGTGATGTGCCTACATCTATGGCAAAAAAAAAAAAAAACTCTGCTTTTTAACTTTCTTTTTTGTTTAAATATGAGTTTATAAGTTACATTATATATATATTTTAATTTTTAAAATTTTTTTTATTTAAATATAAATTTATATGTTACAGTATATATATATATATATTTCTTCCTTAGTACCTAAAAAAGCACTATGCTAAGGCTAATGTATCCTAACCAAAACTCGGTCCAGGACTGACCTCCCCAATCTGAAGACATTAAAAAAAATTAAAAAAAAATCAGATTTTTTAGTTAGGGTTTTGAGCTTATTAGGGCTTGAATCCATGCTTTCTTCTTTCTATTTTGCTGGGGTTTTGTTCTTTTAGGGTTTTGCATCTAGGGTTTCTTCTTCTTCTTCTTCCTTGCAGCCATGGAGATTGCGAAGCAGGCGAAAGAAGCCCCGAGGATGAAGAAGAAGAGGAAGAAGCAGACCCCGGAGACGGAATTCCGATTCGCCATTGACACCTGCTCAAAGAACAACGACCTCTCGACCGCTCTCTCCCTCTACGAGAAAGCCGTCTCCGAGAACCTGCATCTCAACCAGTACCACTTCAACACCCTCCTCTACCTCTGCTCCAACTCCCTCCACGCACAATCCGCCATCGACAGCGGCTTCCGCATCTTCAACCGCATGCTCGCCAGCAAGATCACGCCCACGGAGGCGACAATCACTGCCGCCGCCCGCCTCGCGGCGGCAAAATGCGATGGCAATCTCGCATTTGAATTGGTTAAGAAGGCGATAGGCGAGCACAGGATTTTGCCGAGATTGCGATCATACGGCCCTGCGTTGTTCGAATTTTGCCGGGAAGTGGACGCGGAGAAGGCGTATGAGGTCGAGGACCACATGGTTTCGATGGGGATCTTTCCGGAGGAGCAGGAGATTGCGGCGCTTTTGAGGGTTAGCTCGGATGCTAGGAGAGAAGAGAGGGTGTATATGTATTTGCACAAGCTTAGAAATGCGGTGAAGTGCGTCTCGGAATCGACTGCAGAAGCAATTGAGGGTTGGTTTCGCAGTGGATCGGCTTCGGAGGTGGGGAGCTTGAATTGGGATGCGGGGCTGGTGAAAGATGCGATTTTGAGGAATGGAGGAGGTTGGCATGGGCAGGGGTGGCTGGGGAAGGGGAAGTGGGAGGTGCAGCGAGGGAGCGTTGGGTTGGAGGGGAGTTGTGGATGTTGTGGAGAGCGGTTGGTTTGCATTGATGTTGATCGGGCGGAGACTGAGAAGTTTGCCGAATCGATATCTTCGCTGGCGATGGAAAGGGAGGCCAAAGCAAATTTTGGGGAGTTCAAGGTTTTTTCTCCCTTTCTGATAGTTTTCAGGATTGAAACTATATTTGGCTTGGTTTTCGTGTCAGCATTTTCATTCTTTTCCATGACATTTTGTACAGATGTTATTCAGTAATTCAGATGATTCATATGGTGGGCCTCAATGTGGATGGTGGCGGCAATGTGATCTCCAACTGGATGATCCTCGTAATCCAATTTTTGACCTGTGGATCTCCTGTCAATCAAATATAGTTCATAGTCTTTATGCGTTAGGGTAGGGTGAAATCTTTGCTTTGTCACCTATATTTGGTGAGACGCATTAGAGGAATAATTTTGATCTGGAAAAGATGGGCTTGATGACTGAATTTAAGCCAAGCATTGACCGATGGGCAATATCTCGTTCTTATATTGTTTGAATTTATATATTCACCTATCCAATTGAAAGAGACTTGCCTGAGTACTGTCTGGGCTTCCAAGTTTAAGTCTTATGAAAGCTATGAACTTGTCTTATCTGGTTATTGTGAAACCCACTTTGTTTGATTGTAAGAAAATACTTCCCAATTTTGAACCATGGGGTTGTTTAGAACCGGAGATGCTCAGGGAGCTCATCAGTCACGTAGTCTTTGAGAGGCTGAATGCCTGACATACAACTAGGAAAGCTTGGTTAGGACCTAAATACTAGTTATTCAGTAGCTGTTTGTTTTCTTTAAGTACTGGCATCGGTCTTATTTGATAATTTGATCACTCAGTTATAACTCTTGAGCTCTAAAACTTTGGTTCTTCCTTAATCTTGCCACTCTTAGCAATAAGCAAAGTCAAATTGAACATTGGCATTTAAATGCCTTTTCTTTTCATCTATTTCTTGAAGTGCGAGACCTCTTATAATTTAATGCACCATTCTTGAATCATTTCATCTGTAGGATCATAGCTAATTACTGATCTATTTACTCTGCTGGGTTGAGTCACATAGATTATCATAAGTGTTTTCTTGATATTTTGACCTGAGGAACTTCTTTCACAAGCTTTTCTGAAGTAATTATCTGTATTTTTAAATTTTTTTATTCTTTTTAAGTTTCTCAATAGTATTTCAGTATTCAGAATAAGTCTAATGCAAATTGTTGAAAAAATCGGATTGAATGTAAAAATGATACTTCTTGCCAGTGGCTTGGCAGTCATGCTTATAATGGCACTTTTGGTTTTGGAACAATAGTTCTGTAATATAATCTATATCTGACTGTTCTTGTTCCCAGACCATTCATCTCTTAATTCTCAAGGAAAAAAAATGAAGCATTTTTTATGTAGGCCCTACGGTTAGGGCTTGTGTAGAGTGCCGAAGCATGTGTCTGAGGACGCTTCGAATTGTCTTCAACAAGACTTCAACAAAGTAGGACGCACCTCCAGGATAAAAATCCACAAATCTATTAATCAATCAAAGTCCCTGAATAATTCTTCATTACAATGCCATATAAATAAGAAAGGATAACTTGAGCCTAAGAAACCTAATTAAACTAGGCAACTAAATAATATAGGAAACTAAATCCTAATCACAACTAATCAAATAAGATAAGCAAACCCATGATATATAATTACTTAAATAAAACCCTAAACTAATTGGGCCCTACACACATGCCATGGAGGTCAATATTGCATCAAATTTTCTTGTTGATCATGGATTACCATTGTTGATCATATTCTGTGATTAGGAATGGCTGGATAATCACGGTGAGTTCGAAGCTGTTGTGGATGGAGCAAACATTGGATTTTATCAACAAAACTTTGCTGATGGTGGATTCAGCCTTTCTCAGGTGTGTACAATCTGGTTGGGCTTTAGTCATAGTTGTGTTATTCTTTTCTCAAGTGCACCACTTTATAAGATTGATCATATCAGCATCCCTCCATTTATGCTTTCCATTTTCCATGAAACTGGTTTAGTGCAGCTTGATATTGTTGTTAAAGAACTATACAATAGAAGCAAAAAGAAATGGCCACTTGTTATACTGCATAAAAAGCGCGTTCGGGAACTTATGGAAAACTCTTCCAGTCAGGAGCTCCTTGAGGAATGGAGAGCTAACAATGCATTGTACACAACACCTTACGGGTCCAATGATGATTGGTATGAATTTTATGAGGCTTTCTTCTAGTGACATGTCACTGATTTTAAGTATTGGATCTTTAAAATGCCTAATTCTCTGCAATGCTCTCACATTTCTGCTCCTCAAATTTTTTTACTATCCTATGCATTATGACTTTGTTGTCCATGCTCAATGTTTGTAATAGTTAGGCACATGCTCGAAAACATGTCTTGCTGTTAGATATGTAAGTGAGAGGCCTGAGTTATAGCCATGTGCCAATGGTCAAAGATGTTTGTTCAGAAATTGGTGTAAAAAGTTATTCTGAAAAAATGGTATTGGTTCTAGAATTGAGCATTTTAGTAATATCTTCCCACTTTCTTGTGCTTGCTGGCACTGTCCGATGGTCGCAAGAGGATTTCTATGTGATGATTTAAGATAATCAAATTACCGAACACTTGGAGCGGCATTGCCAAGCATGCACTATGGATTGAATGAACCTTGTTTCTACTCATAAACATATTAGGAGCTATGTTGCCCAGATACGGCAGGGGCACTGATTTTCCACATAAAAACTAAGTATTGGTATATGTTGCCCATGTTGAAGTATCTGTGCATCATAGAGTAGGAGCCATTGGTCTTGACATCCATTTATAAATGATTTTGTTATTGTCATTTTTCTCATATTTCTTTATGTGTGATTTCATTATTGTCATTTTTCTCTTGTTTCTTATGTGTGTGTGTGTGTGTGTGTTTTTTTTTCTCTTTCAATAAATTCAAAATTGTTCTATGAATTTTGGTTGTATTTCAGGTATTGGCTCTATGCGGCAGTTAAACTTAAGTGTTTGCTTGTGACAAATGATGAGATGAGAGATCACATTTTTGAACTCTTAGGCAGAAACTTCTTTTTGAAGTGGAAGGAACGTCATCAAGTATGTCATTTGAACTACTGATATCATTTGCTTAAAGAATACTTCTGCTGTGATTTCTTTTGGCAGTTATTGTTACACTTATGCTTTGTTCATTATAAATGGGCCATAATAACAAATTTTGTAGTGGACTATTGTTACAAAAGCAAAAGAATACTACTGGTCTCCTGGATTTAATATTCTTTTTTTTCAAAATTTTCAATGAATCTTTTCAATTTTGTGCATAAAACACTAACTAGCCTATCATCATCTTGGTTGGTCAGATTGAGTTGATTCATCTGTGCTGCAATGTAATCTCTGTTGTTTTTTTTTTTTTTTTGAATGGCATGCCCTAATCCAATCTACATGTTCACGGGCGTTGGCATTCAATGTGAAGCTTATGTATTGTCCTCTAGGAAGCACATGTACCGGTGCGGGTATGGTACGGGTACGCCGGTACGGCAAAATCCTTAAAAAATAGGGTACGGGTACGGCTGGGGTACGTCCATTAAAAATTATATTTTTTAAAATTTTAATAATACAATAAACTAGTAATTAAAATTTTAAAATAAATTAAAACTCTTACATGAAACAAGCCAACAAATTAGTTAATATCATTATAAACTACAAAGTTAACATACAAACTATCGAGTTTAATGTCTATCATTACAACAAAAGTCAAGAGCCATGTAAACACCAAGATTACAACAAAAACAATAAAACAAAGCATTGAAAACAAAGTCATCCATCAACTTGAGCTGCATCGCCTTCATCATCAACTAATCTAGCTTCCATGTCAGGCTCATCAAGTGAAAGATCTGCAACTTCAAGTAAACCAGCACCCTCTAATGAATCAAATGTATCTCCACTAATGTCCCAGAGCTTGGTCTCTCCTTCCATGTATTGTCGACTCCTCCTTGATAGGAGATGAATATTGTTATGCACAAAGACCAAGTCTTCATAACGGTTTGGTGTCATTTTGTTCCTTCTAATGGAGTGAATGAAAGAGTAGGTGCTCCAATTCCTTTCACAACATGATGAGGAACATGGCTGACTAAGTAATTTGAATGCTAAAGATTGGAGAGTTGGTGCAGAAGACCCATGTGCATACCACCAAATAATTGGTTCCATTACTCCTCTATTAAATTTTGAATCAAATTCCCCAAAACTTTCCAAACAACCTGAAAACTTGGCATATTCTGTTGTAACAATCCTTCTATCCTCCAGCTCTGGAAAGAATTTCTTGAGGCATATTGTTCTCATATTTGAGATCTCTTCATCCTTGTGGGGAGGAACACGATTGGGATTTTCATTAAGCCATGTTGCACTATAATACCTAAATTATAGAAAGATGAAAATATAAGTAAATTATGAATTTTATATCATATTCAAAGAAATAACCAAATACAAAAAGTATTGGGTTGTATGTACCTAGGATTCAATGAATGTGCAAGGCAATGAAGTGGTGTGCTACTTTTAGTCCACCTTTCAACAAGTATTTGGTGCACTACAGAATAAAAATTGGACTCCTCATTTTTCAGCTTCCCTTCATGCCTATAAATGGCTGCCCTCACCTTTTCAATCATTGTATCCCACATCTCATAAACCAAGTGCAAACATGGCCTATTAGTATCACAAACTCTAATCATCTCATAGATAGGCAATGTGAAAGATAATATGTAAGCTATCTTATCCCAAAAGATGTCACTCAACACATTGTCCTTCACAAATGTTGCCTTACCAACATCATCATCCTTATAACGATTCCATTTATCACTAATAACCATTGTCTGAAGGCCACGCTTGAGAAGATTGAACCTTTTTAGCATAACAGCAGATGCAAAGCGTGTCTCTGCTACAGTAAGCAACTTCATAGGCACAAAGTCATTAAAAATTGACAATCTCATAGAATGGTTCACAATAAAATTTTTTATGAACATCACATCATCAACAACATGAGTAATCCAATGGCATTCATCATAAGCATAGGCAGCAACTCCAGTTTGCTTTGCAGAACAAATATTCTTAAGAGCAAGATTAAGGGTGTGAACTACACATGGTGTTTAAAAAATATGCGAGTATTTACCCTCAATGATTGCTCCAGCTGAACTACAAACAGGAGCATTATCAGTGATTACTTGAACCACATTTTGAGGTCCAACATTATCAATTACTTGACACATTAATTGGGCAATATAGTGCTTGTCCTTGAACTCACCCTCACAATTAACCGCTTTCTCCATCCTCCGAAGCTCCCATAAAATTGATAAGAGGCCTTCTTTGGGCATTAGTCCATCCATCAGAAACAATACTTACCCCCTTCTCCTTCCATGATTGTTTCAAAGACTCCAACAATCTTTCAACATTTGCCCTTTCTCTTTTAAGTAGTGAAGTCCTTAACAAATTATAACCGGGAGGTACATACCCAACAATTTGATTTTCTGCAGCAAACTGAAAAGCTTCTACAAAATACGGATTCCGAGCCAAATGAAAAGGCAATCCACCGGAGTAGAACATACGAGCAATCAAAGAATGCAAATGTTCCCTAGCACCTTGATTGAATGCCTTCTCCAAGGCAGTACTTCCAATGGCCTTTCTTTTTTTTGGCTCATTCCCTTCCAATCTAAACCCTTCACTTCCACTTCCAACATCCATTGTATTTGCCATCCTACTACTAATAGGATAAGAGGAAGGTAGTAAAGGAACATTTTTGGGTTTAGCCATCTTCTTCCAGTTTTCAGCTTCTTCACTTTCCCTTTTCATTTGAAGAAGAGCATCACCCTTCACATTAATGCAACATCTGATTCCCTGTCCTTTTATTTGCAACAAATGTGCTTTGACCCTATAGTATGACCCTTGAAAATCACCATTACAATAATTGCATTGCCATTTTGCATTCGCACTTCCTCCTCCCCTTCTTTCTAATATGGTTACGTAATTCCAAAGAGGATCCACAAGTTCATCAGTGCCACTTGCACTTACACTTGCACCAGTAGAACCCATACTACTTGATGAACTCATTTTTATCCTACAACAATCAATAAATAATCAAACAGCCAAACATTTAAAAAACAACCAATATACTTAACAAATGGAAAGGACAACAGCAACAGCAAACGACAGAGTAACGGCAATGGCAGAAAAAAAAAAATAGCAACAGCAACAGCTATGGCAAACGGCAGAGCAGAAAAAAAAAACAACAGAGCAGGAAAAAAAAAAGAAAAGAAAATTAAGCAGCAGACATATAGAGCAAAAAAAAAAAAAGAAATAAAATATAGCAGCAAAGTAACAGCAGAGCCAAGCATATAAAAAAAAACAGCAAATGCAAAGCAGCGGAGCAGAGAAGAAAAAATAAAAAAGAAGAAAATACAACAATAAAGCAATAGCCGAGCATAGCAAAGCATTGAAAAAAAAAAAGGAAACGAAGAGCAGCAAGGCATCATGAGAGAAAAAAATTCAACAGCAGAAGCACCCATCAGCAGAGCAAGGGAAAAAAATTATAGCAGCAGAGCAACAACCATTAGGGAAGAAAAAATTAATAACAGCATGAGTTCACAGCAGAACAGAGCATTTAAAAGAAAGAAGCAGCACAAATGCAAAGCAGAACAAATGCAAAGCAGCAGAACAACATGCAAATCAGAACAGCAGCAGAACAAATGCAAAGCAGAACAGCAGCAGAACAAATGCAAAGCAGAAGCAGCAAAGCCACAACATCGGGCACAGCAACAGAGCAGGGTAAAGAAAAAAAAAAAAGAAAAAAAGAAAGGAAGAGGACCTGCGGTTGTGCAGTAGCCGACGTGCAATAGCCGACGTGCAGCAGCAGACGCGGCGGAAGTGGATGCAGCAGGTACGTTGGTTGCTTCTCCTCCTCCTCCTCCTCCTCTTTCCTCTCCTCCTCTTCTACGTTTTTTTTTTCCCCCGAGCCTCTCCTGTTTTTTTTTTTTTCTATTTTCAGATAAGCCTCCCCTTCGATGATGAATGCCTCTTCTTCTTCTTCTTCTTCTTCTTCTTCTTCTGCTGCTGCTGCTTCTTCTGCTGCTTCGTATGCTGCTTCGTCTTCTGCTTCGGCTTCTATTGCTGCTGCTTCTTCTTCTGCTCCTTCTGCTGCTGCGGCCTCTGCTGCGGCCTCTGCTGCTTCTTCTTCTGCTTCTTCTTCTTCTTCTTCTTCTTCTTCCTATCGATCGTTTCTCCCACTCGTTTCTCCCGCTCAATCCTTCGTTTCCTCCTCTGCTTGTCGAGCGATTAGGGATTTGCAGCTCTTTCCCCTTTCTAACTTTTTATATAAAATGCGATTTACATTTTGCCCCCTCCAGTATTCTTTTCTTTTAAAAAACATATAAAACATTTAAATATGGGGATATTTTAATGGGTACGTACCCGGTACGTACCGGATACGTACCCATTCAGTCAACACCATACCCGGTACGTATTGACTGTACCGGGTACGTATTTTGCCGTACTCGTACCCGTACCCGTACCGGGTACGTACCCGGTACGTGTACGCCTATTTTTTTGGAGTACCCGTGCTCCCTTGATTGTCCTTCATTTTTCTTCACCAATGAGGATATATATGTATATGTAAATGTGTAAGTCGTACAAAGATAGAATATATGGACTGCAACTTTAGTGGGCAACAAAGAGCTGAAACTACTATGCGAATTGAAGTGTAGGAGATACCACATTCCATTACCTTGCCTTGATAATTAACAATGATGGGGAGATTGATGAAGATGTCGAATATAGGATAAAAGTGGGATGGTTGAAGTGGAGACTTGCTTTAGGAGTGGTTTATGATAGATGAATACTAATAAGATTGAAGAAAAAACTTTATAGGACAGTGATTAGACCATGACTTATGGGGTAGAATGTTGGGCAATCAAGATGCAACATACACAAAAAATTGATGTAGCAAAGATTATAATGTCGAGGTCTGGGAATGATAAAATTAGGAATGAGCCTTTTTGATAGCATTTAGGGATAGTGTTAATGTGGGATAAAATTAGAGAAACCTGTTTAAGATGGTTTGGGGATGTTGAAACATAGGTGGCGATGGTAAGGAAAAGTTTGGCCGTGTGGGTTGATGGCCCACGACGGGGAAGTGTAGGCTGAAGAGGATGTTGATGGAGCTAGTAAAAATAGATATAAAAAAGTGCAACTTATCTAAGGATTTGACTCAAGGTAGATTGGAATAGAAAAACAAAATTCATATAGCTAACCCCAACATAGTTGGGACAAGGCTTTAAATTTTAGTGATGTATATAATATGTATATGTTTCCCTTAGAAGAGACCTAACCTTAGAAGTATAAATCGTGCCATGCCGCCCTTGACACGGGAGTTAATGGACTGCTGCATGGTAGACGTGACATTGCCCATAAAGCTATACCGTGCTGGGCCACACCTCCTAGGTCCAGGGCACGGCACAACACGGCTTGCCTAGGAGGCACGACCTACTTGACCTGTAACGGCCGGCACGACCGAACATTACATTGTTTAATTTGACCATTTTGCCGCTCTAATAACTAACAAACATCTAGGCTATGTGTTTTGACCATTTTACCCCCCAACAGCCATAACATTTAGATTTTAGGCATTTTCGGTCATTTTAACATTTCAAAAATCTATAAAAACCCAGCTCTCCTCTCATTTCTCACCACTTCTCTTCCAAAGCTCTCTCTTACTTTTCATCTCTCTCTAACCCTCTCGAAATCTCTCTATTCATATTTGTAAGAAGTTTTTAGGGGACTAAAGATCAAGTCATTAAGAGACAAGATTAAGGGGCCTTAAAAAAATTTAGGTATTTATTTTATTTCAATTTTGGATTTCATATTCTTTATATATTATATTAACTCTCATCTCCTCCCCTTTCTTATATTAAATACTACAGAAAGTTCTATTACTATGTATATATCTTTTTTTTCATTTTTTTTAATATGGCTGGATGATACCCCAATGAAGAATTTCCTTTTAATGTATGGGAAGAAGAGCATGATGTAAGGAAAGAAACACAACCCCAAGTAGAGACTCAAACTACCCATATATCTAAGAGACCTCGAACTTCTATAGTTTAGTAACCATGTAATTATGTATTTGTTAAAGATAAAAATGGAAAAGAAGTAGAAAAGGCTTAATGTAAATATTGTGTTTAACTTTATAGTTGTGATTCAACTGGCGGTGTTAGCCATTTGAAAAGGCATAAGGACACCTGTGAACCCAATCTTATTGAGTCCTAAGGTCCTTGAGGGGGGTTAGGGGTAGATACCCAACTTTCAACTAGTGGTAGTATTTTAGGAGTTTTTGCTTATAGTGCCATTAATGCTAGATAATTACCTGTAAAAATGATTGTACAAGTTGAATTACCTTTTGCTTTTGCTAAAAACGAAGTTTTTGAAAAATACATCCAGAATACCCTAAATCCACAATTTAAAAAGATTTCTAGAAATACTGCTACGAATGATGCTATTAAATTATGGAAAAGTGAAAAAGAAAATATAAGAAATTACTTAATAAATAGTTCTGGTAGAATAGCTATAACTACATATTTATGGAAATCTAGAGGTGGTGATAGCTTTCTTTCTATCACTGTCCATAAAATAGATGAAAAATGGGTTATGAATAAATGATTTATTACTTTTTCTAAACTTGAATGGCTACACAGTGGCCAAAGAATACGATCTCTTATATCAGAAAAACTTCAAAATATAATATTTTGGACAAAGTTTATTTGTAATGTTAGATAATGCATCCAATAATACTGTAGCTATTGACCTAATGAGAACTATGATGCCACTTTCGAATTTAATTGATGATTCTATTTTTCAAAATAGATGTATATTTCACATCTTAAATCTCATAGCCAAAGTTGGTTTAAAACATATTGAAATTATAACAGAAAAAATTAAAGATATTGTTAGATTTAATTTTTCCTCCACACCTAGAAGACAATTATATTCCTCAGTATATGTGAGACATGGTATAACACCTTTAAAAATAAATACAGATGTTGAACATAGATGGAATTCTATGTATGATTTGTTAAATAAAGCTATTTGTAGAAAAGATATACTTAATGAATCCTTTTGCTTTTCACGCTTTAGCAAAGAAACTGCTCAGGGAAAGTTAGTTTTCATTTGATTTGTGGTGTGAAGTGTTTGTGACTTCACTCTTTAGGAAAGAGGCAAATCTATTGAATGAAGATGCAACTTTTTTATGCATTGTTAGAGAGATGAAGAGTAAATTTTATAATGGCGTGAGTCACTTTCAGGGCGGGATGGATGAGGTTAGCATCAGATTGGGTAGTGATTGTAAAATCTTCCTAGACTCTTCCCCCACACGTATATTTTGATTGTCACTTTGATTAATGGGGCATTTTTACTAGAAGATCTTGGTTATGTGGACCTAAATGCGGGCAACGGGGAAACAAGGAAAAGCAAAAATATATTGTAGAGGTGCTTATTCTAAGAGGGATGTGTGGATTCTCACAATAAGGATATAATTTCAAATAATCACATAAGAGGAAACTTATGTGCTCGAATGAAGAGAAAATAATGAAAGTGCCATTTGAATTAGTATGAGCATGGATACAGAACACCAGAGAAAACTCCATCAAAAATGTATTGTAGGGTTACATGTTCAAGGAATTGGGCATGGGTTGAACTAATGAGAACCGGAAAGTAGTAATGAAGACATGATGAGTTGTGGAGTCACTGAAAAGTGAAAACATGGCTGCAAATAGGTTTGAGTGAAAAAAGGTTGAATGACAAATCCCATGCCAAATCAATGGGATAAGGCTTCAATGGTGACTAGTCCTCTCCCCAAATGACTGCGAGAGCTGGCAATATCACACATGGGTTCTTTTGTTGTTGTTGTTGTTGTTTTTTTTTTTTTCCGTAATGTGGATAGAAATAAATTATTTGGAGTAAAGTAATGATATGTATCCTTGTCATGAGGATATGTATCGTCCTTGGCCCTTAAGTAGGGTCTTTTTCAGTAATTAATAATTTTAATTTAATGGGCCCTGTGTGGCTGAATATGCGTACAAAATATCTATCCAAATGATGTTCATATATATCAAATTGGTGTATAATTGTTGATTACTGGTGGAGATTGTTTTTGATAATGATGGCAGTTTAATTTCATTAAAAAAACTTAATAATATTGGCCATTGCGAACACAACTATGAAACAATATTTCTTTTTTATTTTTATTTTGAATGTTCAAGAGAACTGTGTGTTGATCTGGAGATGGGAACTTGACAGGTGGGGGAAATGGTCCTACTTCTTTAGGCCTAATTTGAGTAGAAAGCATGAGTTGCTTCAACAACATTAATGTCATTCGTATAGATGGAAGTTGATAATGAAAGATAATGGGCAAAGTCGTGGCCACTTTTGCATGTGGTCGAAGTCACTTCCTCATAGGAGAGGACACGGAACTATTGACAACCAAAGTGGAAATTGTGATGGCCCCTTGACATTTCTATATATTTTTCATTGAACCTTCACTCTTTAGATTAATCCGCTTTCTTTTGTCTGTTCCAGTTGTAGATATCGATTCTAGGCCCTTGCGAATGGTTGGTTTTTGCATACTTCAATAAAAGGTTAGACTTTGATATAGTCCATCCATATTGGAACCCAGAAGTGAAGGTAATTTGAAGGTTTCTCTTACGGAGATGATACCATTTGTCATGTTGCCTATGATAAAATAACTTATGAATGGAGAATAAGTGTTAGAGTACCTATATACCAACTATCATGAGATTAAACTTATGAATCATACTATAAAGCTAGGGGAGCGAGTAATGGAGTGGACACTTAGACAAAAGACCAATTTATTTGAAAATCAACTTGGTTTTATGCCAGGGAGGTCCATTGTGGATGCAATCTCACTCAGGCAATTAATGGAAAAATATCGAGTGAAAAGAAAAAATCTACATATGGTCTTTATCAATCTAGAAAAAGCTTGTTAGAGAGTATTTGGAGATTTAATTTTGTGGGTGTTAAACCAAAAGGAATGTTCCAAGAGATTATATGGAAATTATTAAAAATATGTATGAAGGAGTTGGTTTGCATTATGGGTTAGCAGTAAACTTGTCTCCTTGGATGGATTATGCATTAGTTTGCTGACTTGCCCAACTCAACATGATATTGGCTGCTTTGGCCCACGTACATGCGCGAGGACTTCCTAGGTGGTCACCCATCTTGGTACTACTCCTACTTTAACATGCTTAACTTTAGAGTTCTTGTGAGATTCAGGGCTGTACAAATTAAAAATGTGTCATTTTGACTCAAGACCAGGTTTAGCTTATAAGCCCAGAGTTGGGACTTGGAAATTTTCGATGTGGGACTTGGACAAAGCCTAACGATGCTAGCCGAAGCACTCTACCTTTATCCCTGTGGATTTTCTTTTCTTGGATTATAGGATCACTTTACCTGATCTTGCCTCAAGGGATTACCTAGGCGGATTGGTGATGTAGGTTGATCCAAGATCCGGCTCAAATCATAGGCCCGCAGACATTGATGGGCCCCATTTGATCCATGATCGGTCCAAGATCTGGGATCCCTAACTTATAATTAAATAGCTTCTAATTAATAGATTTATAATAGATTAGATTCAGTAGTTTCTTAATAGAATTTAGTAATTGCTTAATTTATTTTTAGCATGTTTTGGTTATTTATCTAAGGATTTGGCTCAAATTAGAACATAATGGAGAAACAAAATTCATGTAGTTGACCCTAACATGGTTGGGATAAGGCTTTGATGATGATGATGATGATTTGGTTATTTAGAACATATTTGTAACTGACAATGCTTATTTTCAATCAATTAAAATTATCTTTGAGATTTATCCGTTATGGTGTTTTTCCTCTTATAAGGGTGCCCTAGGGGCTGGAATGCATCTCTGGATTTGATCAATCTCATGGTAGATTGATTTACATTCGATCGGTGATCCTGGGCTGTGCCGGTTGGGGTCTCACGTTAACTACTCATATCTTGGTGTTTGCTCTTTGTAGATGATATAGTGGTGGTAGATGAAATAAGGGATGGTGTGAATGCAAAACTTGAGAGATGACAAGAGGCTTTAGAATTTAAAGGGTTTACAATAAGCCGTATAAAAACAGAATATATGGATTGCAACTCTAATTGGCTTATATAAAGAGTTGAAACAACTATGAGAATTGAAGCCCATAAAGAGATTCTTTTTTTTACATTGGCTTGATAATTAGTAAGGATGGAGAGATTAATGAAGGTGTAGAGCATATGATAAAAGTGGGATGCTTGAAGTAGAGACTTGCTTTTGGATTATTTTGTGGATGGTGCATGCCTCCAAGATTGAAGGGAAAATTTTATAGGACAACAATTAGAACAACTATGACCTATGGAGTATAATGTTGGCCAATCAAGAATCAACATATGCACAAAATGAATATAACAAAGATGAGAATGTTGAGGTGGATGTATTGTAAAACCAGAAAGGATAAATTAGAAATGAACATTTTCGAGAGCATTTAAGGGTAGCATCAATAGGGGATAAAATTACAGAAATTTATTTGAAATGGTTTGGGCATGCCCAACACATGCTGGGAACAAAGCTGGTAAGGAAAAGTTTAGCTAAATAGGTTGATAGCCTACTAAGGGGAAGAGGTAGGATGAAGAGAATATGGATGGAGGTAGTTAAACTAGATCTGAAGAAGTGTAGCTTAACCTTGGATTTGACTCAAGATAGATTGGAATGGAGAAATAAAATTCATGTAGCTGATCTGAACATATTTGGGACAAAAGGCTCTAATGATGAGGGTGAGGGTGAGGGTGAGGGTGAGGGTGATGAGTTCAAGTTAAAGAATTCATAAGAAATCTTGACCACTGATTTGGAAAGGTTGTGGTTGACTTCTACTGAGGGGCCTTACTTGTCTTACATAGTGTTTGCAACGTGGAGTACCAAAAGTGGTCTGATCACAATCATTGTTGATGGGAGCTCAATTGGGGTTACCAATTCTTGGATTTTAGAAGCATGATAAAAAGTTACAAAGGTGATTTTCTCTTTTGCTTAATCTAGGCTAGTCAGCAATGGTGATTTATCTTATCCAAAGACATTGACTAGTCAGCAGGGGAACATTTTCAAGTCAAATTTTTTGGATACATTGACCATTTTTCAAAAAATGGTGACTTTAATTTAAAGAGGTTTAATAGTACAAGAGAGATGTACTGAAAAGTAAACCCAAACACAAAGAAAAGCCCAAAGGCAGACAACCCACAACATAGAAGCTACACCCTTGACAACAGAATTCTACAAACAAAAGAGAAAACACGAAGGGGCAGAGGAAAGGCCAGACATCCTAGAGGAAAACTCCAAAGGAAGCTAATGATCGCTGCAAGAATAAGCAACTTCCCTCTGATCAACAAGAATCAAATCAATGGAAATACCGTGGAAGATAGGAAGGATGGAAACTCACAAACTATGATACTCGGATACGGCATTTGACCTATGGTAACTCATACCAATACAGATACTGGCACACTGTGGCAGACCCAAGATTATTTTTTAAGGGGGGCTGACAATGGTCAAAAGTCAATGTCCTTTACAATTCCAATGTTTACAAAAATCTTCAATGTCCACAAACAATACACCCTCCGAAGGAGAACTAATCCAGAACTTATATGGACAGAATAATTTCAGAATTCTAAAGAAAATCACTTAGCACATATATTGAAATGATCACTCAACTTGTATATTAAATTAAAATCATTCAACATATATCAATTCATTACACGGAATGAACTGCCACAATCAGTCAAGAGAAAAAAACATGAAAAGAAAAAAAAAACCATTCTGCAATTCAAAAATCTAAAAAGTAAAACATCATAAACATAAACAATTCATCTACATCCTTGAATCAGCAGTAATCTAGAGAAAATCACATAATTTAATTCCTTATAATGGGCGATCTGCTATTAACATCCATTAAATCCAAATCACTTTATTCTAATATATAAACTACAGAAGAGTAAAATTGGAAGACAGAATGACCCAAGTGTCTAATGGAGCAAAAATCTAGAAATAAAATAAAGATAGCATTACCAAATAAAATTAACTTCATCCACTTAAAAACACAAACCCCTAAGCATGATCTAGAAAGAGAAAGGGGAGGGTAAATGAAAACCCATCTCCCGAATTCATTAGAAATTTATTAAAGAAAATCAGTTAAATTCACAAAGTCAACTACTTCCTACAATTTTCAAAGATACAAAGTAATTAGAGGCTCCTTATTGGAAATTGATGCCCCCATCAGTTTCCTATCTTCATCTTAACTTGAACAAAGATGAGAAAAAAAAAAGAAACGATGATTTATTCAATTTGAACTTTTAAAAGCTACCTAATCCATTTTCATTCCAAAACCATAACCCTAACACAAATGGCCAAACAAAGACAATAACATGAACTTACTTCTCTTTCTTCTTCCTCCCATATGCCTCAAGAACCTCTCCAGTCAACCCACAAATCCTCTATTCCTAGTACCTCCACCATCTCCTCATAAAACCTAATAGAATTCTCATTCCAATCTGATAGTAGCATCCGCCCAAGTCCCGCCAACACCATTTCCACCACCTTCTCCACGAAAGTGGATAGCAGCATCTGCCTAAATCCCTAGTGAAGACCTCTATGAGCCGGGGAGTAGCCTTTAGGGGTCCTATTAATAAGAAATAGTAAAGGAAGTAGAAGCGACACATCCTTGAATCCACATTATTTGGATACATTCATCACAGAATGGGACCCAAGTAAACCTATTCATTGGGCCAAAGGGAATACCAAGCTTTGTGGGGATTCTATTTTTGTTGAATGAGATTAGTCATAAAATTGTGAGAGGCAGATTCTATTGCAAAATCAATAAGCTTTTTTGAATGTTAATAAAATAATCAATTATTGTGAGAGAATCAGATTCATTTTATAACTTTTAAGAAAATCTACACTTGTTGGATCATTTATAACGCTTTTGTAAGTCGTGTTTGTATATGTTCTTACTAAATAAAATGTTTGTTACTTCTCTAAAGAAGGGGCTAGGATCGTTTTGAGAATTGGTTATGTTGAGGCCTCGTTGCCATTATTATCATTAAAGCCTTGTCTTGACTATGCTAGAGCAGGCTACATGAAATCTGTTTCTCCATTCGGGTCTTTTTTTAGTCAAATCCTCTAATAGGTTGTACTTATTCATATCTATTGTTACTACTTTCATCTATATTCTCTTCGGCCTACGTCTTTTCTTTGGTAGGCCGTCAATTTACATGGAAAAACTTTTCTTCATTGGCGCTGTCACTAGCTTGCTTTGGACAAGCCTGAACTATCTCAAACGAGTTGTTCTTATTTTATCACCTATTAATGCTGCCCCTAAAATGCTCCCAAGAGCCCTCATTTTTTTATTTTATCTTTCCTATACCACACATTCACCACAACATGCATCCAGTTGGTGGTCCAAGGACCATTGAAATAGTTCTGTTAAAATAAGTTTGCATTTTGAAAGCTGTTGCAGAACAAATTTGTTATTTTATTGAATTTATTTTCTCATGCTTTGAGTTGTGAATGTTGCCAGTCCTTGAAGCCTTGAGCATATGGATAGGGTATAATTTACCTACCAAAAAAGCAACTAGGGTTTGGATCAGATATTTATTTTCCCTTGGATTGTGCTACAATATACTCATATTTGTGACCATTAATTTCTTGAGCTATTATTTTCAAAGGTTTATCAGAATTCTTCACTGAACTTTTGCTGTCACTTTGCTTTGCAGGTACATTTTACTTTTGTGAAACGTGCTTTGAAACTTCAGATGCCACCCTCTTATTCCACTGTCATTCAGGTAAGATTCTCATCTTTGTTTGTTTCATGTATTGGTGTGTTCTTGAAGTAGAGGTAAATGTACCTGCTGAAGTTTAGGAGAAGGGGGTACAATTTTTTGTAGGAAAGTAAATCACATATTTAACTCTCTCATTGTTCGGCTAGACCACTGGAGCAAATGAGCACTAGTGATTGGACAAGGAGAGGACAATGGCATGTTTGGTAACTGGTGAGGAATCTGTAGATCTAAGGATTCCTCATTGCTGTAGATTCAAGGATTCCTCACTGAGGATTCATCCAGCTGAGGATTTTCTATTACTGGTGCATATCGGTGCGTATAGCTGAAAAATTTGTAACAATGCGTAAATGTGAACTAGCAAAACTGAGGATTTTCACATCTCATGGGCGGAAGTTGGACTTGAAAATCCTCAAAAATGAGGTTTTCCACTGTCTCAAACATGGATGAAAAAAGCAGCCGATATGTAGTGTATCAGCTGCTAAATCGGGTGTAGCGGTGTCTTAGAAAATATCACCACTCACAACTATAGCAGTCACTACAGCTGCTACATTTCCGCAGAGCCACCACGCAATGCCTGGGGTTTAAAAACCTCACTAGTTGAAAACCCCAACCCCCTTTCCCTTTTCACTGCTTCCATGTTCCTTTTCAGGAAGAAGAAAAAATGAAAAAATGGAATAGGGAGAGGGAGAAGTTGTAGAGGACATACCTGGATATGGATGTGGTAGCACCGCAGAAACAACGTCTTTGGCATCAGCATTGGCATTGGTAGCAAGTTGCACTGCTCCATGTAGCAGATGCCAGACACTCCTCCAGTCCTTTTTCTTCTTCTCCTCTTCTTCTTTTCTCCTTCTTTTCTTTTCCCTCTTCTCAATCTCTCTCGATGCTTATTCTTTAAACGAAGTTAGGGCAACAAATGCCCATTACAACCCCTCTTTCATTTTACTAAAGGGTAAGTTATGGGCCCCACAATGGGCCCAGCTGATGAAGGGCATAAGTTAAAACTTAATGGGACATTAAAAAAACATCTAAATAACCAATATAAATACAGGTGGGCTCCATAATAAGGCCCAAACTTTTAAATAAAAAATTCATGCCTTAGCCAAATATTACTTGATTGAAATTAACGCCTTTGTCAAAATTCACTCTAATTGGAAATAGGGCCCAATCAAAGTTGATTTTAATAGGAAATGGTGTCTCAATCGAATTTTACTCTAATAGAAAATAGGGCTCTGATCAAATTTTACTTTAATAGAAAAACTTTCTGTGTGTGTGTGTGTGTGTGTGTGTGTGTGTGTGTGTGTGTGTGTGTGTGTGTATTACACGATGAAACTATGAAATGTGTGTGTGTATTACACGATGAAACTATGAAATGTTATATTCTAATTTTGAAGCATGATAGTGATCATATTTTGATTACACTTCTTGTTTATAAACATTTTTTTAGTTTTTAACTTACAATAGCCAACCAATATAAATACATATGAAAAAAATCTATCAATGTTATTATTTTATGATAAAAAAATGATACAGGACTCATGCAATGAAGGGACCTTTATGCCCCCTATATTAGTTATTATTAAAAACAAACATTAAATTTTAGCATGTTCCAATATTTTGGATTTTCTTGAATCTTTTTAGATTTTTTGAAGAATTTTTTCCAATCACACCGCTATGCCGCTATGTAGTATTTTGGCGGTGGGCCGCTACCGCAATCATTATTTTCATCCTTGGTCTCAAAGGGTATCTTCTTTGTTAGACAGAATTTCATGAAGAATATTACTTATTGAGTTGGATTGGGTGGGAAAATATTATTTTGGCGTGACGAAGCAATTTCTTGATTTATACAATTGTGTTGTGGATAAGGAGGCTAAGGTCCAGTGTTGTCTATTGATATCTAATAAGCGGAAGGTGGACCCCTATCTTGAGGAGAAATCTAAGGTAGCATTTGGTTAGCTGGAATGAAGGTGGGAATGGAATGGTTATTTCGTTGGAGTGTCCATTCCTGCGTTTGGTTCGCAAAAAGTGGGGGGATGACCATTACTTCAAGAATCACCATTCCTTTACGTAGGGAATCACCATTCCATTTGCGTGGGTGGGGGGCGGAGCGGCGCAGGGGGGGAGTGGGGTTGAGGAATGGTCATTCCATTCCTTTAAAATTTTCCCTTGAGACCAAAATGCCTCTTTAAACAAATCAAACACATCTCCACCTCCACCATCGACCTTCCCTTTCACTGGCGTCCCTGGATTGAAGCTCCTTTTATCTCTGGCACATCTGGTCTCCTCCTCGAGTTCAGTGAGGGAGTGGCGGATGGTGGAGAGCGGCGTCCTGCAACCAGCGAGGCCTGGCAACGGCGCAGCGGCGCGCAGCAACTGCTCCGGTGGGCAAACTGCAGGAACGGCGCAACAATGGCAACCCTGCACTATCTTCTTCTTCTATTCCGGTTTGCAACCGGAGAATTGAAACCAAGGGCTAGTCTCTAGTGCCTCCTGCACGCACTTTTTCGACTTCGCGTCGCGGGCGCTGGTGGCCTTGTCCAGTAGCATGAGCTTTGCCCTTCTCACCAGCACCCGGACAGAAAGAGGGAGAGGGGGCTGGGCGAGAGAGAGACGGGCTTGGGACAGAGAGAGAGGGAGAGGGGGCTGGGCGAGAGAGGGAGAGACAGCTAGGAATGAAGAGAGAGGGAGAGGGGGTTGGGGGAGAGAGGGAGAGGGCTGGGGCAGAGAGAGGGAGAGGGGGACTGGGACAGAGAGAGGGAGAGGGGGAGGGGGACTGGGACAGAGAGAGATGGAGAGGGGGCTAGGTGAGAGAGGGCTGGGAACAGAGAGAGGGAGGGGGCTGGGGGAGAGAGGGATGGGAACACAGGGTATTTTGGTCAGTTTTATGTAAATTTTATTCCATTCCTAGCATCATTCCAGCATACCAAACACAAAAACTGGAATGAGAATTCTATTATTGGATTGATTCCTCTGTCTAACCAAACGTTGGAATGAGAATAACTATTCCTGCCTCATTCCATTTCAGACTCATTCCAGTCTCTATTACATTCCTACCAAAAATCATTCCAGCGAACCGAACACTACCTAAGGGAGTTGAGGAGGGCCAACTTATTTCTGTTCTAAATCTTTTGAGTGGGGCTTAAATTGCAGAAGGTTGGGAGGTTGTAAGGATGTAAAAAGTCTCTTAAGGATGGCTCCTTTTCATTGTCTTCTTTTTTCTTATCCTTAATGAGGAGTAATTCGAGGAGCCCTATGGTAGGTATTTGGAAGCTTAACACTAGTAGCTTTTGGATGGCTTGTTCTTCAAAAAAGTATCCTCACAATGGACTATAAGATGAAGAGGAAAGGTAGTAGTTAAAGAATGTCCCATGTGCTTAAGGGCCCGTTTCTTTACTAGAATTTCTAGAATTCATGTTTGGTGGCTGTTTGGAATTTCCAAATGCTGGAATTCTAAAATGCTATTGAACTCTGTCGTTTTTGAGTTCCCTGTAACTTTCATGCTTGAATTCCTGCTTGAGAATTCCTGAATTCTTGGATTTTCTAAATTCCTAGTTTCATAGCTATATAAGGATTCATCACTTTCTGACTGTAATTGAACAACCAAATGTGTACATTCCAAATGAATATAGAGGATCACAAAATGAACGTAATAAGATGCCATCTTAACATTCTATCTTCAAGTAGCAAACATTCCATCTCCTTATCTACCAATGTTTATATAACCACATCAAACCACACAAACATAATCTAAATCTACTATAATCATCCATAGATGGAAAAGTTGTATATATCCATCCACATCTAAAGTAGCAATTCAGTCATCCAAAAGTAGAAAGTTTTCATACATCCAACCATAAGAACAAAATAAGTAGTAATACATTCATCCATAATTATGTGCTATACTACCATTCATAACTAGTAAAATTAAAAGAAAAGAGTTCTGCACGGTATTCAAGGGTGTCCACTGGATGATCTTTGAGTAAAATGATTCTCCAACTATTCCAGTTTAAATATATCATCCAAACTCATAAAAATCCCCGCCTTTATGCGATGATGAGCAAGGAAGTCAATTACTGGCATTTTCAGATGTTGTGATATAGTTGCAAGCGACATAACAATTGTTGTAATCTTTGGAATTATGTTGTCATGTGGATTTATTTGCTCTGCCAATGCATAAATGGCATTTGCAACATTATCCAATTTCTCAAATGCTTTATCAACTATAAGAGATTTCCTCTTCTTGCTTGCTCTACTTGTGCCAGTTTGTTCCGATGAGGTGGATGCACGCGTTGGTGATGTTACACTAGGCTGTGGGAAGTTAGCCTCATCTGTATCGTCCAGCCCATGTACCTGAGTCTCATTGTAGGTTTCATCATCAACGGTCTTTTCTTGAACATTTATCAGGCTCCTTTCAGTTCTAGTAAGAGCTATATCACCCTCAGCAATATCATCAAAAATAAGATCATGGATTTCCTCCAAGAACCTTATAGTCATATGCGGGTATTTAGCAAACTTTTGCCCTGTACCAAGCTCAATTGTTAGAATGCAATTCATTAAAGGAAAAAATGATGAAAAAAATATAGTTAAATGCAAGATATATGATACTTTACTTGCTCCATGGTATCCCAAACATCATCTGAGGCAGTTACCGTTTTTAGTGTTTGATCCCATCTGAATCCAAACACGCTAAGAAATTGTTTAATTTCTCTGTATCGTGTCCGCAATTTTTGTACTTTTTATTCATATTGTTTTGGTGGGTTTTAATTCAGTTTTGTCCTTTACCTTTGCTATAGTTGAAGACCAACAAGCATTATTGAAGTTTTTTTTCAATTTTTCTTCTGGCAAGCTTCATTTCTAGAAGCGTATCTATTAAAACCCTTTCAGCTCTTTTATCCCATTTAAAATTATCTTTTCTTTACAACCCTAATCATATATAAAAGACAATTATTTCACTATTTGAATAAGAAATTGATTGATAACATGCCATCTTTTATGTCATTAAAAATGCTAAGAAAATTCTGCACAAAAAAGAATTTTTTTTCTTTCATAACAACTATACATTAGGAGATAATAATTTGAATGCATAAAAAAAAAACATGTAGCCTATGTTAAAAAAACAACTAAATGTCATGAAAATCACCAATGCTTTATGAAGCACGGGTACCGGTATCGGTATCGATACGGGTACAGTGTGGGTACGCCGATACGGCAAAATTCTAAAAAAATAAGATACGGGTATGGCTGGGGTACGTCTATTAAAGAATTATATTTTTAAAATTTTAATAATGCAATATGCTAATAATAAAAATAGGTTAGAATTTTTAGATGCAATAAGCGAACAATTACTTAATACCATTACAAATTCAACCTAGTGAAAAAAAAGAGCAACAGTAATATTATTTTTTATATTTCATAATCCAGCATTCCTTCTTCTTCTTCTTTCTCTTTTCCATTTTCTTTTTTTTTCTGTTGGAAATGAGGGGATTGGAGATGGGTTAGGACTAAAGTTAAAAATTATATTTTTAACCTTTTTCAAACTTTTACAAAAGTTAAAAAAAAAAACCTCTTACAAAAGTATCAGGAATGTACTTATCCCGTATCTACAAACGTACCTATCCCGTACCTACAAAGTTAAAACATATTGGGTACGTTTGACCGTATCCGAAACGTTTTTTGCCGTACCCATATCCGGTATGTGTACGGGTAAGTATTTGGTACGGGTACGAGTACATTTTGGAAGTACCTGTGCTTCATAGCGTAATGCTAAGAGTCATTGACAAAAAGAATATAGGATCTAGGCCATTCAGTTGATCAAAATTCTCTTCTAAGTAATATAAATCACCAATGTTGATCACTTTCTTGTAGTTATTGCTCATAATCATTCCACATTTGCTTAGCTATGGAGTCCCGAAATGCATGCCATAAATTTCTATTTGCACTTGGGACTGTTCTTGGAGGTAGTTTCAAGCATTTGATCTCCTACATTGTATATAACTTTATGGTTGTGAAGAACACAAGACACAATGACAATATCTTGTTGAGTGGCCAACGAATACCCATGTGGCATGCATAAAATTGAAAATCGATTTTTTACAACTCCAAACACACGTTCTATGGTGGTTTGCTATGAGGAGTGTCGTAAATTAAAAAGCTCTTTAGAATTCATTGGAGGGCAGTCCTCAGATTCTCTCAAATGGTGATACACACTTCTATACGGTGTCAAGATTCTGGGGCATTACCATAACCACCATCCACTAGATAATATTTACCTACATTTGCAGGATAATTAAGTACAACTAAATTAGAATTCAATTAAGTACACATACATATAAACTATGCATATAGAAACTATTGTGGTCCCTACCACTAAAACTACAATTAGGATTACTCGTTGGTGTTATGACATGATTAAATCGTGTTTGATGCCCGATGCTAATGTAATGTTCATATTGAAAATTAATTAGGATGTGACATGGGTTAATCATATCAATTGCTTTGAATTTGAAATCTAAAACTTGAACCCACTTGTAAATTAGGAATAATGGATATATTCATGTGAGCAGTTGATCAAGTATGAAAGATCAAATCTTACCTTTAGTAGATTGAAGTGTCCACTTGTTTGGGGTCTGCTTGTTTTCTTAGAATACATAGGACTTGAATACATATTCAAAATAAGCTCTACTAAAGAATTATTAAAGAAGTGAGTAGTAAAAGATTCGAAGAGAAGTAGAAGGGACCACAACTTTCCTATGGTTTGAATACAAGTGTACCCATTTGCTTCAGGGGCCCCTTGAACTAATAGGTTCTGGACTATGAAGCAATATTGAATGTTCACTTGGACCTACCACTGACCATAAACATATTGAGATAATCTTTGGGTCATTGGTCCTTCGATTTAAACAATCATTGTCGCAATGGAATTCTTAAAAACTGTGGAGCTCTATGTAAGCAAGTGGATGCGATGCATGAGCTTCTCTGTAGCAATACTAGATAGACAACATTGAAGTCATCCTGGTTGTGAAGCTGTTTCAAGGCTCAATGATGGCTAAACTGAGCTTCATCCAATGGGATCCAAGCAGGTTTGATTGGATTTAAGATGGAGTAAGCTTGTGATTGCAGGTGGACCTTTCTTGCACCTATTTCCGTTAGGAGGCAGCAAGCATAATGTTACTAAATCGATTAGGATCAGTTGATCAAGACTTGGGTATGAGTTTGGATGATTTAAAGAGGTTGAATGAAAATGAAGAAGGGTAGTGACAACAGCAACCTAGAAAGCAATATAAGCAGCATTTTTTTTTTCATATTTATTTTGAATGTTAACAACCGGATGCTATGAATCCAAAAAAAGAAAAAAAAAGAAAAAAAGAAGAAAGAGAACATGACGCCTCCATTTGCCAGGTCCACGGTTTCTAAAATCATGCTTGCTTGCATGGACACTGAGTTCTAAGCTAGGCTTGCTTCATGAAAGGAATTTAGCACTTCCGATTCATGTTCTGTTTCCATGCTTCTTGTGTCTAATTAAGTCATATATGGTCATGCTACATAGGGATCGGAATAGCCTAAAATTTCTAACTTCTTCCACATGAATTTCTCCTCCAGCCTCACTCTCTTCCTCCTTATCATGCCAACAGCACAAACTCTGGCATTTCTTCAAATAGATGAAAGGCATGCCCCAGCTCAAGCAAATCCACACACAACTCCTTAAAAGCTCCCCTTCAATCAATCCGTACCACACAATCTTCTACTACAGCTGCATCATCCATTTCCCTCAAGCGGCTAAATGGGGAGATCGGTTCCTTCTTTTAAAGAACACAAAAAAAAGCAGAAACAGAAAAAAAAAAGGGAAGGGGGGGGGGGGTTTCCTTTTTTACAGAACCTATCCCAAATATCCATCCAGAAATCATATGCAATAGCAAGATAATAGAGAAAAAATTCCAGTGTTGAGTAGAGGAGAAGAAGAGAAGAAGAACCATACCTTTAGATATTGTTGCCGTGCCTTCAGAAACAAAAATGACGGTGACCTTTGGAGAAGCCTGACATGGTCTCAATTTACTTGGCATCCCTCATGAGAAGAGAGTTTTCTCAAATGCTCGGCCGTGGAGAGGGATTTCAAAACCCTTCCTTTTTGGAATTTTGGAATGCAAGAATTTGGAAATCCACCAAATTCTAGCAAAGAAATGCTAGATTTTTGGGAGGTTTTTCAAAATCCCCTGACAGCAGAAAAACCTGTAAAAAATTCTACAAAAAGAAGGGGGCCTAAGCGAGGAGGAAATGGTGGATCACTTGCTTTTGGACTGAAAGGTTGCTCAGTTGCTATGGAGGTCGGTGTTTGAATGGTTCGAGTGCAGTTGGGTTCTTCCCAACTGTATCATGGACCTCTACCAAGCTTGGAAATCTCCTGTTGGGTCGCCTAGGGGAAGGAGATGTGGAGATTGTCTTTTCTTGCAGTCATTTATACCATTTGGAAGGAAAGAAACTCAAGTTGTTTTAAGGGAAAGTCTGAGAACGGTGCTTCTTTGAGGGAAAGATCAAGTTTCACGGTTACTTATTGGGTATTGACTGATAAACATTTTAAAGCCTACTCTTTGGACCAAATTATGTAAAACTGAAAGGAAGTGGCTTACTTTTAAGCTTGAGCTTTAATCACAGATTGATTTCTGTTCGTTTTGGCATTCTTGCTGGTGGTGTTAGTCTGTGATTCTCTCCTTGTTGGTGTTGGTCTTCTTTGACGTGTTTGTTTCCAGTGGTTTTCCATGTTTTGGGCATTAGCTGGTTAGTATAGCTCTCTTGTACTGTAAACTTTTTATGAAAGTAACCACTAAAAAAAATATGCAACACTGGTTCATAGCAAGGACTAGTCTAGGGGGTGCGTGGGTTGGGTGGGGACAACCGGGTTTTTAAATGATCTCATAACGAATACAAGGGACATAAAGAGGGGATGTTAGGAGATCGATGGGAAAAGATACGGTAAGGTGTAAAGTAGACATCATTTTACATCAAGGAGCAAAACTTATTACAGTCCTTACATCTTTTATCAGGGACATCTGTCTAGGCAGGCAGATCAGGTGGGCAGCAGTTGATGTGGTTAATTCTGCGGGGCACATACTTGTGGAGCTTGAAGAACTCAAATTGAGGACTCATGGGGTTGAAGGTTTTCTATTTGGTGAAAGTCTCAGACATGTCTAGAGCCATCTAAGGGACAGGACATGCCTAATTATTTATAATAATACTCACAACTGTTTGTTGTCTGAATGACCCTCCCCTAGGGATGGAGTTTTGTAGTTTGGAATTTGGATAGAGTTATACTCAATTAGGGCTAGTGGGCTAGGCTGTGACTCAACTTGGATCGGTGGCTAGGTTGTGATGCATAGGATACTTAAATATGAGATAATGACCTTCTAAAAAAATGCTGAATGCAGATTATAAGTGCCTGTGCAGAACTTCTCTGATGGGGTCAACAGGTACGCCTTGGTTACCATGGTCAAATTGTTAATAATCCCCTTCTAAGACGACGTTGGATAGATTATTGGTAGATGCATATTGGATAGACCTTTTTCCCAAGAACTTCCTCGCTAGCCTTGCCTGTGTTAGTCTCTGACCATTCCCTGGCCTTGTTGGAGTCAACTTTGTAAGATTGGGGACTTGCCATTTGAGTTGGCTTGGCAAGGTGAAGGGCTTGAGGGAGTGGTGTCCAAGTAGTGGATGGGGATTCGATGGAAGTATGGGCATACTTCTGCACTGCATCAGTGGGAAGTTGAAACTTTGGGGGTGAAGAAATGAGATTGGGTGTGGCATCATTGAAGGGTATGAATGTTGATTTGACGGAAGTATGGGTGTACTTCCGCACTGCAGCAGTGGGAAGTTGAGACTTTTAAATATGATATTAGGTGTGGAAGCATTAAAGGGTGGTAGAAGAGGTGAATGGAGCAATACTAGCTGTGATTTAGCGCATATATATAATGGAGGCGCAGGGTCCTATGTTGAAGGACCTTGGAGCCAGGAGAAAGGATCCGCAAGAGCAATACAAGCATAAGCCATATATGAGGAGATTAAGTGGTGTCACCGATTTTTAACCAGATGGCTTAATGGGAGACTAGAACACCAAAATTTTCTTCCACAGTCTTACTTTAGCTTGGCAGGATCTAGGAATATTATGATGCTCATGGATGGTGATCACTGACTGAAATCTGGGGAGGAGATCTCGTCCCTCAAAGTTTAGTTCTGCCACAATCTCTGCAACGAGTTGTGCAGGGTTTAGTTGAGATCTGGATTACTTGGAGTTTGACATGAGATGAGAGCAGGGGGTAGAAAGGATTTAGAGGAAATTCTAAGTTGAAGAGGAAGAAGGCGATGGATGATTTGGGTGGTTACTGGGCCTCAGTTTCTGTTGGATTTCCGATAGATTTCTTCCAAATAATTTTGAAGGAAGTCTGTAAAGACGCATGGAATTCATCGAAGATTTAAGGGGAAGATTGTCCAAGAACCTATTTCTAGAAAAGAAGCAGTTGTGAATATCAGAGATTCCATGCAGACAAGTCTTATTGGCAGCATGGTTCAAAAGCGGTCATATTATCGGCCATAGCGGTTGAGGCCGCTATGCTATTTTTGAAAAATAGTGGTGCACGGTCTAAAGACCTTGTAACACTATTTTTCCTATTTCTTCTCCTTAATTACCTCTCCTGTAGTTGTCTCTATTCTTATATGGTTCCGAATAACTAAAAAAACACAATATTAGTTGTTACACAAGATTCAAATTTTTTTAGCACGTAAAAATTCATACCAATACGCTACTTCGTATCGCCGCAACCACTACATATTACCTGCTACATAGCGATTGGCCACTAGCCACTACGCTTGCTACAACTGCTATTTTTATCCTTGATTGGCAGCGCCTACAAGATTCCTGCTAAGGTGCTGGCTTCTCGCCTAAAGGAGGCTTGAGTGCATTGAATTGAATTATAAAGATAAGAAGCTAGATGTATGCATAAGTTAAGTTCTGGAAAGTTTCTCTATTTTGGTTGATGGCCCTTAAGGTAAAAAGATTATGTCAAAGAGGACATGGATGGAAATAGGTAGAAGAATTTTTAAGAAGGGCAACCTATTCGAGGATTTGGCCCAAGAAAGATTAGAATGGCAAAACAAAATTCATATAATTGACCCCAACATAGCTGGGACATGGCCTTGATGATTATGAGATTTGGAAAAAGCCTATCATGCAGTGGATTGGGGTTTCCTTTTTTACATGTGCTGGATGGGCTTTGTGTAACGTAGACCAGTTAGATGAAAGAATGTATTGAATCGGTTAGGTTCTCTAACATAGCAAATGGTTCCCCCAAAGGCCATTGTCAACATCTATGGGGCAAATGACTCGGAGATCCCATCTCCCATTCCTAGTCATAGGAGAAGCTTTAAGCAGAATGCTAGTAGATCTTTATAAGGGGTTCAATTATGGTCCGGATGTTATTCTAGTTACCATTGTACTGCATCCAAAAGGCAACGGCACTTTGATTTTCTGTGACATCAAGGTGGAAAGAACTGAAAGGTATCAAGTAGTGTTAAGATGTTTCAAATCAATTTAAGGGTTACAGATAAATTTCTCCAAGTCAGAAATCAGTATTTGAACTTTGGCTGAAACTCGGTTCGCTATAGGCATGACCCTTGTACCATATGGATTCAGTCTCTTCCAAATAAAAGTTTTCAAGTTCAAAATGTTGACTGCGCCAAATAGGCTATATGGATGTTCAAGTGTTGTCCCTTGACAAGCATGTGGCCAAAGCTTATTTGATTGGGTAGTTAACTTTGGCTCATCCTGAACCCAACCTGACTCTCAACTCAACACCCTTAACCAAAATGAACCACGATCCAACCTAGAATTGTCAATACCTGACCCGAGCCCATCCCAACCTGAATATTTGGGTTCAAATCAACAACTCTACATTTGGCTTAGGATGGGTTGAGTGAAGCCAACCTTATTGTAAGCATTATTTGGCCAAAGTTGATTTGGGCCGGCCAGACCTTCGGGTCATGATTCCTGTTAGGTTTGTTATGGGACCATGTTGCAGGAGGGATCTTAGGCAATCTAAAATATCCTCTAATGTATACAGTTTACCTTGGATGTGCACTTTGATGTTCTAAAATTTGCAAGTGGGCAGACTAGCAACATTTATTAGATGGTTCTCTTATGCTGCACAGGGAAAGTGCTGTAGCTGAGATTTTTTTTTCCTTCTCTGCTACAAGTCGGTTGCTGCTGGTTGGAATATGATATGGACTGTCCTACCCAAGTTGGTTCTCAAATGCCATGCTTCCCTAGTTTTTTTTCCCCCTTTATCCTTATATTTTGTGTTTTATTTTCAAATATTTACAAGTACCGTGCCTCCCCACAAGTGTACAGAACAAGTATGATTCTGTTCTTTGAAGAGGTACGAGATGCTTGCAGTTTTGTGGTATATCTGAAGTCACCCTCATACCATGATCTGGAATTTCAGTTAGAAAAACTTAATACTGTAGTGGGTTCCCATTTTGAAGTGTGAAAAATGATTTCATCTCTTTGTATTTTCAGGAGTCGGCGCAGGGATCCTGGCACGTACCCTTAGAAAGTGAATGCAGTGCTGAGACATCGAGGACGTGGCTCTGTATAAACAGACATAAATCGTTTAATTCTGAAGTTTCAGCCACCTTAGATCATCATGATGATAATCTAGTTTCTCACTGTGATCAACCAACAGCCAACTCTTGCAAGGCTGCCACCGAGAACGGTATTCATATCCTATCAAACTCATCTCAGCCTCTTAATGATAGAACCATTGCGACAGCCGGTAAGAGAAGGGAAAGATCACTGTCTCCATGAAAGGTGCACCTCATTCAACTTCACTAGCTGTCACTGCAAAATTGCCAGTGTTTTTGCTCCCCTCGACACAAGTCGACCAGGAAAGGTTACACGGGTGGTTCTTAACTTAAAATCTGATACTTATTTGACTTAGGAAAAATTCATTGGTGAGTGGGTTCTGTGAGGTGTTATAATCAGGCAGATGCTTAAATTATGTGAACCGCAGCTGGTCTTTGCAGCCCGAAATTGGACTTCGGGTACTCTGCACAAGAAATCTTTTCAGATCTCGAAAAAATCATGTTTTTGAACATAAAAATGGGGTTACGTTCAGTGATGTTAACCATTCAAACATTGGAGTGATCATCAAGACCCCTTTTTTCCTTTCCCTGACTTGAAACAGGAATATGAGATGATGATAATGCTTTACCTTAAAAGTAAGCTTTCTCTAGGGCACAAGAAAAAAAAAAAAGAAAAAGAAAAATAACACCTAAAAATTGCCTGATTACTTCTGGATTTGATAGGAAGGGATTGATTCCCATCGAACTTGATGGATTCCAATTATTAACTGCATCTGAATTGAACCCGAGGCCTGCAATGAATTGGTTTAAAACTGTTCATAATTCCTTTTGTTTTTTTTACGACCTCTCAGTCCAATCCATCTTTTCTTCATTTATCTAACTTCTTGCATTTGCCTTGATTCCGGAAATTATTTTGTATAATTGAATGCATAGGAATTCCAAGAGGACTATCTCTAAGTAACTGTTAAAATTATAGAAATAAGTGTGAATATCCAAGAATGATCATTATCCCCCCACTAATAAAAAGCAAATCAAGGGGATGTGGGAAATGGATGCCCAGCCACCACCCCAGTAATTCAAATCCTAAGTAGGTGATGGTTACCCTAGATAAGTGAGGGTTGCATTTATGTTGTTATCATTTATTTTACATGCGCCACATATCTTCATCTGTTCAATTAGCCTTCAGTGGAGCTCATTTGACTTGGAATCTTTATCTGATCAATTCCTACCATTCCATCCAAACAAAAAGGCCATGAGGAGGCCATGATGTTATGTTTGGTAACAGCTGAGGAATCCACGGATTTTTAGAATATATGTCCTCATAACAGTGGAGGTTTTTACATCCGTAGGGGTGTTTGGGCCTGAGAAACCTACAAAATGAAAATCATAGATGTGGCTCGAATTTTTAGGAATTTGCAGTTGACAAATGTGGATTTTCTATGATTTTATAGAAAGTGAAAATCTTTTCTCCCATTATTTGGTTGCCGAAAGGGGACCTTAGAGAACAAGACCAAGAGTTGATTGTACACGCATGGACACGAGAGAGCAAGGATCTTTAAATAAGATGAGATTCAAGATTTTTGTTCAACTGACTGTAAATTTCATGTCACCCCTCCTTTCGTCTTCAAATAAGAAGAATTTGCGGCTGGACTCAGGATCCCAATATTAAGTCTAGACTTACACAATACGCCATGTACTCGGTCTCTAGAAAGAATCTTAATCCATGACTTGATGCATGTGAAATGGCGAAGTGGCGGTGGCATGGTGGAGCATGTGAAGCACAACTGGCACTGATATAATCAAATCAATGCACGGAATGGAAAGACATCTATTATTCCTGTCGGCTAGTGTGATACTGGGCCCGACGAATTTCTGGAACCATTCCACATTTATAAAGGAGGCATGGTTGATGGTCCCCTTCATACCCCGTCACAATCAATCATAGCCACAGGAAAGGAATTTCAACAAGCATCTTTGGCACTTCTATATGATTTCACAAGCTTCTTGGAAGATGTTAGGCTTGATGACTTTTTCCTTTTCCTTTCTTTATGCTTACGTTCTTTCCAAATGTTGTGTTAGAAATATTTCACGCCATGTCTATAGGCTAGAGTGATAGTCCCAGGGATCTTCCTTTGACATCTATATTAGTCCATTAGTAATGAATAAACGGCCTAACGAACTCAAATCAACTAAGATGATGTCAGCTGCAACCCACCCATCACATGGCAAATTGAAACAGAAAAATATAATAGATTTTTTATAATCAACCCCTCCCCTGTGGGCAGGAGTACCATGGTGGGAAATACGTTTGGCATTTCCCCATGTATGGTTGGTTAATTGGAATGTGTGGGCGATGGTTGGTTAATTGGAATAGAAGTTGAAGAACCAAGGGTGAAGACCATTAAAATTTCCCATTTGTGACAGTTTTTACTAATTTCATCAGGAGGGTGGATGCCATTCACATCAAAAGGACAAAAATTAAGAAAATTGAAGATGTCCCCCAGCTAGAAAAATCAAAAGATACACATATGTCCAGTGATTTAAATCAACCATCTGAAATACATGTTCAATGATTTAAATCAACCATCCGGTACATAGGAAAAACATTTAGAAACCTGGTTATGAGATTCTAAACTGCCTCTTTCAGTCACGAAATCTCTACAATTGGGCAGTACAATTTTTTTTTATAAGTTGTAAGATGTATATTAAATAAAAAACAAAGGAGGAAATTACATAGGCATAAAGCCTCCAAACCGTACCAGAAGATATCTTTACATAGCTCATAAACTAGCCAAAACACGAAGAGATAAACAAGGAAATAGCAACACGAGAAAAAATGAAAAACACTTGAAGAGGCCCAAGGCAAAGCTTTTGAGAAGATAGAGCTAGGTGGGATGTAGGAGGAAAGGTTGCAGAAAATGTGCCATGGTAGCTGAAGGCACTGCTTGAGAGAAATCCGGCAGATGATGTAAGAAGAGGAGCTTCAATCTGAAAGGAGATATCAGGTTACTATTGAAGGTGGCTTCGTTCCAGACAAACCAAATGGTAGAGGGGATTTGAATAAAAAAATTGAGGCCATGCAATTTCTTCCAGACTTATCTAATCCAAGGGAAAGAGCTAACCAATAACATGCAATGGAAAGGGCGGAAGGCTGCTGCTTGCCATAGGCAACTAGGATCCAATTCCAAAGAAGAGCTGAGTGGTTACATGCAAAGAAGAGATGGTAGTCAGACTCAATTTGGGATTTGCATAAAGGGCATCTTGAGGCCAAATTTATTCCTAGATTGGGCCCAAGTCTGGGTTGGAGTCTTGCGATGGAGGTGCCAAATGAAGCATGCTGTTCTAGGGTGCACAAGCTTGCTCCAAACCAACTTAGTCCAAGGGGCTGGATCTGACATTGAACAAACTTGCTGCTAGACCTCATGTTAAGAGAAAGACCCACTTGAATTGCCAGCCCAATGCAACACATCATAGGATGGATCCTCAGGAAATTGGTTTGATTGAGCTTGCTGCAGAAATCTGTTGAGGGTTGAAGGGAGGAAATCCGGAATAATCCATCTTCTGCCAGACATGATTGCGGAGAGAGACTCCATCCTTGAAAAATAGAATTGAGGGAATCTGGGGGCTATTGGAGAGAGGTTCGTCCACCAAATGTGCCATATACTAATCCTTGTGCCATCTCCAGAGACCAGATGCAATTTAACTAGAAGACATAGGCGAGAGACTGTATTTTACGCCAAATACAAGATCATGATTTGGGATTACCTGGAACCAAAGAGAAGAATCCTTGAAATATCTGTTCCTAAACCAGTTTGCCCAAATTGATGTAGTGGTCATTGCAATCCAACCTAACCTAAGCATACAACCATCATTAACTTCCGAGATCCGTCGAATACCCAACCAACCTTCATTTTTTTTTTTTTTTGGAGACAAATACTTTTCCAGCTAACCAAGTTCCTTTTCGTTTGGGTAGAATTGGAAGACCAAAGGAAGTTTCTCATCATGGATTCTATTTGATAGCATGTTTTCTTTGCGTGGGGGATAGTTTGAGCAGTGTGGAGAGACATGCTTGCTAAGATCTGATTAACCAGGATGAGTCTGCCTGCAAATGAAAGACTTTATCTTCCACCCCTCAAGTTTAGAGCACAAACCATCAATAAGCTTGGAGAATGCTTGTGCTTAGGGCTACCAAGGAAAAGGTGTACTCCCAAATAGAAAGATGGGGAGGAGGCTTGAGGGCTGTCAACTGTAGCTCGAATAGCACTTCGCCTTTGAGGATTGCATTTTACAATAAAAGGTTGGCTTTTAGAAAGGTTGAAGACCCGCCCAGAAACCATCAGTACATTGAGATTTAAGAGTACGAAACTCCCTCGTGCCCCATACTATGATTTCTCCTCCATCGTACTGTGATCCTAACTAATCTAGCTGGTGCATGCAAACTAGCAAGTTCAATCAAGGATATACATTAGAATTGCTCAGTGGTTCATACCCTCTGCTTCTGGTTTATCCAGGAGCTGCCTGCTCAGACCGAAAAGTGGCCCAAGGCTGAGCCACCCAGCCTGCTGGTGAGGCCCATCCTATTCTTAAGATTTAGAGCCCCCATCCAATTCCACCAGATAAAGGAAGGATCTCCAAACTAAGCTTCTTTATAAGACAGTACGTTAAGGTGTGTCTCAGTTAAGTCATATGTTCAATCACAGAAATGGAACCTCAACAGGGGACACCTTATCAGCGTTTACAGTGATACAATATCAGACAAACGATCCAAGAATTAACCATAGTATCATGTTAGAAAGCTCAAAGCTTCTTGAATGGAAAGACCAATGTATTATAGCCACAAATTACACAGTATATATATATATATATATATATAAAGATCATGAGTTTAGATTCATCGCAGCGAATAAGCAATTTTCACATAGATTCATACAATAACCAATATATCTTAACAAACTTTAATGACTACTTTTAACAAATTAAGCTAGGTCTAGCAACTTCACTGCACTTTAATATTGCAGCTGCAAGTAGTAGACGTTGGCCATGAACATCAACACAGCTCTCCTAACCTTTAACAATACAGGAGAGAGATGCGTGTTCATCATAATTGCAGCATTTGTAACGAGTTTGAGGCACGGACTCCCACTAGATTCTGAGATGACACCTCCCATGTTTTCCTAAACCATGTTTCCACTCAAGGAAATGAGGGCTATGCCACCGAATTTCATTTCCAATTTCTGCACTGCACCAAATGCAAATCCAAGGTTTCTCATCTTTACATGATTTCTTTGCAGATACTAACCTTGTTAGTGTCTCTCTTAACGTAGGAGTGACACAAGGAATTGTTCCATCTGCATGACAGACCAAACATGTTACCTGTGAGCATAAAAAAGAGAGATCTCTGAATGAAACAGAAAAGGATTTTCTCAGAATGATAAATGTTGTAAAAACAATGGAGCACAACAAATTTTTGGCGGCTAGAGAATTGATTCTATTAGATCATATCTGCATTCAAATACAAAATTACATTATACGCTGCAATGCTGATTCATAGCTGCTGACCCAACTGAATTCAAGTCAATTTGACAGAAAGCTATTACGAACAATGTTCAAACTTGAGTCCTATTTCATTATTTTTTCTATATAATGTATCAATGGAAATGAAGAGTGACTGCAGTAAAAATTGATTTCAATACTTATTCCGCTCTAATGGGGACTATGTTGCATTCTAGGCTACAAAAGAGGCCAATCAGATATGGATATAAATTGATTGCACCTGACACAGCTTCTTGAGTCAGGGCTGTCAGGCTATTCAAATTTCTGATTCAGGCAATAGTCAGGTCCATGGACATCTGTACTTACGGTTAGGCCTTGTGGAAGGACATTCTCATAACGCAGTTTAAAAGTATAAAGGATAGAAAATATAGGGACTAGTCACCAAACAACTGCCAAATATCAAGCAGCACCTACTTTTTTTTTTAGCTTTTAAATTTTTTAGCTTGGGTGCAAAAAATTCTCTCTCACACATAAGCCAACACAAAATGAAGGATTGATCCATTGTTTATGTGGAGAGGGAGATGCCTAACTACTGAGTTATCAGTGGCTTGGCCAGCAGCCTATACCATTGTTATTTTAATAGATGACAATAACGTTGTTTCTCCAAAGAGAACACCAGATAGACCATTTAACAAATTTAATCTCCACCATGGAATGATAGATGATTCGATGAGGGATTTCAGTCTGTTTAACATAAAAAAATGGCTAATGAATGAATTGCATATTATAAACCTAACAATGTAAAACATTGAGTGATGATGGTCTACTAATTCACACATATTGATCGGAAAACCATTTTCCCATTTAAAAAAAAATTAATTGTGGAAAAATTGTCACTGTTTGCATTTAGCAATTTGCAATCCTGTTCAAATCAATAGCAGAGATGAAGCATGAAAGAAACAAGGATTGCAGATCTAAAGATCCCGGGTCTGGCACCTATTTAAATAGACTGGACCATTGGATTGAATGTGCACTCTTTTGGATGGTGAAAACTTGTGGGCCATTGATCAAGTGGTTAGGATGATGATTTCAAGCTCCCCCACTCGCCAGCACAAAACCCAAAACAAAGGTAGCCCCACAAGAAACGATGCTCGGTGCTCATGTGAGGGGGCCCCTTTAAAAATATCATTTTCTCAACTAAGAATCACACAGCTTCAAAGAAAATGAATCTCTCACATCATATGGAAGGTGACTAATAAATGCTAGGTTGACCTATATGTACAACTTAATAGGAGCGTTTAACTATTACATAAAAATTATAGAGTTTCATTAAGAGACAAGCGAATCCACTTTATTCTTACCCATACTGAACTAGACACATTCCTGTGAAATAAGTCAAATCTCAAGCAGCCTGCACCCTTAGACCAAGTACTCAAACCTCAAGGTCATGGAGCACCCAAACCTAGATAGAAAGAACAGTCAAAAACTTCAATAAATGAGAACTTGAGTTGCTAAATCACTTGCTTTAACTTGGTTAAAAGTGAGTTAGGGTTTGGTCCTATTTGTAGTACAACTCTAAACAAATAAGATTATAAGATCTAACATGTCAGGCATCCAAAAACATGCCATAAATCCAATGGCTAAAACCTTTCCATGCCTATTCCACAACATTCCCGATAAACCTTGCCCTATTCCAACCTAGAAAGCATTAGAAAATTCTACAATGCTTCATACAGCTCTTAGCCAAACCCAGAAAAATATTGCATAATACACCCACATTTATACAGTATTCTAGAAACTTCTACACTTCTCCACACTTCCCAAACCCATGGAAGCCATTCTTGAAAATTATGGATAACTCCACGCTCCTTGTAAATCTCCACTCAAACTCAGTAGTCTAAGCCTCGGCGCAGGCTAATGTTGTTCAAGTAGTTCCATAGATGTTACATATGGCCTTTTGTGCATTCAATGTCATGCTGCCACCTCTTGCAGCTATCCCTCAATACCTGCTTTGTGCATCCCACTTGTGAACCACAAAACATGAATCTACTTGGCGATGTTTCTTCCCCACCTTTCACATGAATGCCCTCATCATGCTTCAATGTGGTGATCAGTCTTCTATATTTTAAGCCTCCAAACCATGCCATCAGCTTGTTACTTGTTTTCTTGGACCATTTGCATTGCCATTCTCATGTGAAGGGCAACCTATCACCCCATGGTCCTTGATCCTCATACAACTCATCAACAAACCACAATGTAGATCAAGTGATGCCCCCTTGGTTACATGCCTATAGGAGTGGTCGTCCAACCTGGTAGGGTAGATCACTCTCCTGTGTGTGTTTCCTTCCTTTTCTTTCTTTTTATTTCTCATGACAGGTTTAGATTAGACAAAACCCTCAATTCAGTCGAATCTAGACTTTCAACATGGTATTAGAGCCAATCACCAAGAAGAAGACTTGTATAAGAAGAGATATAGTGGTCTAGATCTATCCTTCTTAGCACTTCTGGATTGATTCAGCCCCAGCCGAACACAAACACACGTTCGGCTAGGTGTTGGCTAAACTTAGCTGTCAACTAGGTTTGGGTTGATTGCATTTGGCTGGGTTCGACTGACTGCTCTTACAATCTGGGTGCATGATAATGGGCTGGAATACACTAGTTCAAGTCTGATGTGTGTTTGATGTGTATCATGGTTCATTGACGAATGGTGATTCAGCTGTTGAAGTGGTAGCAGTTGATCAGTTTGGTGATGTGTGTTTGACGGCTACTGGTTTGAAGTCTGGTTGTTGTCTGTTGGCTGTTTATCTGAGTTTGGTTGTTTGTCAGCTTGGTGGCTGTTGCTTGGGTGCCTAGCGAAGTTTGCTCTAGGCTCGTTTGTACTTGGCAGACTTGTGTTGGTAATTGTTTGATGTGTTTTGCAGTCCAACGGATAATTATCTGATAGTGCAAGTGCTAAAATTGATGTGTCCTGGGTATCGGTCAAGTTTTGGAGATCTGCAGTGTTCCTCTCATAGGCCGTTTTTTTTTTTTTTTTTTTTTTTTTTTTTTTTTTTTTTTTTTTCATTTTCTGGATTCATCAACCTGGCAAATAAGTGGAAACCTCACTTTAAATGGAGTCCAAGGGTGAAATTTCTATGGGATCCAGTTAACAACTCCTCCCAAATGTTGTTAATCCTAAAGCAAGGATAACACCAAGCCTTTTCAATGGTGCTAATTATAAGGATTGGGCTTGAATGGCCATTGGGGGTTCAAAGAGACTTGACTATATTAATGGTAGTCTCAAGTAACCATGAAAAGACGACCCTAAATATTCAGACCGAATTTCAAAAGATGTGTTGGTCATGGACTGGAATCTTAATTCGATGGAAGAATGTATTGCAGAAAGTTTTAAGTATTTTGAGTCTGCAAAAGAACTTTGGAGTCTATTGAGGCTGCCTATGCACAAAAGGGGAATAATGCCTGGATCTTAGAATTGAAAATGGAAATTGCTAGTTTAAACAAAGAAGTTTGTCAATTGGAGATTATTATTCTAAATTCCAGGCATTGTGGAGAGAGGTGCAGTTGTATATGAGTCCTGAACCCTGTTGTGCTAAGGAGCAGGCAAAATTGCTAGAAGACCAACATATCTTTGAGCCATTGGGTGGTCTTATCTAAGAATATGAACCCATTCGAACACAAGTGACAAGTTAGGACCCTCTACCTCCAATTAGTACAATATTTTGATGCGAAGTGGGGTACCAGATATGGGTGAGCAAAGGTGGAGAAATCAGAGATTGAAGGTGTCCAGGATAAAGAGGGAAATCCCTGAAAATCTTGGCCTTACGCCAAACTCCCCATTGCGGGCGAGAAGAAGAAACTCTAGGAAACCCTACAATCACTTGTCGAATTTTTATTTTATCAATCATTAACTGGGGAGCCAAAAGGCTTTACATCACTTTTATAGAAAAATAATAAAACCTAAAACTAATTTGGACCATTCAAACACACTAAACAACCAACTAAAATAATTAAAAACATAATAAAAATTCTAAATAAACCAAGTTCGGTAGAACGGGCCCAAAGGCGGGTCAACCCATGGGGAACCACGGGTCTGTCCTGCATCATATTTTCTCTATTACAAGGAGAAGGAAGTTGTCATACGGTTATGACTCCTAAATCTGATAATGCACTTGAGTTGTTTGCTCTTGCAAATAATAGTGTGAGCAACACACTGTCAAATACAAAAAATGGTAGTTACAATGGGTATGGTGGAAGTTGAGGATATGGTCATGGAAATTATTGTATAGGTGGACACAATGTGGAAATGGTGGTTGTGGTCGAGGAAGTGGTGGACAGTCTAATTCTAATTGTGACAAACCTTTTTGTACTCACCATGGAAGATACTGGCACACAAAAGAGAGTTGTTGGAATTTGAACAGTTGGCCACGAAATATATTTGCATCCTCAGTAGAGATGGAGTGCACAATTGAACAAGATGTTAGTGTTAATTCTGACTCAAAATATTGGAAGGACGAGGTCACAAATCTTCATTAGAGATTGGTTGCATTAGAGGGTGCAACTCAGGATTCTTCAATGGGTATGGCTTCTTCTCATAGTCCTACTGCATTTGCTTCCTTTGTTTCTCCTACTATTGGGTGACTGATTCAGGGGCAATAAACACCGTGACAGGTATCAGTTCTGAGTTTCAATCTTACAATTCCATTACTACTGGAAAGGTAAGAATTGTTGATGGTTCTTATAACCACATAGCTGGGAAAAGAATTGTTTGCGTCTTATCTAACCTATCCTTATTTTCTATTATCCATGTTCCAAAATTTTCTTCTAATCTTCTATCTATTAGTACCCTAACCAAGAATCTTAACTGTTGTGTTTCCTTTTATCCTGCTTACTGTGTGTTTCAGGATCTATGTATGGGGCAGAAGATTGGTGGTGGCAGTTGAAGTAATGGTCTTTACACCTTGGACTTAGAGAGCGTAGAGTTAAGAGTTCTATAGGTTGGAGTTGACGATGAGATTATGTCTCTCTGTTGCATCATCATCTTGGTCATGCGCCAGTGCAATGTTTTACGAATATTTCATTTCTAAATTTTAGAAATAAACATGATAGTAGTTTGAGATGTGATGTATTCAATTAATATTAGTAAAAGAAGTACTTTTCCATTTGATCTTATTCATTTTGCTATCTGATATGCTCTTGTTACATCTATTTAAGATCATTGATATTTTGTGATGTTCATTGATGATGCCATCAGGGTAACTTGGGTGTATCTTCTGAAATCTAAAGATGAGGTCTTACATGTGTTTCAAACATATTATAAATTGATTTAAGTTAAGCTTGAAAAAAGATTAAGGCATTTAGGCTTGGCAATGGAGGAGAGTATATCTCCAATATTTTTTAGCATTATCTTCCTGAAAATGGTATCGAATCGCAGACCTCATGTGCATATACTTCAGAACAAAATGGTGTTGTTGAACGTAAGAACATACACTTATTGAAGGTCACAAGGGCTCTTCTTTTTGAAATGAAAGTCCCTAAGTCTTTTGGTCAGATGGAGTTTTAACAGTAGCATATTTAATAAACTAGATGGATGCCTTAAAAGATCTTAGGAGGGAAAAGCCCTATAGAAATCTTGTGTCCCGATACACTATTTTTCCAAGTGCCACCCAAAATCTTCGGATGCACGTGATCAGTTCATATTCTCAAGCATCAATGTGATAGGTTAGATCCAAAGGTTGTTAAGTGTCTATTTGTGGGCTATCCTAGTTCTCAGAAAGGATATAAGTATTATGCTCCTGGAAAAAATGGTCGTCTTTTTTGTTACGATGGATGTTAGCTTTCATGAAGAAATTCCATTCCACTGAACTACCAAGGATTTGCTCCAGATGGTAGTGAATAGGACCATGCACCTCTTGTTGATTTTATTTCTCCACCAACTTACCAAATACATAATGAATCGGAAGTAGGAAAAAATCTTGACTCAAAAGTTCCAGAGGAAGGTGAAGTATCCAGGAAGATTTAGAGACCAAAGTTTACTCAAGGAAACAGACTAGATCATTGCTCTCATCGACACCATCCTTGGAAGCCTTGGACCCAAATTATCAATCTCACAATCAGTCTTAGCCCGATATAGGTCCCTAGTTAGGTACTTCCTCTACTGAATTAGATATTCCTATTGCATTGTGAAAAGGAAAGAGATTTTGTATTGCTCATCATCCCATTCAAAATTTTGTGTCTCATAATCATCTATCACCTATCTATCGCCTATGAAGCATGAACACTTGTAAAGGGTCCCCGTGCTCGTGTTAGACACAGACACGGCTAGACACGTGTTCGACACACCAAAAACGTGTCCTGTATTTTTAAAAGAAAAAATTTAAATTGCGGACACAGCTCAAACACAGGGTGGACACGTCGGGACACATCTGGGACAGTTGAGAACACGACGTGGCTAAAATATAATAAAAATGGCCTAAAACTTGGGTTAAAATTAGAAAAAAAAAAGACAAAAAGGCTAAACGTAAATATTTTTTAACTTAAAACCTCACCTTTGTTGCCTTAGCTTCTTCAGTTGTGAAAGAGAAAAGAGGCTGCGGTTGTGGAAAAGAAAAAACAAAGGAAGATCAGCGTGAGAAGAAGAAGAAGAAGAAGAAGAAGAAGAAGAAGGATCTGTGTAAGGATCTGCGTGATAAGAAAAAGGAGAAAGATCTGTGTGAAGAAGAAGATTTGTGTGAAGAAGAAGATCTGTGTCAAGAAGAAGAAGAAAAGGAAGAGGAAAAGGAAGAAGAATAGGTACCATTTGTTTTTTGTTTTTTCTTGATTGCTGCTGCTGCTGGATTTTTTTTTTGCTGCTGCAGTTTTTTACTGTTTTTTAAGAATTGCTGCTGCTGTTTTTTCTTTTTTTTGCTGCTGCTGTTTTTTTATTTTTCTCAGAATTGCTGCTGCTATTTTTTTCTTTTTTTCCAGAGCTGCTGTGCTGCTGCTGTTGCTGCTGCTGTTTTTTTTTTTCAAAACCGCTGTGCTGTTGCTGCTGTTTTCTTTCTTTCTTTCTTTTTTTTTTTTTCGAACTGCTGCTGCTGCTGCTTTTTTTTTTTTTTTTTCCAGAACTGCTGTGCTGTAGTTGCTACTGCTGTTATCTTTCTTTCTTTCTTTCTTTTTTTTTTTTTCCGAACTCCTACTATTGGTTTTTTTTTTTCCAGAACTGCTGCTGTTGTACTTCTTTTTCAAATGATGAATCATGAATGAAGCGAGGATTATTATTATTTTTTTCTTTTATGGAGTGGGGTAATGGAGGAGGGATCTGTTTTTGTTGTTTTGATTATGATGTAACTGTGACATGTAATGTTGATGTACTATAGCCTAATATTGCATTACATTATGCATTATGGATTTTATTTTTGACTTTACCAGTGTTAGTTATGGTTTTTCTTTATTTATTGTGACATTATGCTTCTTAATTTAGCTAACAATATAACTATTCTTTAATTTTATAATTATATATATAATATATTTATTATTTTCCGTGTTCTAGCTGTGTTCGTATCCTACTTTTTTAGGATTTGCGGTATCGCCGTGTCCGTGTCGTGTTGTATTCGTATCCCGTGTCCATACCCATGTCCGTGCTTCTTAGTCTATCGCACATTTATTTCGAAACTTGATACAAGTTATAACCTAAGCATGCATCGAAGCCTTGAATCATCCCAAGTGGAGGAAGGCAATGGTGGAAGATATGTCAGCCTTGGGAAAAAATAATACATGAAAGTTGACTACTCTTCCTGAAGGAAAGTGTACCATCAGTTGTAAGTTGGGGATGTTTACTTTGAAGTACAAATCTGATGGTACAATTAACAAATATAAAGCACAACATGTAGCAAAAGGCTTTACTTAGTCTTATGGGGTTGATTACTTTAAGACTTTCTCCTCAATTGCTGAGCTGACTTCCATCTGAGTTATGTTATTCCTAGTAGCAAATTTTGATTAGCCATTATACCAACTAGATGTAAAAAATGCATTTCTACATGGAGAGTTGAAGGAGGAAGTTTATACGGATCCTCCACCTTGTTTTGTTGTCAAAGGACAGGAAGACAAAGTTTGTTTCCTTAAGAAGTCTATATATGAACTAAAGCAATCATCCCGAGCATGGTTTTGATGGTTTAGTGGAGCAGTACTCAAATATGGGTTCCATAGATGTTTTGCAGATCACACTGTCTTTGTGAAAAGGGAGGACGTGAAGGTAGTTATACTTATGGTGTGTGTGGACAACATAGTTTCCACAGTTAATGATGTTGATGAAAATTTCAAATTCAGAGATTTTCAAAGTATGGAATTTGAGATCAAGGACCTATGATTATTAAATATTTCCTTGGGACTTAACTAGCTAGGTCTAAGAATGGAATTGTTATTTCAAAAAGGAAGTATGTTCTTGATATTCTTGAAGAGACAGAGAAGTAAGGTGCAAAGCCAGATGATACACTAATCATACAAAATCATAGTCTACACTTAGAAAGTGGAGAGTTGCTTCAAGATAAGAGAATGTATCAATGGTTGGTGGGGAAGATGGCTAGTCTCACAATCACACAGCCTGACAACTTGTATGCTGTCAGTCTAGTTAGTCAATTTAGCTACAGTGCATATAATTCTCAAATATTTGAAAGGGTCTCCAGGCTAGCAAATCATACGGGCATGCAAATGCCATTGCATTCACTGATATTGATTGAGCCGGATCATTGATAGATAGAAAGTCCACGATTGTATACTGTACAATGGTTGAAGGAAATCTCATCTCTGAAAAAAAGTAAGAAAAAGGTTGTTATAGCCAAGTCTAGCGCAGAAGCTGAGTATAGGGTTGTAGCTCATGGTTGTTGTAAGCTACTATGGCTCAGAATGTTGTTGGAAAAGTTATATTTCAAACAGGGTGGTCCAATGCATGTGTATTATGATAGTACGTCAGCAATTTAAATTGCCAATAATCCAGTTTATCATGAAAAGAAAAAGCATGTGGAAGTAGAATGTCATTTCATCAAGGGAAAAAATAAAAAAGGAAGATGTGCTACTGATACTAGTGCTGTAGACCAGTTAGCCGACTTTCTTACTACGGTAGTCAATAAAGTTAAGTTCCATCATGTTTTTTCCCAGCTGGGCCTAGTAAATATCTATGCACTAGCTTGACAGGAGGGAGGGGGGTGGTGTTGGAATAAGTCAGAGAGGGACTTATTTTTAAATTTGTAATTAGTAAGGAACCATGATGTAAATATAAAAATATTTAGGGACTTTTTTGTAGTTTCAAAAATTAGTGGAATAACAATATAGGAGTGGTCACCCAACCTAGTAGGGTAGATTACTCTCCTACCCCACGGTAAAATCTCTCTCTCCCTCCCTCCCTCCCTCCCTCCCTCCCTCTCCTATTTTTTCCTTCTTTTTTCTTTCTTTTTATTTCTCACGACAGGTTTAGACAAAACCCTAGATCCAGTCAAATCTAGGGTTTCAACTAAATCCACCATCTTTTCCTTTGGATAGATCCTCTTATAAATGCCAATAATGGTGTCCCGATTGTCGTAGATGATCCTCATGAAAATCGTTGCCTCTTATACACGAAGTTGTGGGCTGCCTTCTAATGAACCAATTCACGTGTACACATGCCATTGTTAGTCCACAACAAAAAGCTCATAGGATCAACCAGAGATCCATATGTGCTTTGAGAATATTACATCCAACCTAGGTTGTTTGTCTTTTTCCCATCTGCCACCAGTGTTGAGAAATTGCTTACAAATATGGGTAAACTCCGACGCAATGGATTGAACTTCTTGTCACCTCTCTTCCTTGTAAGCAACCTTCCCTTCATCTGCCTTCAACTTAAAATGTGAGTCCTTCGAGAAACCTTCAAAACAGCCTCGATGACCCCCACCATTGACATTAAGGGGCCTTCGAGGGTCTTGCCTTATCCAGTGACTCCACCTTCCTCAAATTTTTGGCATCTTCTTGCTTCTTCCTAGCTAACCCTAAATCTAGCACCTCTGGCCACTGGAGTTTATATTCTGTACAATTTTTTATATTTTATTTTAGTTTTTTGAATGGTATCTTATTCTTGACATAACTTGCAAATACTCCATAAAGTGCAACAATCAATCTATCATGCACATCATGTGCAACATAACTACTGCTGATAATGAGTTCAGCCAATCATACTTGACCTGCAACCATGGTCCACCTTCAAGACACACCAATGTACAACTGAATCCAATCCATACTATTCACAATAATTGGCCCCAATTGACACTTTATACAATCCTGATTTGATCAAACCAATACGTTCACAAATAAAAGTTCTCTTCATTAATTCTGTTCAATTCATCGTCCTCCTTCACTTGGTACAGCATCAGAGGTCACAAAAGTCCTTCCCTTCAAAAAGTTAGAGCATGGATTCAAAATCAATGGTAGGTCATCCACTACACTTTCTTCAAGTCAGGCTGTCTGGATGCCCACCAGTGGCAGCCAAAAAAAAAAATACAAAACAAATCAAATTGATAGTAAAAGAAAAGAATATGAAGAGAAGATTGAAAAGGGAGTACCTCAAAGAGTAAAAAGAGAAGGACAGATCACTTCAGTGGACAGAAGGAAGCACTTCTCATGAAATTCCAAGTCCAAAAACTATATGATGGTGCACCCCTTTTACTCTTTTTATCATATGTTTCTCAAAGTAAACAAACTCTCCATTAAAGTATAAATCTAGATTCAAATCTCAGCCGTTTGAACTCATAATTAAGCCAGGATCTCACTGTAAAGCCCAAAAAAAAAAAAAAAAAAAAACACAGAATGTATAGCTAAAAAAAGGGTGCATTTTCATGCAGACTGAAATTAATGGGACCTCCAATTCTGTCACTAGAGAGTTTGATGCGAAGTTGCCTAATGGACAGCATCAACTGTGAAACTTATGCATATAGTTTCGAATGGACCCATCATGCCTTCACAATACTCACTTCTTCTTTCCACATAATCACTAATAAAGCTTTTGTGCACTCATTTGGAAGCAAATTAGAAAGACCGCTTCCTTGCACCTACATAGTTAGGTTATAAGTGTCATAGCATTGCTTTATACACTATAGTAGGACTCTCTAGACCAGCTCAACTAATTTGATGAGAGGGAAAGACATGGCTTCCTTGCACCTAGGTAGATAGTTAGGTCCCATATCTTTCATTAGAGTCTGAAGTCGAGCTACGACCCCAACTTGATGAGATAAGACTAAGTTGAAGATAATGTATGCTTTAAAACCAAGGTCGTAATGAAGCTAACATATTACAAATACACAACACATACGATGTATCCAAGCGTAAGAACTCTAAACCTTTCTCACTAGGTTGCATACTACCCATAAGATAATGCATTGACCCATTATATGTAGTAAGCCAATGAACTAACCCTTTCCATTTATTTTCTTTCTTCCAATCCTAATCCTTCATATAGCAAGCAGCTTAAAGGTCCTAGTCTAAAATGTATTGAACTAACACCAAATACCAATAATTACCTAAATTGCCTCCAATACAATCAACCAACATGGAAGAACTACAAATACACCTAGCAATGAATTGACCCCGTGCACACAAGCTCTACAAAGCCATGTGAGAGATCCCTACGGGAGAAAAAGGGCCTCCTATTTGGAAGTAAAGCCAAGATTAACAATTCTATATCTGAGGATTCTACATATTAGCTTCATACTCTTTATAGAATCTCTACCCCTAAAAAGAAAAAAGATAAAAACAGAAAAGCTAACAGTAGGATGAACAATGTATTGAATTAATGACATATACACACCAAAGGAACACAAAGTAGAAAATGGAATTATCAAAATAATAAGAAAGAAGATGTGAAATCATTCTCACCAAATTAAGTAATGTCAAACAAGAACCATTTTACATGAACCATCATATTAATTACTAAGCATTACAATGGAACCACAATAATCCCTTACCCTCAGTTTCTACCAAGCGGAAGAGACCTGCAACTGTAAGTCTCTTTGAACTCTGATTTCTTTGAAGAGGTGAAAATCGACGCATACACCTCTTTAGTAGCATTCGCGGGTGCTAAATCCACTGCCTTGAACCGCTTCGCAGAAGCATTCGAATTCGCCCCTTTCACTCCATCCACTATCTTCAAATTCTTGCCATTCCCATTATTCAGACTTGCTCCTTTAACTCCAGGTGGAGGCAGCAGAGTCTCCCCCTTCTCATCCAAACCGCGCTTAGCACCACCTCCGCGTGCAGCATTATCCAAACAGACACCTTCCACCCCGTTTCTCGCCTTCTTCTCTTTCTTCTCCTTCAATTTCATTCTCTCCTCCTCCATCCTCTCCCTCACTGCCGCGACCTCCTCTGGGGTTCCATTAATCACAATCTTATCCTCCTCCGAGAACCCGCGATGGCAAACGAGGCACTCCGCCGACTTCACCTCTTTGAGCGCCTTGGCACTCACCACGTGCCCGCACCCCCGGAGGGCATAAAACCTATATTTGCCATTGAATTCAAGCCCCGCGATCGGGCACTGGAACCTCGCCCCGAAACTGATACCATTGTCATCCGAATTCAATCCAGGGATCTCAGAGAGGTGAATTGGGATCATATCCTTCAAGCCCCTGATATGGGCGAATTTGCGGGGTAGGGTCTTGGCGAGGAGGGCCTGGACAAGGGGCTCCTTGTTGAAGAGGTTGCCGAGGCGGTCCGCGACGCAGGGCGGGCGGAGGGGGTCGGCGGAGAGGGCGCAGGAGCACCATTTGGAGAGGCGCGTCTCGTTGGGGTCGGCCTTGTCGGGCTTCTTCTCGGCGTACATGTTGAGGTAGCAGTCGCGGGACTCGGCGCCCGTGGCGCCCCCGTCGCCGCCGCCGCCGGGGAGGCGGAGGTGGAGGAGGAGCGTGTGGGTGGCCGTGGGGGTGGGGAGCACGGAATGGAGTGGTGCGGAGGAGTTGGGGAGGGGGGAGCCATTGAGGGAGAAGAAGAAGGAGTCTAGGGTTTTGGAGGGGAGGGGGAGGCAAAGGGAGAGATCACGAACGGAGAAATTAGGGTTTATGGAGACGAAACGGGAGGGGATTTGAGGGAAAGGGGATTGGATGAAGAGATTGAGATTTTCCATGTTCCTGTTTGGATCGAAGGAATTTTTAGGGTTTTGGCAATCGAAAGGGGAATTTGGTTTGCATGCACTGTCGCATGGAAATTGAGAGAGGAGAACAGGATTGAAGATGAAGAGATGTGCTTTTGAAGGATGGGATCAAGTCATGGTCGCTCACCGCCATTGGTGACATGGCGAGACAATCACAGCCGTTGAAGAAAGGCACGTGGCACTATCGTCGACCAGTGGGGTCCAATGGCTACAAATAAACCTGTGTCCTCTTTGTGTCCAGAGTAAAGTGTTTCCTAGTAAAATTTTAGCTGCCAATGGGTTACGCGTGATTGGACCTAATTGAGCCTGTCTTCAGGCTCTATAAGGATTGAAGCCCCTGACTTTGGGTTTTGGGCCTAAATTGGTCAAGATCGTAAGTTTGAGTTCATCTAATACGAAATACATGAGGGGAGCTCCTATATACATACAAAAAATTTCTTCCCACTCCCCTTTTTTTTTTTTTTCCTAAAATGAGGGATGATTTTCTCTCCACACACGCCATTTTATTATACCTAAATTACACTCCACCCATTTCTCTCCACACCTCCCTTCGCCCCTTCCCCACACTGTAAGCATAAATGGCCCCTTAGGAAAAAACTTAACGGATTGGATTTGCATATTGACGGATTGATTTGCATTATGAAAGACAATCAATATTGGGCATACCTGAATCCATCGCGAAACGAAGAGGAGATCCGCAACTTTAACTCTCTCAGTCTTCTCGTAATGCCTGCTGATCGATGGGAATGCCAAGCAGTAATAGTATATGTGAAGATGAGAGAGTTCCCAAGCCTTTTATAGACTCCGCTAATGCTTTCCTCACCATCAACGGAAAGCCTTTCCATTATCGCACGACTGGAGAGTTTCCAGGGACGTGGCCTTAATGGGAAGACGTACTGCTTTGAATATATCAAAGTGAGTGGTGGTCATGTGGGCCACCACCCATGATATCCAAACCTCCCAAAGCGAGCCAGAAAGGAAAGGGAGATTGAGAGGAAGCGAGATCCCAAGTCCTGATTGTGGGTATATATGTATAACTTAGTCTTAACCTCACATGTGGCCTTTTAAAATTGTGTGAAAAGATTGGATTAAAAATTTCATGAGCTAAAGCATACAATATCATGTAGGAAGTGGGCTAACATTTTGGTCTATAAGTCATAGCTGGTCTATTTCCAATATATAAATTTAAAAAAATTGAAGAGCAAAATTAGGGAATAAGGCAGTAGAGAAGGAAACTTGGAATCAGTTGTGATTGAAGTGGTTGAGACAAAAGGCCCTCAAGGTGGATTAAAAGGCCAATATTTCAGACATGAACATAAACTACCTGGACTGAGGGAGAACTCAACTGGCCCAATCCCATCCTCTTCACACCCCAGCAAAATCATAGTAGTTGTAGGACTAACAATTATCTATTATTATTATTATTATTATTATTATTATATATTATAACAACACTCTCTTCAAGAGAAAACAACATGCGGCGCTTCCTTTATGTGACATGTGGCGGCCATCCTTCCCTATCTCCAAAACCCTAAAATCTAATCCCCATCCTAAAATCTCCTTTATTGCCGATATCTAATCTCTATCTAATCTCCCTAAAATCTAATCTCCTCCCCTAAAACCTCTTTGATCTCTTACCTATAATCATAAAGAGATTTTATATTAAAACCTTCCCCTCCCCAATCTCATCAAATGCCAAGGCCATAAATGTCAAACATCTTTTATTTCTACTTCAGTGGAGAAGAGAAGATAGTGCACGAACAGATGTGCCCTTCAGCATCAATAGAACAACTCACATCTTAGTTCTTAACTAGTATTTTAAATTATATCTGCTAGTGAGATCATCGCGCAATGAAGATGATGATGAACTCTACGATTTCAACAAATTTCTCATGTATGTAAACAAAAATCCCTTAGATCCCTCCATGTTTCAATGCTTTTTTATATATTTCATTTGTTCTTTTTTTTTCTTTTTTTTTTTTGCTATATAATTGCTAATGGGATGCTTTTTTCCCAATAAGGTCTTGGCTCTCTATCATTTAGATTTTTTTGTCTCCAAAGTGTAAATATCATTAAGCATATTTAAAAAGAACTATTTCTAGAGCTGGTTTCAAACGAATTCTTTGATAGGTTAATCTACTCTACATATTTAATTTATTTTTGAAATAAAGACATTGAATACCAGTTTGAGTGATAAATGATGAGAAGAAGGTAAAGAGATACATTAATAAGTTGTGAGTTCCTTTGTTGAATTTGATATGGATTTTCGTATCTAGGCAATTTGTATATATTACACTATAAGAATTTCTTATTGTAATCATTTACAATAAGTTTGTAGTTCACATTAATTTACAATGTGTTCGTTTTTTTAAAACAATTGCTTTTGACACTCTGGGACCTTGATCCGAGTTGACAATTTGGTTTATTTTAGGTGGCAATATTAGGTGATCTAAATTATTTTGGTTTAGAATTGAAGTGTTTGAAATCTTAATCCACTTTGTAACTTAAAGTCTTATAATGTAAATCTTTTCAAAATTTGGACTTTGGCCTATCATATCAATAACTTAAAATCTATCCATACATTGCCAGTTATTAGAGAAATCTATTTATTTTGTCGCTTTGCAATCAAATGCCCATTGAAAAAAGAAAAAGAAAAAGAAAAGAAAAGAAAAAAAGATAGGATAAGAGCTCATCTCAATGTTTAACCTACTTATGCGGCCAAGGGCTGAACATGGCCTTGCACAGTTATATATATAATATTTAAAAATAGTAAAATCCTAATATCTAATATTACATCTTAGTCCTTGATTTAAACTCTATACACATGAAGCCCTAATCTCTAAGGATCCTAAAATTTGGAGGAAGTGTAAGAGCAGAAACAATTGCACTAGAGTCATAGGAGTAAAACAAGTGGATAAGTTTGAAACAAGTGCAAGAACTTAAATATAAAATTTTCTCCTTTGAATTTTTGGTTTTCTAATTTCAAATTTAACTATGTTTGTGTTATGATTTATATGATAATATTTATTTTTATTTTATTTGAATATTAAAAATTTTTTTAAAAATTATTTTTTTATCATGGCCCTCGTTGTGTGCGGGCCTTGAAGCACTAGTATATGTAATAAGGAAGAGAGCGACACGTTGTGCAATCTTTTTATGAGAGTGCGACAAGTAGTCAAAGTCTTAAAAATTTCTCTCATTACCCTTCTTGTCTCTCTAATCTTCTAAAATCTAATCTTCCCCTCTAATCTCTCTCATTATCAATCAACCAAATCTCCTCCTTCACTTACACAGATATTTTCTCTACAATATTAATTGAAAGATCATCGAGAAATACATATGGATCAGTGGGTTCGGCATGGACATGTGAAGCATAGTAAGGGCCTTTACAGATTTCTCTTTTTTCAAGTTCTCTCTTGTAATATTGTTTGTTTTCATTGTTCTTTGAGTTTTGATTGACAGTTTTGGGTTTTAGACACTTCTGAATTCGGAATCGGATCTTCAGAAGCTACCTAAGTGCAAATATGATGGATCCAGTACTGGTCAGGCACTCGGAGATGACAGTGAAGTCATCTTGTAGTACGTTTTGGTTTTACCCACTATTGGTTTTTTTTATGTATTTCATTCTTTTAGTAACTAATTGGGTTGTGTTTGGAAGCCAATACTTAATGATCCATTTAGGAGAGCGAGTAATATCTTGATATAGTGATTGGTGGTGGATCTTTTTGTTAGTGGGGGTGATCTGGAAATAGAATGAGACTGAAGGGGTTTTTGTTACTTTTTTTGTGTTTGGGAAGGTGATGTGTGATGTATATACTTCAACAGGGGAACCAATTCTCACTAATAAGACGTTCAACGTAGGAAAGATCTTTAGCCATCCAGATATAGTCGTCGAAGAGCCATAGTAATATTGGTTTCCCTTTTCTTCTTTCTTGATTCATTTTTTTTATAGAAATATCCTTTTATGAGTTAAGAAAAACAACGAAGGATTCAAGCACTATCTTAAAATGGAAAAAGGAATTTGTTCCACTTTTTATTTTTATTCTTATTATTTTGAGAAATTTGCCCCCACTTTTAGATAGATTCCTTATAATTTCATGAGATCTACCTATTAGAGTTATTCCATGATATTATGTAATATTATTCCGTGATGTTATGGTACTATTTAATATTATTTTATCGCCCCAGTATAGTACTGCTTTATTGGTATGAATTGGTTCCTTGATTTGTAATGGGGTCACTCATGAGTATGGGTGTTCATGGGTCAGGCTAGCCCGAACTAGACTTGGGCCCATTCCACTTTGGGCCGGGCTTAGACTAAGTGATAGAAAGCCGAGACACCAACACATGTGGCCCACCTAATTGCATGACAATCAAAGGAATTCAGGGGAGGATAACTTGGACAAGATTTGCTAAAACCCAGCCCCTAGTTATTGGATGTTATAAATTCAATAAAGGTCAGTCCATGTCAAAATTGCCTCAAAGTTTGATTCAACAAATTTTTATGATAGACTATGCGTCTGATGCCAAATCCCCTCCTTCCATCAGGCTTTGTAAATAAGCTTTTGACTTCCTAATAGGAGCTTAAAGCTTTTGACTTCGTAATAGGAGCTTACAAAGGATTTAAGCCCGCTCCCCCCCTCCTCCTCCAACTTGATGCTCTTTCTAAGCTATCAATGAAAGTAAGAACTTGGCAATCATATTGATTTTGTTCCTTGATTTATAATAAGGTTGCTCATGAGAAGGGGTGTTCATGGGTAAAGCCAACTTGAGCCAGACCTAGGCCTAGCCCACTTTGGGCTAGGCATGGGCTAGGCTTGGATTAAGTGATAGAAAGCCGAAAGCTGAGCTTATGTAAGGAATGCATATAATTTAATTCAATTGATTCAAAAAATTGCTTCAATGCCCACAAAATTAATAAAAAGCCATATTCGGACAGGTTTGATTGATTAAATGGGTAGGCTCAGGCCTAACTTTTACGGCCCTTGTCGCTCTTTGCCTTAGCTCGACCTAAGAACACCCTACTGACAAGTGGGGGTAGCTTAATTGGCCTATGACAGCGGTTTACTCACGAAAGTTGTGGGTTCGAGTTGCGCTACCATACTGGGGCAATAAGGAATTTTATCTGACTCTTCCTAAGTCCAAAGGGATTAGTTCGGCCCCAGAGAATTAGGACACCCTCCGTTAGAAAAAAAAAAAAAAAGATGAAAACAAGTGCAAGAAGAGACAAAACAAGTGTAGAAAATGAAATGAGTGTAAGAACTGAATGATGGAGTCTTCTAAACACAAGCCCTCCTTTTTTTGCTTTAATTGACTATACATAACATAAATATTTCAAATTGGCATTGCTTTGATAAGCATGTATTATATTATACATAATTAATCTACAACTTTTCCAATGTTCTAATAGACATGCGATATAATTTGATTGACTCGTTTTTCTTAGTTATTCTTAAACACTTGGTTTTAAGAATTCTATTTAAATTATGATTGTATAATGAGTTTTATGTTAATGTTCATTTATAATAAATTTAAACATTAATAAATATTTCCATTATTTTCATTTAAAAATATAATTATTTTTTAAACAAGGCCCACTTTGAGAGCGGGCCCTGAAGCGCTCGTATTATATATATAATAAGGATAGACTTTATGTGGGAGAGCGACGCGTGGCGCAATCTTTTTGCGAGAGGGTGACATGACGCGCTCTGATTAAAGTCCGAAAATTTTCTCTCATTGTCCCTCCTTTAAAATATCTCTGGCTTGGAATTGATTTTATTAAATGTGTGGGTCCCAAAATAAAAAAGAAAGAGTTCAAATCAAGCAGATGTTATGGCCTAAATTTTAGAATGCCAGATGTAATAGAAGGTTAGAACTCATTGAACTCATAGGCTTTCTTAACGTACCCTGGTCATTTGCTCTAGCACATCAATGGTGGCCTCTTAATTTTCATGAAGGCTATGTTGGGTTCATTTGTGTCTTGGTTCTTGAATAGCGCAGGCCACAATGTGGGGGCATGTTGAGTATATGGAATAAGTCAAAGTTAAAGATTTTGAAAAGAAAATCCTAATCATGGGAGATTTAACGACCTGTGGAAAGAGGTAAACGTGAATTTCCTAATTAATAAGGTGAAAAAAAATTCGTTTGAGACATATGAAAAAGCGGGAAATCTTTTAGGATATGTAGATAAGTGAAGCTAGATTAGGAGATAATATAAAGAGAATTCCCTCCTTTGCGAGAAAGAACTGAAGTGTGATACGTGGCATGCACTCTCCTATTTTCTCTCTACCATCTTTTCAATTTAAGTTCAAAAGAGTCATCTATCTCTAAAACGCCTAAAATCTTTCATCTCCGATTTTCTCACACTATATATCTCTTCCACTGAATCTCTACAGTCTTTCCTATATAATTTGGCTCCATCGAATACTCGAATTATACAAGTATACACCACTATTTGTAGGACCAGTAGATGGGTATATATGAGTACATAGTAAGGTAAGTGTGTTGCTTTTGGCTACGCAAAATCCTCGTAGCCAAATGTTGTACTTTTGCCTACGCTAACTTGTCGTTGGCAAAGGTACAACCTTTGGCTACAAAGATTTTGCGTAGGCAAATGTACAACCTTTGGCTACAAAGATTTTGCATAGGCAAATGTACAACCTTTGGCTACAAAGATTTTGCATAGGCAAATGTACAACATTTGGTTACGAAGATTTTGCATAGGCAAATGTACAGCCTTTGGCTATGAAGATTTTGCGTAGGCAAATGTCTGGCTACGAAGAATTTGCATAGGCAAAAGTCAAATATAATTTTTTCTAATTTTAATAAGCACTTTTGCCCATGAAAAATTTGTAGGCAAAAGTAAAAAATATTATTTTTTTATTATAAACATAACTTTTGCCGACGTAGCCAAAACCTCCATCTATTCTTTACCTACATACATTGCATAGCCAAAAGAAATAATGAAAAAAATAATTATTTATTTTTAATTTTTTTCAGTAACTAGTTTATACCAATCTCATCCAAACTAATTCAATAAACATACAAATATATTAAAATCCAACCAATTACGAATCCCAATGAACAAATATTAAAAAAATACGAAATACCCAATACATATCATCCAAATAAGTCTCAAATATATTCAAATATCTAAAAACAAGAAGATAATATTCAACAAGTCCAAATGCTTGTGATAAAAAAGAAAACAAGAGAAGAAGCCATCTAGTTGTCAAGCTGAAGACGTCCTCCATCATCAACCTTCACAAAAAATACAGAAAATTGTTAGCATTTTATCAATAAACTGACTTCAAACATAATTATATGCTTGTGCTATCGTCACTCTTTAAGTTGATCATAAATTTAAAAGTTAGCAAATTACACTAACCATGCCCTTTGAAAATAAAGGGGCAACATCTCCCCCTAAAAATATTAACCAAAATGTGTTTCAAAGCCACAACAATATTCTAAGGGCCTTACGGTGTCCATATTATCAAAATGAATAATCACGAAGTTAGCCACAACAAAATTTGGTTTAAACAAATGAAATAATTTATTTACTTAATTCTAGATACCTCCTTAAACTCAATCTTTAAGTCCAAACCACTATCTAGAATTGAAATTTTTTTTTGATTTACTAACCAAGGGAAGCCGCATCCTGCCCTCCACTCGATGTGCCATCTTCACCACCATTCTCTAAAACTAATCCCGGAACGCTAGTTGGATCAACTAACCCTGGTACACTGGCAGGATCTATCCCAATTTTTGTAGCCATCACTTGTAGTAAGCCCCGCATGCAGCTAATGTCTTATCTTGGTCAGCTATCTTCTGCTGTAGAGCGATCACCTCAGGATTAGGTTCTCGAGACCGTGTGGAAGATGAAGCGATGCTGTGAATCCCAAATCTCCTTGAAAAACACGATCTTTTCCCAAGCACATCAATGGAAACTTGTATCTCGGTTTGCGGATTCTCGACACCCGGCTGCGACTGTGCGAGAATCTTCTCTTTTAGTATAGCCTGTCATTTTTCATTATGTAAATCCATAGCATATGTAAAAAATATACATTTGATGATCTAAACAAATGATTAACTAGTACTTACATGATGTTGTTCAGCATAGTCATTTATCCACATCCCACCATGCCGACCACGTCTGTGAGTTTGCTCAAAAATATCCGGGATAGACGGTCGAACACCACCATTCTTTGATGCCTATTGTTTATTAGATATTTTGGTTAGATTAACTAAATATTGAAATTTTATTGAGAGTGTAAAAATTTATAGTCCTAAACTTACATCGATAGATGCTCATGATGCATATGAGCTTGAGCCACTCGTATGATTGTATTTTTGGGCGGCTCGTGCCTTTTTTCCACTTTCAGACTTTTTCTATGAGGAAAAAATTAAAAAAAAAAATAATAAAAATAAGCTTAATTATCTTAGATGCGGTTGGTCTATTTCAATTTAGTAAAAGCCCAAACACCATATATATATATGTATATAATAGCAATAAGGAATACCTTAAAACTATCGCTCTCCCACACATACTCAATCATAAACTTCCAGTCATCCAATTTACAAGGACATAATGGATGGCTTTTGATGTTTGGCACCCCATCCTTTTTGAGCTTAAGATAGTGCTTGTGCAATGTGATCTTCCAGTCTTTGTATAAATCCTGGCACTTATGGTCAATGATAGACTTGAGCACCAAATCTCTTTCATAGTCCCCCCCAAGGTCAAAGGTTAACTACAATTGGTAACAATAAAATGCAATATGAATTAAACTCTCAGTTTGAGAAATCAATTGAATAACGTGTTAAACAAATTTTTTTTAATAAATCAATTGATATTACCCCAACTCTCATAACAATGGCTAGCCTGATCTCAAAACAATGTCTACCCAATTAATGTCTCGGATTGGTGCATGGTCTCGAATTTGTTCCTTAATAGCAGATGCTACAGAAGAGGCCCATGTCCCCTCTATTGCCCCTTCCTCATGATTAATATCAACAGGAATGGGATGACCAAGCACTTTCCTAAGCCTGTCCATGTTCTTTCCCCTAGTCGGGCCCCGTTTACCAGTTTTGCTAGAGACTGAAGCTGATGCTGTTAAGAATACAAATTTATTTATGCTAGTAGACATAAATCATTAAAGGAAGGTCAATTCTATTTATTTGTAAATGGTGTACATTTCTTACTCACACTACTGGCGGCACTACGTGGACTGGTAAGCTAGTCAGGCCGTGTAAATGTTAAGAAGTGAGCTTGGGTAGGTTGTCGCTGTGGATGTGGTTGTGGATCATGCTGTGGCAATGGATTATGGGTAGGCTGTGGAGATGGCATCGGTATCGCTTGTTCAAGGGTCTGTGTAGCTCCTGAACAACTAGTAGCACCGCCTCTCTTCCTAAGCCAAGGAGGCATATTTGTGACCTGACATAACAGTAAACTTAATTATTAGTAATCAATAATTGAAGTAATCAACAATCAAACATCAAACTAAGTAATACTACACAGAGTAATCACCATAATCATCATATAATAGTAATATGTATAAAATCGAGAAGTAAGCAAAGTTACTATTACTAATCAATGTTTTTAACCTTTGTAGCTTGTAAGCAAGAATGGAAAAAATAAAGATTATTACCTTATTCGACTGGGGCTCAGACTCATCATCCTCATCATTAAAGGAACTTTCATTGGAAGAACTCAATCTCTCCTCACCTTCAAGTGGAAGATAAGCCTCATCATCGTCACATCCACTCTCCTTTCTCTTTCTCTTCATAGTAGTTTTCTTCATGGCCGTTTGACCCAATCCAAACAAAGAATTTGCCTTATCCAGAACCCCTAGAGCATGCATTCTCGCAGTATTCTCTTTTATCCTTTTATCTCTCTCCTCCTCGATAGGTAACTTCTTCCTCTGGGTCGCCAAAAACCCGGGCTTCACAAACAATTTGCCACCTTTTTGCATATTTGGCAACTATATATGACAAACAATGAAATGAAAAGAAATATGAAATGATGCCAATAAATGGAATGACATGTGAAACAAAAAGGCCATGATATGTAAATGAAAAATTTTATAAATTTATTACACTTGTCTATATAACCAAAAGCTACAAAAGTAGAAAACAAAAGCTACATATCATATTCTATATTAGGTTCTATATCATGATAGACATCATGGATGGGTTGTCTTTGCTGTTCATCTTCATCATCATCTATATACTCCAAAATTGTGTCATCCTCGTCATTATCATCAGAACAATGCTCAGTCATTAATTCTTTAACGGGAACGTTCTCGAGATCCATATCATCTCTGTTATAATATTGAACATCAATATCTTGTTCAAGAATTGGGACACCATTGGTTGATTCGTCCTGTTGAAATGCATCATTGGATGCATCATCCCACTCTGGTACATCCCATACTCCCCGATGATTGACTCGTTCTACAACTCTCCAATTCTTGCCTTTGATGTTGTCATTGACATAGAATACTTGTCTGACATTACTTGGAAGGACAAATGGATCATCTTTATACCAAAGCCTCCTAACATCAATGGTTTGACATGTTGATCTGTGTGTATTCTACTTTTGTGGCCGATATCATACCATTCACATTGAAACAGAACCACTTTACCTCCATGCAAATATCTCAATTCCCATATTTTGCACAAATAACCATAGAAGTCAATTTGTTTTCCTTTATGCTCCCCTTCTACGACTAACCCACTATTTTGGCAACTCCGATGGCTCTCACGGTCTCTACTGTGGAACCGGATACCATTGCAGATGCAACCCGCATAAAGATCAATTTTACTCATTCTCCAAAATACATTTCATGTGTTCAAGGGAATTCAAGTCATTTAATTCCATGCAAACAAATGGGTGCAATTATAGATCTTTACTCTACATGGGGTTTATTTCCAAACTCTAAAAACTCATGGGCTTCGCAGTGTTTGCTTTGAAATGATTCAATTTCATGTGTATAATTGATTGTATGCTTAGCAATTTATTAATTTCAAGTTCTAGTGAGGTTTGAAAATAGTTTAGGATATGTGAACTATGAGTGAGATTATTTTTTTATCGAACCTATGATGAGCTTGGCTTGCCATCTAGGGATGAATTAGGATTTGATTTTGTAAATTTCTTTCTACGTTCAAGAAGGAGAGTGTTATAAACAAAAATCTTAGATATCCTTTTCAAAGGTTTGCCTATTTGTATGATGCAACACCTACATTCATCCACAACATAGTCTCATCAAGAAGGATAAGAAAGCATAAATTTTTTTAAAATACATCTAGATTCATCTAAATCACAGCCCTGTGGTTTTTTAATTGTTAAAATCACCATTAAGATCAGTTCAGAATTATCCAATGAAAATCATTTTGCTTGCTCTATACGAATATGCAAAAGTCTCTACAATGTTAAACTTAATTGCCTAAGAATCTGATATTTTGATTTGACAAATTAATAAGCCATCTATTTAGGAAATATTTTATTATGTGTATACTACATTGGAGCACTTTCATTGTACAACCTAATTCAATTAATAACTCATTTCATTTTTTTAAAATAGTGGACAAATTATTTATGCTATCCATTTTTAACTGCTTGATTTTTTTCTTTTTCTTTTTTTATTATGGGTAATTCTTAATAGAGCAAAAGTCATACTAATACAGAATACTCAAGTCAATAGATAAAATGTTTGCAACCCCCGCAAATCTCACAATTAAGTCATTAAATGAAATATCTGCAATCCAAGGGAGTCTATTTGTGTGTATGTATTTTCTTCATGATGTATAATTTTAATACATAGTGAAGACTTCGAAGCATAATTAGAAGATAAACAAGATATGATAAATATCTATCGATTTTTAACCTTTTATTGAGCATAAGTGGTATATTTTAACATACGCACACAAATGCGGCCCGCTCGCCCGCACACACACCCACACATGTACACAAATATATTGAAACATTTAGTTTTTTTTAAATCTTACTAATATATCTTAATAACACATATACAATTGATACCCACATAATATAGCTATTATTAAGATTGTAAAATCTAGGGAAAAAAACATTATACAAAAATTTTAAGCATACAAATTTTGTCTTTGAGAAATATTTCTATTTTAGATTTTATATAATATAAATATATGAAATCAAACTGAATGTTTTATTTACATGATAGAAATTAAACAAAATTTTTTCTAATATAACCTGTATTGCTTGTGCTAAGCACTGGTGCATTTTGCTAGTTAATAACTAATGGGACCTGCTTAAAACTATCCCCACAAAATTGAGAGAAGCTTGGGTCGGCTTGGGCCTTGGTTGTGGCCAACCTGCTTAACCTCCGAAGAATATAGTTATGGGGCCCAAATGATGTCCAAACCTAATGAAATTTGGAGGGATGGACTATGACATCATTCTAGGTATGCCATAAAATTTTCATCAGGTTTTGACTTCGAAAAGTGGGTCACACCATCTGTTGACTTTTGGTCAAAGTGGGCCCATGCTTCAATTGGTTGGGGCCCAACGGATCTCAGATGGCCACTAAATTTTTAGGGTTTGATGAGGAGCCTATTTTGAGGTTTCTAGCCAATTTCCAATTGATTTGGCCTTAGGAAAGTTAGGCCTGTATTCAGTGCCCCCATGGCCCAGTGGGTATGTTGACTTTGGGTCAACAATGTCCAATCGACCTAAAATTTTACATAACTACTCCATTGCATTACTGGGCCCTTCCATTGAAATTTCAGCCAATTTGGTCTTTAAGAGGTGGAGATTCACACAGTGTCCCAGAAACTTTAGAATGGGGCTCCTTAAATTTCAACTTGTATCCAATGGTGTCCAAAAATTCCAAAACTTTGAAGGAATGACCTGGAACATATTTTACAGCTTCCCTATGAATTTCAGCTAATTTTATCATTGGAAAGTATGAGTTGCTCTAGCCTGGGTTGCCCACCAAGAACACTGACAAGAGCCATTTACGCGTGATTTTGGTTTAGATGAAGTTTCTCTATTTTGAAACTTGGACTCATGTTTTTTGCACACATTTGGAGTCTCTTGAATGAATGAAACTTGGCCCTTTGAGTTTAGAACGAGCTTATATATCTTCATTGCAACACTTGTGACATATGTTTGATTTTTTTTTTTTTGTCAATACAAACTCTGCTCACTTACTTGCAATAATGTAAGTTCGATTGCTTATAATTAATTTTGATTATTGTAACTTTGTTACCCTACACTATATCAATGTATTAAATTTTAGTGCATAATTTCTCTTATTTTAGTTATATATATATTTTATCATATTTCAATTACACATGTTTCTTTCAAGTAATTAAAATATATACATTGACGTGATTCCAACTCAGAAAAAGAACAAGACAATCATAGTCCCTATCAATTAAGTAGTTATAATTTATGTGTGTTAGGTTGATTGGATTATTTGTGTAAAAAAAAAAAAAGAAAATATGAAGAATTGAGGGATGTGTGAGTCAACTACACTTGGCCAATTTTTAAAACCATGATCTATCTCATGTTATCAAAAGTAAAATCTAGATTATTTTGGGTCATAGTGTATTCATTGTGGAGTCTATAATATCAACAAGATGGAATATGAATTGACTACAAAGGAATTGAACCTACACAATGTTACAAACCCCAAGATGAAATTGTGTTCAATAGCAGGCATGCACCAAACATTAAAATCATTGTACAATGCCCACTTGGGGCAAATTTTGTAATTTTTCATTCCATGACAGTACGTTCAATAACAATAATGCACCAAACGTTAAAACATAAAAAAAAAAAACACCACGTGGACACAATACCTGCAGGCTAGCAGGAGATCAACAACATGCAACAGCAACATTAGTAGGAGATCAACACCATGCAATAGCAGGCAAAAAATAGTGTGCAACGGCAACAACTAGCAGGATCAGCAACGTACAACAGCAACAGCAAATCAGCAGGATCAGCAACGTGCAACAGCAACAGGCAATAACAATAGCAAATCAGCAGCATGCAACAGGAGATCAGCAGCGTGCAACAGCAGGAGATCAGCAACGTGCAATGCAGGTACCTTCTTCTTCTTCTTCTTCTTCTTTCTTTTTTCGTCTTCTTTCTTTTCAATTAGTTTTTTTTTCTTTTTCAGACATAGCTTTTGGTGGAGAAGTTGCAATAGAGCACTTCTTCTTCTTCTTCTTTCTTTTGTTTGTTCTTTTTTCAGCCGTTGGTTTTGGTGGCTGGAGACACAACAGCTAGCATGCAGTTTCTTTTTCTTCTTCTTCTTCTTCTTTCCTTTTGTATTTTTTCCAAACGCAGAATTTGATGGCTGCTGATGCAACAGTCGGAGTGCAATTTCTTCTTCTTCTTCTTTTTTTTCATTTTGTTTTTTTTTTCTTCTCAGATGTAGATCTTGTGGCTGGAGAAGCAAAAGCGTAGTGCAGTTTCTTCTTCTTTTTCTTGTTTTTTGTCTTTTTTCAGATCCAGATCTGATGGCTGGAGACACTACCAGTTTCTTGTTCTTCTTCTTCTTTCTTTTTTTTTTTTTTTTTCCAGGCACACATCTGGTGGCTGGATTGAAGTTTTCTCCTCTTCTTCTTCTTTTTCTTCGTCAAAATAGAAGTACACCGCAACCCTTCTTCGTCAAAACGGTAGTAGCCACAACCTTTTCATGGAATGAAACATCGAATGAAAGCAATTTAGGTTTTTATCTTTACCTAAGTTATAAAATTTATATTTAGGCCCTTTAATTTTCTTTTTTTTTTAATTTTAAGACAAGCACCCTGTGGAAAAGAACAATAAATTATAAATTATGCATCTTTCTAACCACAATAAAATTTAAGCACAATTCTCTCAATGATAAAATTCAAAAATCATTTTTACTGCTTTATTTTCTATTTTATGAAAGCATTTTCTTAATTTTTAAATTCAATTAGTGGAAACCATCTTTTACAATCTTACCCAAAACACAAAAGCAATAGAAAAAATAAAGATAATACTGCAGAATTGCATTATAATATTGCAATTGCTTCCCACATAATACTGTAGAAATATTGCTTTCCACATAATACTATCCAAATTGCTAGCAAGACAAGAGCCTTCTCCTATTCTCAAGTTCATACCATCCAAATACAAGGCACCAAAATATCCTCACACCCAAGTCCTTTCTCCCATATAAATGACCTTTAAATAAAATAGTACGGCACCAATTAAATAAAATAAGGGCTTAGATTTTTGAAGCACGATTCTAGCAAAAACATCTGCATAACACAATAGTGTTTAAAAAAAATAAAAAACTAAAAGAAGAGGTAGGCAGGGGAATAGTTCCATTAAAAAAAAAAATAAAAGAATAGAAATGAAAATATTTGGATTCACCCACGGAAAACAATGTATGGTCAAAAGTCTTGGCCTTTCCCTACGCAAAAATATGCGTGGCCAAAGGTTTTTCACTTTGCCTACAAAATACCGTATTGCCGAAGGATTTTGCCCACGGAAAACCATATGTGGCCGAATGTCTTGGTCTTTCCCCGTGGAAATATATGCATAGCCAAAGGTTTTTCACTTTGCCTACAAAATACTGCATCGCCAAATGATATTGCCCACGGAAAACCATGGGTGGCCAAAAGTCTTAGCCTTTCCCTGTGGAAATATATGCGTAGCCAAAGGTTTTTCACTTTGCCTACAAAATACCTCGTAGCCAAAGGATATTGCCCACGAAAAACCATGTGTAGCCAAAAGTCTTGGCCTTTCCCTACGTAAATATATGTATAGCTAAAGGTTTTTCACTTTGCTTACAAAAGACCGTGTCGTCAAATGATATTTTTTCGTGGGTAAAACTTTGCCTCTTAGTTTGGAGAGAATCCCAACCACTTTTGCCCACGCAAATATCTTGCGTCGCCAAAAACAGGAGATAATTGTGGCTTTTGCCTACGTAGATTCATTTTCATAGGCAAAAGATAACTTTTAGCCACGCAAAATGGACTTGCATGGGCAAAGCCGTAGCCAATGATGCATTTTGTTGTATAAGCCCATCTTTACCCATCAACAGTGCTTAATTTTTTTTTAGTTCTTTTTTATTATGGGTGGCTTAGGCCCTGTTGATGGGTAGGGCTCACTTAGGCCCATCTTAAGCAAATTTTATATATATATATATATATATAAAGAGAATTGCCTCCCTTTGTGAGAGATTTCAAGAGTGCGACACGTGGCATTCCTAAAATCTAAAATGTGTGGTTCTTATAATATGAGGGTCTAATGTGATTCTTATATTATTATAAGATATGTATCATGGGTGGATGCCCACATGAGATGAATTAGATTTAGAATCTATTGTAATTAGAGTTTCTCAATGAGGAGGTTACTTTGCCTATAAATAAACATCCTCCATTTTTATGAACACACATCTCTCAATAAGAAGATCTCTCTCTTCATCTATATTCATCTCTCTTTGGTTATTTTTCTATTTTTTAATACGTTATTAGCACGAGGCTCTTTTCTTCTTTTTCATGAATATGAATTTCAAAGATTTGCGCTTCCGCAACAAGGTAAGTAGATAATTACATTACTTGATATACACACACCCCATTCTTCTTGTGTCGTGATTAAGAGTGTGGATGTTTAGAGCCCTCTAATGTTGGTTCAGTTTTGATTCTAATGCCCTAGCGTTTAAAGCTTAAATCACATAAAGATTCCTTGATGTGTAAAATTATGTGTGTTTGTGAGGTTATATAACCCACCCCGACATCATATACCCAATTAGTTGTAAAGGGACGAACCTGGTTGTGAGGTACTTTGAGAGATTTATGAAAATCCTACATGGTTTTGATCACCTATGATAGTGGGTCTTTCACATATCATTGGACCGGGATGATTATTGGCACGTTACTAGTCTCCTTTGGTTGTGTTTGTATTTGTTGGAATATGAGACCCTGAGGGTCCATCGAGTTCATGCATTGGAATTAAGAAGCCAACGTGTGATGATGACTAAAATTTTAAAGATGTGTGAATGGGTTTGGGTGATCAAGGTAACCATGGGACTCGTGATGGTATTCTTTAGAAATCCATGTTAGGGATTCAGAGTACCCACAAAAACAATTATGGTTATTTGGTTGAGATGGGTTGTGACGCCGATACATGGGCTGATGTATTTATTTATTAAGGGCATGCTCTAGCATAATTCTTTGATGTGCGCTTTCAATCTTTAGCAATATTCAAACTTGAAAGGCAAAAGACGATGGAATGCCCTATGGAGCAAGTCCACCAAACATGGGGTTTAACATAGCCATGGCCTGTGGATGCACTCAATAGCCCTAGGGTTTGGTTAATACCATTGAGGTTTGATTTTCAGTCTAGAATGCATAATTATGATGGCCGCAAGTTAGGCTCTTTGTGTTTTAGGATTGTATTCTTATTTCATCCTTGTGGCCTTGATGGTTAAGATTATGCTCTTTCTTACCGTTTACACTTATTCAATCATGCCTTATGTCTTAATATATTTTTTTCATGTCCTAAAAAATTAAAACATGTACGGTGGTTAGATCATATATCTAAACTAATCTCTACGAGCTCATGTGACAAGAACCTTGTGCTAAAATTCTCACCAAGATGTTAGACCTTTGGATTGATGAATCGATTGATTATTGTTTATATGGGACTTGGTCTGTCAATTGTTGTGAATCGAACATGAGTGGGTGAGGACTAACATAGTATATGTGTGACTGGCTAAGGAAAAGAATAATGAATGATTTAACTTCTTTTATCGAAGGGAGAACATGATAAAATTGTAAATCATGGATCATAAATAGAACCCGAAATTCTATATAAGTAATTGGAACCGAAATATAAGTAATCGGGACTTGAAGTTTCACACGATATTTAGAACCAAAAGTTCTATATTGAAAAAATAACCTGAACCTGAAGTTTCATACGTGATTTTAGTTTAGAACCAGAAGTTCTAATCCAAACCCGAATATCTGTGAGTTATTCTAATTTAGAATAAGAAGTTCTAAGATTTAGAATATGAACCTGGAGATTCATATTCATAATCAAACCTACAGTTTTGATTTTTAAGGATCCAATGAAGTATAGATCGATATGAAGGCTATGAAATCAAACCTGAAGTTTTGAATAGAACTAGAAGTTTTGATTTAAACATGAAGTTTTGATGAACCAAAAGCTCTAATTCAAACTTGAAGTTTAACAGAACCAGAAGTTCTGATTCAAACCTAAAGTTTTGAAGGAATCAGAAGTTCTAATTCAAACATGAAGTTTTGACAAAACCAGAAGTTTTGACTCAGACTTGAAGTTTTGATGGAACCAAAAGTTCTAATTCATAGGTTAAGAACTTAAAGTCCTAATTTAAGTTTGAAGTCTTGATAGAATGTCACAACCCGAGCCCAGGAGATCAGGGGTTGGAAAAAGCCTAATCGATGATAAACATACTCCCGTGCCTATACACTTAGACCTGATCTAAATGCAGAGCACAAGGGAAGATTCACACGTGCCACACATGTACGCAGAAGCTGTAGGTATCAAACATAACACAAGAGTTACTAGAATAGAGTAAATATCGACAATAGATAACATATAGATTAATGTTTTACAAAATGAATCAAAATACATGTATATAACTCATGAAGAGATCAAACGTGTCAAATCTCAAAATATGGAGGACCGATATGCAAATGCATCCATGTCGCTCTCCAATGGAGTGACTACAACCACTCTTCTAGTCCGGATGGGACCTCGGGGGCCTCCCTTGGAGTCTGGTTGACTGACGAGGGATCGGTCGGGGTATCTGAGCCTGCAACATCAAGGACAACTCGTGAATACGATGATTTAGCAAAGTATAAGCCATAATAAGTTAACACATGTTGTCTTTGATAGAATAAAGTACATAATATAATCATCGCAGTTCAAGTTCGTATACTAAGCAGTTGTGCAATAATTGCAGCATGCCATTTGAATCAAGGTATACGTGCTGTGTACATAACTAGTTGGCTACTACATTTGCCAGATGCTCCCAAAGTAGGGATCTTATATCCGTGCTAAGAACACCATTGACCGGGCCATGGTACGAATGGGTCTCGGGTTTCTGGTGTCCGGATTCCCCAATACATATCCTTACTGCAGCAAGGCCATATAACTACACCACATTCACCCCGTCGGGATCCTAAAGCTGAGGCTGAGTAGTGCCTGACCATACAGAGTCAATCATGTACTAAACCCTGAGTAGACCGTGCATATCGTGACAAGCATATCATACGTGCATACTCAAGAACATGTCTTATACGTGTAAGCTTAATAACATATGTGCATACTCAAGGTGCCGGAAACAGAGTGAGGAAGCCAACAATTCGGTGCTCAAATAAAATAAATCAATCATGCTAAAGAGTGGAGATCAAGTATCATCATGCTAGATGCCATGCAAGTAATTATTATCGAATCAAGTTTATTTACTATTCAACCCTAATCTAGTTATCCAGTGTTTCTAACCGTGCATGATGATGTAGTTTTAAGTCATCCGATGCACCATTGTCTAGTGTTGCATTATATCATCGGGTGCACCGAAATCCCTTAAACCAACACCCATAGGGAGGTGCTTAACAGCTGGATAACACACATGAATGACTCGCAGCCTTCGAGATCATTCACGCATGTATTACAATCCATTGGGCAAGTCGAGGTTGCCTACCTTCTACTTAAAAGGTCCTATAAGGTCTCATTTCTTTCCTAGCTTCTCATTAGTTCAAATCTTCCAACTTGGCTATGGGTGACCTTACGGCTTAGCCGTAGAAGGCTTCACGGCTTAGCCGTGGCTGGGCCGTAGAAGAGTTGCAGATTTACATACTCTTAGTTATTTTTAAGACACCCTTGTACTGTTCTCCGGCTGGGTCATGGTAGGACTTACGGCTTAGCCATAGTGCAATTTACGGCTCAGCCGTAGCACATTTCCCGGCTTAGCCGTGGATGTGTTGGGTCAATTTCTAAAGCTAATACAGAATCACTGAAAATGCACCAAAACAGCAAAAATACGTCTCAAAGAGGAAAAAGAACTCAAATTGGGCTGTAAACAGACTTTGCATGCAAGATCATGAGAATCATTCAACTCAAGCATATATCAACATGGATTCATACAAATTATGTTTATACTTGCCTCACTTGAGTTCTAACACACAACCTGTTGTCCCTGGGCTCAATTCACATCCAAACACAAACCTAATCCCCCATGCATGTAGAGAAAGGAAGAAAGAAAGAAAAAAAGAAAGAAACGTGAGAGCATGCACACAATACGTGACGAGAAGAAGGAGATAAAGATGAAAACCCAACTCAAAGCTTACTTTCTCTCCGCCCACAAGAAGAAGTGAAGGGTAGAAGTGCACAAATTCCTCTTTCTAGCTTGGCTTATTCAAAGAGAAGAGAAAGAGGAAAAATCGAGAGAGAGAGAGGGAGAGAGAGACTTCAACGTGAGAGAAGAGAAAAGAGTGAGAGAGAAGAGTCAGTGGAAGCTTAGTAGACGATAAGGATAAAGCCCAATTTGCAAGAAAGTCCAAGAGTTAAGGCCATTGACAATTCGAGTCAAATGAGGGTCCAATTGAAACATATGACATCTGTTACAAATGGGGCAGCTACGGAAATTAATGAGCTCAACAAAATACACGTGTTGACGCTAAGATGATGCGTGAATGACAATGTCTTATAAAAGCTAAAATTACGAAAAAGGGCTTGGTCTATCTAACCCAGGTTAAACTCAATCCAACTACCTATCCATGACCTGCGACAAAGCCAAAACAAAAGCAAAACACAATTAACAGCTAAGGCAACATTAATTAAGCACTAAATGGGGTTAAGTTGGATTGGAGTGTTACATAGAACCAGAAGTTCTAATTCTTAAGTTAAGAACCTGACGTTCTAACTTTTAATTGGCCAATTCTTTATTATATTTTGTCATTTGATATTGAGAACCCGAAGTTCTATTATTTTTTTTAATGATTGTTATTGTTAAATCGATCTCTATACACTTTAAAAAGCTTGGTGATGCCATCAAAGAGGAAAATAAAATTTTCTACAAGGATATGACATAAGGCCTCATTTTCTACATCGTTACATCTCTGATGGACAGATATATCACTAGAAGATGGTTATACCACCCGATGCTTAAAATAAATGTCAAACTAGTCAAACAAAATCCCTCTAAAATAGGTAGACATAATAGTTCTTTCAGTAGAGATGAAAATAACCACCCCAGGAGAGGTAATTAATAAGGCATTTTTCTAAATTGGGAGAACAACCAAGCATGGTCTAGAAGACCTATAACTATTATTATGAATTTGAATATTGAGTTTAGTTTTTTAGATATTTCATTGGATGCTATGACTTATTCTTTTATCCTCTGTATCTTGTATCTATATGTTATATTTGCTTTGAATGATGAATTGTTTAGCTGTTCTCAATTTTATTTTTGTTATGCGACTGAATAGTTATGTGAGTTTATTATTTTTTACAATATGGATCATTAAATGCATGAAAATGAGGATAATATCTGTCCGGTAGATAGTGTCATAAAACATACTATATTGAAAACCAGAAGTTTTTCTCAGAGTCAGTGTTTAACTCGTACAATGTATCAATCATAGCTGGATCTCTATAAATACTTGAAAGCTCCGGAAGAGTTCATATAATGTTACCAAATGGTACCCACATATACATTAAGAATGTCTTATTTTTTTTAGTGGTTCCTAAAGAAACTTGCTTAGATTTAAATACATCAGAATGACTGAGTACCACATATAGACACTATAAGTGAAGGTAACACAAAATATTTATACATAATTATTAGTATTGATAGCGAGAAGCTAATATTAGAAAAGTTAAGTGCATTCACATATGACTTCAAGGCTATATTGCATGACAATATCCAAAAATCGAATCACATTCGATTATGAGCAAAACGACAAAATCAAACCAGAAGCTTAAATTTAGTCCAAAGCTTAGTGACCTTGAAGCTTTAATGCTTTGGCATGATAGGTTTGTCACCCTGGAACTATTATGTTAAGGCAAATTATTGATAAGTCCTTTTGGGCTCTCCTTAGAGTATCATCAATTAATCGTCCTTTCTACAAAGGATATAAGGTGACCTTTGTGAACACAAAAAATCCCTCTAGTGGGCCTTTTTAAGGTATTTTAGACTTTTGATTAACACCTCCATCCGTTGGTTGGATGTTTGCCTATTTTTTCTTTTTTCTTTTAGCTTATGCTCGCCTATTCACACAAATTATTAAACTTAGGGTACACTTCCTTGAGCATCGTATTAAATTTATAAGACATGATATCATAGGTTCGTGACCTACATTGGGAATCTGCGTTGGTTTTGATTCACCCCCAATTATTAAATATCTAGAACTAATAACAGGAGCTATATTTACTGTTCATTTTGCTGATTGTCATCTTGATGAGACAGTCTTCCTGCCGTTAGGGGGGATGACAGAGTTCCTGAAGAACGTATTATTCTTGTAGAAAAATTACTTCCTAAACAACGGTGAGAATTAGCATAGAATACTCCCATTATGTCTCATCTAGATCTATGTATTTCACAATGTGAGAATGAAATACAGAGAATTGTTCACTTAATTACAAACAAATTCCCTAATGCTTTTAATGATGCAGCAAAAGTGATTAGGTCATATGTACTACCTATGAACATACCTGCAGAATTAATGTCCCCGTAGGACAAGCACGAATTAGTGTCCCTATAGGACAAAATTCCAAATATGGTAGTAAATGAATCTGTTACATGCTAGAAGCGTGATAGACTTATAGGTTCCAAGAACTCAGCTTCCAGAAAAGGAGAAATGGGCAATCATATTTTAAACATACTTTCGAAGAGGTTATAACAAATCATACACTCCTGAAGAGGTACACCATGTCACTCAATAAGAAATTATGGAAAAATCCACTCTATCTAAAATTCTTGAAGAAGTTAATGTCCCAGAAGAGACATGAGTCACAGAAAAGACTTTGTAAGCCCTTGAAGAGGCAATGGTACCTAATAATGAAGAGATCTCTATACTTTATAATTATTCAAGAGAGAGATGTGATAGAAAGGAAATTATCATCGATCACGCATTTGCATATGCAGTAGCTACATAAATATTAAGGGAAAATGAGGATAATGATTGGAACACAAAACCATGTAGCATGAATGAATGTCTACAAAGAAAAGATTGGCAAAAAATAAAAAATGCCATCAAAGAAGAGCTAGAGTCTCTCAATAGACGTGGTGTATCTGGAACTATAGTATAAACCCCAAAATGTATTAACCCTGGAGTTTACAAATGGGTGTTTGTAAGGAAAATGAATGCAGTTACTAGATCTAATGCAAGACTTGTGGTACAAGGTTTCCTGCAGAAACCTGGAATTGAAAACATAGACAAACATATATATGAAAATCCCAGAAGGATTTACTTTGCTTGAAACAAAGTTAAAGAGTATATACTCAATACAATTAAGACGTTTATTGTACGACTTAAAGCATTTAGGAAGAATATAGTACGATCGTCTTACTGAATGTTTATTTAAGGAAGGATATGAAAACAATCCAATTTGCCCATGTACCTTTATAAAATCCTTAAAAGGATTCACAATAAAGAAGTTTATGTAGATGGCATAAATCTAATTGGGACTCCAGAAGAGCTTGAGGAAACTATTAACTATTTATAGGAGAATTTTATCTTAACACACAGATCGAAAGAAGTTCTAATAGGATATTTCATTCTTTGTAAATATGTTTGCTAGATATAATTTTGCACAAACTCAAAGGCACTAGACTGATATTAAACATATCCTACGATATTTACATAGAACTACTGATTTATGTCTATTTTATTCTTATGGTTGTAAAGGTTTAAACTTTGTAGGACATGCAGATTCATGATATATCTCTGATCCTTATAAGGGTCAATTACAAATAGGTTATGTGTTCCTTAATGGTAATGTCGTCATTTTTTGAAGTTCTACTAAATAGACTTTGGTAGCTACTTTTTTTAACCATGCCAAGATTTTAGCTCTCGATGAAGCCAGTAGAGAATGTGTGTAGCTAAAATTTTTGATTCAGCATATTTGTAGTTCTTGTCAATTGCTTACTAGTACAGGTACTCCAAGATCTATGAGACAATGAGGTATGTTTTAACAGATTAAAGAAGGGTACATTAAAGGTGACAAGACGAAACATATTGTACCAAAGTTCTTCACTCATGAATTTCAGAAGAACAATAAGATTGAAGTTAAGAAAGTTCATTCAAGCAACAACCTGGCTAATCAGTTAACCAAGCCTTTGCCAAAATTAGTATTCTAGAAATTTATATACGAGATTGACATGCGTAGAGTTCACCATCAAACTATGTGAAAGGTTGTTGTCATTAGGGGGAGTTGTCAATCAGGGGGGAGGCATTCTGAAGTTTGCTACCTAGGATATCTGTGTGCTGTACTCTTTTTTCTTTTCTAGGTTTTATCCCACTGGGTTTTCTCAGTTAAAGTTTTAATGAGGCAGCATTATGTACGTCCGAGATTAATTCAATGATCCTGTAGAACATTGTACTTAATTTTTTAAGAGTGCACTAAAATATTTAAGATTATGATTGTAAAATGAATTTAATGTTAATATTAAATTAAAAATCATTTAGATATTTATAAATATTCTTATTTACAAATAATATAAATATTAAAAGCGCTGGTTATATATATTATAACAATACCCCCCTCACGGGAGGGTGACATGTGGTGCAGTCTTTTTGCAGGAGTGCGACACGCGGCGTTTTGCTCTTAGAGTTCCATCGTATCAAACTTTCTTTATTCAAGTAGGAATATTATTCATCACTCTAAGAGTACTGAATAAATTTCTCATTCAAGTGAATTCTAAACTTTCTCCTAAATCTCTTTTCCTAACTTATCTCTATCTTATCTTTGGTATACACGGTTTCCTAAATAATTTCTAATTTTCAATCGCAGTCATCAAGTTTATCATTTATTTAATACCTTAAATTCCAGTATATTGTTCATACATCTATTGGAATGATGATGATAGATGGAATTCCATTATTGTTTGATAGGTTCTTCCACTTTTAGGATCCAAAAGAAGAAATTTTGGGAACGCACTTGGTTGGATATATACAGAGATCTTCTCAAAGTCAGACAATAGTCATTGCATTAGCTTCATCATCCTCCTTCGACATCTACATTATCAAAAAGGCCATGAGAACTGAATTTCGAAGGTGAATCTAACTACACTATTAACAAAGCGCATCATCCTAATTTGAGAGGAAGTTAGTGGACTTCTTCAAGCAAATCAATTACTTCATATGGCCACTGACAAAGGTCTTATGGATTATGGGTAAGTACATATTATTATAATTTAAACTTTGTTTATTTATTAATGATTTGAGAGAATCATTTTCACATCAATGAGTTAATTTTTAATAGTCACAAAAATGAATTATGAGTTTATAATCTTTCAAATATCAGTTGTTGATTGCAGATCTTTTTTTCTATTTACACACTGTCATCTCCTATTTACATTTTGCCTTGAATTGCAATATATTCCAATGGGTTAAAACACAATCTATGCGTTATTATCTCCAAATCAGAATATCTCTCCCTCTCATATCACGTTTCTAAAATTTCCGAAGCCTATTAAAGTTCCAATTTTGGAAGAACGTCTACACTTTTCTCAGAAAATTTTTTATGTTTGGATTTTTGTGTTTTAAAATGAGATTGCGACATGCTTTTTCAATAAATTTTGATATTATAATTTGGGAAATTATAATTGATATAATATTTATTCAATGCATTGGGTGTTATAGATCCAAGAGGTGATGCACTAAAGTTATGAATTTTCTTTTCTTTTGTATTTTTAATATATTTATTGTCATAGGTTTTTCTTTTTAATTTTGTTATTTTTATTGTAGTAAATGTTTAAACTTGAAATTGTACTTTTCTTTAATCTTTCTTGATGATCCATATATTCCTTTCATTTTATTTTTTTCACTTAATTTCTACATTAATTACTCAATCATGAGTTATGGTCCATTTATGATCAGTGAGAACCAATTATTTGACCTTTAAAACTAAATATAATTGCAATGTTTTAGAAGATTGAATGAGTCAATGCACTGTTTGTCATAGACTTGAAGGACGATCCAATAGAAGTATGATTTTTCTTTGTTTTGTATTTTTTATAGATTTTTTATTTTAGCTCTTTTCTTTTGTAAATAGTTCTAGATTTTTTAATTCTAATAAGTTCTTAAATATAAAATTGAATTTTTTTTGGGATATTTGTAATGAACCATAGATTTCTTTCATGTTTATGATTTTCCTCTTTTCATGAATTGATTGGACATTGACCTTTGAAGAAATTTTATTTTTTATATTTTTCTTTTTATTTTTCTGTAAACACTTAAATATGGAATTGTAATTTTTCTTTAGGACTTTTACTATAATTGTTAGATTTCTTTCATTCACAGCCCCAAGATTGATCCCACTTATATAATTTATAGCCCAAATAGTAAGTATTTTTAATGTTTTCACAGAATGTAAGGGTTATACATGGATATAGAAATGAGAAAGGGCACCATTTTGAGATTCCTCTTTAAATATCATAATATACTTATCTCATGGTTTCGTGTTTTTTTTATTTTCTGAATGCAGTTTGTAATGTGTATATAGCTCTGGAAAGTTTTTGATTTAAGAGCATGATTGGAAAGTATTTCTTCACATTTATGAGGTCCTAGTCACTCATCAAGTTGGTCATATTTTTCAATTGCTCACCAACTAAATTTCACCTCTACCGTGAAATAAAATAAAACAATCCAAGGGGCTATTAGGGGTTTATATAATATTTAATGTCATTGCAATTAATTTGAAACATGTAGCCCATAAACCTTCATCATCTATACCTGTTGCATTCTTTTAATCATATTATCTTTCTAATGTTGCATTCTTTTAGTCATATTATCTCTCTAAATTATATATATATATTTTATTATTCTTGCATATTATTATAGCAATTTTCTTTTATTATGGCCCAGGTAGGGCCCGGGCCTCTTTTGCTAGTATATAAAATCTTTTCTTGGTTTTCTATAAAATTTCTCCCTCTCTAATTTGGCTTTAATCTATATTTGCCTATGCTGGTCCATGTCAAGATACATTGATGATTGGATCTAGATATTACCAAATCTTGATGTGGACGTTGCATTAGCGAGCCTCAACTGAACATCATCATAATTATCATCATGGATCATATATGTTCTAGAAATATATAATCCAATCCCCAGAGTAGTTGTTTTGGAATAATTAAGTTTTATGGGCGAAAAGTGGAATTGTATGTTAATGTAGTAATTGGGGCCATAAAGTGATTTCATGATAAGATAAGGTGGGCCACAGAACGATATCATCATCATCATAAAGATTTTCCAATAAATTAAATCAACAAGCCTATAAAATCATACAAGATTATTGGGTATCATTTCATATCAAAACATTGTCTAAAGTCACCAAACTTTTAGAAATGACTTAATTTACAATGAGTGGGCTGAAGGTAAAATGGTTTATTGTAAAATAGTGACTAAAAAAATATTAAATATTTTGATTCCCGGGCAGTAAGCACTGTTAAACTAATTAGAGTGTGAATTAGTAACACTAATAAAGTTAGAATTTGCATATATTAGTCCTAAAAGAAAATGGGCTGCAAAAAATTCATAGTGAACACAAACATAGCAACTCAGGCCTAAAACCTAGCCCACATAATATGGCAACTTTAGTTTATAAAACTAGCCCACATTCTATTACTGCATGTTGCCGCTAAAGGATGCAAGTGGATATCCAATATCAGATCATTTAGAGCTTCCAACCCCTAAAAACTACGTTAGAAACCCAAAAATAGGTTTCAATTGATAAATTGGGTTTAAGGTTCCAATTGATATATGAGTTTATTTTTGGATTCATACAAGTTCATACCCATGGACCTGAGACATGGCACACAAATCTTTTATGTCGCAAACTGTAACTCAAAACAATTTTAATTGGATATTTTTATGTTTAATCATGAAAATAATAGATTTGGTGCATTGTTAGAAGTTGAATTTTATCCTTATTTTAAGAAAAAGAAAGTTAAAATTGATTTTGGAACTGGATATTAATCCTTCAGTGAAAACATGTCCTAAAACTAGATTCAAATTCTCTTATTGAGACCGGATATGTCAGTGCAGGTCAAGATCCTAAAGTCCAATACAGAGGAGCTTTTTATGTGTAAGTTATCTAAAATAATTTCCAAGAAGTTGGGCACACCACAATACCCCTTTCAGTGAGAGAGCAACATGCGGTGCTTCTTCTTTATGGGAGAGCGTTATGTGGCATACTTCAATTAAAGTCCTAAGATTCTCTCCCATTTTTCTCTCCTGAAATCTCTCTTTTTTACTATTTAATCTCCTAAAAATCAGCATAATCCTTATCCCTATCATTATCTCTCTTTCTAAAATCAATCTAAATCTTTCTTATTTAAAGAATACGATACCTTAAAAATTTCAATGCAATCCCTTGCATGCGATCTCATCATAATCTACTATTGATATCCATATCATATTTAATCTTAAAGAATATCATATAATCAAGATGAGGGGTTCTCATACATCTTAAACAAATTTTCATATCACCCATCATATTAATTAGGCAAATTACCTTTATCTTATTTCACATGCCATTAAATTCATTATCTAACTGGCAATTTGTGGTTCCACATAGGTTTTTATTAAAATCACAATAGAATCTAAATTGGTCATGGGTGTTCATGGGGTTGGGCCAGGACGGGTCGGGCTGGGTTAAGTAATGTCCAGGCGTAGCCTAGATTTTGATCAATAGGCTTGAGCCTGGAGAAACCCTAACTCGGGCCATAATTATTTACTCTGAGCCCAGCTCACTTAGAATAGTTTAAACTTGAGCCATACTGTATTATATTTAAAAAAATGAAAATATTTATTAGTTAGGATGTTTGTTTCTATGTGAGAGATTTTATAGTGCCTCTCACTTAGTAGTAGAAAAATCTCTCACATAGACTTATAGCTTTCTACTACTAAGTCTCAGCCCAATTCAAAGTTTATGTTTGAGCCCCGCTCAAGTAAGTTAATGCTCAAGCCCTAAAATTGTTAAATCTTCCCTAAATTAATTACTTAGAATAGCACTACCAGGAGGAAAGATTTCTAAAATCTCTCTCATTTTAAATTATGTCCTTTAAAACCTGGAACAACTAATAATTTGGATTAGTTCTAGCATAGCAATTTTAAATTTGGATTAATACTCTTACTTAATTTTAAATTTTAAATAAAATAATCAATCTTTATCTCTTATCCTAAAATCTTTCAATTTTATACACAACATATCTTATGATTAGATTGATAGAACCTTTGGAAGGTGGATAATCATATTTATTTTTATTTTGACTCCACTCGCCATGAATGGGTGGGTGTTGAAATTCAATTTTTTCATATAACAATGGGAGGGAAAAAAATAGAGAAAGACGCGTTCATCAGCCTATAGGTTTTATATGAGAATATGAAGTATGGTATACGCATGGGTACTGTCACGCACCGATCCCGAGAATTTGGGGATTTGAGTGGGCCCCGAGGGCATGGATACGTAATCCCGTAGAAATCCGTGCCCTGAAGAATTATGCACGAATTCCTACAAGGGAGATTCCACAGGAACGTGTGAGGTAGGCTGACACACGTACAAACATAACTTATCATTTATGAGGTCTTGTGCAATACTCGGTAATTATCAAGAGCACATCCTTTCATAAGTAAACATATAACATACAGTAGAGTTAAAGTCTTTAAAAGTCTTTAAGTACATTCCCAAAAGGTTCTTAAAGAGGTGATACAAAAATTCCCATCATAATATCTCGAGAATAGACGCGCTCCGTAGGATGGCTAGTAATAGACATCGCCATCCATCTATTCGCCTACACCCCGAGGTACCATTGGGGTATCCTCTGGGGGCACGTCAGTGTCCTCGTTGGGACCGGGATCTGAACCTGCAATACCAAGGGTAACACTGTTAACAGGACGGTTAAGCAAGTACTAAGGCATGTGAAATGAAACAACATAATATAGTAACAAGGACAGTCACTAAACATGATGCATGAGTGAGGAATTACCACTTAAATGTCATACATACTGATTGGCAACCACGATGCTCTATTCTTCCAAAAGGGAGCATACATATCGTATGGGTCACTAGGGGATCAGGCTAGCTTCCCGAGGAGCGTCGACAACCCCTTCGTAAACCTACTGCAGTGGTGACTTACATATACCCAAAAGGGCAAAAGCTAAGTGGTGCCGACTCGGAAGCAATCATACTAGTCATATCATGTGTAAGGAACATTAGTCTAAGAGTATAGTGGTAACAATGATAATAAAATAATAAAGAACATGAAGCATATGCATAACGAAACGAAGCAGATACATATGAGCTACAAGGCTTGAACCTCGGCTATACCCTTGGTTAACAAGCACACACTCAGTAGAAGCTCTGGTTTGTCAGCCACGCACTCATTAGAAGCTCAGATCTGAATTGCCTCGGGTTTTGCTAGAGGAAAGAATTGGATAACAATCATGCTGAAGGTGATATATCGTAGCAATATGGATGCATTTCCACTTGGTCCCCAAGGACATTCAACATGATGTACACATGAGACGTTTGTTGTCGTTGTGTTACCGTGTCTTGGCATTACCTTGTGTGCATATGGGACACCCTTTCTCATGCCAACGTCCATTGACTTGCCATTGGGAGATCATTCATAAATCATTCATTCATTCCAACATGAAATTACCAGTGGCCAATGCGGAGGTATAGAAGGGACCAACACTAAGGCCCTACAATATCATTGAGGTTCCTAACATCCTACATTCATTGGGTTCTTACGGCTTAGCCGCATACAAGGCTACGGCTTAGCCGAGGGATTCAGAAATTCATCCACATTTTCGGCGTAGTTACGGTCCAACCGTATATTGTCCTACGGCTTAGTCAAGCTAAGCCTACGCTAAGGTACGGGGAATTCACCGCTTAGCCGTAGTGTATTCCATGGTGCAGCCGTCTGCAAGCCGTAGAAGAACTGGGTTTCATGAGCTCCCTGGAAAGCTCGCCGTAGGGAGACCTACGGCTAGGTTACGGGCTGTATACGGCTTAGCCGTAGTGAAATACACAGCTTAGCCGTATGTGAGACGTAGTGCAAAATCAGGTTTTGCTGCTCTCTGGACTTTGAGTCGTAAATGCTCACGGCTTAGCCGTAGCTTCGTCGTAAGCTTCAGAAACCTGGACATAGTTCTGTAGTTCAATCCCGATTACAGTCAGTACAGAACCTATATTTGGAGGGGGTTCTGTAACTCACTAGTAGCATCCAATTAAGATATTCTGTACTCCCACACCCTCTATTCCCATTTTCCATTATTCCCACTTGATTCAAACACACACATTAAGAAGAAAATGCAATAAGAAACAAACTAACTTAATATGCAATGAACAATTACACATGCAGTGCATATAAGCTGAAGTACTTGCCTTGTTACAGTGTTTAGCACCTTCCTAACTCTTCTTGTCGTGTGGGTGAAAGGGAAAACTCCAAATCGAAATGGGTTCTCTACAATGGAACATGTAAGCAGGGAAATGAGGTTCAAGCTCACATGCATGTCATGTGGTTGAGTCTCTTAGACTCTAACAAGCTTACAAAGATGAATATGAAATACCATTCTCACCTTATGTTTATAGCTTAGAGAAGAGTGTGATTTCTAGGGAGATGGAAGTGCCCAAAGAAGAAGATGAAGAAGATAGATGCCAAAACATCACATGCAAACTCTAATTCTCTCTTCCCAGTTCTAAGGTGAAATGGAGAGAGATGGAGTGCAAGAGTTCCAACAGCTGAACAAAGGAAACGAAGAAGGAGGGAGCAGACACGTCGAGCTCCCATTTAAACATAATTTCCTGAGAGTTACATGCAAGCCCACTTGTTTCCAGAAATTTCAGTTAAGTCCGGAGGACCTCAATTGGCCTAGAATGAGTCCAGATCAACTCGAGCCCAACGCGAAAGATGATCTACGCGATAAATTACACGTAAGGAAATGGACGAGGTGTCCAAGAGGCTCAAGGATAAATTATGAAAAAGCCCTTAACTACTTAAGTGGGTCCAAACTCTACGCAACTACTTATGCGAGGCCCAAGCCCGATAAGTTTTGGATTAAATTAGCCTTAATCGAGTTCAATTAGTATATAACGAGCTTAATTAACGTAAATCAAGATTAGCGAGGTTCGGGTCCTTACAGGTACACCATCAAACAACTCACCACTAAGAGTAAATGCAATTCTGCTCTCTTTTAACACAAAAAGTTTTGATGGTTTATATATATGTATTTGTTTTAAATGTAAAGAAGATAGTTATGATATTTTTTTCCTGTTAATTATTTAATTTCTCTTTTCTCTCTATATCTCTCGAGGCCATGATCATTACATTTTTAATGGGTATCAATTTTAATATGCTAATACATATTAACAAAGTGTGTCTTTCATGTTAGAATGTCTATGGTAATGCAAATGGTATTTTATACTTAGTGTAGGACTAATACAATTTTTTTTCTACCGTTATAGAGATTCAAAGTGTATCCCATATTTTGATATCCACCACTCAATTGGAGATCATCTTAGGTTTTGTTACATTTAGTCGAAATTTCTCTTTCTATTTTTATTTCTTTTTCTTTCTTTGAGTTATGCGCAAATGAACAAGTGAGAAACCTAAATTTTGTAATAATCTTGATTACTGGCTTCTTTCACTTAATTCAAAATTTTCATAGTGATAGTATTGGTTGAACTGATGATTCTTTGCATAGTGGAGTATTCCATCTAATTTATATTACCATATAATATGTTTTTCTCTTGACTTGATTTTACAGATTAAAGAAAAATTATTTCTTTTATTAATATTCTAATGAAATTCCACAAGTGCATTGTTTTCATTTTTATTTAGTTTTACTAATATGATATTTACTTTTTAAGAATACACTGAAATATTTAAGATTATGATTGTAAAATGAATTTAATGTTAATATTAAATCAGAATTTACTTAAATATTTATAAATATTCTTATTTACAAATAATATAAATAGGGTATTTTACATTTATTTTTATTTACATAAAGTTACTTCTTTTTTTAACTATCATCATGTAAATATATATAAATATTAATTTTTTAATAATTTTGCGTGTTAATTGGTATGAACTATTAAAAAATGAAATAAAAAAGCATTGTGGAAGCAATATTTATTTCATATAAAACTAGACTCAATGATGAACAAACTAACGTCAGAAAGCAATATCTCAGTCAAGAAAATTAAAGAAATTAGCTACACTCGAGAATCAACCATTCTATTTTTAGAAATTGAAAATTATAAATTTTTTTTAATGCCATCAACACAATTTCTTTCACATCAGTTTGTTTTACTAATTTATTTGAATGTTTACTATGCAGTATAAAATTATAAACAAAATGTGAAAATTTAAGATGTTGGACCAAGTACTTCCATTGCAATACAAAAAATAAATAACTTTATTGAGACAAGCGCACAAATTGAAACAAGTGTAGGAGTTAAAAGATCTACACAAGATGAAATAAACGCAACTGTTGAGATAAGCAGAGAAGATAAACCAAGTGTAACTACTGAAACAAGTGCATGCTAATAAAAAAATATCAATGTATTTTTTTCCTTAGACTATATGTAATTCCTCTAATAATTCAAGGATAACTTAATATTAGTGATTTTTTTTTCACTCTCAACTTTTATACATCTATAATTCAAAGAAAATATTTTTTATTTTCAAAAAAAATAAAGATTCAATATTTTAACTATGTTTTCGCTATGATTTATGTCATAATATTTATTAATATTTTATTTAAATTATTAATAATTTCTAATAAAACTTAATTATTATTTTTCATGGCCTGCATTGGGCGCGGGCCCTAAAGCGTTAGTTATATATATTAAAGCAATCCCCCCTTTCGCAGGAGGTCGACACGTGGCACAACCTCATCATGAGAATGCAACACGTGGCGCAATCTAAGAACTCCATCCATATTAGGTAAACTCTATCCATAACAAATCCCTAAAATCTCTCAATTTTTCTAAAATCTCTCCTTGGTTTTCTATAAAATCTCTCCCTTCCTAATTTCTCTCATTCTCAATCAGTTTTTGAGAAGTGGGTTCCACACAATTTTTTAATCAAAGTTGCAGCACAGGTGGGCCTCACAATCTCCTTGAAATCTCTCTTTTTACTATTTAATCTCCTAAAAATCAGCATAATCCTTATCCCTATCATTATCTCTCTTTTTCTAAAATCAATCTAAATCTTTCGTGTTTAAAGAATACAATACCTTAAAATTTTCAATGCTATCCCTTACATGCAATCTCAGTATAATCTACTATTGATATCCATATCATATTTAATCTTAAAGAAAAGACGAGTTCTCATACATCTCAAACGAATTTTAATACCACTCATCATATTAATTAGGGAAATTACCTTTATCTCATCTCACATGCCATTAAATTCCACTATCAAAGTGGCAATTTGTGGGTTCACAGGGTTTCCTACTAAAATCTCAATAAAGTCTAAATTGGTCACGGGTGTTCATAAGGCCAGGCCAAAACGGGCTGGGCCGGGCCAAATAATATCCAGGCTTAGCGTAGATTTTGAACAATAGGCCTAAGCCTGAAGAAAGCCTAACTTGGACCATAAGTATCTACCCCGAGCCAAGCCCACTTATAATAGTTTAAACTTGAGCCATACTGTATTATATTTTTAAAATGAAAACATTTGTTGGTTAAAATGTTTGTTTCTATGTTAAAGACTTCTTAGTGTCTCTCACTTGGACCAAATTGGGCTTGGGCTAAATCCCAACTCAATTCAAAGTTTATATGTTACTTGAATTATTCGAGTAAGTTAATGCTCAAGCCCTAAAATTACTAGATCTTTCATAAATTAACCATTTAGAATGATACTACCAGGAGTCAAGATTTCTAAAATCTCTCTCATTTTAAATCATGTCCCATAAAACTCAGAACAACCAATAATTTAGATTAGCCCTGGCATAATAATTTTAAATTTGGATTAATACTCTCACTTTATTTTAAATTTTACATAAACTAATGAATCTTTATCTCTTATCATAAAATCTTTCAATTTTATATACAACATCTCTTGTGGTTATATTGATAGAACTTTTGGAAGGTAGACAATCATATTCATTTTTATTTTGATTCCACTTGCCATGAATGGGTGGGTGTTGAAATTCAACTTTTCCATATAACAATGGGTAGGTGTTGAAATTCAACCTATCTTTCTACTGCTGAGGCGGAGTATATTGCAACTGGAAGTTATTGTACACAGCTTCTATGGATGAAGCAAATGTTGTTCGATTATGGGATTTAGCAAGATCTTATGACGATTTACCATGACAACAAGAGTGCCATCAATATTTCTAAGAATCCCGTTCAGCATTCAAGAACAAAGTACATTGATATCAAGCATCATTTCATTCGTGAATTAGGTGAAGCTAAAATACTTATCTTGGAGCATACACCAATAGAAAATTAATTAGCTGATTTTTTCACTAAACTTCTTGAGCCTCTTAGGTTTGAATCCCTTCGTAAATCCTGTCATAACCCGAGCTCAATAGATTGGGAGTTAGTAAAAGCCTAACTAAGGACACACGTACTCTCGTGCTTATGCACTTAGACCCAGTCCATGTGTACACGCACAAGGAAAATTCACACGTGCAAACAAAAGTACGCGAAAGCTGTAGGTATCAAAACATAACACCAGAAATGCTGTAAAACAAAATGATTGATATACACAAGGTTACACCAAGTCAGAGTTATACAAAATGAATCAAAATACAAATATATAGATTATGAATACACTAAAATGCCAAAATCCAACGAGATCCCAAAATGGGGAAGACCTCATGCATGCATGTACTTGTTGCACTCCAGCAGAGTGATCACATCCACTTCTTTAATCCTGATGGGGCATCTAGGGTCTCCCCTGAAGTTTGATTGACCGACGAGGGGTCGGTCAAGGGATTTGAGCTTGCAACACTAAGGACAACACATGAATACGACGATTTAGCAAAGTATAAGTAATAACAAGTTAACACATGTTGTATCTAATAGAATAAGTGACAATGAATAAATCATGGCATTTCAATTTCATAAACTAAGCAGTAGTGCATTCAAATGAAACATACCTTCAGAATCAATGCTTATGTGACATTCACACTAGGTGGCTACTACATTTGCCCTATTCTCCCTTGTTAGGGACACACATATTGAGCACACCATCAATCGGGCCAGAGTAAGAATGGGTATCGGGTTCTTGGGGTCTGGAAGCCCCAAGACATAAATTCACTGCAGCAAGGCCGTAGAAACTACACTAAATTCAAACCCGTCGGGTATCCTAAGGCTGAGGCTGAGTAGTACCTGACCATATAGAATCAATCATATAATAGACTTTGAGTAGATCATGCGTATCATATCAAACATGTTATAGCGAACATATATCATACGTATATATGGTCAAGTCATACATACATGTGTACAATACTCAAAAGTGCTGGAAACATAGCAAACAATTCGAACTTACAAATAGGCCTAACGACACTAACAAACCCATATTGAAGAGTGGAGGTCAAGGATCATCGTACAAAATGCCATGCAATACAACATTCAATCGAATCAAGATCATTTACTAACCAACCCTAAACTAGTTATCCAGTGTTGCTAACCGTGCATGTTGATGTAGTTTTAAGTTATTCGATGCACCGTTGTCTAGTGTTGCATCGTATCATGAATGTGCATCAAAGTTCCTTAAACCAACACCCATGGGGAGGTGCTTAACAACCGGATAACATACATGAATGAGTCGCAGCCCTCGAGATCATTTATGCAATTCTTATCTTATTCCATCGGGCAAGTCAAGGTTGCCTACATTTTATGTCAAAGGTCCTACAAGGTCTCTTCAATTCCTAGTTTTCTTATTTTTCAAAGGTTTTGCGACTCAGCCGTGGGTGACCTTACGGCTTAGCTGTAGGCATCTTATGGCTTAGTCGTAACTTGCATTACGGCTCAGCCGTGTCTTCCCTTACTATTCATCCGCATTTTCGGCTTAGCCTTATTTTTGTTCAATAGCTTAGCCATGGTGAGGGTACGGCTTAGCCGTAGAACACCTTATGGCTTAGCCGTGGCTGGACCGTAAAAAGTCTGCAAATGTGTCAACTCTCAATTAATCCAGATATTGCACCCTGTATTGATCTACGATTGGGTCACGACTGAGCTACGGTTTAACCATAGTACATTATACGGCTTAGCCATGACCTGGCTGTAGAAGAAATCTGGGTTTTTCAGCTCTCTGGACTTTGAGCCGTAGGTAGTTTACGGCTTAGCCGTGACTGCACATAATTGTTTTCCTGAACCTGTTACAGAATCAGCTGGAAGTGTTCAGAAATGGCAAACAACATCAAATAGATGGGAATTAATACAAATTGGGCTGCAAACATACTTCACACGCAAGATTATGAAAATTATTCAAAATCAAACATATACCAACATGGGTTCATACAAATCATGCTTATACTTGCCTCAAATGGATTAGAATACGTGAATCATTGTCCTTGTGCTCAAATTCACCGTCCAAACACAATTCTAATCACCATGCATGAGAGAAAGAGAGAGACATGAGTGCAAGTTCATAAACTGACATGGAGAAGAGGGAGAAGAAAAAAAGAAAACCAAATCTCAAGCTTACCTTACACTATGCACAAGATCCCCTTCCCGAGCTTGATCGTTGGAGAAGAAAGAAAAAACAAGAAGAGAAGGAGAAGGGAGAAACCAACATGAGGAGAAGATGAGTGAGAGAGAGTCAGTGGAGACTTATATAAGATAAGGATTAACAAACTTATAAGAAAGTCCAAATATTTACGCTAATTACAGTTCGAGTTAAATGACGGTCCAACGGAAACGAATGACGTCTTTTGTGAACGGGGCAGTTACAGATATTAACGAGCTTAACAAAAGACACGTGTTGACGCCAAGATGATACATGACTGACGATGTCTTACAAATTCAAAAATCACGAAAAAGGGCTTATGTCTACCTAAACCAGGTTAAACTTAACCCAACTACCAATCTATAATCCTGAACAAAACAAAAACAACGTCAAATCACAATTCACAACTAATTCGTCATTAAATGGGATTAAGTTGGGTTGGACTGTTATAAATCCCTCAGAGTTGGTCTCCATCCTTAACGTGTCTTCTACATATTTTGCTTTTTGTACATGCCTGTTTTATTTGCTGATTTCATGATTATTTGATATGTGATGTTTTGCTTTAGTTATTGGGCTGGTTTGTCCTGGTACATAAAATCTAAGGAGATTGCTCAATGCATCCTTTTACTCTCGTGTACATTCACTATATTTGGTGCAATCCAATAGTACGCTAATCGTGCCACTTTTGAAGATTCTCACTGCATTAGAGAATCGTTTTTGGATTCTTCTTCTCCTTTTTTTCCTTCTGTTTCAAAAAAAAAAAAAAAAAGGAAAGAGGGGATACTTATTAAGTGGGAGTTTTTCTCTTATCAATAGAAAGATCACAAGATGTTGTTCAATGTGGATTTCCCGTGCTTCACCTGCAAAATGATTTTCTTTGAGCATTAAGTTCCCAATGTGAATGATTTTCCTCATGATCTTCACATGTCTGGACATATCTCTCATTCTCTGTGTCACCTCGACGTCATTGGCTTATTAACTGCTGTAAAACATCGTATTTGAGCATTGACGACTTTCATGTGATTAGTTTACTTATGGCATGTTGTATTTTCATCATGGCTTTATTGTTCATTTCGAGATTTCATATATCCAACACTCTGTGAGTTTTGTTTTAAAAAAAACTCACAGTTGTGTATTTCGACTAGTCGGGCTACTCATCAAACCGGTCGAACAAGCCTGGTGCATTTTACAGAATTGTAATTCGATCGGCCGAGCTCTTTCTTTGACCGGTTGAGTCATACAGGTGGAATTTTACAGAACTAAAATCCGACTGATCGGGCTACTCATCCGACTGGTCAGGGACGTTTGGATTCTTTATAACCCAGTGTGCGTTTGTCTTGTTTCCTGACTGTTTGTTTTCTGTCAATTTTTTTGCGATTTCTCCCTTTCATCTCTACGTGCATATACACCATTTCTTCTTGATCTCCTACACTTGCGTATTGCTCCAAGGTAAGTCTCTTCTCTTTCTTCTTTCCCATTAATACCATATGTTCTTTCATCCACTCGATTGGTTGCTTCTTCCCGTTTGTTCTATGTCTTTGATTGGATTTGATAGCAATTTCATTTATGTTTTCTTCCCATTGTTTTTGTCAAATCTCCTCAATGAAATGCATGTGTTGATGCTTGTGTTTATTTTTTTATGTTGATTGGGATCTCTTACATGTGAGCTTGTATTCATTCAAGCTTACTTCTTCATGTGCACGCCAGATGTTTGATGAAATGCTCCAATGAGTTTAATCTTTTTTCTTTATAATTTTGCCGACATTGGATTGTGCTTTGATGTTTTCCTTTCGAAGATACATTCATCCTCGATAGTTATGGCTTCGAAAAAGATTGTTTCAAAATGAAAGAATGTGGCATGTGGCTTGTTTTCACACAGTTTCAATATTGATCGGTTTTCTTTCCGAAGAGTGGGCAACACAGTTGGTTTCTTTACAAGAGCAGGCAACACAGAATGACAATATCTTTCGAAAAAGGGTCATGCTCTATGAATGTCCAATCAATCCATTAGAATTTCGGACGTACCTATTTGGTGGATGGCTTAATAGACATCGTTGGATTTCCTTTTACACATTTGATATGAAAGTCTTTCCTGACTTGGTTCGCGAGTTCTACAATAACATGTATGACATGTCAAGTGGGCTCATCAAGTCTTTCGTGCGAGGCAAGCACTTGATCGTCACTCCCACTTCACTTGGCTGGCTCTTAGGGATTGATCGGACTCTAGATGCTAAATACCCTATGCTTGATCCTGACGCCGCTGATATGGATGAGGGTGCATCTAGTATTGATTTTGATAAGGTTGGGTCCGTGCTTTGTGGTCATCCTCGTGATTGGCCTTCTGGTACGTTGTTAAAACAGAGTGAGCTGACAGATTCCTATCGGATGCTTAAGATATTTATGAAAAACAACATTGAATGCAGAGGTCATCACTCTGAGATTTATCATGAGGCAGGGTATCTTCTGTATGTTATTGGCAGTGATCTCCCCATCGATCTTCCATGAGTCATCTTTGACACTATTTATAGAGTTCATTTTTCTATTAAGAATGCCTCACTGCCATTCGGTGTGTCACTCTCCCTTTTTCTCCTTTTACAGGGTGTGATGCCAGATGTGATTGATATTTCGGTACCGATTCCAAACCCTATCACTATAAGCACTTTGATGCAGTCTAGGTCTTAGGTTTGTCAACCTGTTCCTCGAGGACCCATTTCTGCACCTATTGCTGAGGAGGATATCCCTGATGTTACTTCCATTCATGCCAGGTTATCAGCGTTTGAGGACACTCTATTTGACTAGACAGCTTATCTTGATATTCTTCATGGCGAAGTTTAGTCGCTACATGGTTGGTTTGATGTGCTCAAGTCCAAACTTGACTCCATTCTGGACCACCTTCGTAGGCACTGATTGCCCTGTTTCTGTGTTTTGTTTTTGCTTATGGCCCCTTTCTCAATTCATGCTCAAAAAGGGGGAGAGATGTGTTTCTTAATTGAACAATGAACTAATTGACATGAGTTGATCTTGATTGATTACTTTGTAATGATCTTGCTTTGATTATGTTTTATCTTGAAGTTATTTTAATATGCTAACTTGATCTTATGGTGCCTAGAAAGGTTATTTTTCTTTTTTAGGATTTAAATTGAAGTGACAATTCTTGAGGTCTAGTTGTCAGGTTGATCTGGGTAGATTGTTCAGCCTAGGAAGTTTTGTCTATGAATTGCCAAAAAGGGAGATTGTAAAGAATGTAATATTAGCGAGTTCATTGGATGGACAAAACTTGGGATTATAAGTGTTGTAATTTTATTTTCTAAAAGGACTGAAGTCTCTACCTAAGATACAAATGAAGGTCTTCTATTTTAAAGATGGAATGTCTGTCGGACCAGTTGGATTTCTGGCTGATTGGTCGAATTATATGGTTACAATATCTGCAGACAAAATGGAAGATCGACCGGTCCGCTGTGGTCCCCGATCGGTCGAACCCCATGCCTAATTGGTCGGATAGCTTATTCGATCGGTCGGCTGGTACGAATCAAAAAATTCTAATTTTTTGGATCTCTCTCTTTTGCACTTAAGTCTTTCCTTATCTTCCTAGAATCTAGAGCGGAAAGGACTCCACGGTTGTTGTGTATATAAGGATCATCACTTCTATGAAGAAAAAAAAGTCTCTCTAGATTAAAACCTTAGAAATTTTAAAAAAAAGTCTCTCTAGATTAAAACCTTAGAAATTTTATTGAGAGATATCTTCTTCTTTGGAGCTTCTCTGTCTTTTATGTGCTGCAAATTTAGTTTTTGAGATTCGTTTTCTTTCTCTACTTTGGTGATTCGTCTTGAGAGGCATCAAGGCATAAAGATCAAGCTTGAAGAAAGTGAATGGTGTGCGCGTCGACAAGAAGAAGAGCTTCTAGTCCTTTAGGTTGTGTTCAACTGGAAAAAGGGTAGTAAGTAGTTCTTGTAACCTTTCTTGCATAGTGTTTAATATTGATGGACCGGTGGTTGGTCCTGTGGTTTTTTCCCATTTGGGTTTTCCACGTAAAAATCCTGTGTCTATCTTCATTGTGGTGATTGATATTTTTTAGATTCATTATTGTTGCTTATCTTCATGGTTAAATTTGACTCGACCTAAACCTATGTTAAGGTTTAAAAAGTTTCATCTATTTTCTTTTTCCTCCATGATTCTTAGATGCAAGTTTAAAAACTGATTGATGCAAGCTATAATGCTGCTAGCCTTCTCCCACATGAAAATGGTTTTAATTTATAAAAATTACATGACAATTAGGATAATAGACGGTTGGACATAACGAAACAAGTTAATCACTATCATAGGGTAATAACCTTTAGGCCCACCAAGATAAATTTGCCCCATAAGCATTCACACAAGCCCATTAAGTAATTGGTCAACCTAGCTCAAAAGCAAGCTCGACTAAGCCAAGTAAAGGATTGTCAATTGAAAATGTCAAACTTATTAGTTTGGTGTACTTTCTTCAAAAGTATAATGTCAAAAGAGAAATTTTGTTGTATTTAAATGGGTACAAAATATTTAAATGCATTAACTAACATTCTCTCATCAAAAGTGATATCTCAACTTTAAAACAAAATCTCTACAATTAGTAGCTGCTTTTGATGATTCTTCATGTCTTGAAAGCATTGCATGACCATCTCATCGTCGAATCTGTTAAATATGCACTTTTCAATATATAGAAGCAAACAATTATTCATCCACTCATCTTCCATTCTATTGTGCAATTGACTCCTTATAATTTCATAGCAGAAAATACCGTTTCAACGGTAGTAGTAGCAACTAGTAAAGTTAGCAACAATTTCAAAAGAAAATAAAACAAAGGAAATAAAATGTCCATTTTTGTTTCAACTATCTTCTGAGCGAGGCAACTAATTCCTTTTACTTCTATGATCTTGCAATCAGTGAGCATATCAATATTATCGCCCTCCAGTTAATTAAGAAGCCGTTAGAATAAAATTGAGAAAGACGGACCAATTTTTCCTTATAAAAAACAGAGAATTAATCACTTGAATCCACATAGCGAAGCAATATGGTGGTCAATTCATCGAAGCTATGATTGTGCTCCTAAAGTTGCATGTCTATAATGGTTGAGAATATCAAAATTGAGGACGTAAATACATACGTATTTATTTTGCATTGTAGGGAAACTGAAGGTTTTTGGGGAAGAGATCCTCTAGAATGGATTATTGTCCAACTCATGAATTTACCAACACAAAAATACTTATAGAAACCAAAACAGAAACTGTGGGCTCTTGACTAATGTTCAGATGCTTATTTTTTTTAAATGGCAAGTATTTTAATCGTGAAAGGCCGACTCTTTGTAATTAGAGGTCCTGTCAAACAGAGGCAGTATTGCAAAAAAGCCGTTTCTATTCTTCTTCTTCTTCCTCTCCAAGTCACTTTCTATTATAAAATCTCACATCATTTTCTAAACATTCCATTCATGCTAACCTCTCTCTCTCTCTCCCCCCCCCCCAAACCATATTTTAGGCTTTTTCTTTTCCTTCTCTTTTCTAAGATTTCTGCTTCTTTGTTCTTCTACTTGAAGAAAAAATAAATAAAAAATAAAAAAAAGAAAAAAAATCTAAACAAGATACATTGAGGCCCATTTAAAATTGATGTCGATCTAACTTTGCTAGCTCGAAGACTACCCCAAACTCATTGTTCTATTAAAGACCCAATAGCAAAACTAAATCTAACTTTAATCAATGTATAAAAAAAAAGCACTTGAATGCAATTTGTGTTTTTTTTCTCCATGATTCTTGGATGTAAGTTTCAAAACTAATTGATGCAATTTGTTATGTAGCTAGGCTTCTCCTAGATGAAAATGGTTTTTGTTTATAAAAAATACATGACTATTAGGATAATAGATGCTTGGACATATCAACAAAAGGTAGTTAATCACTCCCAAACGATAATACTTCAGGCCTACAAAGATAGACCTGACCCATAAGCATTCACACAAGTCTATTAAGTAACTGGTCAACCCATCTCAAAAGCAAGGTCGACTTAGCCCAGCAAAGGATTATGTGAACCTAGTGGCGGACCTGGGATTTTTGTTCAAAGGGTGCGGATGATTGTCAATTAAAAAAGTCAAACTTATTACTTAGTACTCTCTTCACATGCACAATGACAAAAGTGAAAATGTATTGTATTTAAATGGATACAAAGCATTTAAATGCATCAAGTAACATTCTCTCATCAAAAGTGATATCTCACCTCTAAAACAAAATATTTACAATTGTCAATTTCTCTTGATGATTACTTATGTTTATAAAGTATTACATGACTGTCTCATCATCGATGCTGTTAAATATGCCCTTTTTGATATATAGAAGCAAACAATCATTCTTCTATTCAACCTCCATTCGAATGCACAATTGACTCTTCACAATTTTCATAGTAGAAAACATCATTTCAATGGTAGCAGTAGCAATTAGCTAGTAAGTTTAGCACCAATTTAAAAAGCAAAAAGCAAAAGAAAATAAAATGTCTTTTTTTTTCAACCATCTTTTGAGTTAGGGAACTAAATCAATTTACTTTTAAGAACTTGCAATCGATGTGCATATCAATTTGTTTTTTTTTTTTTGTCCACGATTCTTGGTGCAAGTTTAGAAACTAATTGATGCAAGTTGTGATGCTGCTAGCCTTGTCCCACATGCAAATGGTTCCGGTTTATAAAAATTACAAGACTAGTAGGATAATAGACGTTGGGACATAGCAACGAAAGGTAGTTAATCACTACCATAGGATAAAAACTTGCAGCCTACCAAGATAAACCTGACCCATAAGCATTCACACAAGCCCATTTAGTAACTGGTCAATCTAGCTAAAAAGCATGCTCAACTTAGTGTAGTAAAGGATTGTGTGAACCCTGTGGTGGACCCAGGATTTTTGTTTAAGGGGTGGGGATAATTGTCAATTGAAAAAGTCAAACTTATTAGTTTGATGTACTTTCTTCACATGCACAATGACAAAAGAGAAAATGTATTGCATTTAAATGGATATAAAGTATTTAAATGCATCAACTAATATTCTCTCTTCAAAAGTGATATCTCACCTTTAAAACAAAATCTTTACACTTGACAATTCCTGTCGACGATTCTTCTTATTTTAAAAGTGCTACATGATTGACTCATCAACAATGCTGTTAAATATGCCCTTTTCGATATATAGAAGTAAACAATCAATCATCCACTTATCCTTCATTCAAATGTAAAATCAACTCTTCACAATTTTCATAACAGAAAACTCCCTTTCAGCAGTAGCAGTAACAACTAGTAAGGTTAGCACCAATTTCAAAAGCGAATATACAAAAGGAAATAAAATGTCCTTTTTTGTTTTAACTATCTTTTAAATGAGGCCACAAATTGCTTTTACTTTACTTCTTAGAACTTGCAATTGGTGCGCATATCAATAATATAACTCTTCAGTTGATTAATAAGAATCACCAGATCTAAGTCTTAAAAAGTACCAGGATAAAATTGAGAAAGATTGATCAATTTTTCTTGGTTAAAAATATAGAATGAATCACTTAGATTGAAACAAGCCAACAAAGAAGCAATTCAGTGGTCACTTCATCGAAGCGATGAATGAGCTTCTGAAGTTGTATGTCTATAGTGGTTTAGAATATCAAAAGTCAGTATGTAAATTCATATGTATTTCTTTTGTGTCATAGAGAAACGAAAATAGAGACAGTGGACTACTGACAAACGTCCATTTGCTCCTTTTTTTTTTTAAATGACAAGCATCTGAATCAAGATGCACGACTCACTATAGTTAGAGATCTAGTCGAGCAAAGAAAGTAGTGCTAAAAAGTTATCTTTGTTCATCTTCTTCTTCCTCCCCAAATCACTTTCTGTTATAGAATCTTACATAATCATCTTTATTTCTTGCCCTAATCATTCCATTCATCTCTCTCTCTCTCTCTCTCTCTCTCATATTTCAGGTTCTTTCTTTTCCCTCTCTTTTCATAGATTTCTGCTTCTTTGCTCTTCTTCTTAAAAAAAAAAAACAACAACAACAACAACAAAACAAAACAAGATACAATGAGCCCCATTTAAAATTGACATCAATATCCTTGCTAGCTCGAAGATTACCCCAAAATAATTGTTCTATTGAGGACTCAATAGCAACACTAAATCTTACTTGAATGCAATGTTAAAAAAAAAAAACTAGAATGCAATTTTTTTCCCTCCATGATTCTTGGATACAAGTTTAGAAACTAATTGAAGAAAGTTGTGATGCTGCTAGCCTTCTCCCACATGAAAATGGTTTCGGTTTATAAAAATTACATGACTATTAGGATAATAAATGCTTGGACATAACAACAAAAGGTAGTTAATCACTACCATAGGATAACAACCTTCAGGCCCACCAAGATAAACCTAACCCATAAGCTTTCATACAAGCCCATTAAGTAAGTAGTTAACATAGCTTAAAAACAAGTTTGACTTGGCCCTAAAAAAAATTGTGTGAACCCAATGGTGGACCCAAGGTTTTTGTTCAAGGGGTGTGGATGATTTTCAATTGAAAAAGTGAAAATTATTAGTTTAATGTATTGTTTTTATATGCACAATGATAAAAGTGAAAATGTATATTGTATTTAAATGAACACAAAATAATTAAATAAATCAACTAAGATTCTCTTATCAAAAGTGATATCTCAACTGTAAAACAAAATCTTTACAATTGGCAATTGCTATTGACGATTCTTCAAGTTTTGAAAGCATTGCATGATTGTCTCATAGTCAATGCTATTAAATATTCCATTTTCAATATATAGAAGCAACCAATCATCCTCCATTCGATTGGGCAATTGACTCCTCACAATTTTCATAGGAGAAAACATCCTTTCAATGGAAGCTGTAGCAACTAAAAAGGTTAGCACAAATTTCAACAGCAAAGAAATAAAAGGAAATAAAACATCTTTTTTTTTGTTTCAATCTTCTGAGTGAGGCAACTAATTCCTTTTACTTCAAAGAGCTTGCAATTGGTGCACATATAAATAATATAACTCTCCTGTTGATTAACAAGTATCACTTGATCCAAGTCTACGAAGCAATTTGGTGGTTACTTCTTTGAAGCGATGATTGAGCTCCTGAAGTTGCATGTCTATATATAGTGGTTTTGAATATCAGAATTCAATATGTAAAAGCATACGTGTTTATTTCATATCGTAGGGAAACCAAAAAAAAAACAATGGGCTACTGGCAAATGTCCATGTGCCCCCCTTTTTTTTAAATGTTGGGCATCTGAATCAAGATGCGCTGACTTTCTATATTTAGAGTTCTAGCCGAGTAGAAGCAATATGGCTAAATGATTTCTTATTCTTCTTCTTCTTCCTCTCCAAGTCACTTTCCATTATAAAATCTCACATCATCTTTTTGCCCTACGCATTCCATTTTTCTCAACCTCTCTCTCTCTCTCTCTCTCTCTCTCATATTTCAGGTTCTTTCTTTTCCTTCTCTTTTATGAGATTTCTGTTTATTTTTTTTTCTACTTGAAAAAAAAAAGACAAAAAAAGATACAATGAGACCCATTTAGAATTGATGTTGATCTATCTTTGGTAGGTTGAAGATTTCCCCTAACACATTGTTCCCTATAGCAAATCTAACTTTAACTTGAATGCAATGTTAAAAGAAAAAATTAAACTACAATTTATTTTTTTCTTCTGTACATGATGCTTGGATGCAAGTTTAGAAACTAATTAATGCAAGTTGTATTGTTGCTTGCCTTCTAATGCATGAAAATGGTTTCAGTTTATAAAAATTACTTGACTATTAGGATAATAGACACTGGAACTGAATAAAGGTCGTTAATCACTATCTAAGTATAATAACCTTCAGGCCCACCAAGATAAACCTGAACCATAAGCATTCACACAAGCTCATTAAGTAACTGGTCAACCTAAATAAAAAGCAAGCTCGACTTAACCCAATAAAGGATTGTGTGAACACAGTGGTGGGCCTAAGATTTTTGTTTATAGGGTATGGATGATTGTCAACTGAAAAAGTCAACCTATTAGTTTGATGAACTTTCTTCACATGCATAATGATAAAAGAGAAAATGTATTGTTTTTAAATGGATACAATGTATTTAAATGCATCAACTAATATTCTCTCATCAAAGGTGATATCTCACATCTAAAACAAAATCTTTACAATTGGCAATTCCTCTCGACGATTCTTTTTGTTTAAAAAATATTGCATGATTGTCTCATCGTCAATGCTGTTAAATATGCCATTTTCGATATATAGAAGCAAACAATCAATCATCCACTCATCCTCGATTGAAATGTACAATTGACTTTCCATAATTTTCATACTAGAAAACACCCTTTCAATGGTAGCAGTAGCAACTAGTAAGGTTAGCAACAATTTTAAAAGCAAATAAACCAAAAGAAATAAAATATCCTTTTTTCTTTTAAAATTTTTTGAACGAGGTCACTAATTCCTTTTACCTCTAAGAACTTGCAATCAGTGTGCATATTAATAATATAACTATCTAGTTGGTTAAGAAACATCACTTGATCAAAGTCTAAAAAATCGTTAGGATAAAATTGAGATAGACAGATCAATTTTTCCTTATCAAAAGGAGAGAATGAATCAATTAGATACAAAAAAGCCACACAAAAAAGCAATTTGGTAGTCACTTAATTGAAGGATGATTGAGCTGCTGATGCTAAAGGTTTATAGTGGTTTAGAATATCAAAATTGAGTACATAAATACATACGTATTTCTTTCATATGTAGGGAAACCAAAATAGAAACTGTGGTCTGCTTACAAACGTTCACATGCTCCTTTTTTTAAAACAATAGGCTTCTGAATCAAGATGAGCCGACTCTCTACAGTTAGAGCTCTATTCGAGCATAGGCTATATAGATAAAAAAAAACCATCTTTGTTCTTCTTCTTTTTCCTCTCCAAGTCAATTTCTATTATAAAATTTCACAGCATCATCATTCTTTCTTGCCCTAAGCATTCCATTCATCTTAACCTCTCTCTTTTTCTCTCTCACTCATATTTCAGGTTCTTTCTTTTCTTTCTCTTTTCTTAGATTTCTGCTCCTTTGTCTTTTAATTTGAAAAAAAAAAAGCTACAATGAGGCCAATTGAAAATTGATATCGATCTATCTTTTTTAGGTCGAATTATCCCAAACTCATTGTTCAAGTAAGGACCTAATAATAAAACTAAATCCATCTTGAATGCAATGTTAAAAAAAAACTAGAATGCAATTTATTTTTTTTTCTCCCTGATTCTTGGATGCAAGTTTAGAAACAAATGCAAGTTGTGATGCTCCTAGCCTTCTCCCACATAAAAATGGTTTTGGTTTATAAAAATTACATGACTATTACAATAATAGACACTTGGACATAAGAACGAAAGGTAGTAAATTACTACCCTAGAATAATAGCATTTAGGCCCACCAAGATAAACCTAACCCATAAGCATTCATACAAGCCCATTAAGTAAGTGGTCAACATAGCTTAAAAGCAAGCTCGACTTAGCCCAGTAAAGGATTATGTGAACCTAGTGGTGGACCCAAGATTTTTGTTTAAGGGGAGCGGATGATTGTCAATTGAAAAAGTCAAATTTATTAGTTTAGTTTACTTTCTTCACATGCACAATGAAAAAAAGTGAAAATGTATTGGGTTTAAATGGATTCAAAATATTTAAATGCATCAACTAACATTCTATCATCAAAAAGTGATATCTCAACTCTAAAACAAAATCTTTACAATTGGCACTTGCTCTCGACGAATTTTCATGTTTTGAATGTGTGGCATGATTGTTTCATCGTTGATGCTGTTAAATTTCCCCTTTTCGATATATTGAAGCAAAAAAAATCATTTATCTACTCATCCTCTATTTGATTGTGCAATTGACTCTTCACAATTTTTATAGCAGAAAATATCCTTTCAACGGAAGCAGAAGCAACTAGTTGTGTTTGGACCATATCAAAAGTAAATAAACCAAAGCAAATAAAATGTCCTTTTTTGTTTTAACCTTCTTTAGAATGAGGCAACTAATTTCTCTTATTTCTACAAATTTGCAATCAGTGCGCAAATCAGTAATATAACTCTCTAGTTGACTAGCAAGCATCCCCCGATCTTAGTCTAAAAATCTATCACGATAAAATTGACAAAGAGGGATCAATTTTTCCTTGTCAAAAGTAGATTACAAATCACTTGGATCCAAACAAGCCACACAAAGAAGCAATTCAACGGTCGCTTCATCGAGTCAATGATTGAGCTCCTAAAGTTGCATGTCTATAGTGGGTTAGAATATCAAAATTCAATATGTAAATATATACATACTCGTTTTGTATCGTAGGGAAACCAAAACAGAAACAGTGGGCTGATCACAAATGTCCATATGCTCCTTTTTTTTTAACAAAATGGCGGGCATTTGAATCAAGATGTGCCCATTTTTTATAGTTAAAGCCTAGTCAAGCAAAGGCGGTATTGCTATAAAATTGTCTCTGTTCTTCTTCTTCTTCCTCTCTAAGTCACTTTCTATTATAAAATCTCACATCATCATCTTTCTTTCTAGCTCTAAGCATTCCATTCATCTCAACCTCTCTCTCTCGCTCTATCTCTCTCATAGTTCAGGTTCCTTCTTTTCCTTTTCTTTTTTGAGATTTCTACTTCTTTTTCTTTTACTTGAAAAAAAAATAAAAAATAAAAATAAACAAGATACATTGAGGCTCATTTAAAATTGATGTCGATCTATCTTTGCTAGCTCGAAGATTACCCCAAACTCATTATTCTATTAAGGACCCAATAGCAAAACTAAATCTAACTTGAATGCAATGTTAAAATAAAAACTATAATGCAATCTGTTTTTTTTTTCTTACTCCGTGATTCTTAGATGAAAGTTTAGAAACTGATAGATTGAAGTTCTGATGTCGTTAGCCTTCTTCCACATGAAAATAGTTTCAGTTTATAAAAATTACATGAAGTAGGATAATAGATGCTTGGACATAAAAACAAAACGTAGTTAATCACTACCATAGGATAATATCCTTCAAGCCCACCAAGATAAACTTGTCCCATAAGCATTCATACAGGCCCATAAAGTAACTAGTCAACATAGATCAAAAGCAAGCTCGACTTAAGCCAGTAAAAGATTGTGTGAACCTAGTGATGGACCAAGATTTTTGTTTAAGGTGTGCGGATGATTGTCAATTGAAAAATCCAAACTTATTAGTTTGACATACTTTCTTCACTTGCACAATGGCAAAAGAGAAAATGTATTGTATTTAAATGGATACAAAATATTTAAATTCATCAACTAACATTCTCTCATCAAAATTGATATTTCAACTCTAAAACAAAGTTTTTACAATTGGCCATTGTTCTTGATGATTCTTTTTGTTTTAAAAGTGTTGCATGATTGTCTCATCGTCAATACTATTAAATATGCCCCCTTCATTCGAATGCACAATCGACTCTTTACAATTTTCATAGTAGAAAACACCCTTTCAATGGTAGCAGTAACAACTAGTAAGGTTAGCACCAATTTCAAAAGCAAATAAACCAAAGGAAATAACATTTCCTTTTTTTTTTAACTATCTATTGAACGAGGACATAATTCCTTTTATTTCTAAGAACTTGCAATTGGTGCGCATATCAATAATATAACTCTTCAGTTGATTAACACGCATCACTTGATCTAAGTCTAAAAAACTATTAGGATAAAATTGAGAAAGACGGATCAATTTTTTCCATGTTAAAAACTAAGAATGAATCACTTGTATGAAAACAAGCCACAAAAGAGAAGTAAGTTTTGGCGGTTACTTTATCGAAGCGATGATTGAGCTCAAGAAGTTGTATGTCTATAGTGGTTTAGAATATCAAAATTTAGTACATAAATACGTACATATTTCTTTCATATAGTATGGAAACCAAAAAAGAAATAGTGGGCAGTTAACAAATTTCCATATGCTCCTTTTTTTAAAATGGCGGGCATTTGAATGAAGATGCGCCGACTCTCTATAGTTAGAGCACCACTCAAGCAGCGGCGATATTGCTAAACAATAGTCTCTTTTCGTTTTCTTCTTCTTGCTATCCAAGTTACTCTTTGTTATAAAATCTCATATAATCATCTTTCTTTCTTGCTCTAAGCATTCCATTCATCTCTCTCTCTCTCTCTCTCTCTCTCTCTCTCATGTTTCAGGTTCTTTTTTTTTCCTTCTCATTTCTCATGTTTTTGCTTGTTTATTCTTCTACTTGTCATTGTTGTGAATTCTTGAGACATCGTTCGCAGATTTTAATTTCAGTTCATTCTTATTTTTATGTCTGTTTGATTTGTGCTTCTTTGTTTTTCTGCTTGTGATTTTCGCGGGTATCAGGTTGCTTTTTGTTCTCATTTTTGGTTTCTACTTCTTTGTTCTTCTTTTGCTTAATTTATCTTTTTTATGATATTGTTTGCAAATTGAATAGATTTAAAGATCGGGTTATTTTTATTTCCGATTCTTTGTTCTTCTGCTTGTCTTTTTTTTTTTTTGTAATTTTTTGTGATATCATTTGCAGATTGGATAGATTTTTCAGAATAAGCATAGATGATTAATATCATTTTATTAAGAACACAAAACAGAGATTGAGTTTATGTTCTTAATGAAATAATTTTGATCATCTATGCATATTTTGATAAATTATGCCTAGAGTTGTGTTTCATTTAATAGTCTATACTTAGTTTGATAGGTGATGCTTAAGAATGTTCATTTGTTTATGAGGTGAAGGAGATCTTGGGATTTTTAATATTATTTTTTATTAAAAAGGGTTTTTACGAAAGACAAAATTTTCAGATTAGAAATATTAATTAATTTGTTTCTGGTCTGAGTTATATTTGAGACAAAAATGTTAGAATAGTTGCATGAATTGAATAGTTTGATTATTTAGTGGATTTCAGATGCTCTGATATATCATATTATCTGATTTTTCTTATTTTTAATTGCATCTACTTCAAATCAAACTCCTTATTTTTATCTTTAGTTTAAAAATTCAGTTTTTAATTTACCTTGATATGATTCTCTGTGGGATCAACCTATGCTTGCCACTATCTATTAGTGACAACTGTAAACATACAGTATTACTGATTTAAAATCACATTAAAATTTAGTATTTTCATAGAAATCACAAAGAGTAGGAAATCTGTAAATGAGAGCAGTCGCTAGAAATTTCAAGAGATGAAAGCAAAGAGCAGGAAGAGAGATAGAAAAGGAGAGTAGAGAAAGAGAGGGTCATGGAGAAAAACTCACCCCCAAACTGTCTTTAGAGAGGATAGCAAAAGACCACAAAATCGATAGTGAGAAGCAGAGGGAAAGAACAGATATGGTAATTAATCTCTAGTGAGTGAGCGAGCAAGCAAAGTCAGTCCATCTTGAGAACTGATTGGTTTCTGCTTTGTTGCTAAGAACTATTGATTGCTGACATCCGTCCTGAGCAAGCGAGTGAGCACGACAGTAGTGAGAGTGGGGAGTAGGAGAGGGAGAGGATTTTTTGTAGGGACGATGGTTGCAGACTTGCAGAGTGACAACGGTTGGAGAGGGACGAGGGTTGCAGATTTTGTTTTTTCACACAACTTCAATCGTCACCTGGGGTGCATGTGACTTTATGGCCTTAAATGGGTGGGGACTGTTGGGAAAAGAGAGAGAAACAAGAAGAACAATCAATCCACACAAATAGACACAGATTTACGTGGTTCACCCGATGTGGGCTACGTCCACGGAGATTCAAACCTGTTTCACTATTCTTAGAGATCACCCACAAGAAGAACAATCCTCTTCTCGTGATTACAAGAGCACACAACTCTCCTAGGTTCTTCTCTGCAGAAACCCAACTCTCTCTTTCTCACCCACTCAGAATAACAGAAGCCCTAATTAATAATAACCCTGAGCCATAACAACCGTCGGATCTGCCCTTACAACAAAGGGCCCAGATTAAACCGACATATTACATATTTACCCCAGATCAGGCTTCACTAACCCATCAATCTCCCACTTGAAGACTGATCACACTGAATGGCGGCAGCAATAACAGAACACAGGTTCAAATCTCATCACCTTGTCTTCAAACAAGAAGTCCAACTGAAGCTGAGCACAGCTTCAGTTTCTCGATGTTCACCACCTTTGTAAGCATGTCTGCTGGATTCTGACTTGTGGGAATCTTATCCAATTTCAACACCTTTTCTTCTAGAAGCCACCGAATGAAGTGATATCTTATCCGAATGTGTTTGGTTCTTGGATGAAAGGCCGAATTCTTCGTAAGATGAATGGCACTCTGACTATCACTGTATAGCTTGATGTCCTCTTGCTTCTTACTTAACTCTTCCATTAGCTCTTGTAACCAAATCATTTCCTTGCTAGCTTCTGTAGCGGCGACATACTCTGCTTCTGTAGTAGAAAGTGCAACAACATCCTGTAATTGTGATTTCCAACTGATTGCTGCAGTACCCAAGGTGAAGACATATCCAGTAGTACTTCTACTTTTATCAAGATCTCCTGCCAAGTCTGAATCAACATAACCCTCCAGTTTGAGTTTTGGTCCTCCAAAACACAATGCTGCATTAGTAGTTCCTCTCAGATATCTGAGAATCCACTTAACTGCTTCCCAATGTGTTTTTCCAGGGTTACCCATGAATCTGCTTACAACTCCCACTGCATGAGCAATATCAGGTCTTGTGCTAACCATAGCATACATCAAACTGCCAACAGCTGAAGCATATGGGATCTTTGACATGTCATCTCTCTCCTGTTCTGTCTTAGGAGACAACTCTTTTGAGAGTTTGAAATGGCTTGCTAGTGGAGTGCTAACTGACTTAGCACCTTGCATGTTGAATCTGTGTAGGACCTTTTCAACATATTATGCCTGAGACAACTTCAGTGTACGATTTGTTCTGTCTCTAGTGATTCTCATGCCGAGAATTTGATTCGCAGCCCCCAAATCCTTCATTTTAAACTCCGTTGACAATTGTTTCTTCAGATTATATATTTCTTGCATGTTCGATCCTGCAACAAGCATGTCATCTACATACAAAAGGAGAATGATATAACAGTTATCGAAGTTTTTATAATAGCAACACTGGTCTGCATGACATCGTTTATAACCTGTGTTGCACATAAACCTGTCAAATTTGATATACCATTGTCTTGGGGCCTGCTTCAAGCCATATAAACTCTTTTTGAGTTTACACACCATGTCCTCCTTTCTTGAGACAGCATATCCTTGTGGCTGATACATGTAGATATCCTCTTCCAAGTCACCATGGAGAAATGCAGTTTTAACATCTAATTGTTCGAGATGTAAATCTTCTACTGCCACAATGCTCAAAACACTTCTGATTGTGTTTAACTTAACCACAGGAGAAAACAGTTCGGAATAATCAATACCTTTCTTCTGCTGGAAGCCCTTTGCAACTAATCTGGCCTTGTATCTCTTACTGCCATCATGTTCATCCTTCAACCTGTACACCCACTTGTTATGCAATGCTTTCTTTCCCTCAGGCAACTGAACTAAGTCCCATATCTGATTTGAAAATAATGATTGCATCTCATCTTCCATGGCTTGCTCCCACTTAGCCCGAGTATCAACCTGCATTGCCTCTTCATAACATTCTGGTTCACCACCATCAGTTAACAACAAGTAATACATTGAAGGTGAATAACGCTGTGTAGGTTTAGGAATCCTAGATGACCTTCTTACCGGTGTATGTGCATGAGGATCCACCTGTGGGTTTACATTTTCATGTGCTTCGGGTGCCTCATTTTCAGGAATGTCCTCTACATCTAGGTACTCTATATTATCCTTTTGCACATTATCCTTATCCTTATGCAAGACTTTCTCATTGAATACAACATTTCTACTTCTGATGATCTTTCTATTTTCTTCATCCCAGAAGCGATAACCGAATTCATCAGAACTATATCCAATGAACGTGCATTTTCTGGATTTAGGATCTAACTTGTCCCGTTTCTCAGCATCAACATGAATATAAGAGATACAGCCAAATACTTTTAAGTGTGAAAGATTTACCTCTTTTCCACTCCAAGCTTCCTCTGGTAATCCACCATCCAAAGGTACTGAGGGCCCACGATTGATCAAGTATGCAGCAGTGCTCACTGCTTCTGCCCAAAACTGCTTTAGCAATCCAGCATGCAGCCTCATGCTTTTAGCACGCTCTACAATGGTCCTGTTCATACGCTCTGCCACACCATTTTGCTGTGGTGTATTAGGAATGGTCTTTTCTCGCTTTATTCCATTTGTGGAACAATACTCCTCAAACTCTTTGCTGCAGTACTCACCTCCATTATCAGACCTCAGGCATTTCAATTTCAGACTTGTTTCATTTTCAACCAAAGCTCTCCACTTCTGGAAAATACCAAATACATTAGACTTGTGTTTCATAGGATAAACCCATAATTTTCTAGTAGCATCATCAATGAATGTAACAAAGTAAGAAGATCCACCAAGAGAAGATACCTGTGTTGGTCCCCACACATCCGTGTGAACCAGCTCCAATCTTTCTGATTTTGGTTGCCTCCCTACTTTAGAGAAAGTGACTTTCTTCTGCTTTCTGAAAGCACAGTCTTCACAGAACTCTAAGTCCAAAGACTTGAGATCTTGTAGCTTACCTTTCGAGTGAAGGATTTTCATCCCTTTCTCACTCATGTGTCCGAGTCTACAATGCCATGTATTTGTGTCTGTGCCTTTATCTGCAACTGCAATGGAATTAGTACTGCTATGAGACAAGTAAAGAGTACCTTCTTTCTTACCACGAGCAACAACCATACTCCCTTTTGTCACCTTCCATGAGTCACCTCCGAAAGTTGTGACATAACCAAAGCTTGCAAGCTGACCAACAGATATGAGGTTTCTTCTAAGGCTCGGTACATGCCTGACATCATTCAATTGCCATGTGCCTCCGTTTGGCAATTTGATCTGAACATCTCCTTTGCCAATTATATCACAAGGTTCATCATCACCGAGATAAACTTTTCCAAAGTCACCTTTCACATAATTTTGGAGATATTCTTTGTGTGCAGTGGCATGAAAGGACGCATCAAAATTAATGACCCAAGATTCAGATTTATAATCAAAGGAAAGAATTAAAGCATCATGAACAGTATTACCTGCAACATTTGCGGAAGCATCACTATCATTGTCATTGTTACCATTCCTTTGCTTATTTTTCTTTGGGGCTCTGCAATCCTTTTTTAAATGTCCCTTTTTGTTACAAGTCCAGCATGTGATCTTACTTTTTGACGATCTTGACTTGCTTCTCGATTTAGATCTTCCACGACTCTGACCTCTTTCAATTTGCCTTCCTCTGTTTTCCACATTCAATGCACTTCCTGATGATTCACCTGAGGATTTCCTACGAAGTTCTTCATCGATGATAGCACTCACAACATCATCAAATTTCAGTTTACTTGATCCCGAGGAATTACTCAGTGAAGTAACCATACCACTCTAACTGTCTGGTAAAGAAGATAACAATAACAATGCTCATATCTCATCATCAAAGTGTACTTTTACCGATGACAATTGGCTCATGACTGTGTTGAACTCATTTACATGTTCAGTGACAATCCCACCTTCAGCCATCTTCATGTTAAACAATCTTTTCATCAAATGTACTTTATTTGAAGCAGATGGTTTTTCGTACATTCGTGAAAGGGCAGCCATAACATTTTCAGTGGTTTGCTCTTTTGAAATATTGAATGCAACAGATTTACTTAAAGAGAGTTTGATCGTACCTAAAGCTTTTCTGTCAAGCACCTCCCACTCTGGATCGGACATATTTGCAGGCTTCTGGGCTTTTCCTCCATGTGGTAAGTAGAAATTTTTCTGGTAAAGAAGATCCTCTATCTGCATCTTCCAATATGCGAAATTCTGGCCATTGAACTTCTCAATTGTTTGCTTTGTATCGTCCGTCATTGCTCCCACTCAAACCAAGCTCTATTTACTTGATAATTTTTCTGTCAGTCAAATAGTCAATCTGTTCTGTCTATCTCGTAGATCTCGTTGCAACGAGTAAACAGAAAAAACGGAGCTCAATTTGGAGTCCGGATGACCTCGAAACTTGCAAAACAATTCTGGCCGTCGAATCTGGTCAAACCTGGCCGTTGACTGGTGCTGACATCACTGCTGACATCGCTGCGCAGTCTGCTGGGCTTCTGGAGCGGACCCGGGTTGGGTTTACCTGACCCGGAACTAAACTGCAATATGCGCTGGGCTGGACCGTCTGCAAACAGGTCGGGTTGAACCTGACCTGACCCGGCCTGAACCTGCTGGCTGGGCTGGACCTCTGATAACGGGTCGGGTCGGACCTGACTTGACCCGGAACCAAACCGGCTCTGAACTGCTGGGCCGGATGCAAATGGGTCGCGTCGAACCTGATCTGACTCGGCCCGAATGCCCTTCTTCTTTTCCCTCTTTCCTCTGGTCACGGGTTCTGCAGCAGCGGCAGCGTCCGCGTGTCTTCGTCCTCGGCGACGGCAGCAGGGGTGGCAGTGGTGGACGGCACCCACTCCGGTGGCGTCGGCGACCGCGGGAGACGAACGCAGCGAGCGAAAGAGGAACGGCGCTCGGCCTGATATTCCGGACAGGGGCACGCGGCAGAACGGCGGCAAAGAACGCCGATCGGCGATTGGAGGAGGCGGTGATGGCGGCGATTGCGTGCAGCAGTGATGCAGTGGGCGGCGACGGCTGCGGCGTGCGTTGGCTCCGGCGATCCGGGCGGGGCAGCAGCGGTGACAGACGGCGTTCGCCGGTCTTCTTCTTCTCCGGTGCACAGGAACTGATTCCGGGAAGAGATTCCGCCGCCGGCCGTTCTCGTCTTCTCTGCCCTCCTCGAGATTTGATCCCACAAATCTCCACGATCTTGACAAACCTTGCGCTCTGATACCAGTTGTTGGGAAAAGAGAGAGAAACAAGAAGAATAATCAATCCACACAAATAGACACAGATTTACGTGGTTCACCCGATGTGGGCTACGTCCACGGAGATTCAAACCTGTTTCACTATTGTTAGAGATCACCTATAAGAAGAACAATCCTCTTCTCGTGATTACAAGAGCACACAACTCTCCTAGGTTCTTCTCTGCAGAAAACCAACTCTCTCTTTCTCACCCACTCAGAATAACAGAAGCCCTAATTAATAATAACCCTGAGCCATAACAACCGTTGGATCTGCCCTTACAACAAAGGGTCCAGATTAAACCGACATATTACATATTTACCCCAGATCAGGCTTCACTAACCCATCAGGGACAAGATGGGATTACCTGGGGGCATTGGCCATATTGCCCATGGCATTTAAGGAGATTTTAAAATCTAATTGGTGCATCCATCCCCACACGAGCATATGTGGGTTGCCCCCATATAAACCCAAGTCAGGCCAAAACTGCAAAATAAAGGCTTCTTTATTCTGACTTAAAGCTTCAAAGCCAAGCCCACCAATTAAGATCCAAGTCCAATAGGTTAACATGGTTAGTTAATCGTTCTCTAGTAAATGCCTATTTCTTTCTTGACTTATCTAATCTGGGAATTTCTCATGGAAGTAATAAGGTAAGCTTTCAAATGAGAAATGGGCTCTAAAAAGGATTATTTTTCATGGGATTTTCAAAACTTTTCTTATGTGGAAAATTCATGATTATGAAAAAGTACTTTTCAAAAATCCAAAATTCAAATATCAACTTACTGTTATAATATAAATATCACAGGGTGGATGCCCACATTAGGACTTACATGCAATAAAGAGCTTTTATGGGATAAGAGTCCTACCATAATATGTTATTTGGAGAGAAAGTCTTTTTATTCTATAAATAAGACTCTCCTCCTCCTCCTCCTCCTCCTATGTATATACATCTTTCATTAATAAAATCTCTTTCTTTCTCTCTCTACTCTTCTCTCTTCTTATGCTTAATATTATAACAATTACTTTGTTTTGAAAATTTCCAATATTCCTAGGAACCTTGTTGGGCCACTACATTTAATAGAACTACAAGTTGAAATTAAATTATCATGCTCTGGCCAGCTGGAGGCTAGAGCCCAAAAAGTGTTTTTTCACATGAGGAATATTAATGTAGCAAGTAGCAACCAGCCACAAAAAGGGGTTGAACCTTTGATGTTTGTACACCTCTGTGCAATCCAATCGTAGAGGGAAGCTGGGGTCAAAAGGCTTAGATGGGCTAAAATAATGCTATCATTTGATCATAACCATTTATTTAAGTCTCCAAATTTGATCTACTGAACTGGGGTCCTTTCAATCTATGGCCAGGATATGAGGATTGTAGAAATAAAAAAACAATGTAGACAACTATACTAATTAAATGGATTTTTATGAAAAAATTAAGCTTAAAAATTAATTAAATGTTTTATGAAAAAAACCATAAAATGACAAAGTTGTTGTTCGTACATTTTTTTGGGGCAAAATCGCCCTAGTTGATGATTTCGTCAACTCAATTGATGATATCACCAATAGCTAAGGATATCATCAATTTTCATTGCAAAATGCGATATTCTACCTAGTGATGGAAAAGTTATAAAAATCATTACAATTTGTGTCCCAGTGGTCTTCTTCAAGTGGTCTTGGCAATCCTCCTTAAGTCGTGTGGGTCCCATGCTTACTTTCTACGCACATACCACTCCTTTCACATGAGTTTTGAGAATTTGAGTTTAGAGTGCAAGAAGTTTGGTGAAATGCCTAAATGAGGAACTTTTCCTGATTTGGTGGTGTCTTCAAGTGAGGTTGGAGGGGATGAATGAGAGGATGAATTTAGGTGTGCTTTTATGAACATTTAGAATTTGAAGCCATTTGTTTGGGAAAATTTCATTGGTGTTGATGTTCGTAAGTAACATGTAGAAAGCCATGTTGGGCAATCTTTGAGCGGTAAATGTGAGGTTTTCTCCTTAGACATTGTATTATTTGTGTGGAGTTTTGGATTCCAAGAGTGCTTTTTATTCTATTAATATGAAATCTTTGAACCAATTTTAAACATAAATTTGATTGTGAAAGGATTGAATACACATTATTATGTGATTTGTGAACGACTTATCAAAACCTTCTTCTTTGATGCATACATCACATCTTTTAAATTTTCTTTTGTTTTTTTTTTTTTTGAAATGGATAATTAAACACCTACTAAATTTCAGCATCATCCCCTTTAAATTTAAGACAATCAAATATGGAAACCATCAAGGAAAAAGAAGAAAAATCGAAGAAGAAAAAGAGAAGTTGCAGGAAGTTGACGATATCAACAACTCAATATTGTCAACTGGGTAATTTTATGAACGAAAAAAAAAGTACGAGCCACTATCTCGTCATTTTATAGCTTTTCTTCATTAAACATTTTAATTATGATTGAAGCTTAATTTCTTTTGTAAAAATCTCTAATTAAATTGGAGTTAAGCACTCCCTAGAATAGGGAAATGATGCCACACCTACAAACAAGAAAAAAATGTAGGCTTCACCTGAACAAGCAAAAATTTATAGACTCCATGTGCACATAAAATAAAGAAGTATAAACTTAAGGAGCTATTTCTTTTTTTTTCTTTTGGCTTGCTTTGGTAAATATGCACACACCACAGTCACTACACACGTCGCATCTATAATAAGTAGCTAAATGGGGCATTTGGAAGTTCTATAACTATGAATTTTTTTAAAATTTTTTATAGCTTATTTACGTTTTAAGGTGTTCGATAAACCTCTAAGTAGAGTTATCATAGTAGTAGAGGGGAAAAAAACCTCTAAACCAAAGGAGGTTACGTTTTGAGATATTCATCAGTTACTTTAATTAATGGAGGTTTTGCTAGATTTACAACCATTTTAGGCAAAAACACCGTTCCCCCTTCTTTTTTTTAGATATTTATCATTTATACTTTATTTAATGGAAGTTTTCGTAGATTGGCAACACATTGAGCAAAATTACTATCACCCCCACCCCACCAACAATGAAAAAAAAAAAAAAAACCTCTGTTCCTTGTATGATCTAACATGAGTCCCAACTTGACAATCATTAAACCTTCAATCATTGTTGGACTGAATCTCATAAAAAATCTTTGGTTATGATGCCATAAAAATTTCAAGCTCTTAAATAAAGGGTCAGAGTAGGCAGATTTTTTTTCTTTTGCACTACCCTGCCCATGAGGAGACCTTTTGATTCGCCCTCATCCCATTGATAAATATGAATCTAAGTGGGCCCCAAGAGCTGAACTACATATGATTGATATGCAGTCTCCCTACATCTTGAAAATCTTCCTTCATTCGGCTAGCCCCAAAATTCACTCCTTTAAGAGTTTGCCCATTGTAAAATTGAGCATATGATTAAAAATATCATGTTCTTAGTCTTATCATTGGACCAACTCCTATTGGAGTGGAATTTTAGGAAAGTTCACTTAAAGGAGAGGACGATGTTATTCTGATCAATAAGGATATTCATTAGGTGAACCCTACAGTGAAGTTTCACGTACCTTATGGGACATATGAGTGAGATACTCAAAGGATCTAGACTCCCAACTTGCATATACATGTCATTCACACCTGATTGTTCACCTTTTCATAACATTAGTATATTGCTATCAGTAATGTTCTCTCAACTATCTATGCCTACCACAAGCTTCACGGCTCATGAAACAATCACAAGTAAATACTCAATGAATTTTCAACGACTAATGCCTGCCACAAGCATTGTGGCCCATCAAACAATCACAGCTCTTAAATGGATTTTTTTTATCACCAGTACCTACCACAAGCATTGTGGCCCATCAAATGATCACAAATAACAAATCAATGGATTTTGAGCCATCTATGACTACCTCAAGCGTCGTAGTCCACCAAACAATCACAAGTAATAAATCAATGGATTCTCAATTAATTGTGTGTGGATTGGTTTATATGTGATCAATCCAATATGAGTACACTTAGATTAGATTGAGATATAGCTCCCATCATTAGAAGGCTAGGGCACCGAGCCCCAATAAGTTGGATACCAAAAAAAAAAAAGAAAAAGAAAAAAAAGAAAAGAAAAGAAAAGAAAATACATATATAACTCCCACTATAAACAAGGAGCAAATGATAATTTTGAATGGTTTGCATTTATTGTGGTGAGCCCTATTATTACTGTGTTTTAAGAGTATTAATCAAGTTTTGAGCAACTATGCCTTTTAAAACTATTGAGGTATTTCAAATTTAGGAATTTTCTTTTGAGTATTATTATAAATTTGATAAAAATAAATTTCTTTATAAATGATTTGTAAAAAAATTGATAAATATAAAATATCATTGGCCTCTGAAAGGAAATCTTGGCCTTGAGTTGACCATATTTTGGCCCCTTGGAAAGAAAATCCTAGCTCCGCCACTATTTCCAAGCCCTTGTATTAATTTTTGCTGTGGTGAACTAAAAGTATGTTTTTTTTTAGGCCTTTTGGCCTAAGTCTATTTTTTAAAAGTCACATAGCTTTAAGTCCATCTCCGAGGACTATAGAACTTTAAGTCCACTTGGACATTTTTGCTCATAAAGTACTAAAAATCTATCATTTTGTCCCTCTTAAAAAAAATACAAACATTTCAAAAAAAGTAATCTTATAGTCCTGCTACACATGATCGTGACTAGTGGCTGGCGATCAGGGAACCATTATTTTGTTTTGTTTTTTTTTTTTGCACATCATGACCACCTGTTTTTGTTTCTAACACATCTGTATGATATTCTTGTTTATCATGTACACTGATACGTGATTCTGTTTTTTCAATTTGTGTACTGAAAAATCAAAATTCTTAATGTTCTTATATCTTATATTCCTATCTCAAGCATGTTCCTATTTCTGACACAGCAACTTGATGTTCTTGTTTGTCATATATGCTAATCCATGATCCTATTTCTTCAATTTGTGCATTGACAATTCAGAATATTTAATGTTCCTGCATCTCATGTTCCTAATTCTTCAATTTGTGCACTGAAAAATTCAAAATTCTTAATGTTCCTATATCTCATGTTCTTGTTTCAAGAATGCTCATATTTCTAATACATATTATTGATGTTCTTGTTTATTATATACATTAATACATGATCATGTTTCCTCAACTTGTGCACTAAAAATTCAGAATTCTTAATATTACTGTATCTCATGTTTTCTGATTCTTTAATTTGTACACTGAAAAATTCAGAATTCTTAATGTTCCTGTATCTCATATTCCTGTTTGTAACATATCTGCTTGATGTTCCTATTTATCATGTACACTAATACACGATCTTGTTTCTATAATTTGCGCACTAAAAATTTAGAATTCTTAATATTCATGTGTCTTTTCAATTTGGGCACCAAACAATTCAGAGTTCTTAATGTTCATGTATCTCATGTTCCTATTTCATACATATTCTTGTTTTTTACACAACTGCTTGAGGTTTCTGTTTATCATATACACTAATACATAATCTTGTTTCTTCAATTTATGGCCTGAAAATTTAGAATTCTTAATGTTCTTGTGTCTCATGTTCCTAATTTTTTAATTTAGGCAATAAAAATTTAGAATTTTTAATGTTCATGTATCCTATGTTCATGTTTCAAGCATGTTCCTAATTTTGACATGTCTTTTCCTCTTTCTTGGAATAGATTTCTACTTTCTGAAAAATCATAGAAAACCAATGTTTAAAAATCATAAATTCTCAATTTGGGCCATGTAAGATCTTCATTTTTGAGGACCACTCTGTGTAGATGGGAAATATAATTTCATAGAGAGGGTATAGAATCTTCAATTCTATGCATTTTTCACTTGTTACTACACATGACAAATCCTCATCCAAGGAAAGCCCTTCTCTAGGAATAGTCAACCTACAAAATGTGACCTATAAAGAACTATGATGATGATGATAGGAGAAGCCTCCTGGGTTCAAATTTTAGAGATTTGCAATGGCTATTGTTACCATATAACTCATTTGGCTCCCTTGTAATAGCTACAAAGGGGATCAAGACTCTAGTAATATCAATACTCTTGGTTGAGTGGTGTTTGTACTTTACTTTCAGTTTCACACGTATGCCCAGTGATCACTAATCAGTGTAAGTATTACTCCTCAACTAATAGCCCAAGAGATCATATTTAATACCCTAAGAGGTCATATTAATTGCCAATATATATGGTTGAATAGTGAAAACTAACACTTCTACATTCCAGACAAGTTAAGAAATGATCCTTGGGTGCTACAGTTAAAGTGTAACTCGTAGATGTGTGACATACGAATTACTCTTTCTTCCATTTTGGTTAGATAAGCAATTAAGAAATGAAATTCGGCATAGAAACTCTATTTCTCTATTATGCCAGAAGTCGGCCAAAAAAGTAGCCAAAAGCTGGACGGAAAAGTCACATGCTGTTTGAACAATGGCTGCCGAATAAATCCTAAAAAGAAATTAGAGAACCCTAAAAGTAGAATTACCATTATTACAAAAATATGTAAAATAGAATGTATATATTTGAAGCATTAATTCTTATAGCACTAGTAGACTCTTACACCTAAGAACTTGGAGATGAACTTCTATCTAATTAAGTTTGAAGAATTGAACTTCCACATAAATTGTCCTTTTTCTATTTAAAAACCACATTCTGGCTATATATAAACTACACAATAAGAGCTATTGTTTTAGATTTAGTCTGCCTAGCTGTCGCTAAATTATACTATTGACTTTCCAAAACAGGGTGTGGGCACGTTTGGCGTGCTATTTGAATAAGGGAGACTTTTTGCCCTCGGAAAGAGGATGAAAGACTTTGACAGACACTATTGTTTCCTGCATATCTCATGAGCAGAAAAGCTCTTGCGTAGCCGATCTGGCATCCCCTTCAACGTACAATGGTTTGAATTCTCAAACCTCTTCCTTATCATCAAATTGGACCCTGCTGGATAAAATCAGGAAGGAGAATTTCATTTCCCTCCAGACTTCTAGATTTATGAAGCCCGAAAATGATTGTTTGTTGAATAGGCTAACGATTCCTATAGAAAGCTGCGTCTCAACTTGACTTTTAGGCTCTTGGGTTGAAATCAAGAACACACATTTGACCCATTAGCTAAATACGCTGATCTTGTAGAAACTTTGGCCCAGCCCATTGTGATCTATCTGCGAACCTGCTCATGTATATATTGTTCCAAAACTCAATGATACTCGTTTAGAACTTGGCTAGGTCACTTTGGGCAAGTGGAAAAACCTAGGACCCGATGAGAAACTCAATCCTGCAACATAGCAGCCAAGCTTAGTGTAGCTCGGTCAAGACTCGGTGGATTCACCAAATTTGTCACATATGCCAAAATTTTCTAAAGCATTTTCCGGAGTGCAATTTACCTGTAACAACATCTAGAAGTGGTTTAACTTTTTGTGCACGTCCTCTAGAGGTAGCCAAAAGTCAAAAATAAAAGACAAAATGGTCGGGCAGCTGAGCCCCCCAAGTCAACTTGCGTGTAGTACTATTAGTGATAGTTGGGCCCAACTATAATTCTCACAAAAAAAATTTATATATATATGGAAAATAATCCTATGAGTACGAACTAGTTCTCACCATTTTTTTTGTAGAACTCTAGGTGGGGCCTATTTATCATCCAATTCAATCATTGCAATATACAGGGACTTCCTTGATAGTAACATGCCTCAAGTTTTGGTCAAATTCGAATTTACTAGACCATTGAATCGACTGAGCATCAACCCAAATGGATTGAATTCGTAGGCCACGGACGAAGGGGTTGGGGACATGATTAGAGCCAAACTTGATATTTTGGGTGGTCCCACATAGATCTTTCCATCTCCCTAGTTCCATCTCCAAATGGGATCCACAAGTGGGACCCATAAAAAGTTGTTACTGTATGTGTGTGCAAATAGTTCTCACAAGATCAAACCCTTTCAGATATATATATATTGCTCTTACGGAGTTTTTTGTGAGAACTTTAGGTTGGGCTCATCTTTCACCCAATCTAAACATTAAAAAAAAGATAAGAGACACGTAATAGTCACATGCCCTAAGTTTCAGTTAGATCTAAATTTATTGGATTGTTGGATCGACTATTCGCCAATCCGAGTAGACTGAATTTATGGGCCGCGGATGAAGGGATTAAGGACATGTGATTGCGGTCAAACTTGATATCTGAGTTGGTCCTACATAGATCTTTACATCCCCTGGTCTTATCTCCAAATGAAACCCACAAGTGGGTTCTATAAAAAGTTTTTAAGGTAAATCCGTGAGAACTGTTCTCACATGAATATTACCCATATTATATATATAAAAGAAAAAACAAAAATATCTTAGGATGGTTTGGTTGAAAATACCTAGGATGGACTTTCTTTTGGCATTTTGTGCTTGACTTGTTGACTTTTGACGAAAGGGCAGTAGACCCAACGCCCCCCAAAAATCAGGTCGTATGATGAAAGACGGTCGTGACCTTTCAATGAACCGATTTCGTGATGGGTCTACAATATTGTAATGTAAACAGTGAGGCTGTGGAAAATCTTCCGTTCGCAGCTGAAGTGGTTCTTAGATTTACGATTTTTTTTTCCTGGTAAAACTTTTAGATTTACTTGAATCAATTCGTTTGACTTGTGTTTAATCTAGTCATACTTTAGATGTTTCTATTTGTTACCCTCTTCTCTTGTAAAATATGGTGAGCATTATTTTGCATCCCACGTATGTTCTATTTCTTTACTCTCATTCAATGGTTACACTTCACCTCAATTGCTATCCTTTGGGGTCCATTTATACAACGAGAGAATTCCACCGGAAGGAGAAAAGTTGTCTTGAATTTCTTATAGTCCACTATTTCATTGTTTTTTGGTGTAATATTTTTTATTGAATAAAAGGGAAAAAACAAAATGATTTTCTATGATAAAGATGGTTTCAATTTTCTATGAGAGATAGAAATGCAGAATTTTACTCTTCTAGAGAAAATAAATCCACAAATTAAGTACGTAATTCTCTCACAAAACAAGTCCTTTTGAAAGATTCACGTGGGGAATTATTCTAGATTGCAGTTCAAACAATACTACTTTTATGCTATGGAAATTAAAAGTAATCAACCATAAAGAAGGCAACATAATATTTAATGTGAAAATCCAAATAGGAAAACACCACGAGCCCAAAGTGGACTAAATCAAGCATTAACTTCTGCAATTATAAGATATACTCACAACCCTACAGTCAGTTCCTTAACACAAGGCATTGCACTTGTTCTTGCTAGATTCCTCGACACGTAGTCTCTCGGTATTAGTGCTTTAATCACCACCTCACATGTATCTCTTCTACGAAAGAATAATCTTCCACGAATATGTAAAAGCAACAAATCTCTTATGATGTAGTAGAAGCACCAACTCTATAACTTGAAGCTTTTAGCTCAACTCTCCAATAGAAGCTCTATATGATATATCCAATGTGAATCTCAACTCAGATTATGGAGATGAATGCCTTAGGATTGAGAGAAATACTCTTTTTATAATCTAAAATTCGTGCCTTAGGGTTAAAGTCGTTAGGGTTTGAGAGATATGACCTTTGTTCTCAAAACACCTTCTTTTTAGCTCTTCACTCTTTAAACTCCTAATCTAAAATAAATAGAAAATACAACACTGACAAAGACTAGTATTTTGTCCAATCCATGAATTTTCCAACACTTTTAATCGTAATATAAGACATAGTAACTCAAAATCCTATTGCAATTTTAACAATCTCCTCCTTTGACAATTCATGTATAAAACTTCTTATACATTCAATCCACTAAAAAATAAAACCAAAATTACATTGAGTACATTGACATGCAAAAAAAATTTATACCGTCAGCTTTGTACCAATTGCCATATGAATCTATTAATCTTCAGTTTCTTGAATCTTCATATCTCCTCTTGAATACTTCATTCTCCCCATTTTTGTTTCGTAATTGACAAAAATAATGATGTCAGTATGCAACATAGCTATCAATCAGGATCTAGCAGTAGCTCTCCCTCAATTGTGGCTCCCCCTCATCTTCATAGTAGCTAGGAGTAAGAGTTTGATCTTCATGATTAGAGGCTTTTGGATGTTGATACCTACACTTGCGAATTGAAGAACTTCATCATAGTGTGTGCCAATATAGATGACCAATCTTCCTTTTAAACTCAGATTGCACTTGATTTGACTGTGGCAGAGAAAATTATGGTCTCCATTGCATGTTTTTTGACAAAGCTCTCAGTTTATTGCAATAGGGACGAATGTGTCTTTTTATTCTACAAAGATGACATGTAGGTGCTTGAACGGACTTGGGACAATAGTCATTCTTAAATGCATAATCATTATGTTTCTTCTGTACACAGTATGGCGTGCAGTGGGTGCCTTTACTGTGCTTTTGATAAAAACAACTTGATAATTTTGATGTTGAAGCACTATCAGTATAGCTATGACGAGTCTTGTCATTATGTAACTTTTGAACACTCAAGTTGCCATCAAGAACAGTCAAACTAGCATGCATCTCGTTCAAAGTAGCTTTTGTAGCATCTAACTCTGTTAAAGATATCTTTGACTTTCCATTCAGATCTTCATTCTCAACCCAGTTCTTTAATACTTCTGTTCTTAAGGATTCCTTTTCTTGTTTTTTAGAAGCCAAACTTTTAAGTAGAGAACCTTTCTGACCTTCAACAAAAATAATCTTTATATGTACCTCTTTTAAAATTTTCTTAAGAGATAGAATTTCTACATCTGATTCTTCAACCTTTGTCATAAGTTTTGCAGCATGCATGCCTAGTTTTTTGCTTTGTCCATATAAGAATTTGTACTATCCTTCACAATCTACGTTTTCTTGTAACACTTCATCATCATCATTGTTTTCATCATAATCATCTTCAGATGGCGAAGATCTAACCATGAAAGCTATATATTTGACATTCACAATGTTGGACAGATTAGGCTCAAGCATCTCTTTCTCTTTAGTAGAAGTATCATCATCCCAGGTGGTATTCAAGGTATTTTTATTGGTTTGTATAGGCTTCTTTTTCTTATTAGCACAATCATTAGCTATATGCCCATAACCTTGACATTCAAAACACTGAACTCCTTTTCAGGAACTTTTTTCCTCAATTGACACAAATTTAAATCCAATGTTCTTCCCTTTCATAAGTTTGTTAAATTGTTGCACAAACTCAAAAGACAAGTGCATATCCTCTTCCTTAGAATCAAAATCAGATTTAGCTTCCATTTTTTTTGTTGATCCCTTGGAAAATTTGAAAGGCTTGGAAGCTTTCAAGGCAAGTCCAAGAGATTTTAATTGTTAATTAATGAATTCAGCTTCAAAAGTTTGGAAGTTCCCAACCAACTCGTAATATTTTCAGTTTGTTAGCCTCGCTAATTGCAATAACTTTAGAATTGAAACTTGGAGGGAGAGATTTAAGAATCTTTTTCATTATCTTTTCTTCAGGAATTAATTTCTATAGGTTGCGACTTGAATTGATTATGTTGCTCAATTTAGCATGGAAGTCATCAAACCTTTTATCTGTACTCATCCTTAACAGTTCAAAAGCAGATGACAAAATCTGCATCTTAGTTTCTTTTACTTTTTCAGTTTCCTCATAAACGTTTGAAGGGTGTTCCATGCCTCTTTTGCATTCTAACAATGGAGATTTTATGAAATTCAGTCACTGATATTTTATTATAAATTGTATTCATTGCCTTATTGTTATAGTTATAGGCATAAATTTCCTCTTTGGACCATTGAGTCATTGGCTTTTCAGTTGTTTGTCCATTAACAGTAGTAGTGGGAAAGGAATATTCATTTAGCATTATTTGCCATACCTCTTCATATAATGATTATATATGCTTTCCAATAAGTATAGTTAACAACATCTTTTAGCAATGGAGGTTTCATAGTAAAAGAGTCTTCTTCATTATTTAATTCCATTCTAGAAATTCTCTTTAATCAACATACAGTAACTTCGTGTAAACCCACTCTAATACTAATTAAAAGATTTGTGTGGGGAATTAATCTAAAGTTTAGTTCAAATAATACTACTTTATGCAGTGAAAATTAAAAGCAATCAACTACACAAAGAAGGCCACAATATTTAACATGGAAACCGAAATAGGAAAAAACCACAAGCCTAAAGTGGACTAAATCAAACACTCAAAGTGGACTAAATCAAACACTAAATTCTACAGTTACAAGATACACTTGCAAACCTATAATCAATTCCTCGACACAAGGCGTTGTAATTGTTCTTATTAGATTTCTTGACATGTAATCGCTCGGTGCCCCACTATTAGTGCTTTGATCACCACCTCAAATATGTCTCTTTAGTGAGAGAACAATCTCCTATGAACATATAGAAACAACAAATCTTCTAAATAAAGTTAAAGCACCAACTTTAGAAATTGAGGCCTTTTAGCCCAACTCTCCAAAAGAAGTTTTAAATGATATCTCCAATGTGAATTTCAACTTAGATTATGAAGATGAATGCCTTAAGGTTAAGAGAAACACCTTTTTTACATCCCACAATTCATATCCTAGGGTTAGAGTCCAAGTATGAATGAAACAGGAACTTTGGCACAAAAAGAAAAGGTTTTCACGTAATGGCAGTATAGTAATTGTCACGCGATACCAGTTTCAAAATTACCGGTAGCACAATTTCTGCAAACTTCTGTGGCTATAACTTTGTCGTTTCAGCTCCGATTGATGCAATCTTGGGGTCCACGGATATCGATTCGAAACAAGATTTCCAACGGCATGTAGCTTGCCCTGATTAGACATGGTTTGAGAGATATGACCATTCTTTTCCAACTATCTACATTTTAGCTCTTTAGACTCTTCATACTCTTGATCTAAAATAAATAAAAAATACAACATTGATTATGATTAGAGTTTAGTCCAATCCATAAATTTGCCAACACTTTTAATTATAATATAAGACATAAGAACTCAAAATCCTATTACAATTTTAACCACTTTGCCAGATGTTATTCCTTAGCGGATGTCACTCTCAAGTTAGAATTGGTTGACTATAAAAACATGACAACCTAATTTTGCAGTTTGTCGAACAAAAGTAGCACCTGGTGACACCTGTTATGTTGTTAGAATTGTTTGTGATGATGCCATCTTGGATTTTTCGTTGTCACTTTGGTATGCTGTGTGAGAGTTGGAGCTATGCTTTAGGCCAATGAAGAGGCAACTTGCTAATTAGGTATCTCAGAGTCATATCATCAATAGGCCCTATTTGTATGACGAGTCTAGATCCTTTATCACGGCTACTACAGAAAACCATGTAACACTTGCTTAGAACTCTATCATATGCTTCACACAAAGATAATTTGACTAATATTGAAGATGAATCCTTCCCTTTTATTGATATAAACTCAAATTCGAATTCAATAGTAGGGTCCCGCTATTTGATTGAGCACCGGATGGAAACGAGGTTGGACACTAACTTGGTTTTAATCAAGTTCCAATCATTTGCTTGATCATATGATAGAGCCCACACTCCTTTTAAATTGAAATTTGAGGATATGTCGCATGAGGGGATGACATCCATATTCAGTAGTTCGAAAAATTATGTGGGCCCCATTAATCATTATGAAGTTCTAGGCATGTCTTACAAGTTTCCCTTGTAATAGCTTGCATAGGAGATCCGAACTCTTGTATGAGTACCTAAAAGAATGACCCAAAAGAGTGACATGTGGATCCTTATGTTGAACCCTTTGATAGCCAGGTTGAGATTGAAGTTCACAGTTATATATTTGATAGGTAATTAGGTCAGTTTTCAATTGGGTCGAATTTAGATTTGCCATTGGTTCAAACAGTGTTGATGTTTATTTCATGGGTGATGCTATTTGAACTCAATAAAGAGCTCACTACACTCACACCTTCTTTTTTTTTTAATTGCAAACTTACTCAAATGCCCCCTTTCACTCTTCCTCTACTTCTCCTCCTTGTCACTCTCTCCCCTTCCCCACCTTCTCCTCTCTGTGATGATTGCCGGCTTCGGCGGAGGGGGACAGTCCCCTCCCTCTCCCTCTTCCATTCTCCCTTCCTCAAATAGCTCATTTTAAATGAAAAGAAAAGGTAACTATATAAACAGTGGAAAAATAAGAATAAAAAAAAAGTTGAGTTTCAATTTTCATTTATCTGAATAAAATAATCATCATGACAATATCTTTCTCAAAAATTTATCATTAGTAGAAAATTTGGTTTTTCAGGATTTGACCATAATTTGGAGAAATTCATTTAAAAATAGCTTAAAATGATAAATAAATAATATTTCTTTTTCCTTCTTATGGTATAAGTTGTCCTTTAGCAAGTTTACACTGCTAGTTAATCTGACCTACAACCAATTCAAATACATACTTGAGAACTATATAGAGACTGATTGACAATATCTATGCACATGTCTGATCTATCACTTTTAAAACATTTTGCCACTTTTACCTTTTTTGTTAAACTAACAAAATGGGACTTGTTCAATCTAGACATGATTTCTAAGTAATCAGACATCCTCTACTTTTGTTTTTACAAGTTAGCCCCTAAAACTTTTGCAATAATACAATTTAGCCTTGCTTTTAATTTATGATAAATTTCTTGTACTACATTTACTATATGATGGATTTGTCCATATAACCTTTTCTTGTATGAGAAGTTTGTTTTTCTAATTGAATGAGACATGGCGATTGGTCCATTTGTAAAAGGATCTAATTGAAGCAACTCCAATATTTCAAACCAATTAATAAAATCAGCTTTATTTCAATCACTTCAGATGTAACTTGTAAAACAAGCCCTAAGTCATTTTAAGAAATATTTTTCAATTTCTTTCACTTTCATTGCTGATAATTTCACATTTTTTTAATGAAATTATCAGACGGTTATCACAACATACCTCCACTATTGAAATTTGTGACAATGCACCACAATGACATATTTTCTTATCATAGAAAGAAAAAGCAGAGGCAGCAGTCAACAATCAGATTAATTATTGTATGATCAAAACGAAAAGATTCTCACCATTTATAGATGGGCCCACTTGATATAACGTTTAGATGTGATGTGAAGCTTTTGGATTGGATAGAGTCTCTAATATAAACGATTGTCTCTAGGAGTGAGGTAGTGGTGTAATGGTTCAATTAATCGTAGGTTTTGAAAAAGCCATTAACCAAATCATATTAAATGATTTTCTATTTTTAAAAAATGTAACCATAACCGTACCCTAAAAAAACCATTAAAAAATTGAACCATGGTTAATTGTATTAGACGGTTCGGTTATACAGTGAACCATACTAAGAAAAGATTTGAATATCGAACGGTTGTGGAAGTTATGTGATAAGAGATCAATAATTGAAATTGATCTAAAAACATAACTTGAGGTGTAACGGTGTGGTTAATTGCATACTGTTAGCTAAACCGTATGTTATGGTTCGGTTACTCATATGTGGTTAACCAAACTATATATGTGTTATAGTTCTGTTTGGTTAATAACTGTGAGTTAATATTGAAAACCAAAATCAACCGTGAAGCACTATTTTCCTATTTTAATAACCATAATTATAACCGAACTTTGAAAAACGGTTATTAACAGTCGGTTTGGTTTGGTTTGGTCAGTTAGATGGTTTTTCGGCTTTTTTTACACCCTTTGACGGTAGTTTTGTGAAACTCAAAATTTTCATATGAATTTTGAAAGAGGATCTAGAATTTTTATGTGGGTTATGCAAGCAGTCCTAAGATTTTTATGTGAGTTTTAGAGGCAGACTCAAGTTCGACGAGGAACTGCCCCTATTACCAGGCATGTGTGCACACCCCTACTTGTTAGACCTAGATGGGATGTCAATTCAAATCTTGTCATGAATCTTTACGTGCTTTACCAGTGGAAGACCTTGGAAACTCACTGCCAATGCTTGCATCTCTCAACGAGTGGTAAAGGGTTTCCGTCACCCATTAAATAAGCATTCTTCTTTAATAATGCTAGGAGTCACATCTCATTTGTAGAAGACTTCTTTGCCTAAGGGCACGTTTGGTAACAAGTAAGGAATCTGCACTTTTATGAATTTCTCAGTACCCCTGGAAAATGAAAACCCTCATTAAGGATTTTATAATTGATGATTTTTTCAATCTATGTTTGGTTAAAACTATGAAATGACTGAGGATTGTTAAGATTTATGTTTGGTGCCGAATAGTAAAATCTAGGGGTGTTCATTGGCTGGGCTTTGGGCTGATCAGGTAGGACTGGGCTTTGGGCTCCGGGCTCCCTACAGCTAAGTCCAAGCACAACCCATTTATTAATTGTGAAAAATATGACATCCAAGCTCAGCCTGAGTACTTAAACCAAATGCCTAAGCCAGAACAAAATTGGGTTGGGCTTAGTTCGGAATTAGGCCAACACGGTCCATGAGAAGTCATGTGTAGGGCTGTTCATGGGCCGGGTTGAGTGGGGCTAATGCATATCCTAACTTGGCCCAACGTTTAAAACACTAGCCCAGGCCCCGCCCAAGCCCAACACAGGATAAAAAAGTTAGGCCCATGTTTGCCCATTTAATCAATCGGGCTGGGCGTTTTACCAATTTTGTCGGTATTCAAGCAATTGTTTGGATTGATTAAATTAAATTATATGCATTTCTTACACGGGTCAAGCCAGGCTTTGGGCCGATCAAGCTAGTTCAGGCTTTGGGCTCTCTACAGCTAAGTCCAAGCCTAACCTATTTATTAATCAGGAAAAAAAAGTATAACATCCGAGTTCAACTTGAATACTTAAACCAAAGGCCCAAGCCCAAACCAAATCTAGCTTGGCCCAGTTCAAACTTGGGCCAGCCCGGTCCATGAGAAGTCATGTGTATGGGTGCTCATGGGTTGGGCTGAGTGGGGTTAACGCATATCTTGGCCTGGCTCAACTTTAGGAACATTGGCCTAGGCTTGACATGGGCTCTAAAAGTTATGCCCAAGCCCCCACTATTTCATCAATTGGGCCGGGCTGAATCAAGCTTTTTATCAATTTTGTGGGTATTGAAGCAATTATTTGGACTGATTAAATTAAATAACATGCATTCCTCACATAGGACAGGATGGGCTTTGGACTTTTATCATTTAATCCAAGCCAGACCGAATTGTTAAATGGGTTCTAAATTCATATCCAAGCCCGACCTGAAGGCTGCTAGGCCTGGATTGGGCTTGGGGTGGCCCGATCTATGAGCACCCCTAGCTATGTGTACTCTTTCGTGTAAGGATTTAGCCTTTTATATCTGATGTATACTTTGCTATTTTTCATATTATTCCCTTTTCAATTGGGCCGGGCTAGGATTTGAGCTTTCTACATATAAGTCCAAGTTTGGCCATTAATTAATTGGGCCAAAAGATGACATCTAAGCTCAAACTGAGTACTTAAACCAAAGGCCCAGGCTCGGACCAAATCGGACTGGCTTGGTTCGGGCTCGGGCTAGCCTTTTATATCTATTGTTTTGGATGAGATGATTTAGAAATCCGATAGGAGGGTAGAACCTAAGAAACATAAGAAGTGATAATTTGACTATGCCAAAATTATTGGAGATTTGCCAGCATCAAACATAGATCTTGATAGAAATCTAAGAAATTCGGTTTTTTTTTCCTCAATTATCTTGTTACCAAATATGCTCTGAGAGTCTCACATCTCTTCACTAGTGTGGAACTATGTCACACAAGTTTGATGATTAAAATCTGATGCTGTTAGAGTTTGATCCAAATAAAGAATTTACAAATTAATACTTTCATTAGGAGATTACCTAGGCACTAAGCCAAGTGCTTAATCTAACATCGGCCCACATGGCAATGGGCCACATGATTCTTACTTTACTTCCCATTTGGTATAATGCTCTTATACTTTTGCTTTTGCTTTCTGTATATTATTATTAATATACATACAAGGGAGGCTTCTGCTTCGCTCGAGCTTATGATAAAACTTTGTAAGCTCACACTTGTGGTGCCTACCCTTGGTCCATTTAAATGGACCAAACATATAACCCCCTGAATTCTACATGTTCACCAATTTTCAATCAAATTCGAATTTACTAGACCGTTGGATCAATGGACACCCATCCGAATGGACTATTGACTCTTAAACTTTTAGAGCCTAGATGGAGATGATAGAAGTTAGGATTGGAGCTGATTTTTTGCACGAAGGAAGGAACCCTAGTGATTCCTTTAAATCCCCTTCATCCTCATCCCCATATGAGTTCCCGGTGGGCCCCATAGGCGTGAGCTTATGAGCTTATCCTAAGCTCGAGCTTAGAAGAGGGGCTCACATATATACATACATATAATTTCCTTATTGTATTTAATAATAAAATTATTTTCTTACCAATAAAAAAATTTTCTGCTGAGCCTATTAATTCAAGTAGTCCTGTGGGCTATCAGTCTTTAAATTTGTCTTTCGGCAGCAGCCGGTGGCGAATATTTTAGCATTGACTACGGTGTCAGTCAATCGAGGCACCTTCCAATTTTGAACTTGACCTCCATTGTAACTTTCGAACTGCAACTTGATTATCTGATATGATGATGCATGCGTTACTGTATCCATGACAACGCCATCCACTATAAGGACTACTGTAGTGGAATCAAATACGCACCGCATGTATATGCATCACTATAGACGTTATGATGGATACTTGGAGAAGAAGAACCCACAATGAGCCTTGAAAATCCTATATTTTCAAAATGATGTCGTAATAGGATCGGATGTCTTTCAATTTCATTCTAATTGGAGTTGTACTAAGATAAAATTAATTATATAATGAATATTATTAACTTGATCTTTTGCACTATTGATTAATTTATTAATAATTATTGAAAAAATAGGTTTTAATTTTGGTTTTTGGGCAACTTTGGATTATAATAAGTGTGGGTCCTACACATCTTTTGAGGCGGGTCCAAGTACTAATGTATTCTCTTCCAAGAGGAGATTAAAACCAAACTATTGTTCATTAAAAATCATTATGATATGAATGAGAAATTGATTTTTAAAATGACCACTTAAAGTTGCTTGTATATGGTAATAAAAAAAGAAAGAGAATCTCACATTGCTTGTGAACTGAAGTGTGTGTGTGTTTATATACACTAAGGGTGGAGATATAGTTTGAGCTCTAAGGGGTACCTATATTTTATCGCGGAGGGAGGACCTACATGACACCACAACCAACATGCACGCGCGCCGCCGCTGTCGTCCGTTTGACTAGTGGGTCGGATTAGGTTGGGTTGGGTCAAAAGCACATAACCCAATATGGGTCGGATCCTGGGCCCAACTGGTGAGCTCTCTAAAGAAGATGTCTTTTCTTTAAAAGACTTAAAAGACATGGTGTCTCCTTTGGAATGGATATGTCTTTTCTCTTTGATTCCTTCTTGAATGTATGTCTTTTCTCTTCGATACCCTCTTGAATGGATGCGTCTTTTCTATTTGCATCTTCCTAATGAATGGTTGTGTCTGTTCTGGCTGACCGTTGACTATTTAGAACAGTCACTAGTTCACCTATTTAAAGCCCATTTCGAATTGCATTCAGTCATATATAATTTTTCTTTCCTGCATCTTGTCATCAGTGTTGAGAGAAAGTTCAAGAACACTGTTCTGTTCATTGGCATTGTAGATTGTAGTGCTACTTCTACTGCATTGTATCCTGGGAAACAAACGTCCATACACCGTGAGCACCACAGAGGGGATGAATTTTGTCTTAAGGACATAGTGTTAAATACTAGCTTTGATCGTCAAAATATTCTATTCTGGCTTCATTTTCTGTAAGTTCAAATTTATAAATTCCTTTTTATACTACAATGGTTTTTCTGCATTTTTGAACAGTTGATGTAATCACAATAGGATTCTAACTCCCTTACAATCTTAAGACAAAACTTCTTCTTTTGAAATCTTTTCATTATGATTACTGAGTTTTATTTCCAATTTCAGAAAACCTGAATTAACTTCATTATTTTTAAATACAAACTAAGTTTTGCAAACGAGTTTTCTTTTCTCTTCTTAATCCTTTTCAATTAATTAAGCTAGAACTTTGTTGTACAAATAAAACTTTGTTTAAAAAGTTCTAAACTTTCTTATAGGATTGTTCATATTAATTTCGAATATTAATTCTATATTGGAAACTTTGTAAAACTGTTGTGTTCATCAAAATGGAATTTTCAAACGCTATCATTCCTTCTACCCCTATTGTTCCGACTCATGTTTTTATCAACCATGGGGAGAAGCCTAAAAAATTCAAAGGGGCAGATTTTAAGAGATGGCAACAGAAAATATTGTTTTATTTGACCACTCTGAATTTGGCTAAGTTTCTTTATGAAGAGGCTCCTACTCTCAAAGAGAATGAGAGTGACAGGCAAGTAGTTGCTGCAATTAATACATGAAAGCACTCTGATTTCTTGTGTAAGAACTATATTTTGAATGAACTAGAGGACACATTATATAATGTGTATAGTTCCATCAAAACTACAAAATAATTGTGGAACTCTTTGGATAAAAAGTATAAAACGGAAGATGCCGGTACAAAGAAATCTGTAGTTGGTCACTTCTTTGACTTCAAAATGTTGGATTCAAAGACTGTAATCAATTAAGTGTAGGATGTTCAAGTCCTACTCTATGAGATTTGTGCAGAGGGTATGTCTTTAAGTGAATCATTTCAAGTTGCTACTATAGTTAAACAACTGCCACCAAGTTGGAATGATTTCAAAAACTACCTAAAGCATAAATGTAAGGAGATGAGTTTTGAAGACTTAATCGTAAGATTAAGAATTGAAGAAGATAACCGTTCATCTGAAATAAGAAACAAGCCTCACTCAATGGAATTCAAAGTAAATGTAGTCGAACAAAAGCACAAGAATAACACCAAAAGAGGAAGCATCAAAACCAAGGTGGCAAAAACCAAGGTGGTGATAAAAAACGATTTAAAGGAAAGTGCTTCATTTGCAATAAGGTTGGCCATCATGCAAAGGACTGTTGCAAACGTAAAGATCAAGGAATTGCAAATAAGAAGCCAGCACAAGCCAATATGACTGAAATAGAGAAACTTTCTATGGATATTTTTGACATTAGCCTTTTTGCTGTGGTGTCCGAAGTAAACCTGGTTGGAAATACTAAGGAATGGTGGGTGGATTAGGTGCTACTAGCCATATCTGTATAGACAAAAATATGTTCTCCTCATATCGAGTTGTTGATGAGGAAAAATTATTCATGGGCAATTCTTTAACTTCTAAAGTTGAAGGTCTCGGAAAGGTGGTGCTGAAAATGACTTCGGGCAAAGAACTCACTCTTAATGACGTACTACATGTGCCTGACATTCACAAGAGTCTTGTATCAGGTTTATTATTAAGTAATAGATGGTTCAGGCTTGTATTTGAGTTTGACAAATTTATCCTCACTAAGAGTGGGATGTATGTGGGGAAGGGCTATATTAGCGAGGGGCTATACAAAATGAATGTAATGCTTATTAAGATTAATAAGAATTATTCTCCTGTTTACTTGCTTGAGTCTCCTAACTTATGGTATGGTAGACTAGGGCATATTAACTATGATGCTTTGTGTAGATTAATGAATTTGGATTACTTGCCAAAGTTTAAAATTGATTCAAATCATAAATGTGAAATATGTGTGGATGCTAAACTCATAAGAACTCCTTTTCATTCCATTGAAAGAAGTACTAAACCTCTAAAACTTATATATAGTGATATCTGTGATTTGAAATATTTTTAAATTAGAGGTGGTAAAAAGTATTTCATTACTTTCATCGATGATTGCACTAGATATTGTCATGTGTACTTATTAAAAAGTAAGGATGAAGCATTGGAGATGTTTATACGATATAAGAGTGAAGTTGAGAATCAACATAGCAAAATATTAAGGCTTATGGAGTGATAGAGATGGAGAATATGAATCACATTTTGATGAGTTCTCATCACAACATGGTATAATATAACAAACAATTACACCTTATTCACCTTAGCAAAATGGTATTGTTGAACGAAAAAATAGAACATTAAAAGAAATAATGAACGCTATGTTGCTTAGTTTTGAACTACCTTAGAACTTGTGGAGGAAAACAATGCTTTCTGCAAATTATATTCTCAACAAAATACCTCATAAGAAAATGAGAAAATCTCCTTATAAATTATGGAATGGTTGAAGACCATCTTATAAATTCAATTGTAAGGGACTTTGAGTCCTATTGTGATTAAAGAAATTATTCAAAAATGTAGGAAAATCACAGTAACATAAAATGGAATTTATAACTTCAAACTTATAGAAAATGAAGTTAGAATAGAATATTTTAACGATCAAGGCTAGTGTTTAGCATTATGTCCTTAAGACAAAATTCGTCTCTGGTGCAGTGCTCACGTTGTATGGACATTTGTCTCCCAGGATTCAATGATCAGAATGCACTAGAAGTAGTACTATAATCTATAACGCCAATGAACAGAACAGTGTTCTAAAACTTTCTCTCAACACAGATGACAAAATACAGGAAGGAAAAATTATATATGACTGAATGTAATTCGAGATGGGCTTTAAATAGGTGAATTGGTGACTGTTTTGAACAGTCAACAGTCATAAAGAGCAGACACAATCATTCATCAAGGGGATGCAAAAAGAAAAACACATCTATCCCAGATGAGACACTATGTCTTATAACAAAAAGACATCTTCTTTGGAGAGCTCATGGGTTGGGCCCAGGATCTGACCCATATCGGATTATGGGCTTTTGACTCAACCCAACCCAACTCGACCTGACCCGACCCGCTGGTCAGATGGACGCTGGCGGTGGCGGCACGCGCGCGTGTTGGTTGTAGTGTTATGTAGGTCCTCTTTCCGGAATAAAATATGGGTACCCCTTGGGGCTCAAATTATATCTCCACTCTTACTGTATGTAAACACACACACACACACATATATTTTAGTTTACAAGTAATGTGGCATTCCTTTCTTTCCTTCTTTGTTATCATATACAAGCAACTTTAAGTGGTCACTTTAGAAATCAATTTCTCATTCATATCGCAATGGTTTTTAATGAATAATAGTTTAGGGTTTAATCTCTTCTTGGAAGAGAACACGTTAGTACTTAGACCCATCTCAAAAGATGTGTGAGACCCACACTTAGTATAGTCCAAAGTTGCCCAAAAACTAAAGTTAAAAACCTATTTTTCCAACAATAATTTGTTCATCATATAATCAATCTTAAGATATGGTAAACTTCTATCAGAATAAAAATTAAAAAAAATATATAAGATACAATGAAAGCATTTATTTTGAGCCCTACTAATAGGTGGGCATCATTGTAGAGTTCTAGTCCTTCTACTTGGGTGTTCTTTAAGTTAGCGGAGTGGGACTTTCCTTCTAAATTACATTTTGCGGCGTATTTTAATATAGCTGGCGGGGCCTCTTTGCAGCCATACCAATGATTGGGATACCCACTTGTCATAGATAAGGGTAGGGAAAATATTTAGTCCCATCAATTATCCAGACTTTTAATTTAATAATATAAAATTTGCTTGCTCACGCATACACATATATTATCCACATATAAATATATATATATATATAAATATATAAAACTTACTATGTCAAGCACTGGTGCTTACAATAAAATTAAGCACCACATGCAAAAACATCTAGTGGGCCTACTTTATAATCTATCTTAGTGGAAAATAAAACAACCCCCCGCCCCCCAACCCAAACAAACATATTCACCGCTCCTAAATTTAACACCCATTTAAATGGGCTGGATTTGACTTGCATCTGTTTTACATAGCAATAAAGCAGTTAGGACAATAATGCGAGCCTCTATCATTTGAATTGCAGCTATGCCAAATGCCACTTCCAACATAGCAGGGAACGTTTTACAGGGGGTGGGCCACCATGTCCAGATTGACCATCGCTCTCCTTTACTATTATTTTTATTTTTATTTTTTTGTTTTTTGGTAAGACAGCTATACTTACTGTTGGTTCGGTTCAAAACACGTCCAGTTGACCCATTGGCAAACTTTGAGGCTCCGAAGTTAAGGAAGGAGATAACCTAATGTGACTTCCTGTTTGCTTCAACTACTTCAGACTTTGAGGCTGCACAAATTGACAAAACAAATGTTCAATCATGCTCAGATTGGTGTGACTTTGGGCGAGGTGAATCTAAAAAAGATGACAAGTGGGAGTGACTTGCTTTGCTACAATTTAATGAGACGACTCACCTGGAGACGACTGACCTGATTCGATTGTAGGTGGCATCCACCTTCCCCCATTACATTTGCAGTGGGAGATATGCATGGGACACACGGCATCGGAGAAAACTTGTGGGGCTGACTTGGGTCCCGATAATGAAGGATGAGATGGGAATAGAAGATATAAATGAGACCATTACATCTATTAAGTTTGAGGGTCATGATCAAGGGATTAGAATTATCTAATGTTATTGGTGGCTAGTGAGAAATGGCTGATATATAAACAAAATTAAATAACAATGCCAATCTGCTTATTAGGATTTGCTTGCGTACGCGCCCATAGAGTTTGTGGCAAAAATGTTCAAACAGCTTGAAGTATAAGGACAAGAAAAAACTTATATAATGCTTAAAGATTTTACACTTTTTTAATGTGGAACTCTAGCAAATGCATAACATTTTTTTTTTTTTTTGTTTTTGATAGATATGAAATAACAAAGAGAAAGACAAGAGCATGATTTGAAACCAACACACAACACTAACATCAAATGGACTTAAACTTTTACACGCAAGTTCATTTTTTTTACACCCCCAGAAAGGTGAAAAGATTTAACTTAACTACATCTTTTTATTCACCAACAATCACTGCAATCCTCCAAAGGACAGACGTCATCTCCATGTATGGTCCAGAGGAGAATGACCATTCAGTTAAAAGAGGACTATTCTCTTTGACTTTGACTTTGGTAGGCTGTTTTTAAACATACCATGGTAGCTCTTTGGATTACTCAGTCCAAACTCCAAAGTCGGTAATTAATTATCGGCCCATATGATCAGTACAAAGCGAGGCTCAAGTACTCTTGACCGATAATTGTGGTTCCTTCCGTCTTCTCCTTCCTTCTTCAGGCCTTTTTTCCTCTTCAAATTTCAGTGCTTTTAAGAGATCAATTCACATAAAAATGATGGATCCTCACGAAGGTATCTCCCACAAAGATGAGGTATATGGGTTCTTTTTTCTCCTCTCTTCTAGCTTTCCATATTTCCTTTTGTCCCCATTTCTTGGCTCCTAATTTTATTTTTCTCCCTATTTTAAAACAAAAACAAATATGCTTAAAGCGGTTGGAGATGGACAGATGGTCTTGCTCTAGTTACAAGAACGAAATGCAATATGGGTGTCTTTAATGAGTTAGATTATCTCTCTGTAAAGGTGGCATACACAGATATATTCAGACCATCAAGTTGACTGGACAGCCTCTCATGGTGGAACAAATGCCAAAAGAATACCCTCATAATGTCTTTCTGCATAACTTATGAAGTTGTCTTTTTGGATAAGATGGTTTTGAACATTCATTCCATTGCCCCATTTTAAGATGTTTGTATCCATCTACATGAGCACGATTCCAATCCAAGAGTACATAATACTCTTTTTTCAAAGAAAAAAAAAAGAAAAAGAAAAACAATAGGTGAACCAGGTGTTTTTGGACTGTTAATTGCATGGCTGACTTTGGAATTTCAGGGTGTGGGAATCCACCCCTCAAGTGTGTGTGTTATGCGACAGCTTTTGTAAGTCATGGAATCGACAGCTATTCTCACAAGTGTCCACAGGGAGACCTCTTTTCTTCCATTTGGATCTATATTTACTTATTAAAGTAATTTTCCTCTTTTTTATCATGCTCTATGGTTAAGTATTATAAGTGAATTTCTCCGCAAAGGGTCAGCAAATATCTGTATAGTGAATTGGTTTTTGCATTATTAAAAATGGCATTTGGCTAGTTTAAAAATGCTTTTTGTTGAAAGAAATGCTTAAAAATGATTTTTCCTGGAAAATCCCAAAAAAGTATTGGTTTTAAACGACCTTTACATATCAGCTGTCATATCAGATAATGCTTGACTTATATATCAGTTTATTTTTGTCCCTTTGTATTAAAATAAAAATATCTTCATTTTTGATGGAGTTATCTTTTAACTGTAAATAGAATAACAAAATAGAATATAAACATAAAAAATGAACTTTCAATACATTTTAAGTTTTTAAAGCAAAGAAATTTGGTACAATCATGGCCTAAATTACCTTTATGAGTTGGCTGATGCCACTCATTTTCAACCATGTTTTAAATCAATATTGAAGATAAATGATGAATATTTAAGAATGGATTTTAACCTCGATGTTTTCCCTATTTCTGCGTGTAATCAAGCCCCAAGTCTAACAAAAAGTATGGCATGATTAGTGAGTCTAACAAAAAAAAGAAAAAAATGGAAGAGATAAATGAATAAGAGAGAAATTTACCTTCTACTTTAATCATATCTAATTTTGAAAAAAAAAAACAGAAAACAGTTAACAAAAAGTTGAGTTCCCTCTCCGAAGAGAAATCCAGAAGTACAGAAATTTACCCTTCAATTATTTTTAGTATTTTCTGGAGACAAGTGGAGACCAAAGGGTATGCACCATGGAGAGCATACAATGGTAACAAAGAATATTAAAAAGAAAAAAAAAATTAAATTTACCATCCTTGGTTGGGATATTGACTGACCCGCCGAGTGAAGAGAATAGACTGAGGTTCTCCTAGCTTTACCAACTATAGATATAAACAGCTTTCTACATGAGAAATGGTTTCCTCATTCCCTAATCTGAATTTGGTGGCATGGTTCCATGGTTCTTCAATTACATTGTCTGACAACAAAATCTCAAAGGCCATTTTCATTTTGTAGAAGCATTGATATGTTTGATGCATGTACAGTAGGCTAGCCATTTTCATTTTGTAGAAGCATTGATATGTTTCATGCATACAGTAGGCTAGCCAATGTACAAGACTTTCTATATCATTCTTTCTCTTCATTTATTCTCTAAAAATAGGTTATCTTTTTTTGTTGTTATCTTATGTTAAACTCTCTCTCTCTCTCTCTCTCTCTCATTCATATATTTCGGCATTTGGTTATTTTATATAGACAACGAGTCTTACTTTCAGTTGAGTGAATGTAGGTGCAATATCTAGAAGGGGAACTAAAGCGTTTATATGAAGAGAACAGAGAACTAAACAACATACTTGAGGCGATGAAGAGAAACTACAATATTCTTGAGACACAGTTGAGGAAGAGGAAGAGAGCACACCAAATTGAGTATTCCTCTATCAACGAATCAAACAAAAGACAAACCATGGAACCACTCAAACCCACAGCCTCCAGCTTCTACATAAGAACGGCAGGCCCAACTGACATCAGCCTAGTAAGTTTCTTTAATCAATTTATGGGCCTGTTTCAACTCTAGCAAACCATATTTTGGACGGTACAATGGTCAAGAACTTGGTTATGGACCTTCTAACATACATGGCCAAAACCTTAGTGTCCATGGTGAGCCACGTAAATTTTGTGTCGCGGTTGCATATTTATCTTCTTTAAGATGTGTGGAGTGCTTGTTGATTGTTTGTGCTAGATCCGATCTAATAGGTAACATCACACCCACGACAATTGATATTAGGATTTCCGCATGTGCACAACAAATCTTTAAATAATGGCTGATATAACTGTCAAAATCAGTTTTCATGTTGTTTCTGTAAATTTTAATCATTAAATTATTTTATTAAAAGTGTTAACAATGAAAAGTCTTGGAATCCTTAAGCTTTAAAGCCTTTTGTTTGGAATTTGGATCCTTGGAATTCAATTGCCAGCTTAGTTTACCCATAAATATAGTTAGTTGTACTTTCGTTTACCAATAATTAGTTATGCCTAATAATTTGTTTTGAAAAAATGAAATTCTTCCGTGCTTGTCCTATAATACTTTTTTTTAAGATTTGAGGTTGCCATCTGCATATTCTTGGAACTTTTAGGCTCATTTGATTTGTATTTTGATAAATATAGTTAGTGCAAGTTATATAAGTTTGATGAATCAATTCGTCTCATTCCACACTATAAATCCATTATTTTGGCTCAATCTAGCATCAAAACCATTTTAAAGTAACTTTCCTTATAATAACTGTGGACCAAATTCCACCCTCATTTTAGCTCAGCTCACACCATTGTGATCAAATGAATAATAAATTAGAGTAATAAATAAAGTGCATTTTGTATTTTATAGGTGATTATTTTTTTTGGAAATTTATGTTTGTATAAGGGGTGCAGTGGAGTAAAATTAAGAGTTAAATCATGATAAAAAAAAAGATGAAGGAGTTGAAAAAAAGAGGCACAAAATGATCACAAAAAGGTACTCTTAAAAGATATTAAATTGTAAAAAAAACTCTCAAAAGTCACTAAATGACAAAAAGTAGAGTAGTAACATTTTTGTCCTTAAGTGCTCTTACTCTTAACCACCCTTATCTTTCTTGTTCTCTTAATTTGATTTTTAATTTGATTCCACTCTACCTCTCATGCATGCAAACAAATATGCTGACCAACTTCAATTACATCAGATATTAATTAATGTTAATAGGTGATCATTTCAATGATGGAGTCAACTTCAATTGGGTAAGCACACTGCTTTTGTGAAAATTAATTGGATTTCTTAGTTTCGCCTCTTAATTGATAGATTTGGAATAGTAATAGTTTTATGCAAGCTATTCTTGAACAAGCTTTTAATTTGTCGTCTAGGGTAGCCCTATTTAATCAAGTCATATGATCCAAATATAAAAATTTGCATTTATGCGTAAACCAAGTTTCATGCATTCAATTTAGGAAGATCCAAATGAGCGTAATGACAGGGGTAGACTGAAGTGTAGTCTTGTGGGTCACACCGGTGATATTTGGGAAAACCCCAGGCGGGCTAAGTGTAGTTATGTGGGTCACACCAGCAAGACTCGTAAAAACCCTATAAATAAAACCTTAAAAAATTGATTTTATTATTTAACTTGTTCACTTTGACCATTGCCCGCGCCATCTAAATAAAAATCATGAGTCCGCCATTGTTTAATGATATTCAGAGTTTTATAAATGCAAAAAAAAAAAACATACCATAATTTATATTATAATTCATTTGCATAATATATAGTAGAATATTAGTATGCATCCATCCCTCACCATAGGGTTAGGGACACTTTCATATTTGAATATATTAATGTGCAAAAGATAAAAAGCTTATGAAAATGAAAAATGTTCAAATACAAATAAGGAAAGCTATATAAGCATCCCTCACCCTATGGTGAGAGAAGGATGTATAATAATATTCTTCTAATATATAAATATATATAGAGGAAAGCGGTCTAGCAAGATGGGGCAGTATATGAGCTAACTTTTTTAGGGCCCACCTAGAGTTGTACCAGCTATGAAGGGCATGAGGCATTGAAAGATCATGATGGGAATTAGGTAAGTGTAAAAAATCAGCTCCATCCAATCACATTTGATGTGTAAAATGAGGTAACTAATTTCACTCGTTATAAATGTGGACCGCTAAGATGAAGGGGTAAGGAAGAATGGATGGGGTTGATTTTTTGCACATATTTAGTTTCCATTATGATCTTTTAATCCCTTATGCTCTTTATGGTTGGTACAACTCCAGGTGAGCTTTAAAAAGTTAGCTCATATACCGCACCATCTTGCTAAACCGTTTATACATATATATATATATATATGTTTCCTAGTTTCATTCACATAACAAGAAAAACTTAAAGGATACTTTTAGTGGAGAAACCATAAAGCAGTGACAACCATTATTTTAAACTATGAACGTAATGGTTTGGATTGAGGCTCTCTTGAAATAACATTTTAAAACTATGACACTATGCAAGGATTTTTGTATGTTGGCTAATTTATGGGTTGGATGAAACTCTGAGTCCATTAAGTTGTATTTTATAATTCTTTAGAATGGACCGTGAATCACATTGCCAGAAGAGCTATAGTGTAAAAACAGAAATACAGACCAAGCTCGAGTGGGCTTAGATAGAAGAGATAGTGCTCAAGCCCTAACTATCTACGCTCTAGTTTGATAGATGAATTGCAAAATAACTAGATGAGTGATGATCACGTTCGAGCAGGTGCTCACCTACGCTCGAGCTCGCAAGCGGCAAAAAACTACATTCTTGTTGTGGAATTGTTTCCTTTTTATGCAAGGATTAGTAAGTTAAGTTCTATAAAGAATATCTTCATAAGTCATGAATTGTGGGTTATAAATAGGATTCCTCTCTTACAAATCTCATTAACCTAAGTGGAGATTATATATTGGAGATCATCTTTTAAAGAACTTTCATTAAGCGTTGAAGTACTGAAGTTTTGTTCTAGAGAGCAGTTGCTTCTATATTTCTTGTAGAAGTGTTGAGGCCATCTTGCATGTTCAAGATATGAGTTGATCAAGTAAAGAGTAGTATACGACGAAGGAGAGTCATGTAGCAAAAGGAGTTGCGTAAGAAGAACTTAGTCCTAAGGGTGCGAACAAGGTGTGAGTATATCTTGTAACTGTGAATTATTGCTCGATAGTTCATCATTATTTGAATTGTGGTATTTTACCTAGTTGGGGTTTTCTATGTTAAAAGCTTGTGTACCTTCTTATGATGTGTGATTGTGTTTGATTTGCTTTCAATTTCTGTTGCATATATATATTGTCTAACTGTTGGTAATTTAGAAGTCAAACACATACTTGGGAACACCCCCATCCCGGCAACTCAAAAAAAAAAAAAAAAAAAAAACTTTCATACTATCATTATGATGATGATGAGTTTTGTGATTGACATCCAAATGAATTCCGGATAGTAAAGCAATTTTAATTTTTAGGGAGTTTAAAATAGAAGCAAATTTTTTTCCTTTTTCTTTTTTTTTTTTTTTACAATGGTTGGTAAATTTTCAGATCGAAGATGGTTGCCAATGGAGGAAGTACGGACAAAAAATTACCAAAGATAATCCATGGCCCCGCGCTTATTTTAGGTGTTCCACAGCTCCGGGATGCCCAGTCAAGAAAAAGGTGATTTCTTTAATAATAACTCCTTCCTAATCACCTCTACAATATTGTTAAATGATAGTTTATTCTCAATTAGGCATATTCATCTTCCCTTCTATTTATGTTGCCAACTAGCTAATTTCAAAATCCTAAATTGTCATTTGGAATTTGAATGTAGAAAAAACTATTGATATGGAAAATTTTAGCTATATTCCATTTTCTCGCTATCCATCTACCCTACCTTTCTTTTCATCCAAATGGCTTATAAACTTTATGTTTCTTTCGACATTTTTATTTGAAGAACACCTAAAAATCATTAACAATGGAACTTTTTACTTTCAAATCTCCGCACACAGCTGCTGGCATGGTTTTCAATAAGTTTTTATGGTCAGATGTTGTCACAACCCCAAAACTGGGCTAGATCCAAATCCGGTTCTAGGGGTGTGAGAATTAGGGTCAATTAAAAATTTTATTACATAAACAATATGGGCACTAATTCCTAGTGGATTAAAGTCCTTCGTGATGTTATGCTTGGTGATCAAGCAACCATAATTACACGCGGAACTGAAATTCATAATCTGCGTAGCTGAATATCATATATGAACCATATAACAAATTTCAATAATAATAAAATCAAGGTTAATTGCTTCGAAGTATAATAATTAAAGTTGTAATTCCATGAAAAAAATATTAAAGGAATAAACTAATGGCCTTAACATGGCCTTACTACATAATCTAATGTTTCGATCTCAGCACCAATACTAGGACACCTTAGACGATATCATTGGCGCTTCACTCAACAACTCCGCCATTTGGCGGAATCTCCTACATCTCTTAACTCGTCAATTTGGCATCGGCAATGGGACCTAGACACCAAAAGTAGTGGGTCAGATTGACGTAATCTGGTAAGACGGCAAACTGAAAGCAATGATGTTAATTAATTGAATTAAAACATATTTTACATTCCATCTTAAAACACACCAAATGCAAACCTGATAGCATGAATACAAAAAAACGGGTATTCCGCAAATACAATATACCAAAAACAGATATCCCCACAGATATAATATACAAAAATAGGTATTCCTGCAGATATAACAAATGACACCGCTGTGAACTATATCTCATAGTACACACTATCCCGATAGCAAACGACCACTTCCAACTACAGTTGGTCAAACATATGTATATAAATACATACTACACAGGAATGTATAATGAATTATGCCATGAAACCCTTAATTCATAATATCCAACCTATTATCAATTTAAGTGCTTAGGTTACTCAATTTAAAAGTGTATTATGATCGTGTGTCACTTTAAGTTCTTTGAGGGTAAGCACTATCTAGCTAACGGTCATAGTTAGTGAAAAATGCACATGAGAACCAACCCATTTTCACAATGGTAATGAGAGTCCATGATGGCAATATCTTACTTTCAATGTCTATTATGTGGTGTATCTCGAATTTCATATTCCTTTTCTAACTTCAGTCCCATTCTCATGTTAACATTCAACCAACTTTTCTAAAAAAAAAAAGAAAAAAAAAACTGAATCCATCTCATCCAATTATGTAAGGCTAGGTGTGTCAAGCCTCGATCTCTGGAATTGAGGATTAGAATAGGCCCACGGGGTGTGTATACGTAATCCCATAGCAATTCATGTTATGTGAAGACACGTATAGATCACTTTAAGGGAGATTCCACAGGTGCATATGAGGAAGTTCCACTAATACGTAGATAAAGTTTTAAACAAATAAAGAGGAAGCTTATGTAATACACCTGTAATGATCATAAGCAATAATAGAAGAAACGTTATCCATTCATAATTAAACCTATAGTCTGTTACTTAACCATCTACATCAATACATGACCACAAATTACTTAAACATATATGATTATACAAATCTAAAACACACTGATTGCACTTAAAATGACGTAAAAATGTGTAATGGATTTGATGTTCGACATTCACGCACTTCAAGTGTTAAGAAGAATGGGAATTAATTACAGTTCATCATTAATTTCTCTTTGTTTACATGGGTTTTAATGCCCTGACCGTGGGGATGCAAGTTGTTTACACAAGTTTTCAAAGTTTACAACCCCTCCCACAAGTCTTAGATGTGATCTCAATTTGGAAATTACAAGAAAAGTGTACATATAGTGAGAAAATGCAAAAAATAGAAAGAAAAAGGGGGGTGACAGTGACCCACGGTCACCGCCCCAGGCCAGTGACTGTGAGGTAATTGCTTGCCTTCTTTTTTTGTGCCGTCCGTGTTGGTTGTTCTTCCAAACTTTTTCAAGTGTTGAAACTCCCTTTCATGACATCTTGGGGTGTTGGATGACCATTAAGAAGATCGAATTCGATTATGGAATCGATTGAAAACTTTGTAATTCATCATTCTTGTTTACGGACTGTCTTTTGTTCAAGTCCGAATAGGGTATCACAGGAAGCCAAAGTTGTGTCATTTTGAACCTATGATTTTTAAGGAACAAAATGAGGCCCAAAGAAGCTCGTTAACAACCTCTGTGATGGCCAAGAAATCTACCCGAATGAGAAAAACAAAGATGACAACGTCATCCTTCGAATAGTCGTTACTGCATGTACATAGTGTGTTCTGTAATTACCCCACCCTTTTCCTCTTCCTCTGAATCTTTTTGCTCACATTGGTGACTAAAGAAGGAAGGGAATGGTCGTGGGATGCTGCTTTTCTTGCTTGAATGCTCTTGCGTTCGTTCAGTTCTCTCTTTTTCTCTCATGTGTATCCTCTCCCTTCAAACACTGTCCTTTTTATAGAGGCCCTAGGTGGTTTTTGGCGGTTCCTGAGAGTTGAGGGGAGTTATGGGAAGTTGGATTTCGAAAGGGAGTGGAGAAAAACCACCCAAAATGGCAGGAAATGTCCTTTTGGGGTCCGTGACCGCAGCCGCGGTCACTGACAAGGCCCAATTTCGGGTTTTCACAGTTGCGGCCCGTTTTCACCTATTTGGGGCCCAAACGAAGTCCAATCACCACGAAATTTGGAGGGATGCTTCTTGACAATATTTTGACCATATATAAAAGTTTCAGCTTGTTTTGACCATCTGAAGTTGGTCAACTCCCTTGATGAACAGGCCGCGGTCACGGATAAGGCCCGATTTTGGGCTTTTGCATTTGCGACCCGTTTTCACTTGTTTGGGGCTTGAACAATGCCTGATCGCCATGAAACTTGGAGGACTGCTTCTTTACACTATTTTGAGTGTATCATAGAAGTTGCAACCTGTTTCAACTTTCGAAAGTTGGTCAACTCTCCAGTTGACTTTTTATGAAAGTGGGCCCTTGTCTTAGCTGTTTGAGGTCCACATGACTTCGGTTTGGTTCGAAACTTGGAGGAACTGACATCAGGGATATCTTGGAGTATCCACCCAAATTTTATACAGTTTGGATTTGAGGAAGTAGGATTTCGAGCAGTGACCTGTTCATTGTATGTGTTAAGTCACTATTCACCCCACACTGTAGGTAGTCAGTTTGTTTTCTTCTCGAACATCATCCAATTGACTTGAAAATTTGGAAGAGTAACTTTGAGTATTCTTTGAGTATTTTTTCTGAATTTTATCAGGTTTGCCTCTTGGAAGTAAGATTTTAGCTAGTGACCTTCATAACTCGGTGTCACTGTCCTCTAAGCTGACATATAGTGAAATTTAGACCAAACGGAGTTTTTTTAACTTGGAAATTCGCAGAATATCTTTTGAGCATAACTAAAGATTCTCTCCCAAATTTCATCAATTTTGGATATCAGGAAGAAGAACCTTGGTCAATACCCCCATGGCTTGGGGGGGGGGGGGGGGGCTGACCCCAAGTTGACATGCTTGTGGCTTTTGGGTTTGATGATGTCTGTGTAACCCGAAATTTTGTAGGGCCTGTCTTGGGCATCATTTGAGCTTCCTCTGAGCGTTTTAGCTAATTTGATCTTCATGGGATATCGCTCTGCATAAGGACCACAGAGCATAGTATATGATCATTTGGACCAAGTTTGGATCCAAATGATGTCCAAATGCTCTGAATCCTTGAGGAGTAGTCTTTAAATGTACTTGAAAGTATTTCTTTGAATAGGAGCTTGTTTCAACATGTGGAAGTGCCAGGTCCTGCAGTGATTCCCAAGGAGCTAGCAAAAAGTCTTTGAAGCTGATTTTAGCTGAGATGAGGTCCAAGTGCTTTGAAAACTTTGGAACTTTATAATCCAAAGATTGTAATGCTTTCGCTGCATTATTTGCAAAATTTTATGGGTCAACAAGTGCTCCTTAGAGGTACAATGATTATAGTGTAATAATCATTGTGCCTCAAAATAGCCAATCTGTGGGAATGATGAATGACCTGATGAAAAGACAGTTTGTCAAGGTAGGTTATAGACCTAAACTTGGGATTTGAAATTTTGATTAAAACCATGAAAGGTTTGATGATGGAATTTTGAAAAACCATAAGAATTCTGAATTTCTTTGCCCTATTTTCCCAGATATCAAAAGTACCATCTCCTTGGGGACTGTGGGGAGCACCCACAAAGGAATCCCTTAGGTTTTTAGAAAATTCAGAAGTTTATGAATTTTGTTTGGATTTTATAAATGAATTTGATTTTCTTTTGACCTATTTTTCACAAATATCCAGAGTGGCATCTCTGTGGGGATGTGGAGAACACCTATAAAAAAGAATCCCTGAGGTTTTAAGAAAATCAAAGGTTTTAGTTTAAAATGGATTTGGGTTTTGATTTTCATGGATTTTTGGTTCATTTTCAAAAATCAAAGTTTGGGTTTTGACTTGGCTTGACATGATTCAAAACGAGATGCAATTTTGAAAGAGATTGGCTTTTTGGCTTTTGTAGATCTTGATCCAAAGCAATTTGAAATGACAAATTTGGCTCAAGATTGGGTTTGCCCCAAGATAAACTTAAAATTTGGATTAGGTTAGCTTTCAAGAAAACATATATTTTTGTTTAGAGCAAAATGCCCAAAGTGGGTCTACTATGTTGTGTCTTGAGATAGAACTAGAACTTTGGCTGTGAAGACTATTGCAACCATAGATCGTCACATTCTAGCAACAGCTTTCATCCTTGAAAGTTAATGTTATGAAGCTTCGAGGCACCATAGATGGCTTAGAAAAGTCTAGTTTAAAGAATCAAGCCTACGAAGAGTGTATCATTGCCAAAGTAAAGTTGAAGCAGACAACCTTGAATGACTTTGTTCAATCCCATGAAAGTGAAATGAGTATCAGAACGAATGAACTTGACAGTGATGCTGTTGTCCTAACTTATCCAAGCTATAAAGGGCACGTTTGAGGGAGGCGGCTTGCGAAGTTCTTGGACTAGATTTCATCGTCGTAGCTTCTTGTATAACTCTTTTATCTTGATCGGCCTGGGTGGCCATGTATACATTGATTTCATTCTTTGTACTTATACTTCAAATGCAGATCAACGGAAAAACTTTTCTTTTCCTCCATTTTGTCATTGGTATAGGTGTTTAGTTTGATTTTGTGTGAATGTTTGAGGCGGTTTGTATGGATGGTTTGCTTGGTTTGGTTTTCTCAGATTTGTATGAGCATGTGATTTGCGATCTTCTGGATCCACAAATCTAAAATAAGGGAGTTATATAGGTGGACGTTATCCGGTGCCCATGTGTGAGGCTTTATCCAGTGTCTATGTTTTGATCCTTTTGGTGTTAAAAGGGGCCAAACAAAGTGGATGTTATCCGGTGCCCATGTGTAAGGCTTTCTCTGGGATCCTTGACTTATTCCTTAGGACAAAGATTTGGTTTTGGTTTTTGTTTAGATTTTCGTTATACAGGGTCTGCAAAAAGACTTGTTCTATATAACCAAAGGTAGTCATATAAGGTCTGCAAAAGACTTGTTTCAATACAACTAAGGATTAACTACATGGGGTCTGCAAAAGGACTTATTGCAAACAGCTGAGTTTTGCTATACAGGGTCTGTAAAAAGACTTAATCTATATAGCAGGATGTTACAAGGGGTCTTATAAGGACATTATCCAAGTAACAAAGGTTTGATTAGAGGGGTCGAAGGACTTGATCCTCGTAGTCATTTTATACCAATCTGAGGGATTTTGGTTAAGAGTCATAGGTTGTGAGGCTTGAAACCAGAGGATTTTGATTTTGGTTAAGAGTCATAGGTTATGAGGCTCAAAACTAGGGGATTTTGATTTTGGTTAGAAGTGAGAATGTACACTGTACATGGTTTGGGTACATTGTACGTGGTTTGGGTATACCAATGACATTCAAGTATAGTATTTCTTGAGAAGTTTTCCATTGATAAGCATCATGCATCTGTCTCCTTTGAGTGTGAGGACTGTGTGTGCACCATTGGAGTAAACTTTGTCGACAACAAAAGGTCCTTCCCATTTGAATTCAAACTTACCTTTTGACATGTGTGTGGAGAACATCGGCCTTTTGACTGCAAGGACTAAGTCTCATATCTTGTAAGCTCTGTATTTTGACCTTCTTGTTGAAAGATCCGGCCATACGAGCTTGATACAATTCGATGCTTTATCGAGCGGCAAGCCTTTTCTCATCAAGGCTCTCTAGCTCTTGGAGTCCGAGCTTGGTATTTTTTTCTCCAGTGTATTTGTTCATCACAGCTACCCGAAGAGAAGGAAGTTGAATAGCTAAAGATATCACCGCCTTGCAGCCATAAACCAAGGAATATGGTATTGATTTGGTCGGACCACGAACAGTAGTTCTGTATGCCCACAATGCTTCAGGAAGTTTGGTACTCTAACTCTTTTGTTGTCAGAGACCATTTTCTTCAAAATTTTGCAAATAGTCTTGTTAAGAGCTTCACCAAGTCTATTAGCTGCAGTGTTATATGCCATGGAGGGACAACATTGGATTTTGTATTTGTCACAGAATCTGTAGAACTTATCTTTGTTGAACTGAGGACCATTATCATGGTGTAGACGTTTAGGTACCCCAAAACGACAAATGATATGAGTCTTCGAGAAGTAAAGGACTGTGTTTGTTTTGACATTTTGATGTCTTGGAATGTGGTGAAATTCGATTAGCACAAATCTCTCCTTTATTTCATAAGCTTTGTTGAAGAAAGGAAGCATGTCCAGTTTCTTCACTTTATATTCAAGATTTATTTATTTGATTGCAAGTTGTGAATCTCCATATAGTGATACCAAATTCCAAGGTTAGCTCGAGACCCATTATCAATGTCGTATACTCCACCACATTATTTGAACATGACTTGATTGATGAGAAGGAGTGAGGGACATGGAATCTTTCTGGGGTACAGAAAAAAATCCCAACCCTGGAAACTAAATCTCCAAATTCATTTGTCCTGAAATCTCCATCAAAGTGTGTGATCCAATGTAAGTTTAGATCAATAGTGGGTTTCCATATTTGTTCAATGATGAAGACTGATTCATCAAGAAAATTGTCTCTGAATTTAGAATTCTTTGAAAGTAGATGTTCTACTAGGAAGTCAATAAGAGCTTGTCCTTTCACTACCTTTACAACAGTTCATATTGAGAGAAAATAATAGATCATTTGGATAGACAATCACCCAATGCACCAGCCTTTGTCACAAATGCCTTCAGTGGAATGGTGTTGGAAACCAGATACATTTCATTGGAAATAATATAGTGGTGTAGTTTTCTCGTTTTTCTTTTGAGCTGGCAATGCCCCCAGAGAGTAATCAAGAGCTCGAATGTAGAGGATGTGAGGTTTGCCTGGAATTGAGGCTGGAAAGATCAGTGGGTTTATGAGACACCATTTGATATTTTCATAAGCTTTATCCCACACAAATGCAATTTCTTTCTTCATGAGTCTGGATAATGCTCTACGCTTCCTAGATAAGTTTGAGATGAAGCAGTAAATGTAGGCAAATTTTCCCTGCAATCCCTTGAGTTATTTAAGAGTTCAAATAAGGCATCTTCAATATAGCTTTGACTTTGACTGATCTATTTGAGAGTCAGTTTTGCATCAGTGACAACTTCAACCAATCGGGCCAAAGACTTAGTTTTATGACTAAGTATGATAGCCTTGATTTCTGGTCGCAAATTGGTTTTACACATCTCGATCGTTGCCCTTTGAGATGGTTGTTCCAAGCATTTATAGGATAATGCTCTCCATCTATTGATAAAGGCCTGTGCAGTTTCATTATCTCCCTGCCTTGTGCTGCTGAGCATAGTAAAGGTGACTATCTGATCCGCCTCCTAAAAATGGAGTAAGAACTTCTCTTCTGTGATTGGCCACGTCATGAAGGAGAGTTCCGGTAACTGCTTGTATCAATTGAAGGCGACTCCTTTCAATGTGCCGACGAATATTCTTATTTTTGGTGTATCTAACTCTGGTAGGCTTCCTAGGAGTGATTTGAAATGCACAATATGCTGATATGCTGACCCCTTCCCAAGGTATGGTTGGAAAGTCGGAAGTTTATAATCTGGTGGAAATGGAACCAAATCAAATTATGGAGGATGCTTAGGTGTAATACCTTTCTTTTTCATCCTGGTCTCCACTTTTGATTTTGTCAGTATCTCTTCAACTTCTTTAAAGGTTACATGTTTTTCAGGATCTGCATGATGATCAAGGATTGATGAATGATCATCACCAGTAAAACCTGCAGCTATCATGTTAAGGACTGAAATTAAGCGTGAGAAGGTCAATTTTAGTGGCATTCTTCATGATCATTGTTTGTTCTCTTCTGTTGACAAAAAAAGGATTTATTTGAGCTTCAACCAGACCACCGAGCTTATCTGTTAAGATTTTCAATTGGGCAGTTAAGTGGTCGATCATAGCTCCTTGTTGTTTGACAACATCACTGACATTGTCATCTTCATTTTTACTAGCATCTTTTTCGTCAGCATCTTTACTTCCACTAGCATCACCATTTTCATCCTTGCTAGTTCCACTCCCCTTAGCCAAAAACACAGTGTACTGACGGGGATAAGATGATGTTAATGCCTGAGGAGTGCATTGACTAGCTTTTGCATTCAAGATAGTGATAGGATCATTGTCAGAATCAGTTTCAACATGTCCTTTAGAAGAACTACTTGAATGGGAGTCTGAATCAGAACCCTGTGATTGGGTCCACGTCATACTCCGAGTAATTCTTCAAATTGAACCTGGCCCGACCATGTAAGACGAGGTCAAGTCCGGTTCATCTTCTTTAATCACCCATTTCCGAGTGATCTTGTGCTGTGATAACTTCTGAGTTTGGTCTTTACAGTGGGCTAAATCTTTCTTCTTGATTTGGTTAGCCATTCGAACTGCCAAGGCTTGATCTTTAAACGTGGCAACCAGTGGCCTGGAAGTGCTGGCAACTCGTTCCCAATCCATGGAGTCGGCACTGGAAAGTGAAAGGGTGTCAATAGCACCCCTCTTGTTCTTTTCCTTTTGCTCCTTTTTATGTTGGAGCGAATCTTTGAAACAAGCAAGATCAGTCGAATTATTGATGACCAATCGCTCAGCTTGCCTTTTGTCTTTGGCGCCATGTGATAAGCCCTGGGATGAAAATGGTGGCAATGGTGCCACAATGATGGAGGGTAGACTCCTTTTACCAAACCTTCGTCCCTCTTTTTGAGTCAGAGGGTAAAAGGTATTTTCTTCAAGTGTGGCCAAGTGTTTGTTCTTAGCCTTATTGGGTTTTGGAGTGTGTGGTTGAGGTGACCATGTGCTGTATCTTAGGATGGATGCACCTTTCTGGGTCTTCTTACGAGTTAGGAACTGCTGGAGCCCCTCTGGTATTTGCTTGGTAACAACCTGCTGTTTGGGCCGAGTAGGTGATGACTTTAAGCATTGAGCAGTCACTAAATGTGACTTGCCAAGTGTCACCAACATATGATCCGTGAACCGGACCTCCCTTGCCCCCAGATGAGGCTTGGTGATATAAAGCTTGCTGTCTTCTGACTTCAGCTTATAATTTGGTTCCTCCTGAACCTTGTTAAAAACTCCAAATGGATTCTGGGCATATTTGGAAACCGAGGATTTGGAAGTCTCAGTCTTCTTGATGGATTTAGGGGTCACTAATGACCCATTTGGATCAGCCGAAGTCATGGAGCTCGTTGGAGTAGAGAGTCCTTGGAAGACTGAGACTCTCGATGTAAGGGCAGTAGAGTCCATTTGAGTCTTTTTCAGTGCTCTTGCAGTTCGTTTGTTTTGGGTCATAGAGATTTCAAAAAGCCTCCCCTTCGCCTCATCAAAAGTGATGATTAAAGAGCCCATGATATCTCTGCAAAAAAATAAGCCCAATGGACTATATTAGTAGTATAACTAACATAGCTGCCTCTTGGGCTAGCCGGAATGGTTTATAGATGCCATCTGAACCAACATGGTTTTGAACCAGAATGGTTAGATATAGGCATAAATCCCATTTCATTGTGCTAAGCTGACTGTCCTAACTGTCAGCATTTCAGAACCATATAGTCAGACTTCAAAGTATGCAAAGCTGACCAGACCTGGCTACCATAATTTTGGCAACATTTCAGGGCCATCTGTGTCAGACTTATAAGCAAGAGAGGGTTTGATCTAATCAAAGGGATAGGGCCCACAGGATCGAGCCTGCACCACTACCACAATAATCAAACAGGATCCATCAGTGCATGACGCCGGACGGTGTATAACTGCAATGTCTTTGGTCTTATCACTGATTTAATAAAACATTTATTTGGGTCAAAGCCCCTTGGACTGAATCACTACTTTTTTAAAGCATGAAAGGGTGTGATTTGGTCCGTGCACATCAAGGTGCAAGTTCCCTCAACTAAATCTTCCAAATAAATGGCAAACGTATGCACTTCGAGGTGCCTAATGCCTTCATTTGAATGATAAAAGAATACGCTTCAAGGTGCAAAATTTCTTCATTAATGTTTCCAAACCCATCGTAGAAATCAAGGTCTTGCATGGGTGTCTTCAAAGGTTAAACAAGCCATTTTTAGCAATAAAACAAGTCAGTGACTGTGACCCACAGTCACCGCCCATATTCCATTGATTCTCGCAATCATAGCACTTTTTATATGCTTTCCCACGGTCACAAGCTTTCAACAACACTTTTTAGCACAACAACAATACTTTTCAGCATAACAGCAGCACTTTATAGTAAAACAGCAGCATTTTTCAGCATTTTTCAGCACTTTTCAGCATTGTTCAAGCATTTTTAGCCAAATTTGATAACAAATTAGGGTAAGTAAATTCCCCACAGACGGTGCCAATCTTCTGATCACGCTTAAAATGGCGTGGAAATGTGTAATGGATTCGATGTCCGACATTCATGCACTTCAACTGTTAAGAAGAATGAGAATTAACTACTGTTCATCATTAATTTCCCTTTGTTTACATGGGTTCTAATGCCCTTACCGTGGGGATGCAAGTTGTTTACACAAGTTTCCAAAGTTTACAACCCCTCCCTCAAGTCTTAGATGTGATCTCAATTTGGAAATTACAAGAAAAGTGTACATAGAGTGGGAAAATGCAAAAAACAGAAAGAAAAAGGGGGGTGACCGTGACCCACGGTCACCGCCCCAGGCCAGTGACCGTGGGCCACGGTCATTGGCAGACAGTGACTGTGAGGTCACTGGCAGACAGTGACTGTGAGGTCACTGTTTGCCTTCTTTTTTCGTGCTGTTCATGCTGGTTGTTCTTCTAAACTTTTTCAAGTATTGAAACTCCCGTTCATGACATCTTGGGGTGTTGGATGACCATTGAGAAGATCGAATTCGACCATGGAATCGATTGAAAACTTTGTAATTCATCATTCTTGTTTACGGACTGTCTTTTGTTCAAGTCCGAAGAGGGTATCACAGGAAGCCAAAGTTATGTCATTCTGAACCTATGATTTTCAAGGAACAAAATGAGGCCCAAAGGGGCTCGTTCACAACCGCTGTGATGGCCAAGAAATCCCCCCGAATGAGAAAAACAAAGATGACAACGTCATCCTTCGAATAGTCGTTACTACATGTACATAGTGTGTTCTGTAATTACCCCACGCTTCTCCTCTTCCTCTGAATCTTTTTGCTCACTTTGGTGACTAAAGAAGGAAGAGAATGGTCGTGGGATGCTGCTTTTCTTGCTTGAATGCTCTTGCGTTCATTCAATTCTTTCTTTTTCTTTGCTGTGTGTCCTTTCCCTTCAAACACTGTCCTTTTTATAGAGGCCCTAGGTGGTTTTTGGCGGTTCTTGGGAGTTGAGGGGAGTTATGGGAAGTTGTATTTCGAAAGGAAGTGGAGAAAAACCACCCAAAACCACAGGAAATGTCCTTTGGGGGTCCGTGACCGCAGCTGCGGTCACGGACAAGGCCCAATTTCGGGTTTTCACAGTTGCGGCCCGTTTTCACTTATTTGGGGCCCAAACGAAGTCCAATCACCACAAAATTTGGAGGGATGTTTCTTGACACTATTTTGACCATGTCATAAAAGTTTCAGCTCGTTCTGACCATCTGAAGTTAGTCAACTCCCTTGATGAACAGGCCGCGGTCACGGACAAGGCCCGATTTCGGGCTTTTGCATTTGCAACCTGTTTTCACTTGTTTGGGGCCTGAAAGATGTCTGATGGCCACAAAACTTGGAGGGTTGCTTCTTGACACTATTTTGAGCATTTCATAGAAGTCTCAACCTGTTTTGACTTTCAAAAGTCAGTCAACTCTCTAGTTGACTTTTTATGAAAGTGGGCCCTTGTCTTAGCTGTTTGAGGCCCACATGACTTCGGTTTGGTTCGAAACTTGGAGAAACTGACATTAAGGATATCTTGGAGTATTCATCCAAATTTCATGCAGTTTGGATTTGAGGAAGTAGGATTTCAAGCAGTGACCTATTCATTGCATGTGTTAAGTCACTATTCACCCCACACTGTAGGTAGTCAGCTTGTTTTCTACCCGAACAACATCCAATTGACTTGAAAATTTGGAAGAGTAACTTTGAGCATTCTTTGAGTATTTGTTTTGAATTTCATCAGCTTTGCCTCCTGGAAGTAAGATTTTAGCTAGTGACCACCATAACTCGGTGTCACTGTCCTCTAAGCTGACATACGGTGAAATCCAGACCAAATGGAGTCTTTTTAACTTGAAAATTTGCAGGATATCTTCTGAGCATAACTAAAGATTCTCTTCTAAATTTCATCAATTTTGGATATTAGGAAGCAGGACTTTTGATCGGTGACCCTATGGCTTGGGGGGGGGGGGGGGGGGGGGGATTGACCCCAAGTTGACATGTTTGTGGCTTTTGGGTTCGATAATGTCTGTTCAATCCGAAATTTTATAAGGCCTGTCTTAGGCATCATTTGAGCTTCCTTTGAGCGTTTCAGCTAATTTGATCTTCATGGGATGTCACTCTGCACAGGGACCCACAGAGCATAGTAAATGATCATCTGGACCAAGTTTGGATCCAAATGATGTCCAAATGCTCTGAATCCTTGAGGAGTAGTTTTTAAATGTACTTGAAAGTATTTCGTTGAATAGGAGCTTGTTTCAACATGTGGAAGTACTAGGTCCCACAGTGATTCCCAAGGAGCTAGCAAAGAGTCTCTGAAGTTGATTTCAGCTGAGATGAGGTCCAAGTGCTTTGAAAACTTTGGAACTTTATAATACAAAGATTGTAATGCCTTCGCTGTATTATTTGCAAAATTTTATGGGTCAACACACACGTCCATCAAATCATAGACCCAAATAACATGACAGAGATGGCATGTTTAACCATAAGTCCAAGCATATCTAAACTTAACAGCTCAAAAGAAAACCCATTGACACTCTACGTGAGACGACTAATAGAATACGTTGCCTTCGCTCTACTCATTTACTCCCTGAGGTACCATTGAGGTTCCTTCTGAGGGAGTGTCATTTGCCGTACTGGCATTGGGTTCAGCACTTGTAACACCAAGATTAGCACTGTTAACAGAACGGTTAAACAAATATAGAGATATATAAGACCATCATGATGTATCAATTAAATTAAAGAATATATTTATTAAAAGAGATCAATAATCGTAAGCTAGACATATTGTGCAAGAAATAAGCATGAGTAATAAATCATGAATAGAGTATCATAACATACTAGCTGGCATCCATGCAGTTATATTCTCTTTAAGGAGAGCATATAATATACAGAAGGGAATATTGCTAGGGAATCAGTCTAGCTGCCCAAGGAGCGCTGACCTTCTCCTTCATAAACTATTGCAGCAGTGACATAAGCAATACCAAAATTAGTCTCGTCGAACCTAATGAGTGTACAAGCTAAGTGATGCCAACTCAACCAATCAAGATTGTCCTGAATTCATATCATGGATACTTATCATCAATCATAGCGATTGTCTCATATTCATATATAGTCATTCATACTTATCATTGATTATAGTGATCATCTCATATTCGTACATAAAAAGGAAGTATTGGTCTTGAGATCACATTTGGTTATAAAAATTGGAATTAAATAAGTAACTAATAATCATACAATGCATACCTAACTAAGCTAAAAGAGCTCGAACCCTGTCAACCTTAGTTACACCCATTTTGGCTCATAGGCACACACTTAATAGAAGCTCCGGCACTGGTTTCGCCTCACGGTTTGCTGGGAAGAGCAGGTACATGATTAGACCATTTTGAGGGTAAGGTTACTTAACAATATGAATGCAATTAGATTGAGCAATTATCAAGAATAATTACTAGCCAACCCTATGCTAGATAATCTATGTTTCCGAGGTCATTCAATTCAATGTATTCATAAAACGTCTGGTGTCATTGTATTACCAAAATCTTAGTATTACATTATATATACGAAGGATACCTTTTCTTATGCCAATACCCATGACGTAACATTGGAAAACTATCCGGAAAATCGAAGAGGATGAGTGATAGTTCTTCATTCTTCCTCCTTATTATTTGATTACCATTGGGCTAATTTAATTGGAGTAAAGGTACTAAATCTAAAGCCCTATAAAGTCTTGGAAATGCCTAATGTCCTAAGTTTATAGTGTTCTTACGGCTTAACCGTGTACAGGTTATGGCTTAGCAGAGTGGCATAAGGTTTTCTCTTATTTTCACACGCATTTATAGCTTAGTCGTTTATTGGCCTACGGCTTCGCCGTATGAGACCTACGGCCAGGCTACAGCTTGGCTAAGGCTTAGCTGTAGCACAATCCATGGCTTAGCTGAGGGTTAGCCATAGAAAAAAACTAGATTTGGGTGTTCTCTGGAAAACTAGCCATAAAATGGCTTACGGCTTAGTCACGGGGTGGTTACGACATAGTTGTAGTTTATTTCACAGCTTGCTCATGGGTTAGCCGTAGTTCAAATGCAAAATTTGGCTTTCTAGATTCTGGACTGTTGGATACTGACGGCTTAAAAGTGAGCTTCACCGTAATCTTTAGAATCTCTAAAAGTTATTCCTGAAGCTCAAGTTCAGTACAACTCTATAATTTGATTCCAATGAGCTTCCTTTTGCTCCAAATTATCACAATAGGTCTTACAGTGCCCACATATCATTAATATTACATATTTATACTCATATTCACTTAATCCAACACATATATATACTTGATTAAAGGGTGAAAGAGTTGTAAATTTGCATTTAGAGTGATTATCTTAAGAATCAATAATTTAGACATGCATGTAGTAATATATACTCTTATACTTACTTGTATCACTGTTCGACGCAAAATTAGACTCTCCTTTGGTATGATGGAGAAAGCCTCAATAGAAGGAATTCCTATTACATGCAAAGACATGCAATGGGTGAATCTAGTGTAAGATGCATGCATGTTGTTCATTTGAGTCTCCTTAACTCTTTTGAGCTTAAAGGAAGGGAATAAGAGCTGCCTCTTACTTTAGACAGCTACAAATTGTAAGAAGGATGATGAATTTGTGAGTTCCTAGAAGAAGATGCACAAGAGAATGTAAAAGGAGGAGAATGGAATCTAATAGGAGCACATGCAAAGCTCTAGGAGTTGGATTCTAGCTAAAATTTAAAGAGGAGAGTGAGAGGAGTGTGAAGATGAAGTAGCTCCAGCAAGAAGAAGACTTGAGAATAGGGAGAGGAGCGATGGTTTCCTTTTTTAACTTAAAATTTTTAGGGATTTGCATGCAAGTACATTTTCTTTAGGAAAATTATAGTTTGAGTCAAATGAACTTCAATTGGACCAAGATAGATTTGAATTAAGTTAGGCCAAATATAAAAGATAATACATGAGATGAAGAACACATGATACAACTAATATGATCCAAACCATGAGACTCTAAATTATAAGAGGTCCCTAACTACCTAGGTAAAGTTCGAATCCAACCTAACTACCTATCTATGGCCCATACCCAAGGGGTTTTGAGTTAAATTAGTCTAAATGAGTATTAGTTAGCATAAAATAAGATTAATTACTATAAATCGAGATTAGTTTGGGTTAGGGCTTTACATCCTCTCCCTCTTAATATCATTTGGTCCTTCGAATGCAACATACTTTAGGTAAAGTTATGGATATTTTTCCCGAATTTAATCCCCAAGCTCCCAAGTAATTTATTCCTGTCTATGATGCTCCTATAGAATTTTAACCCATTTAATCGTCCTAGTATGCAGTACTTGGTCTTTTGTGTCAATGACATGTAGGGGTCTCTCTTCATAGCTTACATCTGGCTTAACTTGGATGTTGTCCATCTCGAAAACATATGAAAGGTCTGGAAGATACTTCCTGAGCATCGACACATGAAACACATTATGAACTTCTGCGAGTTGAGGTGGTAATTCCAACCTATAAGCCAAAACTCCAACTCTGCTCTGAATCTCAAAAGATTCTACAAATCGCTGAGCTAATTTTCCTTTTTGTCCAAACATGATAGTACCATTCATTGGAGAAACTTTCAAGAAAACCTTATCTTCTGCTTGAAATTCAAGAGGTATTAGGTGCTTATCCGCGTAGCTCTTTTGATGAGATCGCTCAACCTTTAATCTATCTTAAACCTTTTGCACTTTTTTTGCCAAATCTGTAACAAGAGAAGGTTCATGGAGACTTTTAACTCTGACTTCTTCCCAATAGAGTAGTGTATGACCATATAGATCTTCGAATGGAGCCATTCCGATGCTCGCATGATAACTATTATTATATGCAAATTCGCACAAGGAAAGGTGTTCATCCCACTCTTTACCAAAGTCTAACACGCTAGCTCGAAGCATGTTTTCAAGAGTTTGTATTGTACGCTCCGATTGTCCATCGGTCTAAGAATGATAAGCAGTGCTGAATTGAGTTTGGTACCCATGGATTTTTGAAAAGACTGTCGAAAGGAATAACGAATCTGCTATCTCTGTTAGTGACTATGGAGACTGGGGTACTGCGCAACTGTATAATCTCATTAATGAAGATCTTAGCCATCTGATGGAATTTCATTTCTTTCTTGGTAGGAATAAAATGGGTAGACTTTATTAGTTGATCGACAATTACCCATATAGCATCATGATATTTGCTCGTCTAGGGCAGCCCTGAAACAAATCCATTGAAATATTTTCTCATTTCCATTTTGGAATATGTAAAGGATGTAACAGATTGAAAGGCTTTTTCTGTTCAGCCTTCACACGTCGACAGGTGAGACATCTTGTCACAAAACCTGCAATGTCTTTTTTCATATTATTCCACTGAACCTGCCATTTAGATTTCAATACATCTTAGTACCCCCTGGTTGCATAGAATATCTTGTATGATGCGCTTCGGTCATGATTGCTTCTTTTAGGTTTTAAACTGCTGGAACACATAGTCTATCTCTGAAATGTAGCACACCATCTACCATCCTGAAATTTGGTCTTTGTGATATATGGTCACAAATCTTAATGAACTCTGAGTCTTTATACTCTCCCTTTAATTTGCTGTATCAAGGTAGGTTAAAAAACAAACATAGTTACCAACATGATCTTGTCATCCACAAATTCAACTTCCACATCCAAATCCCAAAAATTTTCCACTAGAGACCACTCACCACACATGGCTGCCATCTCAACAATTGATTTTCTACTTAGAGCATTGGCCATTACATTTCCTTATCTTGGAAAGTACTTGATTGGAAAATCATAGTCCTTTATAAAGTCTAGCCATCTAAGCTGTCTCATATTGAGATCATGTTGAGAGAATAAGTACTGAAGACTACGATGGTTACTATAGACTTCAAACCTCTCCCCAAACAAGTAGTGTCTCCATAACTTCAAGGAAAAGACGACAATGGCTAATTCGAGATTATGTGTGGCATAATTCTTCTCATGCTCCTATAACTGTCGAGACCTATATGCTATCACCTTTCTATTTTTCATTAATACACATCCCAACCTGGTTCTCAAAGCATCAGTATATATGACGAATCCACCACTACCTTCTGGTAGGTATAAGATTAGGGCTGAGATCAATTTCTCCTTAAGGAATTTGAAACTTGATTCACATTCATCTGACAAAACAAATGGTTCATTCTTCTGAGTTAACTTTGTCAATGGTGCTTTTATTCTGGAAAAGTCTTTTATAAACTTTCGATAGTAACCCACTAAACCGATGAAACTTTTAACTTCTGCAATTGTTTTAGGGCTTTGCTAACTAGTTATTACCTCAATCTTAGCTGGGTCTATTGCAAGTCCATCTTTTGAAATTATACGCCCTAAGAAGGCAACTTGTTCTAACAAAAAATCACATTTATCCAATTTAGTACAATTGATGATCTTTCAACAACTACAGTAAAGTTCTCAAATGCTTAGCATGTTCATTTCGAGTCTTAAAATACACTAATACATCATCAATGAAAATAACCACAAACCGGTTGAGATAGGGTGAAAAAATTTATTCATTAGGGCCATAAATATAGTTGGGGCTTTGGTTAACCCAAAAGGTATGACTAAGAATTCATAATGCCCATATCTTGTCCTAAAAGATGTTTTATATGTATCTTGATCTCTAACTCACAACTGATGATATCCAAACGTCAAATTAATATTTGAGAAATGTGCTGCACCCCATAAATGATCAAACATTTCATCAATTCTAGGCACTAGATATTTGTTCTTGATTGTCACCTGATTCAACTACTTGTAATTAATACACATTTTGAAGGTGCCATCTTTCTTCTTTACAAGTAAAACTGGGCTCCCCATGGTAATGTGCTAGGACGAATAAACCCCTTATCTAATAAATCTTGCAATTGTATCTTCCGCTCATGTAACTCTGCAGGTACCATTCTACCATGATTTCATTCTTTAAGTTTGGAAAATTAGGCACATAAATTCTGCCTTTATAATACAAAATATCATCTTCCAACTTAAAATTAGGCCTCTCATCCATATGATCTTTGATTCTTGTTATCTCGGGGTTTAGTAAGTGGTGTTCTTTGTTCCTCGGAAGTAATTCGGGTTCCCACGATATTATATTAGCCAACACTGCCTACTCACTAATAGGCTAGAAATAAACATCCATATCTTTCAAAGATCGAATCCAGAAATATTCTACAATCAATTGGCCAGTGAACGCTGTTTTTCTACTTAGAGCATTTGCCACTACATTAGCCTTTCCTGGATGGTACTTCAATCCGAAGTCATAATCCTTGATACACTTTATCCACCTTCTCTGTCTCATGTTTAATTCACCTTGCATAAAGATATACTACAGACTCTTATGATCTGAATGCACTTCAAAAGTGCCTCCATAAAGATTATGTCTCCACATCTTCAAAGCAAAAACCACTGCTGTTAGCTCCAAGTCATGGGCTGCATACTTCTGTTCATGCTCATTCAATTGTCTGGACCCATATGCTACTACTTTCCCATGTTGCATGAGGACACAATGAAGTCCAACTCCAAATGCATCAGTAAAAATCATAAAACCATCACTACCTACAGGTAAGGTCAAAATAGGGGTTGTGGTCAAACTTTTTTTCAACTCCTGAAAACTCTGCTCAGTCTCATCATTTCACACAAAAGGAACTTCCTTATGAGTCAATCTCGATAGTGGGGCTGCTATTGTAGAAAATCCTTTTACAAATCGATGATAATAACCTGCTAGGCCTAAGAAACTTTGGATCTCTAACACTGTTTCAGTCTTTCCCACTTTACCACTGTTTTAATCTTTGTTGGGTCTACCACTTAACCTTTTCTGGATATGATATGACCAAGGAATCCTACCTCCTCCAACAAAATTCACACTTACTTACCTAAGCATATAATTGGTGTTCCCTCAACAGTTATAATGAAGTGCAAAGATTCTGAGCATGCTCTTCCCGAGTCTTCGAATATACAAGTACATCGTCAATAAATACCATCACAAACTAGTCCAAATGTTGCACAAAAACCCTATTCATCATAGCTATAAAAGCTGTAGGTGTATTAGTCAGTCCAAAAGACATCACTAGAAATTCATAGTGACTATACCTCATTTTGATTGCAGTTTTCGGAATATCCTAATCTTGTACCCTCAACTGATGATATCCTGATCTCATATCAATCTTAGAAAAATACTGAGCACGCTGCAATTGATCAAACAAATCAACAATTCTAGGCAAAGGGTACTTATTCTTGATGGTCACTTGATTAAGTGGTATATAATCAATACACATTCTCATAGAACCATCTTTCTTCTTAATAAATAACATTGGAGCCCCCGAAGGAGAGACACTTGGTTTAATAAAACCTTTGTTCAACATTGCCCATTGAATTTTCTTAACTCCGTTAGGACCATCCTATAAGGGGCTTTCGAGATCAGAGCAATGCCCGGCACAAGCTCAGTTGTAATTTTAATCTCACGGACCGACGGTAATCTGGGAATATCATTGGAAAAACATCTAGAAACTCAAACACCACTGGTGTCTCCTCCACCGTTTTAGTCTGTTTATCTTTTGTGATAAATGTTATATATCCCTCAGAACCTTTCATCAATATCTTCATAGTCTTAATGGCTGAGATCATCCAAGTAACCACTCCTTTCTTAGATCCAACAAATTTCACCTCGGTGCCATTAGTAGCTGTTAACTTAACTATCTTAGCATGACAATCCATCACTGTATTATGAGTAGCAAGCCAATCCATACCCAAAATGGCATGAAAATCATTCATCAGCCTTATAATTAAACTAGCCTTTAACACAAGGCCACTTATCACCAATTTGCATTCAGGGTAGTACTTCAAACAACTAATCTTTTTACCCACCGGGGTAGTCACAACTAAATCAAAACGAAGCTCAGCTACTCTAACACCAATCTTTAAGGCAAAACTAGGCTAGATATAAGAATGGGTAGAGCCAAAATCAAATAAAGCTTTAGCATAGTTATCAAAATAGAAATAACACATTACATAATGTTCTCTGTAGCATCAGCTTATTCCTGAGTCATGGCATACACTCTGCCTACCTGTTAGGGCCTTGGTTGTTGTTTGTTAGGCCCTTGAGGTCGCTGGGGTCCTCTTTGAGGTAGGGGCTACTGGGGAAGTTGACACAACAGCATTTGTTATTGCGGTGCTTAAGGTTGTGGCTGTTGCGGAGGGACTGGTGCTATCTGTCTCAATGGTTGTGCTTGAACAGGAGCTCCCTATGTAAATGTCTACCAATACTAATGGATTTTCTTCTTAGGGCAATCCTTAACTTGATGACTAGTATCTCCATAGTGAAAACATCCTCCTGTCTGCCTCCAACACTTAGATATTGGGTGGTTATTGCACAAATGCCACAACACTCCCTTTTTTGCTTCTTAAATTGGTGCTGTGGGGCTGGAGATAAAGCAACTTTCTGCTTGGGTTGGCTCAGAGAGGCCATGCGTCTAATCACCTCCTCAACCTAATATGCCTTATCCAAAGAGTCCTGGTAGGCATTTAGAACTTGTGACTCGACATGTAGTAGTATATCTGGTCGAAGTTCATCGAGGAACCATCGAATTCTCTCACTTTCTGGAGTGATTAGAGTTTATGCGAAAAGAGAGAGATGGGTAAATTGCAGCTCATACTCCCGAACAGACAAATTCCCTTGCTTTAGCCTATCAAACTCTATCCTTTTTTGAATACAAACATGCTCCAGTACGTACTTCTTACGAAACTGATTACAAAAAGTAGCCCAAGCCACCTCTTCAGTGATCCCCTCATATGTTTCCTTAACGGTAATCCACCACCTGTCTACCACATCTCAAAACATAGAAGCTGCCAATTTAACCTTCTGCACCCCTATGCAGACTAGGGTTTCAAATATCTTTTCAACTTAGATGGGAAATTCTTCTGCTACCAGTTGATCTTCACTCCCGTTGAACTCCGGCGAAGCCCTCTTCTTAAACTTTTCAAAAATATCATTTGGATCCTGGGTCTGGGGGCAACAACAACCTGAGGCTGCCAATCCTTTGCAAAGCCTCAAGTACACTAGTCTAAAATGCTGCCTGATCCGCTACTTGAGGCCATATCATAAACATTGGTTACAGCGTTATCGGTGGCTGAGTTGCATGCATCGATGGGGTTGATTCATCCTCTGCACAACTTCCAACAACTGTGCCATCTGTTGATCCTGACATTGCTGATGGCCTACAAAGTCTGGAGTAGAGTCTGTATTGGATCATTAGTTGTACCGCTAGGTTCACCTGATTCCAATCTGGATGGGTTGGCTTTTTCTTTTCCTTGTGCTAGGTGCGATGTTTGCAAAACAATCATTCGTTAGAGACTGAACGACCAAAAACACAGAAGGTAACAAACTCCAGTAACCTTTAAACAATATTAAAGTTCGTATACAATTATATGCAGTAAAACCCCAACGTTCCCACTTAAAATCTCTAATCCTCATATTAGACTTACGTTTCTAGCATCTTTTAGAACTTCTAGAAACTTGACTGCTCTGATACCATCTGTCACACCCCTAAAATTGGCTGGATCCAAACCTGGCTCTAGGGGTGTGAGAATTGAGGCCAATTAAAAATTTTCTTATATAAACAATACAGGCCTAAATGCTGAGTGGATCGAAGTCCTTCGTGAGGCTATGCCTAGTGATCAAGCAACTATAATCACACCTATAAATTGAAATCCATAATCTGCATAGCTGAGTATCATTTACCTACTATATAACAAATCTTAATAATAATAAAATTAAAGTCAAGTACTTTGAAGCATAATAATTAATGTTGTAATTCCAAGACAAATAAATTTAATGAATAAACTAATGGCCCCAACATGGCCTTATTACATAATCTAATGTTTCAATCTCAGCACCAATAATGGGACATGTTAGACGATGTCATCGGCACTCCACTCAATAACTCTGCCATTTGGCAGAATCTTTTGCATCTCTTGACCCGCCAGTTCGGCACCAGCAATGGGACCTAGACTCCAAAAGTAGTGGGTCATATTGACGTAATTTGGCAAGGGGGTAAACTACAAGCAATGATGTTAATCAATTAATTAAAACATATATTACATTCTGCCCCAGAACACACCAAATGCAAACCCGATAGCATGAATGCACAAAAACGGGTAGTCCTACAGATACAATATACCAAAAATGGGTATCCCCATAGATATAATATACAAAACGGTTATTCTTACAGATGTAATATACAAAAACGGATATTCTTGTAGATATAAGATACAAAAACCGGTGGTCCCACGATATAATAAATGGTACCGCTGTCTGCTATATCCCACAGTATACGCTGTCCTGATAGCGTATAAGCACCTCCAACTACAGTCAGTCAAATATTTGTGTATAAATACATACTACATACTAATGCATAATGAATCATGCCATGAAACCCTTAATTCATAATAACTAATTCATTATCAATTTAAGCGCTTAGATTACTTAATTTAAAAGTGTATTATGATCGTGTATCACTTTAAGTTCTCTGAGAGTAAGCACTATCCACCTAACGGTTATAGTTAGTCAAATATGCGTATGAGAACTAATCCTCTTTCACAATGGTAATGAGAGTCCACGATGCCAATATCCTACTTTCAGTGTCTATCATGTGGTGCATATCAAATCTCACATTCCTATTCTGACTTCAGTTCAATTTTCATGTGAACATTCAACTAGCTTTTCTAAAAAAACAGAAATCCATCTAATCCAATTATGTGAAGTTAGGGTGTTTTACAAATTGGATAAAAGTATCCAAATTTCTAATCCAAACTAAACCGAATTATAATTAAAGAAAGAGGGAATAATTAGATTCCTAATCTTCATTGTTGTGTATAAAAACACCAAATTATTTTATATTAAAAAAAGATCTAAATCTCGGATTCAAATTCGAAATTTAAATTCAAATTAAAATCCAAATTAGAATCCCAAATACAGTCTAATTAAGATTCAATCATCCCCAATTACATCTTAATTAAATTCTAATTGAACAAATTAAAATATTAGTCACAAGTAATTAAACCCCAAGTAAAATTATAAACAAACCTAATTAAAATTCTAATCACACCTAATAAAAATTAATTAATTCTAATCAAGTCATCATTAAACCTTAAATAATATTCTAATCCACTTGTAATTAATGTTCTAGACCCTAATTAGTATTTTGATCATATTGGGCCCATCAGAAAAGCAGCCCAACCGGTAGCCCAAGCCCAGTCCAACCCAACTACGGCATAGGCCCGCCAGTCCAGCCCAGCTGCAGCCCGGCTAGGGCACTACCAAGCCCAGCCTGGCTGGCTAGGTAGTAGGTACTACCCGGCTAGCTAGGCAGCAGGCGTTGCCTGGCAGCGTAGGCAGCGACTGTCTTTTTTTTAAAAATTATTTCTTTTATATGTAGATTCTTTATTTTAATTAAAATCAAATCTTTCTTATTAATCCTTAATCAAGATATTACACCCAATCGAATAAATCATATGTAAAGCATGTCATTTAACAAAACAACCAAAAAGACATTGTTCACAGTTATTCACTTGTCTGGATTTTGATGCCAAAACTTGATCTCAAGATCAAACCTGGGTTCTCTTGGAGAACTGTTAAGACTTGGTTGCAGAGGAAAGGAAGAAGACAGAAGAATTGGGAGTATAAAGAAAAGATGATCGAAAGCCTTTAGGGTTATATTTTGTAAAGGTTTTCCTAAATTACAAGGAACGGCTCTTTGCTTTTTAGTAAGTTTTATAAAATTTCAGAAAAAGGGCTTTTGCCTTAAAAATGGTTAAATAACTCAGGCTCAATGCCCAAGAATGTTTAATAAGCCCATTTCCAATGGGTCCTACTCAAAACTACCATGCATGCAAGGATTCAAATCTCTAAAATGACCTATTAATCACCCATCTAACCTCTCTCAACCTGACTCAAACGCGACAAGCCGATTCAACTCAAAATTAAAAATTTGGGGCTTGACAGATGTTTTATTTGAAAAGAGGCTAAAATGACCTTGTTTCAAACAAAAAACATGTTATTAATAATAAAATCTGATATTTATATGCAAATACATATTGAGAGAGTGAGAGAGAGAGAGAGAGAGAGAGAGAGAGAGAGAAGGAAACAAAATGCATTATTACAGGGTGCGTATTTAGCACATTAGAATGGAAAACCTTAGTAGTCCACAACTTTTGGGTTAAAATCAAGAAAGGGCTTAATGAATTTGTATGTGTGTGCATTTTGTGGTTTATGTCGTCGTATATTTGGTTTTCAAGAGTACTTTGCAATGAAATCCGCATTTTTATTATTTTAGTACATCTAGCAGGTGCAAAGATGCGTTGAGGATAAATCAACTATCATGGTGATCTATGAAGGTCAGCACACCCACATGATTCCTTGTGCGCCCAACGGCTTGAGTTTCTTTCAACGTGGTCCACTCAATAGCCCTTGTGATGCAGTTTTCCACGATCCTTCCCCACCAACAGTGGGCCTTGACTTAACTCTGATCCCCACCAATCATGAGACAGGAAGACCCCCTCAAAATTCCATCAGCAGCAACAGCAGTTTGGAAGAAAAAGTGGTATCTTTGGTAAGAGATGGCAGGTTCACTGCAAGCTTAGCCGCTACAATAGCACGCTCCATGGTCAGCCTTTCTAATGCAAATACTACAAGGTAGTATTTGTTCACTGAGAGATAACTCAAAATACAATGATTTTGCATTACTTCTCTTTTGTTCAATTGTCAAGATTGAGACGCTGGTTTTGGGATAGTTGGGACAGACGTTATTTTTGGGCCGTTCAAAGCTTGTTGGACTACAGTCCATTTATTTATCAGGCCATTTTTCAAGCGTAGCTCAACCCACGGGTATGAAACTCAGTCTGAGGCCCTGCACATTTCCGGAGCATCATTGTGTTAAATATGTTGGGCAGGATTGGTTTTGCCGTTAGGAATGTCTTAGCCGCCGCCTCGCACATTTGAAAACCGGGACAGAAAAATTGTAAGCGGGTACGACCTACTGGTCAAAAAATGAAGCCCAAATGCAGCCCAATACAGATAGGCATGGTGGTGATAATACTGGATAAAGTCCACATCCCTGTTTATAATCTCAAGAATGTAAGAGACATGTTCTCATTGGCCACTCTCGTATCAGCTTAGTCGTAGGGGTTAGATCTCCACATTTAATTGAATCCAAAAGAAAATAAATCATTTTAAGTCATGTTTGTGTGACACTTTTCTATGGAAAAAGGGATAGGTTTCTTCTTGGAGAAATAATTTTTAATGCGTTTGGTGTAGCATAATCCTTTGAAACCAATTTTCCTCTATGTTACCACCATGTCAAACTTTTCTTTGAAAAGGTCGGAAACAGAATTCCTATGGGGGACCATCAAATTTTCCTTTTAGTAAACATGTTCACCCTCTTCCAATTTCACCGTAGGTTGCAACCCTATATTGAGGCTCTTGATCCCTCTTTATTTATTACGATGCCCCTCCCTTATCTTCCCATGTTTATACACCTTACCCATCTTTGTACCCTCTCCCTACCCTTCCACCTCCTCTTTTTATGGTTTTCACCAAATATTTTGCGTCTGCATTAAACAACATCATCTCCAATTCAACAAGGAAAGATATTTTGCACCAAACACCAACTTCTGTACTTCTGCAGAACTCTTTTTTAAAGAATTTATTTTTATAGACTTTGCTGATGTGGCAATTTTCTCTTTTTACGAAAAGGGTGCATACACAAATGTGAGTCTTGCCATGACCATGCATTGTCATATTTGTTAAGCTGTTGGAAAACACAAAAGATATATATGTCTATACCATCATCAATGCTTTTGGGCGTCGCCCCAATTAGGTGCAATCTTGATTAGATGGACCTAACTCCACTTAGTGATTGGATTACTCCTATGTCCATAATTGGTGGCCCATAAATATCATGAGTCACACCCCATATCGTATCTATGAATAATGGGTCCCTATCCAATTAATTTGGTGGGCCCCATCAAAATTATTTGGCATATGTGGCAGCGTGTTGGGTCCAATTAATACAGGTCCAAGCCAATTTTTGGTGACCCTTTCATGTTGGGTCAAATTCACATGTCTAGGTCCAAACCAAGATTTGGGCTAAGCCATACGATCTCACCCATAGAAATTCCATTTTGGTAGCTTGCCTCATACAACTTATATAAATGACACAAGCTTTAACTTTGCCCATGTGGTGCCTGAGGTCTATCTGAGACCATTTCCTGTTGAGCTGCAACGTTGGTACATGAATTCTTCAAACGCTTTTATATTCATTCCTATGCGTTATCAGATTTTCACTGGACAAATTGAGCTTTAAATACAATATATTGTTCAAAGCCATGCTTTTACACATTATGGTTCAATTGTTGAGCGCCATACTTTCAAATTGCTAACCCTATGAACCCTCCATTGTGTGTTTTTGGCTAGAATGAAGTAAAGATCAATTTGAAGCAAAAAAATTGGCTTGATTGTGTGGGCCGCAAAGAGATGGAGGATTGATAACTAGTCAATTGATGAACTGCTGAGCCTCATTTAACCAGTTATGATGGGGGCCATGTCTTTTAACAAATATAGAATCAAAGGGCCAGTCAACGTACAGCCTTAAAAGTGGGCGGCAGCCGCCTTATCGTTGGGTAACGATAAACAGTGTAGTCCGGATCGTGGTGGACCGTCATGGGTCCACCACAGTGGGCATGGGTCAGATCCTCGTAGAATTTCAATTCTAATTTAGTCTGGATCATACTTACATGATTTGCAATTCAACCAATTAGAATTTGAGTTCACAGATGCTTGCATAAATTCGTAAAATTTGATAGAATATGTTTACTTAATTCGTGTTTCAATTCGCTTGCTTCACAGTTCGAGTTTGATGAATTTAATGTATTAATTCAAAAGGCCAATAACATCAATATATATATTTATATATTATTAAAAAAATTATATATAATTTATCAAATATATTAAGTGCTAGTTCATGCATGATATGAGATAAGTAAATATCTCCTACCATTGCATTAATTGTTTTATGATAAACATTAACTATTTTTCATCAAACACCCAATCTAATGGTGGAAAATTTTCAAATTAATATAAAATTTGAGGGTACTTAGTAACTGAGTATGCTTTTAATGGTTATGATTCAAATAAATAGACCCCATTGTGAGCTTATTTTCTCATAATTCAGATTCATACAAGTTAAAGTCCCATAGGATCCGGATTTGTGAGAGGCATGGTGAGGAAACATCCATTTCTAACCTGAAAAAGGACATGTACGTAGGCAACCTTTAAATACTAGTATTTTTATTGGGTAAAAAGGATGGTTAAGTAAGCTAAGTATTAAAATATTATATTCCCTCACTTGATGGAAAGGACTTGGACGAAGAGATTGTTTTTGCGAGCAAGGACGATGTGATCTTTGATTCTTTAACTTTCCTTCTTTCGCCTTCTTCCTAGGTTCATCAATGTCCTTTTCCCTCTTAACTTTTGCAACACTAAGACAGGGAGTAGAAGACATGAAATAGAAGATCGAACGATCCAACTCCACAGCCGATTTGGAGCATTTTATGATTCAATTCCATATATTCAACAGCTTGACTTCAAGCTCCACAAAGAATGCTTAGAGGAGAATATGACTACAGGTGTTTTTTTTTTATTTTTTTTTTCTTTTAAATGATAACCAACCCTATCTCTTTCCTCTTCAAAATAAAATTTTATTAGATTTTCTATTTGATATGATTCCCTTTTTATAAAATATTTTATTGAATGATTTTTGTATATTATATACCTCTATTTTTCATTTTAATGAAGGAAAAATCTCCACTATTTTTCATTCGGTCCTTTTGCTTTCTTAGGACAAGAGTCGAATTGTATTGAACCGAACATCTGTTAACTTTCAAATCTTTGCAAATTGAATTCTGAATTATTTGAATCAAATAGTTTGGGATTCGAAAGGTAGTACAGTGAATCAAGCAACTATGGTCCGAATCCTCTGAGTGACTACCCCACGGTGATAGTGGGTGGACCCTATCATGGTCCGTCATGTCACCATAGGCAGTCTTATCTTGCATGGGGCAGTTGACATGGTGGACCGTGATAGGTCACCCACAATCACTGCAGGGCAAACCCTCGTAGAATCTTAATTCTAACTAGTGGAATGCCTACAAGATGGCTATTTATGCACATTGCTTGGTGCCAAAGGGAAAGAGAACATTGAAGGCTATTTTAAGGGCTAGGGTTTAGTGACGATTTGCTGACAGATCTCCTAGTGAAGGAGAAAAGAGAACATTGAAGCAGGTTAAGGGGTAGGGTTAGGCCTTTATCATGAGTTGAAATGTGATCTCTTAGTTTTTAGCCACCTTTTTTTTTAAATTATATTTTATGTAAAATGAGGGAATGGATGTTGCTTTTTGTAAAATCTCATTCTTTTTATATGAAAGTAAAATGAATTTACATCTCTGTCTTTCCCTAATTTCTGTGTTTACAAAAGGTGGGAATAAAATAGGCATGTGATATGATGTTAATGGATTTAAAAAAATACAGTGACAAAGTAAACTTATGATGTGACACCACTTAGCTTTTATTCCCACACAAAGCTCTTTTTTTTTTTAAATGTGATAAGTTATGTAACAGAAACTTTATGATAAAAAGTATTTTTTAATTTACACTCCCTCTTTCACCTCTACATTATCTCATACTATCTAGAAAAGTAAATGTTTGGGCTTGAGTGGGTAGATCTTGTCAAAAACAATTTTAGACTGTGTTCAGTAGAGAGGCTTGTGGAAGTACCGTAGTTCGCGTTTTTGAGGTAGCATTTAAAAAGAATCTCAAAAATTGAACAGTTGAAGCGACATGGGAATAATTTTGAATAATCTAAGCGATGTATCCTCGTGATAACCATGTGGTTGATGTCATTTATGTATTGGTAGGGGTGGGGGTTGGAATGATAGGAGTAGTTTCTTAATAGGTTACACACTAATGTATGTTGAAAATTGTTGGTGGGTCTATGGGTTGGTGCGGCCTGATGTAGGCATATTATTTATTTATATGGGTAAATATGTAATCCGACAATTTAATCTAGCCCTTTTGTTTTAAGGCCAGATTCAACAGATGTATATGTTTGGGTGCTGTTAATTAGGGCTTTTGTAATTTTCTGAGTAGTGAGAGAGAGTTGTGCTCTTGTAAGGGGAATCCTAGGGAGAGTCTTGTGCTCTTGTAATCACAAGGAGATGCTTCTTGTGTGGTGATCTCCAAAATAGTAGATAGGCTTAAATCTGGACATGCCCCACATTGGGTGAACCATGTTAATCTTGTGTGTTCTTGTGTGTGATTGTGTGCTTCTTGTTATTCTTAATCCCTACAACTGGTATCGGAGCAAAGGTTCAAATCTCGTGGTTGATTCCTGTCGTTGTGATCAACGGTGTTCGAGATCAGATCCAGAAGAAAACATGACTTTGTTCAGGGTTGTTTGTCCTAGATAGTAAGAGCAATTATGCTCTTGTGTCGTACACAGAACAATCCGAGTCAAGAACACAAGGCAACGCTTTCAGTTGGAAATTTACTTACAAACAAGATGTGGTTTTGTCATCTTTGAAAAAGTTCTTTTTCGTTCTCTCTGACATGTGGAAAAAGCAACTTGATCTTAGGTTGCCTTGATTTGAAATCCAGAGGTGGGTCTTATAATTGATCGATCGAGGTTTGTTGTGCCGTAGATTGTTCGTCGATTGCTACTGTGATCGTTGGAGCCATCATCGTCGGAGAAGGAGATCTAAGAAGTTAGTGTCGAGTTTTTTAGTTGCAAAGAGAAAGGTCTCTAGTTCTGGTTTAGCTCTAGAACTAAAGAGGGAAGAAGACGACCTTGTTTAGGTTGGTTCTAGGTTAGGTTGACCTGACCCATTCTATACTCAAGCCCATCTCTCAGTTGCAGGTTCAGATTCAGTTTCAGGTCGATTATGACCTGGTTGGTTTCATAAACCCACTCCAAAAACAAGAAAACATATATTAGCATGACGTAAATAGCAAAGTCAAATAGATAGTTTGACTAGATCCAACTGTTAGAATTCAATTGTGTTTTTGAGGTCATCCAGACTTCGAATTGTGCTCCATTTTTTTTGTGCACCCATGGGGATAAGATATACGAGATAGACGGAACAGATTGATTGTTTGATTGACAAAAAAATAATAAAAAAATAGAGCTTTGGTTTGAGTGAGAGCAATGACAGATGACACAAAGCAGATGCTTGAAAATTTTAATGGCTAAAATTTTGCATTTTGAAAGATGCAGCTAGAGGATCTCCTCTACCATGAGAATTTCTACTTGCCACTTAGAGGAAAAGCAAAGAAGCCTGCGACTATGTCAGATCTAGATTGGAAGGTGCTCGACAGAAAAACTTTAGGTACGATTAGTCTCTTTCTAACAAAGTTTGCTATATTTAATATTTTAAAAGAGCAAACTGTTGAAGATGTTATGGCTGCCCTTTCACGAATGTATGAAAAACTACCTACTTCAAATAAAGTCCATTTGATGAAAAGATTGTTTAACATAGCGATGGCTGAAGGTGGGATTATTGTTGAATACATAGATGAGGTCGACATAGTCATGAGCCAGATGTCATTAGTAAAAATACATTTTGATGATGAAATTTGGGCACTATTACTTTTATCTTCTTTATTAGGCATTTGGGATGCTATGATTACTTCACTAAGTAATTCATTGGGATCAAGCAAACTAAAGTTTAAAATGTTATAAATATTGTCATCAATGAGAAACTTCACAGGAAACCCTTAGGTGAATTATCAGAAAGTGCATTAAATGTGGAAAATGGAGGAAGGAAAACTGAGAGAGGGCAAAGTTGTGGAAGATTTAAATCAAAAAGTGAGTCAAGATCATCAAAAGGTGGGATCACATGCTAGAATTGTTGCAAGAAGGGACATTTAAAAAAAGAAGGGATCACATGCTAGAATTGTTGCAGAGTGCCACCAACGAAAAACAAGCAAAGAAATAGTAACAATAACAACGATAATGATGTTGTCACAAATGTTACAAGTGATACTGTTAAAAATGCTTTAGTTCTTTCTTTTGATTATAAATATGAATCTTGAGTTATAGATTCCGGTGCGTCTGTTTATGTCACTGCACATACAGAATATCTTAAAAATTATGTGAAAGGTGACTTTGGAAAAGTTTATCTTGGTGATGATGAACCTTGTGACATAATTGGCAAAGGAGATGTTTAAATCAAATTGCCAAATGGAGGTACATGGCAATTGAATGATGTTAGGTATGCACCGAGCCTAATAAGAAACCTTGTATGCAAGCTCAAGTTATGTAACAATCTTCCCATATGACTCATGGAAGGTTACAAAAGAGAGTATGGTTGTTGTTTGTGGTAAGAAAGAAGGTACTCTTTACCTGATTAAGAGCAGTACTAATTCCATTACAATTGCAGATAAAGGTACAAACTAAAACACATGGCACGATAAACTTGGACACATGAGTGAGAAAAGGATGAAAATCCTTTACTCTAAACGTAAGCTACGAGGCCTTAAGTCTTTGGACTTAGAGTTTTGTGAAGACTGTATCTTTAGAAAACAAAGGAAAGTAACTTTTTTAAAGTAGGGAGGCCATCAAAATCAAAACGATTGGAACTAGTTTAAACGGATGTGTGGGGACAAATACAGGTACCTTCTCTTAGTAGATCTTCTTACTTTGTTATATTCTTTGATGATGCTACCAGAAAATTATGGGTTTATCTTATGAAACATAAGTTTAATGTGTTTGGTGTTTTCAAAAAGTGGAAAGCTTTGGTTGAAAATGAAATAGGTTTGAAACCAAAATGCTTGGGATCTAATAATGGGGGAGAGTGCTACAACAAAGAGTTTGAAGAGTATTGCTCAATAAATGGGATAAGTCAAGAGAAGACCATTCCTAATACATTTGCTTAAAAATGGTGTGGCTGAGCGCATGAACGGGACTGTTGTAGAGCGTGCTAAAAACATGAGGCAGCATGCTGGATTGTGTAAATAGTTTTAGGTAGAAGCAGCGAATACTGCTGCATACTTGATCAATCGTGGGCTTTTAATACCTTTGGATGGTGTATTACTAAAAGAAGCTTGGATTAGAAACGTGGTAATCTTTCACATTTAAAAGTATTTGCTTGTATCTTTTATGTTCATATTGATGCTAAAAATAGGAAAAAGTTAGATCCTAAATCTAAAAAATGCACTTTCATTAGATATAGTTCTGATGAATTTGGTTATCGCTTTTAGGATAAAGAAAATAGAAAAATTATCAGATGTAGAAATGTTGTATTTAATAAGAAAGTCATGTATAAGGATAAGGATAATGTGCAAAAGGACAATACAGAGTACTTAGACATAGAGTACATTTCTGAAAATGATGTGCCTGAAATATATGAAAATGAAACCCGCAGGCGGATCCTCATATGCCTACCCTGGTAAGAAGGTCCTCTAGGATTCCGAAGCCTATATAGTGTAATTCACCTTCATTATATTACTTTTTGTTAATTGATGGTGGTGAGCCAGAATATAAAGAAGAAGCATTGTAGGTTGATACTCGGGTTATTATGTGGGAGCAAGCGATGGCAGATGAGATTTAATGCTTATTATCAAACCAAACATAGGACCTAGTTCAATTGCCTAAGGGAAAAAAAGCATTGCATAACAAGCGGGTGTACAGGTTAAAGGATGAACATCATGGTAGCAGGTGATACAAGGTCAGGCTAGTTGCGAAAGGCTTTTAGCAGAAGAAAGGTATTGATTATTTTAAATTATTTCCTCCTGTAGTCAAATTAAACATAATTAGAAGTGTTTTGTACATTGTGACAGTGGAAGATTTACATCTTGAGCAATTGAATGTTAAAAATGCATTTCTTCATGGTGAGTTGGAAGAAGATATTTACATGCATCAACTAGGACTTGGTGTGTAAACTCAAAAAGAGTTTATATAGCTTGAAGCAGGCCCTAAGATAATGGTACATTAAATTTGATAGGTTGATGTTCAACACAAGTTACAAAAAATATTATATAAACTATTGTTGTTATTACAAAAGCTTTGATGGTTATTATATCACTCTGTTTTTGTATGTAGATGATATGCTTGTTGCAAGATTGAACATGCATGAATAAATAATCTAAAGAAACAATTATCAAAGGAGTTTGAAATGAAGGATTTGGGTATTACAAATCAAATTCTCGGTATGAAAATTAGTAGAGACAGAACAAATCATATATTGAAGTTGTCTCAGGCAGAATATGTTGAAAAGGTTCCAAACATGTTCAACATGCAAGTTGCTAAACCAATTAGCACTCCACGAGCTAACCATTTCAAACTCTCAAAAAAGTTGTCCCCTAAGACAGAACAGGAGATGACATGTCCAATATCCCATATGCTTTAGTTGTTAGCAGCTTAATATGTGCTATGGTCAGCACAAGCCATGATATTTTTCATGCAATGGGAGTTGTAAGCAAATTTATGGGCAACCTTGGGAAAAGACATTGGGGGGCACTTAAGTAGATTCTCAGATAACTGAGAGGTAACACTAATATAGCATTGTGTTTTGGAGGATCAATAATCAAACTGCAGGATTACTTTGATTCAGACTTGGTAGTAGATCTTAATAGAGGTAGAAGCACTACAAGATATGTCTTTACCTTGGGCAGTGCAGCAATCAGTTGGAAATCACAATTACAGAATGTTGTTGCACTTTAAACTAAAGAATCAGAGTGTATTGCTGCTATAGAAGTTAGCAAGGAAATGATTTGGTTGCAGGAGTTAATGAAAGAGTTAGGTAAGAAGCAGGAGGATAGCAAGCTGTACAATGATAGTTAGAGTGCTATTTATCTTGCAAAGAATTCGGCTTTTCATCTAAGAACTAAGTACATTCGCATTAAATATCACTGTATACTGTGGCTTTTAGGAGAAAAGGTGTTGAAATTGAAAAAGATTCTCTCCAGTCAGAATCCCACAAATGTGTTCACAAAAGTGGTGAATATAGAGAAATTGAAGCTGTGCTCATCTTCATTTGGACCTATTGTTTGAAGTCAAGGTGTTGAGACTTTGAAGCTGTGTTCTACTGCTGTCATTGCCATTCAATGTTATTAGTCTTTAAGTGGGAGATTGATGGGAGGCGAAGCCTAATCTAGGCATATTATTTATTTACATGGGTAAATATGTAGTTCGACGGTTTAATCTAGGCCTTTTGTTATAAGTTCAGATCCGATGGTTGTAGATGTTTGGGTGTTGTTAATTAGGGCTTTTGTAGTTTTCTGAGTGAGAGTTGTGCTCCTGTAAGGAAATAGTAGGAAGAGTTTTGTACTTTTGTAATCACAAGGGGAGGACTGTTCTTCTTGTGTGCTGATCTCCAAAATAGTAGACATGCTTGAATCTCCATAGACGCCGCCGATATCGGGTGAATCACGTAAATCTTGTGTGTTCTTGTACGTGATTGTGTGCTTCTTGTTCTTCTTAATTCCTACGTAGTCCACATGAGATTGAGAGGAAGATATTATTTCTTTATTTGTTTTTTTTTAAATGATCACTAAGAGGTTCTCTCGCGTTGGGAAGTTGATGAATCATGAGTCATGTGTTCGTTGTAGTTGTTTACGTGTTGCATCTATTAAAGTCATGAGTCAAGTTTTTAAAGAGAAGCTTAGAATAAATTATGGATCATTGATTTAAAACAAATAATCGTGTGATCTCCCATTGGAGATCATCTACGATTCTTATTCCTTTTTGACCAATGTAGTTTTGATCAAATGGGCCAACCTAGCCCAACTCTATTTGTTACTAAATCTCCTGATAGAGGCCAGGCCTAACTAGGTTGCAAAGTCCTAGTCTAGAATATATATACAATGAAAGGGGAATGATGGAAATTGTTCCACAAATCTTGGAAACATCCACTTTAATCCACAATCCATCTTCATCATGCGAAGTCTTGGTTACAAGATCTACCCAAAATTTAATTTCAATATTAACTATGTACTATAAAAAAAATATCTCAAAAAGCAGTAACAAAGGAAGGGTTGGAACAATTTCCAGAAAGTTTTTACTAAAGTTTTACTTATTGTTGATTCCATTAAAAACATGTCTAGCTAATCCACTGTCACTTCTTTTAGCAGAGCCACTTCTCTAAGCTCTTGGACTTTTTGCGGGCTAAGTTATCAGGTTGGAAATCCAAGTCCCTCTTTTTGTGGGTAGGTTGATTATGGTGAAACATGTTTTAGCTTCCATTCCAATCTACACATCTCTCTCTATTCCAATCTCAAAGAAAACTTGCCTAGCTATGGAGAAGTTGACGAGAAACTTTCCTTAGCTGGGAGATGCTAATAAAATTAATTACAACTTGGTGCAATGGGATGTTGTTTGCCTCCCTAAATTTGAAGGTGGCTTTAGTATCAGGCATGTGAAGGAATTTAATGATGCATGCATGTTTAAGCTTGGTTGGGCAGCAACTACTTTTTCCTCCCTCTGGGCCTCTAGGTTTAAGCTTCGTTACATCAGATCATCATCTTTGTGGCATGCCAACAAGCCCACGTCAGGCTCTTGCATTTGGAAACACTTTAGAATTCTGTCCCTTTCCTCCATTTCAGCAGTAGTTGGAAGGTGGGCAATGGTTCTTCCATTAGTTTGTGGTTTGACAGGTGGCTAGATTATGATCCTATTACTCTGAAGTTCCCCCATTTTCAATTCTCTCAGCTTGAGACAATTGTTGCCATAATAAATGGAAATTCTTGGAGAATTCCTAACTACCTTCCGTTGGAAATTAGGTCTTATCTGCAACAGCGTGTCAACGACATTCGACTTTCCCTTGTTTTATCTTCAAATTCTCTGATATGGACTGGCAACAACAATGGCCTTTTCTCTCTTTGTCAAGCTTAGAAGCTCATTCGATCTCGTGGTGAGTTTGTTCCCAGGGTTGCTTTTTTTGGACCCCTTTTGTCTCTCCCAAAGTTAGTTACATGATTTGGAGGCTTCTCTAAAAGAGAACTCCTATTGAACTTAGGCAGAATCGAAAGTAGTTTCTCCGGCTTTGAGATGTTGCAATTGTCACTGTCATGAAAAAACAGATGCTCACCTCTTCCTTAATTGCCGCTTTGCTTCCTTTCTTTGGTCATGGCTTCTTCTAATCAATGGATCCTCTCCTTCCCAGTTGACCTCTGTGCCACCATTTGGATATCTCTGTCGTTTGGTAGAGATGACTATAGTAAAAAATGTGTAGCTGCCATCTTCTTCTACCTCATCTTTATCATTTGGATAGCTAGGAATGGCTAAAAGTTTGAGAACAAGAAGACCTCTTTTCATAGCGTAAAAACTCTCCTTGTAGACCATCTGTTAGATATGATCTTGAGTTTATGAGATTATCTTCAGGCTTAGATTATTCATCCCATTCTGTCTGCTCTAGGAATTGTTACTACTTAAATTTTTTTTGCTCTGTTTTCTATTTTTGTTGGATGTTGCTTTTTTGGTTTTTTAGTCTCTTTGGCTCTTGGGAGCCTTTGCCTTTGTTTTTTCTCTTCTTTTCAATAAAATTTTACCTCTTATCAAAAAAAAAAAAAAACCCAGTTTCAAACTTTGAGGCTAGGTATTTAAGGAAGGTTATAACCTATTGTGACTTCTTGTTTGCTTCAACTACTTCAAACTTTGACGCTACAAAAATTGGCAAAACAATGTTTAATCATATGCTTAGATTGATGTGACTTTGGGCTAGGTCAATAAAAAATATGATAAGTGGGAGTGATCAATGGCTCCAAGTGCAAGGCCTCAATTGTAGTTTTACCGAGTGAGTTAGAATCATATCCATAGAGAGCTATGTATCTCACAACCTGTCTTATTGAAAAAATAGTATTAGCCTAATAAAATCTATACAAAATAATGCCCTGCTAACTAAAAATTAAATTAAAATTATAATCTCAAATCTGACAGACAAATGCCAATGAAATTGAATGGTAAAATTTATAGGACAGTGATTAGACCAGCTATGACATATGGAGCAGAATGTTGGCTAATTAAAAAGGCGCATATATATAAGATGGATGTAGCGGAGATAAGAATGGTTAGGTGGATGTGTAGTAAAATTAGAAAAGATAAAAATTAGAAATGAACACTTTCAAGAGCATTAAGGGTAGCACTAATGGAGGTTAATATTAGAGAAACCTATTTAAGATGGTTTGGCATGTTGAGCATAGGCTATTATGGCATAAGTGAGGAAAAATTTGGCTATCCAGGTAGATAGCCCATCAACGGGTACGGGTAGGTCGAAGAAACCTGATAAGTCCTGAAAATTACATCATTTCATGATCAAATTAGGAATTTTAAGGACTTATTCATTAGAAATTTCTTCATTTTGTTGGAATTTATGTTTTTATGATTTTAAAATTTATTTTAAAATTTTCTTGCAAAAATCATTGCTAATCATTAATTTTTCATTAAATCATTGAACTTTCCATTTTTAGAAGTGTTTTACGAATTCATGATTTTACATAAAAAATGACAAAAGTTTTTATCAAGTTAAATCATGATTAATGGTGTGGATTGATGTTGTCATTTTATGTAAATTGGGCCCGCATTAATGCATTTGTGACTTTCAATCAAAATTGTTATTTTAAGTTAAAACATCACTTTTGTGTGTAGGAAAATTGAAGAAAAGGGACCTGCATAAAAGATTAGAAGCTAAGACATTATTTGGGAATAAATCCAAGGTCGAGCCAATTTTATGAAGTTGTTTTCATGGAAGGAAAGAAGTCCAAAAGTGGTTGGACACCTACCATCGTATACTTTCTATGAAAAAAAGAAGAAGAAGAAGAAGAAGAAGAAGGAGAATCCACGCCACCATTACACTCAAATTCTAATTAAAGAAAGAGAAGTATGCAGTATGTAGTGTGGCCATCACATTCGAGGGATTACCATTCCACACTTCCCTTTTCTTTCATTCCCTGTACATCACCAATCCACTTTCCAATTTAAAAAAAGAGTATCTCATAACAAGTCGATTCCATGTACATGTAGCCAACAGACTCCTACCCACTGTCAATTTACTATTTCCATACCACAATTCATGCCAACTTGTTTTTTCTCTTCATCTATCTCCTGTACTTCCCATCATCAAATATATACTCTTATATAAAAAGGGGAGAAAGTACAAGAGGCCATACCAATCTCACACCCATTCCATCCATCTTTCTTTTTCACATATTTTTTTTTACACATGAAGTGACATAGTCATTCCACAAAGTGCTTCAACATTCACTGAACATCATTCATCAATGGATCACATAAACACACAATTGGAATCTAAGGGTGATGATGAGCAAATTGTTATTGGTATGATGGATGACAACTCTGACTTTGACATGTATACACCCATGGCCCCTTTTCCTCAAAGATTTTGGCTAACCCGATGAGGAGAATTCAGACTTCCTTTATGAGAATGTTGGTGATACCCTTTATGAGTCTAATTCTTCTGAGCATTCCGGCATTGTAAATTTCCACGAATTTCACGTTCCCATGATTGATGATACCGAGGAGCCCTTAAAGAAAATTCAAAATTAGGAGGAGAATCCAATTTTTCATGCTTTAGAATTTGAGACTTTGGAATATGTGGAACATGATGTGGCAATTGATGTGCAATTACATGATCCTATTCTTGAAGAAATTGCACATCCAATTCTAGAGTTGATAGCATTGCCGGAAGTGAAAAAAGCAATTTGCATGGATGAATTCTTGGAGTTAGAGAAAAATGGCTATTATCAGACCTTCAAATTTGATATTTTGGAATCCCATGTGGCAGTGTTTACATCTTTTAATCATGATGTTGCCATGGAGAACTTAGTAACTGTGCCAAAGGAATTTGGGGAGACACAAGAGGTCCGGGCACAAGAGGACCATGTATCATCCCATTTACTGAGGTTCCCTCATGTGCAATTGCAAGACCCATTCTTAAAGAAGGAGGAGTTTTTCATGTTGGTCATTGCTATACACACTGACAACAAACATGCAGTCCTCATGTTCATTGTGCTTCTCGATGGAATTTTTACTTCTTTTTATGTGCTTCTTGTAAAATGTGTAGAGGATAATTTTGTTTGGGATCTAGGTGGATTTCAAGTTTTGGATCTAGCAGTGTAGTTTTTTTTTCCTTTTCCTTTTGTTTTTGGATTTTGTCTAACCATGGACAGGGCGCGGCAACACTCTATACTCAGGTACTTTTTCCACTTTACCCTCCATTAATTTATTTCTTTATATTATCATTTTCGTTTATATACTACATTTTCTGCATAACATTGAGGACGATGTTCATCTTAGGTTGGGGCATAGGAATAAGCACACTTGTCCACTTTTAGACAAAATTTTTGCAAAATTTTTTCTATTTTTTAGGAAAATTTTGAATTCTTAGGATTTTTGTTTTGGTTTTAGGAATTTTTGCAATCACAATTATTTTTATCTTTTTATTTTTAGAAAAGAAAGTTTTCAAAAGAATTGTAGCAATTTGAAGGTATATAGGAATCTAGAATTTTAAACTTTTGGAAATAAGTAGAAAGAAAGTTCGCTGTTTGTAAAAGAGAAAACCTATCAGAGAATTACCAAAACTTGTTTCTCATATATACACATGTATGCATTTTTTTCTACGTTTTGGATAGTAAACTTTAATGTTGTTTTTGGAATTTCTTTGAAAAACTAAGATGTGAACTAGAAACTTAGTTTGTAAAATATTTTTGGTTTCTAGTTCATTTTTGGTCGATTGTATATACTAGAACCAAAATGAATTAATTCGAGCGAAATGAGAACTACCACCTAGTGTTTACTTTTGATTTGAAGAAAAACAAAAGAAAAAAAAAAGAAAAGAGAGCATATATTGAGCAGTTTGTGACTAATTTGGGTTCGTAACCTTTTTAACTCGAGCTAGTAAGCTCGTAGGGGTATTTTTTTTATCTAGTGCCCTAAAGCCATCTGGTTTGGGGGTCATTGGCCTAATGCTTGTTACATGGGTTACTTAAAAAGCTTAAGGGACCTAAACATTGCACAGTCACAAAATGATTTATTTATAAAAAAAAAGTGATGATGAATTTTGGAGTGTTCGTTGGAATTTTCAAGGGATATGTATAGAAATGTATAAGGACTAGGTTTGCTCCTTAGCTCCCAACTCTTGTTATATCATATGGACTTGGGAGTATGTGCGGGGATGAACAAGAACTAGGTTTGCTCCCTGGATACTAACTTTTTTTATATCATATGAACTGGGAACCCTTACATCGGAAAAAGATAGTGAGAGAAAAGAGGCCTATCGAAGTAAACAATAGTATGCAACTATCTTAGTAGCTTTGAGAGGAAATTTGTTTTTGCTTAATTTCTGGGGATTGGACTATTTGAAGGAAAAGTTTCTTTTTTGCAGCATTATCGTGGAATATTTGAAACTAGTTTTTGATGTATACATTTATCACCGTGCACGCAAGTTTGGTTTGAATTTGAGAAAGTTTTTGAAATTAGAACTATGCACTAGACTTTGAAAAGTCTGAAATTTTGATTAGTGCAGATTTTGGAAATATCGAATATGAGTGGATTTTCTTTTGGAGAATTTCTTTCACCTTTGTTTTTAGTTGACAAAAAAAGAATTTTGTGGGTATATTCACTACAAACCCTCATGAGGCACAACTCATCTACTATGGGGAACCTAGGGTTTAAGGGCTTACTGTATATGCTAAATGCAATCGAGAGTGTCAGCGAAAGTGGCATTTTTCTTTTTGTTTTATTTTTTTCATTTAGGTTAGGTTAGTTTAATTTTCCTACTCTAAATCGCATATTTTGCTCGGGACTAGCAAAATATTGGTTGGGGGGGGGGGGGGTGTGATAAATCTTGAAAATTACATCATTTCATGATCAAATCAAGAATTTTAAGGACTTATTTATTAGAAATTTCTTCATTTTATTGGAATTTATGTTTTTATGATTTTTAAATTCATTTTAAAATTTTTTTGCAAAAATCATTCAAAATCCTCAATTTTTCATTAAATCATAGAACTTTTCACTTTTAAAAGTGTTTTACAAATTCATGATTTTTCATAAAAAATGACAAAAGTTTTTATCAAGTTAAATCATGATTAATGGTGTGGATTGATGTTGTCATTTTATGTAATTGGGCCCGCATTAATGCATTTGTGACTTTCGATCAAAATTGTTATTTTAAGTTAAAACATTACTTTTGTATGTAGGAAAATTGAAGAAAAGGGACCCACATAAAAGATTAGAAGCCAAGACATTATATGGGAAGAAATCCAAAGCGGACCCAATTTTATGAAATTGTTTTCATGGAAGGAAAGAATTCCAAAAGTGGTTGGACACCATGCCATCGTATACTTTCTATAAAAAAAATGAAAAAGAAGAAGAAGAAGGAGAATCCATGCTACCATTACACTCAAATTCTAATTAAAGAAAGAGAAGTATGTGGTATGTAGTATGGCCATCACATTGGAGGGATCACCATTCCACACGTCCCTTTTCTTTCATTCCATGTATATCACCAATCCACTTTCCAATTTAAAAAAAGAGTATCTCATCACAAGTCCATTCCATGTACATGTAGCCAATAGACTCCTATCCACTGTCAACTTACTATTCCCATACCACAATTCACGCTAACTTGTTTTTTCTCCCCATCTATCTCCTGTACTTCCCAGCATCTAATATATACTCTTATATATAAAGGGGAGAAAGGACAAGAGGCCATACCAATCTCACGCCCATTCCATCCATATTTCTTTTTCACATTTTTTTTAATCACTCATCATACGTCCCACCACTCCATCTTTTCTCCCCACACGTCCATCTTATCATAATCCAAGTGGGGTTTGGCAAGCCCACTTAGATCCATTCTCTCCATTCCATCTTCTCTTTTCATCTAATCCTCCTTAGTGTGAAGATTTAAGATAAGAGCTTGGATTGGGTGCGGAGTCCCCTCTTTTTTATGTCTAGATCTAGGGTAAGGGTAGATTTTCTTTTTTTAGTTGTAATTATTTTTGGGATATTATTGGGTGTATTGGTTCATTTAAATTTAAATACACAATTAGTGAGGTAAAGGTGTTCTGCCTTGGATCAGCAATGTGTGTTTGCGTGTGGTGACAGCACGCACTTGGTGTTGTGTTTTTGTGGATTTTTTTATTCTGCCAATACAATGTTTTAATTTCCGAAAATAAGAGAAACTAGCATTCTTTTAATTAGTTTTTTTTATTATATCTGAATGTTTTATTTCTGATTTCTATAATTTATTGCATGGTTATTTATTCCTTTATATTGATGGTTTGATCTAGTTTATTATTTTGCAGTTTTTAGTTTTAGGATTGTTTTAGTTTAGGATTTTTAGGTTAGATTCAAATTGTAATTTTTTTTTCAGATTTGGACTTGTAATTTAATTTTAATTTTCAAAAGTAGTAGTGTGTATTTTTGTAATTTTATTAGGGTAGCTTTAGTTTTTCAATTAGAACAGGTTTTCTGCTAATATTTGCTTTCTATGGTTACGATCCCGGACTCACTGAGCAACACTACACTGAGATCTTGCACTTAGGGTCCACGTTGATAAAAAATTAATGGAGGTCATTAAATCAGATTTAAAGAAGTTTAACTTATCTAAGGATTTGACTCAAAATAAAATGGAATGGAGAAACATAATTCATATAGCCGACCTCGACATGGTTGGAATAAGGCTTTGATGATGATGATGATGATGAATCTCAAAATTGAGATTAAAATTACAAATTAGAAATAAAACCTAATCTAAAACAATCCTGGAAACTAAAAACTGAAAAACTATAAAATTCATCAGACCACCAATTGTAGAAAAATAAATAAACCATGCATTAAACTAAAAATCAGAAATAAATCATTCAAAGATAAAAGATAAAAAATAAAATAAAAAGAATTCTAGTTTTTTATTATAGGAAATTAGAACATCATATTGATGGATGTTGACCCATAAAAAAAACACAGCTGCTATGATCAACTCAAGACTTTAAATGAGTTTGGAATGTAGTAATTCAAGTTTCAAAGTTGGTAGACTTCAAACACCAAGCTTAAGGTTCAATACCTCAAATCCAAGGAGCACCAAACAAATCCAAGCCTATGGCAACTCTAAAGTATGCTTGAGAATAATGTTTGAAAATTTCAAAGCATTTGGACTACATCTCAGCTCAAAATCAACTTCAGTGACTGTTTGCCAACTCTTTGGAGGTCATTGTGGAAATTGACACTTCTATATGTCAAAGCAAACTCAAACTCAGCGGTATGTCTTCAAGTATGTTCAAAGGCTATCCTTCAAAGTTTCGGAGCATTTGGACATCATTTGGACTCAAACTCAATTAAAATGGTCATCTACTAAGCTCAGTGGGCTCACTATGCAAAATGATATCTCATGAAGATCAAATCAGTTGAAACTCCTGGAGGAAGTTCAAATTATGTTCAAGAGAAGCTTTGTAAAATTTCAGGTCAAATGGACATCATTTGATCTAAGGTCTACAAACATGTCAACTTTGGGTTAGTGACCCCCAAATCATGGGGTTACTAACCAAAGCCCTGCTTCCTGACGTCCAAAATTGATGAAATTTAGGCACAAAGCTTCAATTATACTCAAAAGATATTTTATAAATTTTGAAGTCAAACGGATTTCATCTGATCCCAGTTCCACTGCATGTCAGCTCAGAAGTCAATGACCCCCGAGCGATAAAGGTCACTAATCAAAATCCTACTTTCAAGAAGGCAAAGCTGACGGAACTCGGAACGGAGATTCAAAATATGTTCAAAGTTAGTTCCTTAAAATCTTAAGATCAATTGAATGTCGCGCGGGTAGAAAATAAGCTTATTGCTCGGTGAATAGTGACTTAGAATATAGAATAAGTGGGTCATTGCTCTAAATCTTACTTTCACAAACCCGAACTACGTGAAATTTAGATGGACACTCCAAGAAACTCCTGATATCAGTCCCTTCAAGTTTTAAATCAAATTGAGGTTATTTGAGCTTCAAATAGCTGAAACAAAGGCCCATTTTCGTGAAAAAAATCAATGGGGAGTTAACCAACTTTAGAAGGTCAAAATGGGTTGAAATTTCTATGACACACTAAAAATAGTGTCAAAAACCATTCCCCAATGTTTTGTGAAGATCGACATCGTTTGGACCCCAAACAAGTGAAAACAAGTCGCATATACAAAAGTCTAAAAAAACAGGCCCTGGGAGTGACCGCAGCTGTGGTCACTGACTTCCATGGAGCAATTCTTGCGGTTTTGGATAGTTTCCCCACTTCCTTTTGAAGTTCAACCTCCCATAACCTCTCTTTAACTTCCTGAAACTCCCCAAAACTACTTTAGCAGTCTATAAAAGGGATTAACATTTGAAAAGAATAAGGGATACAAAGAAAAGGCAAAAGAATTTCTACTAAAAGCTTCAAGCAAGGCATCCTCGAGCACTTCAACCCACTTCTTTTTCTTCTTCTCAGTCACTCAAGTGAGAGATGGTTCAAAGAAGGAAAAGGAGTATGAGTGTTATTTAAAAAAGGACTATGTTTAAGTATTGGCAAGCCTTAGGAGGATGACATCAATTCCTTTGTTTTTCTCACTTGGGGGGTTTTCTAGCCCTTGTGGAAGTTATGAACAAGCCTCTTTAGGCTTCATTATGTCCCTTGAAAATCATAGGTTCAGAATGACACAACTTTAGCTTCATTCAGTACCCTTTTTAGACTTGTACAAAAAACGGTTTATAAACAACAGTGATGATCAACAAAGGTTTCGATCGATTCCATGGTTGAATTTAATCTTCTCGATGATCACTCAACACCCAAAGATCATAAAAGCAAGTTTCATCATTTTGGAGAAGTCACAGAGATGAAACAACACAATACAGAAGGCAAAAAGTGGCCTTTTGGCCACTGTCTACCAGTGACCGTGAGCCACGGTCACTAGCAGGGGGCCAGTGGCCATGAGCCACGGTCAGTCTCCTAGTTTTCTTCCTTGTTGCATTTTTTTCACAAAATTTCATGTACTTTCTTATATATTTCGAATTTGGATCATATTTGATACTTGAGGGAAGGGTTGTAAACTTTTCAAAACATGTAAACAACCTGAATCTCCACGGTCGGAGCATTTGAACTCATGTAAACAAAAGGGAAATTTATGATGAACTGTAGTTAATTCTCATTCTTTTAAATGCATGAAATGCATGAATGCTGAACTCGAATCCATTACACATTTCGCATCTTTCAAGCATGATCAGAAGATTGGCGCTGTCTGTGGGAAATCTATTTGCCTTAATTTATGATCAAATTTGGCTAAAAATGCATGAAAAGTGCTGCTGTTAAGCTGTAAAGTGTTGCTGTTAGGCTGAAAAGTGCTGCTATTACCCAGTAACCGTGAGACACTATATAAAAAGTGCTGTGACCACGGGAATTGATGCAAAAGGGGTAGTGAGTGTAGGTCTAGGTCACTGACCTGTTTTGTTGCTAAAAATGGCTTGTTTGACCTTTAAAGACACCCATGCAAGACTTTGATGTCTACAATGGGTTTGGGAACATTAATGAAGAAATTTTGCACCTTGGAGTGTATTCTTTCATCATTCAAATGAAGGCATTAGGCACCTCAAAGTGCATAATTTTGTAATTTAATTGGAAGATTTAGTTAAAGGAACTTGCACCTTGATGTGCACAGACCAAATCACATCCTTTCATGCTTTAAAAGAGTGGTGATTTAGTCCAAAGGACTTTGACCCAAATAAATGTTTTATTAAATTAGTGATAAGTCCAGCGACATTGCAGTCATGCATTGTTCGGCATCATGCACTGATGGATCTTGTATGATCATTGTGGTAGTGGTGCAGGCACCATATAGGCCCTATCCCTTTGATTAGATCCAACCCTCTCTTTCTTATAAATCTGACATAGATGGTCCTGACATGTTGCCAAAATTTTGGTAGCCAAGTTTAGTTAGCTTAGCATGCTTTTTAACCTGACTATATGGTCACTGCAGAAATTCTAACAGCTCGGATAGTCAGCATAGCATAATGAGATGGGATTTATGCCTGTTTAACCATTCTGGTTCAAAAAACCATGTTGGTTCAAATGGCACCTATAAACCATTCTGGCTAGCCCAAGAGGCAGCCATGTTGGTTGTAACACTAATAGAGTCCTGTGGGCTTACTTTTTATAGGTATCATGGGTTCCTTAATCATTACCTTTGATGAGGCCAAGGAGAGGCTCTTTAAGATCTCCATGACTTAGAACAAATCAGTTACGAGGGCACCAAAAATGGCCCAAACGAACACTACTGCCCCTACGCCGAGAGTCTCAGTCTTCCAAAGACTCTCTACTTCAACATGTTCCATGACTTCGGCTGATAATAGGTCATTACTAACCCCAAAATTCGTTAAAAAATTGAGGCTCTTAAACCCTAGGTCTCCAAATATGCTCAAAACCCATTTGGAGTCTTTCACAAGGTTCAAAAGGAACCAAAATGCAAGTTGAAGATAGGAGGCAGTAATCTTCACATCAACAAGGCTCGTTTGGGGGCAAGGCAGGTTCAGCTCATGGATCATAAGTTAGTGACCTTTGGCAAGTCACATTCAGTGATTACTTAAGGCTTAAAGACATCACCCACCTGGCCCAAATAGCAGGTCATTAGCAAGCAAGCAAAAGGGACCTTCAGCAGTTCATAACCCGTAGGAGGGCCTAAAAACATGCCTCCATCCCAGGCTGCAGCATGTAGTCACCACAGCCACGTACTCCAAAATCCAAAAAGGCTAAGAACAAACCCTTGGCCTTGCTCGAAGAAAACGTCTTCTACCCTTTGACTCAAAAAGAGGGCGAAAGTTCAGTAGAAGGCGTCTACCTTTTGTCATTATGGCACCATCCACGCTGTCTTCACCTTAGCATTCATCATCACCCCATTGCTCATCATATGGCGCTAAAAGCAAGAAAACTAGCTAAAAGATTGGTTATCAATGATTGACCGATCTTGCTCATTTCAAAGATTTTCTCCAACAAAAGAAGGAGCAGAAAAAGAAAAATAACAGAAATGCTGTTGACATTCTCTCATTCCCACTTCTGACCCTATGGATTGGGAACGAGTTGTTAGTACTTCCAGTTTGGCCACCAAGGTTTGATCTTTGAACTGGGCAATTAGTGGCCTGGAAGTACTAGTGACTCGTTCCCAATCCGTGGGGTCGGAAGTAAGAAATGAGAGAATGTCAATAGCATTTGTTTTATTTTTCTTCTTTTGCTCCTTTTTTTATTGGAGCAAATCTTTGAAATGAGCAAGATCGGTCGAATCATTGATGACCAATCTTTCTGCTCATTTTTTGCTTTTAGCACCATATGATGAGTGTTGGGGTGTTGATGAATGTTGAGGTGAAGATGGCGTAGATGGTGCAACAATGACAGAAGGTAGATGCCTTTTGCCGAACCTTCGCCCCTCTTTTTGAGTCAAAGGGTAGAAGATGTTTTCTTGGAGCAAGGCCAAGGGTTTGTTCTCAGTCTTTTTAGATTTTGGAGTACGTGGCTGTGGTGACCACGTGCTGCAGGCTGGGATGGAGGCACGTTTCTAGGCCCTCCTGCGGGTTATGAACTGCCGAAGGACCCCTTTTGCATGCTTGTTAACGACCAGCTGTTTGCACCGGGTAGGTGATGTCTTTAAGCCTTAAGCAATCACTGAATGTGACTTACCAAATGTCACTAACTTATGATCTATGGGCCGGACCTGCCTTACCCCTATACGAGCCTTAGTGATGTGAAGACTATTATCTCCTGTCTTTAACTTGTATTTTGGTTTCTCCTGAACCTTGTGGAAGACCCCAAATGGGTTTTAAGCATATTAGGAGACCTAAGGTTTAGGAGTTTCAATTTTCTTAACGAATCTTAGGGTTATTGATGACCCATTATTAGCCAAAGTCATGGAGCATGTTGAAGTAGAGAGTCTTTGGAAGACTTAGACTCTCGGCGTAGGGGCAGTAGTGTCCATTTGGGCCATTTTTGGTGCCCTTGTAACTGATTTGTTCTGGGTCACGAAGATCTTGAAGAGCCTCTCCTTTGCCTCGTCAGAGGTAATGATTAAGGAACCCATAATATCTGCAAAAAGTAAGCCCACATGACTATATTAGTGTTACAACCAACATGGCAGCCTCTTGGGCTAGCTAAAATGGTTTATAGGTGCCATATGAACCAACATGGTTTTTTGAACCGGAATGGTTAGACAGGCATAAATCCCATCTCATTGTGCTATGCTGATTATCCTAGCTATCAGAATTTCTACAGCATTTCAGGACCATATAGTCAGGCTTAAAAGCATGCTAAGCTGACTAGACCTGGCTACCAAAATTTGGGCATCATTTTAGGACCATCTGTGTTAGACTTATAAGCAAGAAGGGGTTGGATCTAATCAAAGGGATAGGGCCTACAGGATCGAGCCTGCACCGCTACCACAATGATCATACAGGATCCATCAGTGCATGATGCCGGACAGTGCATGACTGCGATATCACTGGTCTTATCACTGATTTAATAAAACATTTAATTGGGTTGAAGCCCTTTGGACTAATCACCACTCTTCTAAAGTATGAAAGGGTATGATTTGGTTTGTGCATATCAAGATGCAAGTTCCCTCAACTAAATCTTCCAATTAAATGGTAAAAGTATGCACTTCGAGGTGCCTAATGCCTCCATTTGAATGATAAGAGAATGCACTTCAAGGTGCAAAATTTCTTCATTAATGTTCCTAAACCTATTGTAAACATCAAGGTCTTAAATGGGTGTCTTCAGTGGTCAAAGAAGCCATTTTTAGCAACAAAACAGGTTAGTGATCATGAACTGCGGTCACTACCCCTATTCCATCAATTCCCGTGGTCACAACACTTTTTATATAGTGTTTCGTAGTCACTGGGCAACAGGAGCACTTTTAGCTTAACAGCAGTACTTTTCAGCCTAATAGTTGGCGGTTCCACCAAGATCTGATGAATGCTAAGTTCATGGTGATTATATTCATCAACCTTCTGAATATTTACATCCTACATCCACTTCTTGGCTGTTCGATTCTTGGGGAATGGACATAGTTAGGAAAATTAGTGTACCATTAGAACATGGTCATCAATTTATTTTGGCCGCTATAGATTACTTCTCCAAATGGGCAAAAGCAGTGCTTCTAGCAGAAGTCAAAGTAGATACAGTCCTCAGTTTCTTGAAAACTCATATCATCTGTCACTTTGGGGTGACTAAATGTCTATATCATGACAATGGTCCTCAATTCAATAACGACAAATTCTACAGTTTTTTCACCAAATCCTGGATGGACTCTCTTTTTTGCTGAAATAGTGAAAGGTTCTGCGGGATCATCATCCACTGGAGAGCTTGGCTTAGACTTTATAGGCCTTTCTTGATACATAGATGCATTAGTGAAATAAACCTCCTTTTCTTTGAATGGCTTTTCACTGGCAAAGACTCGATACACTTTACCCTCATCATCAATATATTTGAGACATTTATGGAGAGTAGAGGGTACTATGACATAATCATGAAGCCATCTCCTTCTTAAAAGGATGTTATAGTAAGCAAGAGTCATAACCACATGTAGAGTGGCTTCTGAGGTTAAATCTCGCAACTGGAACCAAATCCGAATCTTATAAATCGGATCCTGAACTTTCCCATTATAGCCTTGAATAGAAGTCTTTGTAACAGATAGCTTGGCCACCAGGATGCCAAGTTCCTAAAGAACCGTAATTGTGTGAGGTTCAGAGCTGATCCTAGGTCGACCTGAACTCTTGAAATAGGTATGTCTTTGATATAGGCCGTAAAATAAAACGGCCTTGTATGCTTCATATCACCTAAGGGAAGATGATCTTTGGCGAAAGAAATAGTGGCTTTAGAGGCATTATGAATTGAAAGACATTCCATGCATTGCTTTTAGGCTTTTTAGGTTTTGCCTTCAAATAGTTATTTTCTATCTGATGAACTTGCACTACATGAGTTTGATTATTTGTATTCAAAGCCTGTAGAACTCGCATGAAGTTGTTACGAGTCTCCTTGGACATCTGCAAGAGATCAAAAATGTAAAGTCATGCAGGTATGTGTTTGAGGTGTTCAACAACATCATACGTGAATGACTCTGGTGGCCTTTCATTATTTGCATTTGAAGAAACTACATCTACATTGGTGTTGTGCCCTAAAGGGTTTACATAAGGATAAGAAGAGGGTTTATCATAGTTAACCGTATAATTACAACCAGTGTCGTCATTAACCATGTTGCTCCGGTCAATTTCTAGACGAGTATCTCTTCCTATTGCATTAACTTCTTTAGGTTCAACAAAAAGTTAATTAACTTCTTCCAAGCCTGCTTGTTGACTTGTATTATCAGGAATGGCTTGGGGTGCTTAGGGTTCATTAGTAGTAACATTCAGAATCACTAGAGTATGAGCCAATGGTATCTTTTCTTTGTAATCAGAGATATTATCTTGATTCCAAACTAGGAAAACACCCTGAGGTGTGGCAGTACTGCCAATACTGAGGTTATTGTGTTCCTTTGGCAACTCAGGCTCATTAGTTGGGTCAGGCACGACCAATTGAGTGCTTGGGTTAGGCACAACTAATTGAGTGCTTGGTTCAGAATCTGCATTTAGAGAAATCAGCTCCAAGTTTGGTCAAGGAGGAACATCCGGCGCAGGGATTACTATGTGCAAAGAAGAAGGGTTTGCATGAATTTCTGGAGGAAGTGGAAAAGGAGGAGGGCCACTTGACTGGCCACTTGTACTTGGTCTGTGTATGTCATAAAGGACCACCGACAGTGTATTTAGCCCATGCTTGTTATTAAGTGTACCCGTTTCAGGATCAAAAGTTTGTTCAAAACTTTCATATTCATCAGAAGGGTATTCATCGGCAAAGTAGTCATCAATCCACTGATCATCTTCGAGATCGGAGTAGTCTGACCAATCCTTCTCATCATCTGAGTTAAGGGGTATGCTATCCCATGATATCTGGTTACGATTGGATTCAATGGTTCTTCCTCATCTTTTGGAATTAGAATGATGAAGTCAGCCAAAGTAAAGTGACCACTAGCTGGTTTGGGAGATTCCTCTAAAACTGAAGCTTCAACCACTATTTCCTTCATTTGCTTAGCTTGTTTATCTTGTCTCTCTTGTTTAGCTAAGTGATTCTGGGCAGCTTTCTGAAGGTTTTTGAGCTGCCTTTTAACTTTCCTTCTTTCTATAGGTGTGGGTTTGGTTTCCACTTTCTCCCAGCCTTCATCGTTTACTAGGTCTGGATAAACCCACATTTCCTCTCCTGAAGAGGTTTTGACCGGTATCAATTCTTGTTCATCATGTATCACATTGATGACTCAGAATTCAACAGTCGGTGGTTTTCATGTAACGCGTACTGCTACAGGTGCAAACTACCTAAAAGAAATCATATTGACTGGAGCAGCATCATATTTTCGATTGAATGTTATCACTCCATTCTTCCACATCTCATTGACTTTTTCCTTCAAAATGAAGCAATCTTTAAGAGGATGGGATACCATCCAGTGATATGCACAATAATTTGGGTCATTGACGCGACTCGCTTACTCCAGTTTTTTCATTTGTGGAAGTTCAACTTTATTATTTTCCATCAATGATTGAAAGATTATTTCAATATCCCCATCAAAAGGATATTTAGTTTTCTTTTTCTTTTCATATTCCTCCTTCTTGGCTTAATTAGTCTTGACATTCTATTGCTTTTGAGGAAGTGGTTTGGAGGTTTGCACATTGAATACCTCCTGTTTATTTTTTAATTTTGGAGCAGTCAATTTTGAAGTAGGAGCTAAGAATGATTCCGCCTTTAGGGAATTTGCCTTCTTCTAACTGATTTCTTTAAGAGTTAGCTCGCATTAGTAGTTAGTTCAACCAATCAGGCCAAAGACTTAGTTTTATGACTAAGTATGATAGCCTTAATCTTTGGTCACAAGTTGGTTTTGCACATTTCAATAGTAGCCCTTTGAGATGGTTGTTCTAAGCATTTGTAAAATAATACTCTCCATCTATTGATAAAGGCTTGTGCAGTTTCATTATCCACTTGCTTAGTGCTACTAAGCATGGTGAAGGTAACTGTCTGATCTTGCTCCTGGAAATGAAGAGCTTTTCTTTTGTGACTGGCCATATTGTGAAGGAGAGTTTTGGTAATTGCTTATACCAATCGAAGGCAACTCCTTTCAATAAACTAACGAATAGTCTTATTTTCAGTGCATCCAACTCTGGCAAGCATCCAAGGAGTGATTTGAAATGTATTATGTCACAACCCGAGCCCAGGGTTCGGGGGTTAGCAAAAGCCAAACCTAATGACACACGTACTCCCGTGCATGCACACGTAGACCGAGTCTAAATGCACACGCACAAGGGAACAAGCACACGTGCCAAGCAAGTATGCGGAAGCTGTAAATATCAGAAACATAAACAACTAATAGCACAAGAAGAGGATACAAGGAAAGGACTGACATAATTACATATGAACGTTTACAAAAGAACAAAAGGATAAATACAATAGTGACATGTCATGACATATACAAGTCTGAAAATCCCCAAAACATGACTCCAACATGATGCATGCCATGAACGCGCTCCCGTGGAGTGATCACATCCACTCCTCTAGGCCTGATGGGGCCCCGGGGGTCTCATCTGGAGCCTGGCCGACCGGCGAGGGTTCGGCAGGGGGATCTGGGCCTGCAACACCAAAAACAACTGTGAATACGAAGATTCAGCAAAGTATAAACCATAGCAAGTTAACACACGCTGTATCTAACAGAATAAGAACATCATGTGATTAAAGAAAGCATTTTCGTATACTAGGCTATCATGCAAGAAAGAAAGATGCTGTGTGAATCAAGGATAACATGCTGTGTACATAACTAGTGGCTACTACATTACCATGTGCTCCCAAAAGAGGGATCTTATAACATGCAAAGAACACCATTGTCCGGGCCAGGGTACAATGGGTCTCGGTTTCCTGGGGTCCGGTTCCCCAAGACAAAATCCATACTGCAGCAGGTCCTTATAACTATACCAAATTCACCCCGTCGGGATCCTAAGGCTGAGGCTAAGTAGAGCCTGACCATACAAAGTCAATCAAGAAAACCTGAGTAGATCGTGATCATATATCATGCGTGCATATCTGGAAGTGAACATATCATACATGTATACTCAGGGTAAATAATCGCAATGTGAAAGTAAAGTAACGGGATACAAGTAATCATGTCAGAGTGTGAGATCAATGATCGAATGCAATATGGTATGCAACAAATCATGCGAAATCGAATCATCTTAAGTTACAAACCAATTCTAATCTAATTATCCGGTGTTTCTAACCGTGCATGATGATGTAGTTTTAAGTTATTCGATACACCGTTGTCTAGTGTTGCCTGGAATCGGGCGATGCACGAAGTCCCTTAAACCAACACCCATGGGGAGGTGCTTAACATCCGGATAACGAACATGAATGATTCGCAGCCCTCGAGATCATTCACGCGTAGTATCACATCCGTTGGGCAAGTCTAGGTGCTCTACATTCTATCATGAAGGTCATATAGGTCTTATCGTTACACCTAGCCTTATTCTTCATGTGTGGTTACGGCTTAGCCGTGTGTGTGCTACGGCTTAGCCGTGTGTGGTCTACGGCTTAGCCGTGGCTGGACCGTAGAAGGTCTGTCAGTTGCTGACTCTCAGTTATTCCAGAAATTGCACCCTGTATTGTTCTACGGCTGGGCCACGGCTGAGCTACGGCTTAGCCGTAGGGCATTCCACGGCTTAGCCGTGTCCTAGCCGTAGAGGAAAACTGGGTTTTTCTCCTCTCTGAACTGTGAGCCGTAAGAAGCATACGGCTTAGCCGTACCTGTACGAATTCCATTTCCTGAAACATGTACAGAATAGCTGGGAATGCATCATAGGGGCAATTTATCAATGGGAATACACAAGAACTGAAGCAATGAGTATCAAGTGAGCTGTAAACACTTATTTCCATATCAATACATGTAAGATCAACCCAATTCAATGCATACCAACATGGGTTCTCAATGTTATGGTTATACTTGCCTCAAATTTGGAATTCAAATGCACAATGGTAGCCCTTGGATCCAAACACAACCTAACACACAAACAAAACCACATGCATGCATGAGGGATGGAGAGAAATCAAAACACAGACACACCAAGCACGATGGAGACAAGAGGGAGAAGAGATGGAGAAAGGAGATGAGAGAGTGGAAAGGTTTCCAACTCACCTTTCATGCAAGAACCTCACAATAGAGCTTGATCGATGGAGGAATGCAAGAGAATTCAAGAGAGAAGGGAGAGACTCCACGTGCAGTAAGGACATGCAGAGAAAACGAGAAAGAACAAGAGAGAAAGCCTGAGTGTCGATGGTTTTGATCTTATATAAGTCAATGGGTTGTCCAAATTGCAAGAAGGGCCAAGTCAAAAGTGCTAATTTCAGTTTGAGTCAAACGCGGGTCCAATCGAATCACACGACCTCGGTTGCAAATGACGTAGTTACGAAAGTTAACGGGCTCAACGAAAGACACGTGTTGACATCAAGATGATACAAAAATGACCATGTCTTAGAAAAGCTAAAATTACGAAAAAGGGCTTGGTCTACTTAATCCAGGTCAAACTCAACCCAACTACCTATCCATGACCCGTAACGAAAATCAAAACACAACAAAACACGATTAGCAACGAAAACAAGATTAACTAACCGCTAAACGAGGTCAAGCTGGGTCGGAGTGTTACATCCTCCCCTACTTGAGAATCATTCCGTCTTCGGAATGCACACTAACTCACTCATACCTGGGAAAACAAATCGGGGTACTGACGTGCCATCTGCTCTTCTAACTCCCACGTAGCCTCATCGGGACTGTGATGCTCCCAAAGCACTTTGACCCATCGAATTGTCCTGGTGCGGAGTATCTGCTCTCGGGTTCCCACGATACGGAGCGGTCGCTCAACGTATGCAGCACTCGGCTGAATCTGAACCTCGTCGTAACGAATGACATGGGAGGGATCGTGAACGTATTTCCGAAGCATCGAAACGTGGAAAACGTTGTGCACTCCTGCAAACATCTCGGGAAGCTCTAATCGATAAGCCAAATCACCAATCCGACTCTTGATCTCGAACGGTCCGACATAGCGTGGAGCTAACTTGCCTTTCTGGCCGAAACGGATCGTACCCTTCATCGGAGAGACCTTCAGAAAAACCCACTCGCCAACCTGAAACTCTAAGGGTCGTCTGCGGGTGTCTGCATAACTCTTCTGTCTCGACCGAGCAACTTTCAAGTTCTCAATGGCTTTCTGTACCTTCTCCGTAGTCTCGGCAATGATCGTCGGTCCGTGAAAGCTGCGGGTTCTAACTTCTTCCCAACAAACCGGGCTCCTGCACTTCTTCCCGTACAATGCTTCATATGGTGCCATCCCAATGCTCTCGTGGAAACTGTTGTTGTAGGCGAACTCGCACAACGATAGATGAAGATCCCATTCTTTCTCGTAGCTCAACACACTGGCTCGCAACATATCCTCCAAAGTCTGAATCGTCCGCTCTGATTGTCCATCTATCTGTGGGTGGTATGCCGTGCTGAAACTCAACTTCGTACCCAAAGCCTCTTGGAATGCTCTCCAGAAAGACGAAACAAAACGGCTGTCACGATCGGATACAATCGACACGGGGGTACCATGGAGTCTGACGATCTCATCCACGAACTTCCTAGCCATCTCTGAAAACGTCATACCCTTCCGAAAAGGAATGAAATGGGCTGTCTTCGTCAATCGATCTACAATCACCCAAATGGCGTTGTTCTTCCTGCTCGTTGGCGGTAATCCGGAAACGAAGTCCATGGTGATGTGTTCCCACTTCCACTGCGGTATATGCAAAGGATGCAACGAGCCTGGCGGTCTCTGATGATCAGCCTTCACCTTCTGACATGTCAAACAGCGAGCAACAAAGCCTGCTACTTCTCTCTTCATGTTGTTCCACCAAAAGCGATCCTTGAGATTCCGAAACATCTTCGTGCTGCCTGGGTGCATCGCGTAGCGAGCGTAATGCGCTTCGTTCATCAGCTTCTCCTTGAACTCATCAACTGCTGGCACGCACAACCTACTCCGAAAATAGAGTACACCATCCTCGAGTCCGAAATCGGGTCTGTCTCCAATGTGGTCTCGAATGCGCTTCAATGTTAGATCTTCAAACTGCCTGTCTTTAATCTGCTGAATCATCTCAGGCTGAAACACTAGCGTACTAGCCAAAGTCACGCACTCATCCACTAGTTTAACTTCAACAGGGAGACCATGGAACTCTAGGAGAAAACTGCTCAAAAGCTGCACTGACTCTGTTTTCCGACTGAGTGCATCTGCCACCACATTCCCCTTGCCTGGCTGATATTTGATCGGGAAGTCATAATCCTTAATAAGCTCAAGCCATCTCCGCTGTCTCATGTTCAGCTCCTGCTGTGTGAATAAATACTGCAAACTGTGGTGGTCAGAACGAACCTCAAACTGCACACCATATAGATAATGTCTCCACAGCTTCAACGCAAACACGGTGGCTGCCAATTCCAAATCATGGGTGGCGTAATTCTTCTCATGTTCTCGCAACTGTCTCGATCCATAAGCAATCACCTTCCCATGCTGCATCAACACACAACCTAGGCCAACTCGAGAAGCGTCTGAATAAACCACGAATCCTTCACTACCATCTGGCAAGGCTAACACTGGGACCGTAGTCAACTTCTCTTTCAAAATCCTGAAACGGGCTTCACACTCCTCAGTCCAATCAAATGGTACATTCTTCCTGGTCAACTTCGTCAAAGGAGAAGAGATCTTAGCAAAGTCCTGGACAAATCGACGGTAGTAACCTGCTAGACCAAGGAAACTGCGAACCTCTGTCACTGTCTTGGGGCTAGGCCAATTCACCACTGCCTCTACTTTAGATGGATCAACTGCCAATCCCTCTCGTGAAATGATATGACCTAAAAATGCAACCTGCTCAAGCCAAAAATCACACTTCGACAACTTAGCAAACAATCGATGTTCTCTCAACAACGACAAGGCTTTTCTCAAATGCTCCCTATGCTCCTCTGCTGACTTAGAATATATCAAGATATCATCAATAAACACAACTACGAATTGGTCCAAGAAAGGAGCAAAAATCTGATTCATCAATGCCATAAAAGCTGCAGGTGCGTTGGTTAGTCCAAAAGGCATCACGAGGAATTCATAGTGGCCATAACGCGTCCTGAAGGCAGTCTTGGGAATGTCATCTTCTTTGACCCTCAACTGGTGATAACCAGACCTCAAATCAATCTTCGAAAAATATGCTGCGCCCTGAAGTTGATCGAACAGCTCATCAATCCTGGGTAGGGGGTACTTGTTCTTGATCGTCACTTTGTTCAGCTGTCGATAGTCTATGCACATCCGAAAAGTACCATCCTTCTTCTTGACAAACAAGACTGGTGCTCCCCAAGGTGAAACGCTCGGGCGAATGAAACTCTTATCCAAAAGCTCCTGTAGTTGCTTCTTCAACTCAGATAACTCTGCTGGGGCCATGCGATACGGAGCCTTGCTGATCGGTGCCGTGCCGGGAACAAGCTCAATGGCGAACTCCACATCTCGAACCGGGGGTAAGCCTGGTACATCGTCCGGGAAGACATCGGGAAAATCACAGACCACCTGGAGCTCACCTAGCTGCTTCGACTCCTTCTTCGCTGAGACAAAGGCAATGAAGCCTTCACACCCTCGGCGGATCAAGCGATCTGCCTTACACGCCGAAATCACACGCCTGGGGCATCTCTGCTGACTGCCCTCGAAACGGAAGCCCTTGCCTAAATCGAAGAAAATCGTCCTGTTGTAACAGTTAACACAGGCACGATATCGAGCGAGCCAATCCATACCAAGGATCACGTCGAAGTCCAGCATCGACAACAGGATCAAATCAACAGGTAACTGATGACCTGCAATCTGCACGTCGCAATGGGGGTAGTACATACTACACTCCACTCGCTTGCCAACTGGGGTGGATACAACCAACACATATGGCAACGGCTCAGACGGCTGATGCAACCGCTTGGCGAAATGAGGTGCTACATAAGACCGTGTAGACCCCGAATCGAACAAAGCTAAAGCCTCGACGCGCGAAATCAAAACAGTACCTTCAACCACCTGTGGATCCTCGGCACTCTCGTGAGTAGCAGCGTAAGCACGGGCTGTCTGGCGAGGCTGTCTCGAGCCTGGACGAGCTGACTGTGGCTTGCTCGGAGCTGTAGGTGCACTGGGTCTGCTAGGAACTGCACCGGAAGTAGGACCAGATGGAGCTGCACCGGAGGCTCTCTGTCGAGGACAATTGGCGATCATATGCTCCCTCGAACCGCAAATAAAACAAGCACCGGCCTTCCTCCAACAAGCTTCGGTCGTGTGGCTCTTGCCGCAATATCCACAAGTCACTCCACTGGAACTAGAAGTACTCTGCTGGCCTTTGGTCTTCTTCTGTACTTGTCCTCGTGCACTGAAAGGCGGCTGTCGCTTGGGCTCAACGGCTCTAGCAGCTTGGTGGATGGCCTCAGCAGAATAGGCCCTGTCCACTGCATCATCGAACGTAGCCGGACGCTGAAACGCTGTCACGTGGTGCATGTACCGGGGATGCAAACCTTCCACAAACCTGTTCACCTTCCTCTCTTCGGTACTGATCATGTCCGGAGCAAAAAGCGACAACTGCATAAACTTGTTTACATACTCTGCTACTGTCATCTGCTGCTGGCGGAGAGCTAGGAACTCAACCTCCTTGGCTCGAAACACATGAGCCGGGATGAACTTCCTCCTGAACTGTTGCTTGAACATCTCCCACACCGTCGCACTAGGGATATCTCTGTATGAATCTTTCACGCTCTTCCACCAAGTCTTTGCGACATCTCTGAACATAGAAGTTGCTAGCCCGACCTTCTGCCGGTTCGTGCACACGACGGTCTCAAAGACGTCCTCTGTCTGCTCTAACCACTGTTCTGCCTTCAATGGTTCTTCGGTTCCATAGAACTCAATAGCTCCTCGCTTGCGAAATTTACCATAGAGGGCATTCGGGTCACTCTCTCGAGGCTGCAAGATCACCTGCTGGTCTACATGTGACTGAGCGGGGACTTGGCTTTGTCGATCTAACATGGTTGTCACTTGGGCTTGCAAGTTCTGCATGGATTGCGATTGTGCCTGAAGGGACTGGAATAACATGAGGATGCGTTCATCTGTATTCGGTGTCTGCGGTGATGGTGCAGATCCGCTCTCGTTATTTCCGGCGTTCTGCTGAGAACCAGAACCTGATGCCATCCTGTAAAATGGAACGAGTCAGACACAAACACAAAACAATAGCGCCCAACAAACCCCAAAGTCTAGAAAGAACACAAAGAAATAATCGTATCCTCACCACGATCCTACATGCCTACATGCTTATCACACTAGAACAAGGAATGAGCAAGGAATGCTCTGATACCATACAATACGTATGTCACAACCCGAGCCCAGGGTTCGGGGGTTAGCAAAAGCCAAACCTAATGACACACGTACTCCCGTGCATGCACACGTAGACCGAGTCTAAATGCACACGCACAAGGGAACAAGCACACGTGCCAAGCAAGTATGCGGAAGCTGTAAATATCAGAAACATAAACAACTAATAGCACAAGAAGAGGATACAAGGAAAGGACTGACATAATTACATATGAACGTTTACAAAAGAACAAAAGGATAAATACAATAGTGACATGTCATGACATATACAAGTCTGAAAATCCCCAAAACATGACTCCAACATGATGCATGCCATGAACGCGCTCCCGTGGAGTGATCACATCCACTCCTCTAGGCCTGATGGGGCCCCGGGGGTCTCATCTGGAGCCTGGCCGACCGGCGAGGGTTCGGCAGGGGGATCTGGGCCTGCAACACCAAAAACAACTGTGAATACGAAGATTCAGCAAAGTATAAACCATAGCAAGTTAACACACGCTGTATCTAACAGAATAAGAACATCATGTGATTAAAGAAAGCATTTTCGTATACTAGGCTATCATGCAAGAAAGAAAGATGCTGTGTGAATCAAGGATAACATGCTGTGTACATAACTAGTGGCTACTACATTACCATGTGCTCCCAAAAGAGGGATCTTATAACATGCAAAGAACACCATTGTCCGGGCCAGGGTACAATGGGTCTCGGTTTCCTGGGGTCCGGTTCCCCAAGACAAAATCCATACTGCAGCAGGTCCTTATAACTATACCAAATTCACCCCGTCGGGATCCTAAGGCTGAGGCTAAGTAGAGCCTGACCATACAAAGTCAATCAAGAAAACCTGAGTAGATCGTGATCATATATCATGCGTGCATATCTGGAAGTGAACATATCATACATGTATACTCAGGGTAAATAATCGCAATGTGAAAGTAAAGTAACGGGATACAAGTAATCATGTCAGAGTGTGAGATCAATGATCGAATGCAATATGGTATGCAACAAATCATGCGAAATCGAATCATCTTAAGTTACAAACCAATTCTAATCTAATTATCCGGTGTTTCTAACCGTGCATGATGATGTAGTTTTAAGTTATTCGATACACCGTTGTCTAGTGTTGCCTGGAATCGGGCGATGCACGAAGTCCCTTAAACCAACACCCATGGGGAGGTGCTTAACATCCGGATAACGAACATGAATGATTCGCAGCCCTCGAGATCATTCACGCGTAGTATCACATCCGTTGGGCAAGTCTAGGTGCTCTACATTCTATCATGAAGGTCATATAGGTCTTATCGTTACACCTAGCCTTATTCTTCATGTGTGGTTACGGCTTAGCCGTGTGTGTGCTACGGCTTAGCCGTGTGTGGTCTACGGCTTAGCCGTGGCTGGACCGTAGAAGGTCTGTCAGTTGCTGACTCTCAGTTATTCCAGAAATTGCACCCTGTATTGTTCTACGGCTGGGCCACGGCTGAGCTACGGCTTAGCCGTAGGGCATTCCACGGCTTAGCCGTGTCCTAGCCGTAGAGGAAAACTGGGTTTTTCTCCTCTCTGGACTGTGAGCCGTAAGAAGCATACGGCTTAGCCGTACCTGTACGAATTCCATTTCCTGAAACATGTACAGAATAGCTGGGAATGCATCATAGGGGCAATTTATCAATGGGAATACACAAGAACTGAAGCAATGAGTATCAAGTGAGCTGTAAACACTTATTTCCATATCAATACATGTAAGATCAACCCAATTCAATGCATGCCAACATGGGTTCTCAATGTTATGGTTATACTTGCCTCAAATTTGGAATTCAAATGCACAATGGTAGCCCTTGGATCCAAACACAACCTAACACACAAACAAAACCACATGCATGCATGAGGGATGGAGAGAAATCAAAACACAGACACACCAAGCACGATGGAGACAAGAGGGAGAAGAGATGGAGAAAGGAGATGAGAGAGTGGAAAGGTTTCCAACTCACCTTTCATGCAAGAACCTCACAATAGAGCTTGATCGATGGAGGAATGCAAGAGAATTCAAGAGAGAAGGGAGAGACTCCACGTGCAGTAAGGACATGCAGAGAAAACGAGAAAGAACAAGAGAGAAAGCCTGAGTGTCGATGGTTTTGATCTTATATAAGTCAATGGGTTGTCCAAATTGCAAGAAGGGCCAAGTCAAAAGTGCTAATTTCAGTTTGAGTCAAACGCGGGTCCAATCGAATCACACGACCTCGGTTGCAAATGACGTAGTTACGAAAGTTAACGGGCTCAACGAAAGACACGTGTTGACATCAAGATGATACAAAAATGACCATGTCTTAGAAAAGCTAAAATTACGAAAAAGGGCTTGGTCTACTTAATCCAGGTCAAACTCAACCCAACTACCTATCCATGACCCGTAACGAAAATCAAAACACAACAAAACACGATTAGCAACGAAAACAAGATTAACTAACCGCTAAACGAGGTCAAGCTGGGTCGGAGTGTTACATATTATATATTGATAAGCTGACCCTTTTCCCAGGTAAGGCTGGAAAGTCGAAAGTTTATAATCTGGTGAAAATAAAACCAGATCAAATTCTGGGGGGTACTTACGTGTAATACCTTACTTTTTTATCCTGGTTTCCACTTTTGATTTTGTTAATATTTCTTCAACTTATTTAAAGGTTACATGCTTTTTAGGATCTGCATGAAGACCAGAGATTGATGAATGATCGCCACCAGCAGAACCTGCAGCTATCACCTTGTCTGTTAGTGATTTGATTTTAGCTATGAGCAAGTCAATTTTGGCGGCATTTCTCCTAATCATTGCCTGCTCTCTCTTATTTGCAAACAAGGGATTGACTGGAGATTCAGCCAGACCACTTAATTTATTTGCCAAGATTTTCAATTGGGCAGTCAAGTGATCAATTTTAGCTCCTTGCTGCTTAACGACATCACTGACGTCGTCTTCTTGACTTTCGCTAGCATTTTCTTCGCTGGTATCTTTTCTTCCACTAGCATCCTCATTTCCATCCATACCAGTCCCAGTCGCTTCAGCCATAAATACAGTATACTGATGGGGGTAGGAGGATGAAGGAAGAGCAGACTGACTATCTTCTGTGTCTAAGCTAGTAATTGGATCCTCATCAGAATCTGTTTCAACATGCCTTTTAGAAGTCCTTGCTGAATGGGAGTTGGAGTAAGACTCTTATGATTGGGTTCAAGCCATACTTCACGTGACCCTCCGGGTTGACCCTGGTCTGACCATGTATGATGAGGCCAAATTCGGCTCATTTTCTTCAATCACCCATTTTTGAGTGATTATGTGCCGTGATTGTTTCTGGGTTTGATCCCTGTAGCGAGTCAAAGCCTTTTTCTTTATTTGAGTAGCCAGTCTGGCCGCCAAGGTTTGATCTTTGAACTTGGAAATCAGTGGCTTGGAAGTACTAGCGACTTGTTCCTAATATGTAGTTAATTCCCATCCAGGATTTGGCAAAAAATCTGATCCTGTCAGAAAGTTGTAGTCTACAAAAAAGTCTGCAATAAAGTGTGTGGATACCAAAGCTCCTTTGGTGACCAAGGTAAAATCTAAAATTAAACAATTAGATCAACCTCTGGTCATATCCATAAAGTCATCAAGGACAAAGCAAGCAGGTATTGCCATCCACACACGCAAGGCATGTAACCCAACTATGTATTTAGTGCCTGTTCAAAATGATGAATTACCTGCTCCAGGACATCAAAAGCTCTTATATCCAACAAATGTAGTTTACTTGGTCGGCAACTCAGGTTCTGATCAAGAAATCAATGATGTACCTCCTCCTATCAGGGGAATGTCACCTATGAGGCACGGCTCTCCTATCACTTTCAATTAACTCGTGCTAACATCACAACAAAGAGGAGAATTATCCTATAGATATATTAACGATGGCTCCGTTTAGCTGAAAGATGTGAGAACCCCCCACATTACTCCACATGGATTCATCTATGCTAGGTAGGTTTCCGGCCAGCCCTCCATAACTTGACTATGGCAATGGAGTTTTAAACCTTTAATAAGATGTTTCGAATTGTTTCATCTTTCGAAGTGGCATTCTATTGTTTCCACGGGAAGTCTAGACTGACGCGCCCAATACATGTCGTTTCAATAATTTGAGATTCAGATTCTGAGTCGAACGCTAAAGATGCTGAAAAGATGAATATCTCTATGCACTCTATAGCAGACCGGGATCCTCCGCTTTTGCTATGGCCTACTCCATCTCATATTTATGATTTTGAAGGTTCTTGTTTCTTCGTGCCTCCATTCAAGCAATACAATCCAATCATTTTCCATTGAGCTGAAAATGTTTCTCCTCTAGATCCTATTGATAGATTCACTAATGATGGGAAAATATGGCTTGACATCTACATTCCCATGGTATACAATATGATGAAGAATATGGGGCACAACCTCAAAAAGCCCACAGGCCTTGGATTGAATGCAAATGGGGTACAAATTCCTTCGGATGTCTTCACTTCGAAAATGAAGGAAGATCTTGAAAAGGGATGCATAATTGAATAGCTGTGACATTACATAGGATACATTCCTTACAGCAATGTTCATAAGTTAAATCAAAATTTTAGAGCAAGATTTATAGTTTTCACTGAATGGGTATGACTCAGATGACTCTTATGAAGCTATTGTCTTTCAAGATCCTGTTGGTTGGACCACTTTTTTAGCATCCTGAGGGCACAAGTGATGACGATGATACCATGTCACAAATCACTAAATATTGGCCACCTGAACTCAATGAAGAAATAAGCCCATCCTAACATGTTCGCTGGGAATGCTTAGCCTTTGATGTAAAAGCTAAAGAGTCTAAAAAATTGAATCCATGGAAAGGGATCAAGCCTCGGCTTAAACCCCCAAATGAAACTCCAGAAAGTTTCATGGAGTTGGAAACTTCCAAAAATACTATGGAAGCGCTTCTTCCTAAACCTCTAATTGAGGACCAAATGCAAGAAATAAACTTGGGGACCTCAAAAAATCCCCAACTTACTTTTGTAAGTTCTCAAATCAGAGGAAAAGAACTTGATGTATTTGTGAGTTTCTTGCAAGAGTTTATCGATTGCTTTGCATGGACCTGTGCAGAAATGCTAGGTCTAGATCTAGAAATTTCCGTGCACAAATTGAACATAACAGATGATGCTAAACTTGCAAAGCAGGACCAAAGGAGGACGAAATTTGAAATCATGGATAAAATAGAAAAAGAAGTTCAGAAGCTTAGAGGTGTTCACTTCATCCGCGAAGAACAACACCCTGATTGGTTGGCCAATATAGTGCTAGTCACTAAAAAGAATTGGTAAATCATAGTATGCATCGACTTCAAAGATTTGAACAAAGCCTGTCCTAAGGATGACTTTCCATTGCCTTTACCAGAAATCATGATTGACAATACTTTCGGGTATGAAAGGATATCATTTATGGATGGGTTCTCGAGGTACAATCAAATCAAAATGTTCAAAGAGGATGAGAAACACACTTCCTTCAGAACCCCCTTTGTTGTGTACTGTTATACCGTCATGCCTTTTGGTCTTAAAAATGCTGGAGCCACATACCAAAGGGCAATGATGAAAATCTTCAAGGACATGCAACATAAGTCTGTCCAATGCAACGTCGATGACTTGGCAGTCAAGAGCAAGTAGAAATCAGATCATCTAGTTGATCTTCACATAGTTTTCGAAAAGTTACAAAAATTCAACCTTCGAATGAATCCTTTGAAGTGTTTCTTTGGAGTCTCTTCTAAAAAGTTTTTAAGATTTGTGGTTCGAAAAGGTGGCATCAAACTAAATCCAGTTAAAGTCAAAGCCATATTGGAAATGCCTTCTCCAAGAACTCTAAAAGAATTAAAGGGATTGCAAGGCAGACTTGCCTATATCTGCTGGTTCATTTCAAACTTATCTAGAAAATATAGACCATTCTCCAGATTGATGAAGAAAGGAGTACACTTTGTATTGGATAAAACTTGTGAAGATGCCTTTCAAGATATCAAATGGTATCTCATAAATCCACCAGTTCTTTCAGCTCCAATTCCAGGCAAATCTTTCATCCTCTACACACGAGTACTTGCTCACTCTCTGGGGGCGTTATTAACTCAAAAGAATGATGAAGGAAGAGAGGTGGCTCTTTATTATTTGTCAAGGATGCTGGTTGGTGGTGAGCACAATTATCACCTGGTAGAAAAAGAATGTCTGGCACTGATGTTTGCAATACAAAAACTACGTCACACATCCTCTCCAATGTGGTGTACTTAGTTTCTAACATCAATCCATTAAAGACAATAGTAACAAAAGCTGGAGCACTAAGCGATCATTTGGCCAAATGATCTATTCTTCTCTCTCAGTATGATATCAGATATACCCCCTGCAAAGGCTATAAAAGGATAGGCCCTTGCTGACTTTCTGGCAGAACATCCACTTTCGGAATATTCTGAATTCATAGATAATCTCCCTGATGAGCCGTTCTTCTTTGTTGAACAATTATGGAAACCTACCATTGATCCAAACTTACATTGGATCATGCATTTTGATGGAGCTCCCAAAACTAATGAGCTAGAAGAGCCAGTTTTAGGAGTTAGAATTATTTTCTGTAGTCCAGAATGATTCTATATTTCTCACTCTTTCTCACTAATCAAACTATGCTCAAACAATGTAGCAGAATACACCGCATTGATTATGGGTCTTGAGTTAACACTAGAATTAGGCATCAATATGCTTGAAGTCTATGGAGATTTACGACTCGTGATTAAACAAATGAATATCAAGTATGAAGTGAAGAAACCCGACTTGATTCCCTTTTTTAACAAAGCTCATGAACTTAAAGAAAGATTTTGTCTAATTGAGTTCCACCATGTTTTGAGACATCAGAATGACAAAACAGATGCACTAGCAAGTTTGGCAGCATCAATGTCGATCCCTGAAAATGACAAAATGGTGTTGGAAGTAGTCGAAAGAAGACTCTTACCTCCACTTGACACTCATAGAGCAGTTGTAGATTTCTTCAATGTGATTCATAATCAGATTTCATCTTTCCAAAATTCATTTAGAGATTAAAGAAATCCTTTTATCGATTACATTCTTCATGGAGTGCTACCAGAGAATACTAAAAATAGAACTAGTATTCAAACATGAGCTTTAAAATTCCATTTTGACTTGCCTTCAAAGACTTTTTATCGCAAATCATATGATGAAATTCTTCTTTGTTGCTTATCACCAAAAAAAGCGGAGCAAGTCCTCAAAAAAGTTCATTCTGGCCTATATGATGCTCACCAGGCTGGGCCAAATCTTCATGATCAAATTAGAAGGTTAGGCTACTATTGGCCTACTATGGTGTCCGATGCCATCAATTTTACTAAAAGATGTAATGAAAGCCAAGTTCATGGTGATTACATTCATCAACCTCCTGAATATCTACATCCTACATCCACTTCTTGGCTATTCGAGTCTTGGGGAATGGACATAATTTGGAAAATTAGTCCACCATCAGAACGTGGTCATCAATTCATTTTGGCCGTGATGGATTACTTCTTCAAATGGGCAGAAGTAGTGCTTCTCACAGAAGTCAAAACAGATACAATCCTCATATCATCTGTCGTTTTGGGGTGCCTAAATGTCTGTATCATGACATGGTCCTCAATTTAATAACGACAAATTTTACAAATTCTGTGACAAATACAGGATTGAATGCTGTCTGTCTACAGCATATAACCCTGCAGCTAATGAACTTGCTGAAGCTTGCAATAAGACTATTTGCATAATTTTGAAGAGAATGGTCTCTGACAACAAAAAGAGTTGGAGTACCAAACTTCCTGAAGCTTTATGGGCTTATAAAACTACAATTCGTGGTCCAACCAAATCAACACCATATTTATTGGTTTATGGCTTGAAGCTGTGATACCCCTGGAAATTCAACTTCCTTTTCTTCTTGTAGCTGTTATAAACAAATACACTGAAGAGAAGAATGCCAAACTCAGACTCCAAGAGTTGGAAAGCCTTGATGAGAAGAGGCTTGCTGCTCGACAAAGCATTGAATTATATCAAGCTCATATGGCTGGATCATTCAACAAGAAGGTTAAATATAGAGCTTACAAGAAAAGAGACTTGGTCCTTAAGAGTTAAAAGACCTATGTTGTCCACACACTTGTCAAAAGGCAAGTTTGAATCTAAGTGGGAAAGACCTTTTGTCATTGACAAAACCTACGCACTTCTTACACTTGAAGGAGATAGATGCATGATGCCTATCAATAGAAAACTTCTTAAGAAATACTACACTTGAATGTCTTTGGCACATCCAAAACCATGTACAGTGTACATTCTCACTCTAAAAATTTTTTGGTTTTGAGCCTCATAACCTACGACTCTTAACCGAAATACCTCAAACTTGTATAAAATGGCTATAAGGATTAAGTCCTTCGACCCCTCTAGTTAAACCTTCGTTACATGGATAATATCTTTACAAGATCCCTTGTAACATCCTGCTATATAGAGTGAGTCTTTTTGTAGACCCTATATAGCAAAACTCAGCTCTGTGGAATAAGTTTTTTTGCAGACCCCATCTAGCTAAACTTTAGTTGTATAAAATAAGTCTTTTTGCAGACCCTATATGACAAGTTTCTGTTATATAGAATAAGTCTTTTTGTAGACCCTGTATAAGCAAACTTTAAACAAAAACCAAAACTAAATCTTTGTCCTAAGGAATAAGTCAAGGATCTCGGAGAAAGCCTCACACATGGGCACTGGATAATATTCACTTTTTTTGACTCCTTTCGACACCAAAAGAATCAAGTCATGGACCATAGAGAAAGCCTCACACATGGGCACCGGATGACATCCACCTATATGACTCCCTTGTTTTCGACTTATGGATCCAAAAAATCACAAATCACACCCTCATATAAGTCTGAGAAAACCAAATCAAACAGAACATTCATACAAACCACATCAAACATCCACATAAAACCAAATAAACCAAACAAACCATTCATACAAACCACATCAAGCATCCACATATTCATGCCAATGACCAAGTGGAATAAAATGAAGTTTCTATTGATATTCATTTGGAGTTTTAGTACAAAAATGAAATTAGTGTATACATGGCCCCCAGGGCTATTCAGAATAAAAGAAAGAGGAAAAGAAAAAGTTAGATAGGAGCTGTAGCAGAGAATCCTAGTCCAGGAGCTTCTCCAATTGTCTTTTTACATTCAGCACACTTTCCATCAGGATATGTCCTTTGTAGCTTGCATAAGCTGGTACAATAGTATTAATGTCAATCTCATCTAGCTTGATATTCAATTCACTCTTCAGAGACTGAATAAAATCATTCAAGGCCGTGCGCTTCACCTTTGCATGCGCAAGAAGATCATCTCTGTGACGAGTGCCCTTTAAAATAGATTTCTTCAAGTCTTCAATAGTATTCTCCATGGAAGATAAATGTTGCTACAATGAGGTGATCTACCATCATATATTTTCATATTTAGCCATGCAGGAAGCTAGCTCTTGTGTCTTCTTGGCTTGCTCTGCATTCACCGCCTATACTTCCTCCTGGTGCTCTCAATCTCCACAACCAGTTGAATTTTATGCTTTATAACATCATCTTGGAAAACTTTGGCATGATGAACATTTCTGTTCCAAGTATCCTTTTCTTCAAGTTTGTTGAAAAAGAGGACAAAGGCATTACAAAAGCCGCTTAAATCAGTTCTGGCACCGGAAGATATCAACATATCAGCCAAAGCTTTGGCACCTTGAATCTCCTTAGAAGTAAGCTCTCCTTGGAAGATGGTGGCCAAATGCTATCAATAGCCATCTTTGTGGTAAAATTTATGGCAAATTGAGGCTTTGGAGTATCCTTAAACAAATTGGGTTCCTTAGGGGTAGAAAGATTAGACTCTCGCTCTTGTGAATTAGACTGAGTCTGGGAACCTGAGCGATCATCCCCTTATTTCTTGACATTTATATCCTCACTCCTATGAGTAGCTAATGTCTCGTCACGAACAAAAGGTGAGTCATGCGACCATTGTGAAGTAAAGTGGTTGAAGGATCCTTATTTGTATGTGGTGTTACGGTAACATGTAATAATGCCTTTTGAGATCGTCCACATTCACCTGCAAATGCCTCACCTAATATCTTCTGAATGGCAGGGACTTCGATGATCTTCATGGACAATGATTGATCCACCCTAAAATGAACCCTTGAAGGCGTTATGGCTTTGGGAGGTGTAAAGCTGCCAGTAGCTGGAGAAGCATTGCTAGTGATGGGCATTGCAGGAGCATCTTCTTCCGGGGGATTTGTAGCTTCTAAGACCAATTTCCTTTAAGCAAAAGGACCTGTTTTGATTATGATAGGTCTTGCTACAATCGCCTTTTCAACTAGGATCTTTACAACATCTGCTTCTCTTTCTGTTTCGCCAACGGGTTTAGCATTTGTTTTCGTCTGAATATCCACGGCTTCATCAACCCTTGGCTTAATGCTAATAGGTGGTACAACGAGGGCTGATGATAACTCTGGATCATTGCTAACACTTTTAGTTGGTGAATCTGAAGATAAACTTTCCACGAAGCACTGTAGGTCACTCTTCAAGGTGCTGCTCGGCAATGCTTCAAAGTATCCACTATGAATCAAGATATCATCTAGGTCCATTGAAGTTTCAGCACCTTCTTTCTCTGCCTTCTCCTCAATGGGTGACCTGAAAGGTTTTCTCATTGATGTGGAAGGAATAACAGGAGTGTTTTCTTCCTTTCGGGTACCTAAGAAGGAATGAATGAGATCAAATCACAATATTGAAATAAATTCTTCAAATAATTAAGTAAGAACGTTACCTTCAGAAACTGGATTTGTTAGAACTCCTTTGGAAGCACTAGGGATTTCTACCTCTTCTATTGAAATTCCAGCAATTGGTTCCACTTCAGGAGAAATATTTTGCTGTTTAGTTTGAGATGTCACATCTCTTGGCTCCATGGGTGTATTGCTGCAAGTTGCCTTATCTACAGTAACAACATTGCCCACATCATCGCTAGATCTCTCTACAGCAATAAATTCTATCAGGATATCCACCACAGCCTTTCTCCTAGACTCGAGTGTCGTTATTTGATCAAATATATCCTTCTCAAAGTCGAACTCGATGTTAATCTCAATATCGGTTCGTTCCCCAGTCATGGGAGTATCAAAACTGCTCTCTCCCCCACCTCTTTCATAAGAGGCACAATCTTTAACAATTTCGGCTACTTGCTTCACAAACCCTTCAACAGCTGAGGTTTGTGCTAATAAAATGACAAGGGAAAATGTAAACATCAAAACAAGAGTTAGAGTTAAACGATCAATGAGAAAGTAAAAGTTTACAAAGAAATATAGAAGTGTTACCAGTTTTTAGCCTTTGAGATTAACGAGCTCCAGAGCTTTCAGCTTTTCGCTTCTTTGAAGAAGCCTCTTTGCCGATTGGGGCTTGGGTTACTAGCTTTGAGCATGTGGCTTTAAGCTTCCCATGTAGAACTGGTCCTACTGAAGGTTTTATTGGCATTATAACAAGTGGCCTTGCCCTGATAGTTGCTTTAGCCGACTGAATTAACTTCGCTAGACTTGCATCTACATGTGCCTCTGTTGATATTGGAGCAACAGTAGCAGCCTTTGGCAAAGATTGCTGAGCAAGGTCTACCTCAGCAGCTACATGCATAATGGACTGTTCTTCTTCAAGCTGCCTTATTTGCTCTCCTACTGAAACTTTAGTTCTGACAGAGTGAGAAGCAGATCCAAAGTCTAATGCAGCTCTGCCCATCTGTTTGATTTCAACAAAACTCATGCTCTCCTGTAAATTATCTTCCACAACCCATTGCATCCTCGCTGCAGACACATTAGGTGGAGGCATGAATCTCTCGTCTTCCTCACCTCTTAAAGAACGGTGAGCTCGGCAAATATCAGACCCAGTCACTAAGCCAATTCATCATTTGTCGTCATTATATAGCCAATTTTCAAAATTCTCTGCATTGAAACGACCTTTCTCTGCTCTTTTTCTTTTTTTAAAAGCAACCAAAGCACAACATTTAATGTGGGGATTGCTCTTGTATGCCTGTACAATGGCAATGGTGCTTTTGCCAAACCATTGGGTGAAGACACTTGTGTATCCAAGATTCAGAAGGTGAGGACAGCAGAAACGAGCCTCGGTGTCAAGCGCCTCGCAAAAGTCCCAAGCATTTCGGGCATCTTGCAAGGAGCCGATAGTTCTTCAAATCCAGTCTCGTGCTCCCACAACAGCTTGATGAAAATCAAATTGCCTGCAAAACCTGGTAGCTATATAAGGTTGAATGTTGATATATGAATTCTTGCTATATACTAGATCTGTAGGCCTTAAGCTTAAAAACCAGCTTTTTCTTCATCTGACAAGCTAACATCTCGACCACCCTTTCCGACTTTGTCAATCGATGGTTCCACATCATTTCTCATGCGAGTTGGAACTTCAATGTTGTGTACAACATCGTGGTAAGCAACATAATTGTTGAAGTAACGCAAATACTGGCGTAAGTCAATCATGGAATAGGTGTTAATCAAACAACTATTGCCTACTACACCCTTCGTGAAGATACTTCCTCGTGCACCACTGTGTGAATGAAGACCGTTGCAATGATATGTGAACCAAGTGTACAGCAGATACTAGCATAATATTGGTTGAAAGGCTTCCCCTTTTAAACGGTAATACCTAATAACTTCAACTCAGTCAGCATGTAAGATACAAAAGCGGCACCCAAGGCAAGACTATGTCCAAAGGCCATTTTGAGCGCTGGATATATGCAACCAGGCCTAAGGTCATTTCTGGAACTTGGAAAAAGAACTTCAGATAACCTTGTTGCCAAGAACGTAGCGAGCAAACACTTCCTTTTCAAGTTCTAGGTACTTGGCAAAAATATATGGTTAGAAGTCTGAATCCGCATGATAAATAATTGTCGGGTCCTTCTCGGCGTCCTCGCTGGGATCACTTCTTTCCATTTAAAGTATCCACCCTGATTTATAAAGAAAGGATTAGTAATGCTCTTTACTTGACTCGTCCATTGGATGACTTTACCTCGATTGCAGTTGGTTGTTTGAATTGAATCTTCAGTCGCAAAGAGAAGATAATATGTAGCTTGAAATTCGTCGTCCATGGTAGCTAATTCTTCATCAGGTACGATGGTTTCATCATAGATCTCGCCATATGGTGCCAAACCAAAAATCTTCTTTATTTCCCATAAGGAAAATCCCAAATCCATATTTGGAGTAACGAAGGTACCAGTCGCTGGGCAGGACAATTCTAGAATAGCCCTGTAGACGTTTTTATTCTCACATGGGACTTTTTGTGTGATGGCATTTACAGCATCAAAAATCCCAATTGCTTTCAAATCTTCTGCATAATGATGTTTAATTGTAGTCACCCAATCCTGCCAATCACCAATTGTAAGGTCCCGAATCCCACTAATCTTGATTTACGTTAATTAAGCTTGTTCTATATTAATTGAACTTGATTAAAGCCAATTTAATCCAAAAATTAGCGGGTTGGGCCTTAGATAAGGAGTTGGGCGGAGTTCGGCCCCACTTTAGTAGTTAAGGGCCTTTTTGTAAATTGTCCTTGCACCTCTTGAACACCTCGTCCATTTCTTTTGTGTAATTCTTCGTGTAGATCATCTTTGGTGTTGGGCTCGATCAAATCTGAACTCGTCTTGGACCAATTAAGGTGCGCTAAGTCTAAACTGTAATTTTGTAAAACCTATGGACCTGCATGTCAAATGTAGGAAGTTTTAAGTTGAAAAAGAGATTCAACGTGCATTCTTTCTCCTCGTCTTCATTCGGTTGCTGGAGCCACTTCATTTCATTTCTCTACATTCACCCTAGAGCTAGAAAAGGAGGAGATAGAGCTTGCATGCAACACCTATAGCTTCTATCCATTCTTCTATTTCTTCTTCTTCTTGGGTATCTCTTTCTTAGCATCACGATCTTTTTCCATACTATAGCAGTATAAGGTGAAGGATTTCTCCCATTCAGTCATTTAGGGTTTATTGGAGTCATAAGGACTCAACTACATGGCATGCATGTGAATCTAAATCTCATTCTTCATTGCATGCTTTACTTGTAGAGAACCCATTTCAGTTTAGAGAGTTTCCTCCGAGCACTCAACAAGAAAGAGTTGGGAGGGCTAACACTGGTGAAAAGGCAAGTATTAGAGTCATATGTGTTGCATGAATGACTAAGTTATTGTGTATTGAACCAGCTCTTCATATTTTCAATTTAAGCTATTCCCCTTCATTGTTTTAATCGATATGAATGTGGTGTGCATTGGTGTGCATTGAGTTAGAATACCAAGAAGGGAATAGGAGGGTGTGTGAGTATGGGATACTCTCAAGGACACTTCAATTGAGCCTTAGAATTTCCTCACAAGTCAGTTCTGTGTTGATTCCATACAGAAATTAAGCTACAGAACTGAGTCTGAAGCTTACGGCGAAGCTACGGCTAAGCCATGAGCATTTACGGCTCAAAGTCCAGAGAGCAGAAAAATGGGATTTTGTACTACGGCTCGACTACGGCTAAACCGTGGATTTTAATACGGCTAAGCCGTATCCAGCCCGTACTCAAGCCGTAGGTCTTCCTACGGCGAGCTTTCCAGAGAGCTCATGGAACCCAGTTTCTTCTATGGCTTGCACACGGCTGCACCGTGGAATACACTACGGCTATGCCGTAACCTCCCCGTACCCTAGCCGTAGGCTTAGCATGGCTAAGCCGTAGGCTAACATACGGTTGGGTTGTAATTGCGCATGAAAATTCGGAAGGAATTTGACCCACTCGGCTAAGCCGTAGCCTTATATACAGCTAAGCCGTAAGAACCCAGTGAAACAGGATATTAGGGACTCTTAATGATTTTGTAGGACCTTAGTGTTGGCACCTTCCATACCACTACAGAGGCCCAATGGTAAGTACATATTGGGGAGAATGAATGATTCTCGGAGGGTCTCCCAATGGCAGGACATGGATGTTGGCATAAGAAGGATGTCCCGTATGCAAAAGGCAATACCAAGACACAGTAACACAACGACATCGAACGTCTTATGTGTACATCGCGTTGAATGCCCTTGGGGACTATAGGTTACTTATTCAGGGTGAAGGTAGCAATTCCTTGGGTACTCACTTAAGCTGAATGCATCCATATTGTTATGATATACCACCTTCAACATGAATTCTCCTTTTAGTAAAACCCTGAGGCAATTCAGACCTGAGCTTCTAATGAGTGAGTGTCTGACAAGCCAGAGCTTCTAATGAGTGCGAGCTTGTTAGCCAAGGGTATGATATGACTGATATGATTGGATATCAGTCGGCACCACTCAGCTTACGCCCTTTTGGGTATATGTTATGTATGTCACCACTGCAGTAGGTTTACGAAGGAGTAGTCGGCGCTCCTTGGGAAGCTAGCCTGATCCCCTAACAACCCATACAATATGTGTATGCTCCCTTTTAGGAGAATAGAGCGTTGTGGTTGCCAATCAGAATGTATGACATTTAAGTTATAATTTCTTACTCATGCATCATGTTCAGTGATTATTCTTATTGATATATTATGTTATACTTGTTTCATATGCCTCAGTACTTGCTTAACCGTCGTGTTAACAGTGTTACCCTTGGTATTGCAGGTCCAGCGCCTGGTCCCAACGCGGACACTGACGCGCCCCCGGAGGGTACCCCAACGGTACCTCGGGATGTAGATGAGTGGAAAGATGGTGACGTCTTTTACTAGCTATCCCACGGAGCGCGACTATTCTTGGGAGATATCATTGTTATGCTTGAGACCTTTTGTATCAAACACTTAAATAGTCTTTTTGGAATGTATTCATGACTTCAACACTATCATCTATATATATATATATGTTTACCTTTGAAAGTTAACAAACTATGAACTCGTGTGCTCTTGATAATTACTGAGTATTTCGCAGGATTTCGTTTATGATAAATTATGTTTGTACGTGTGTCAGCATACCTCACACATTCCTGTGGAATCTCCCTTGTAGGAATTCGTGCATAATTCTTCAGGGCACGGATTTCTATGGGATTACGTATCCATGCCCTGGGGGCCCACTCAAATCCCCAAATTCCCGAGATCGGGGCTTGACACCAATGTAGTTAAAACACTCACGAGACTGATGTCTTTCACCAAGCAAGGCACTCCCATCCCCTGTATGGATACCAAGCGCAATAGTCCTGAGTTGTGAAATCACAGTGCCCACTTCAAGATTCAAAGTGCACAGTTCTATGGCCTCTATTTCAGACCTTGGATACTCTATGAAATAATATGGAGGCTGGTGCATGAATTTGCCAGTTTTGAAATGAACATGTGCTTTATCCATGAAAATGGATCATTCCTTGCCGGAATCATTGAGGCCATTGGCATTTTTGTTGGATACTGCTGGATAAATCGAATAGTGGTTAGTTCGCAAAGAATCCCTGCTGAGTTTACATAGTGGTACAGCATGTTGTCAACAGGGTGCTTCACAGTCTCCTTCATGGCATCTCTAAATACATAATGTGGTTTTGTAAAGCTCACCTCGTCATAATTCTCCCAATCGATGTTATTCGCCAAACACCAGTATATATGTGTATCAATTTCTTCTTGATAGAGCTTTGGTTCTTTGACGCTGCAAGTTAACATCAGATACTTCATTCGGATCTTTTGGATTGGAGTCCCTTGCAGTCTTACCCTTTGCACGACTCTTCGATGGCCCAGCGAGTACAGTTGTAGGTGCCTTACCTTTTCTTTCTGCAAAACAAACAAATGAGAAAGAAAATATTAGCAACAATGATATGGAATTCTACCAAAATTTCGACAGCATCTGCCCTTGACAAAAAGGCAAAAGGAAAAAATAATACTCAGTCTTAAGACTAAGAATTAGCATCAAAGCACACTTAAGTCCCAGAACTAAGGCTCCCAATCGAAACAAGTGTTCAAGCACCTTAAGACCCTTTTAGGGGGCAATGGATTCGTGTTTGAGCATGAAAATTATAGTATCGAATGCTAGAAATACATGCACAATATAAGCAATGCATGATGGCAGCTATATACAATATATAAACCATAAACAAGCTTAAGCATGCAGGAAAAAATAGCATGGCATGTTTTCAACAAGATCAACAAAGTGCAACATCAACTTTAAGGCATTCGAAACAAAAGTAAATGATGTTGGTCTATTGGCGATTACTCTACCATTCCTGGGGGTTTCATTAGACTTATTTGCAACTATTGGAGATTATTTTTCTCTTCACATTCAAACTCGAAGCCAACTAAAGGATTTCCACATTCCCAAGATAGTATTTCTTAGAAATCTCAACAAACAAAGCCCTAGGCGTTGATTTGCTAAGATGGGACCATTAGACATTCTTGTGGAATCGATAACACACTATTTTCAGTGTGTGTAGAGCTAAGGAAGGAAATATTGCTCTACAAAGTTAATTTCAAAGATCACAACTATCATCAATGATCGAAAGGTGATATCATATTTGTTGGCCTCCCATAAAGACAAACAACATCATTCAAAACTAATTCAAACGATACATTTTGGGGCGGTATCAGAAAAGGGCAAGGAAAGGTTCATTAGCCTTGAAAGTTGTAGTAGAGAAAGACAATGTGAAACGTCTTATTCAGAGCTACATTCAACCATGTGATCTGTAGTTCATCATCTTTGAAAGTTGTAGTAGAGAAAGACAATGTAAAATGTCTTACTCAAAGCTACATTCAACCACGTGATCGGCAGTTCATCAGCCTTGGAAGTTTTAATAGAGAAAAACAATGTACAATGTCTTATTTAGAGCAACATTCAACCACATGATCAGCAGTTCATCAGCCTTGGAAGTTATAGTAGAGAAAGACAATGTAAAATGTCTTCTTCAGAGCTACATTCAGCCATATGATCGGCAGCTCATCAGCCTTGGAAATTGTAGTAGACAAAGACAATGTAAAACAACAGCTTATTCAAAGCTACATTTCACTACTCGACTGGAAGATCATCCTATTTTCGTCGATCCCTTTCATCGACCGCCCGTATCCAGGGTGATTTATGCTTCTCATGTTCATGGAGACCTAAGGGGAGTACCTTCTCATCAAAGGCCGATTTCTTTCATGGACTGCTTATATCTGGGGTGATTTATACTTCTCATGTGTATTGAGATCTAAGAGGAGTAACCTTCTCATCAAAAGGAAAAGAAAATGCGTCATGAGCATACTCAGCTTGCTGATCATGAAAGAATCCCCACAGACGCTATGATGGTCAGGTTTGCGTTCACAACATGTTAGTGATTGTGCAAACTATTACCAAATAATCCCATGTAATTCTCATGGAGGCTGTGCTAACTCAAATTGTGCTTACACTATGCTAAGACATGAGTGAATTGTCATCTCCCAACCCTTGGCATTTCCCACAAGTCACAAAAGTCAGGCGTGTGCTTAGTTGTATTAGCATTCAAGTAGAAAAGGTGGGTGTGCCTTCACTGAGTCCAACAGGGAAAGGATGGAGTCTAATGCTCTTCCAAAGGTATACATTCCTCAGATGGAGCTTGTTCGTCTAAAGTTTGTTGGAAGATGGATTCTTTACAAACTTTCAAGTTCGTTGAAAAGTGGATTCTTTACAAACTCTCCCAAATTCAAAGCCTCTTGTACCAACGTCAGATATATCAAAGAGGTTATGAAGAGTTCACTTTGAACAATTACGAGCTTCCAAATCAAAAGGAAAAAAGACAACTCTGGGCCCTAAAACCTGTTTGCTCCTGTGTAACCGTGGCCAAACTCAAACAATACAATGAAGGAATGGAATCCCATACAACGCAACCTTGTTTGATGACATGAGATTGGGTGATATTTCTGAGCTAACTTACATGGCAACTGACTGAAGAAATTGAACATGCAAACAGAACAAGTGAAGAACACAAATAGTCATAAATCAGCTGTGACTCTAAGCTACCCTTAACATTTAGAATTCATCCCTCAACATTTGGAATTCATGGAATGCATACAACCTCAAGGAAGAGGCAAATTGCAGCAAATAGTATTGCTCATCAAACAAAACAGTGGTTGTGAACATGCTTATGTGAAGGAAAAAGAAAGAAGAAACAGTAAAAAAAACGGTCTTGGCAATGACTGTGAAACCCTATGTGAGGCATTGGCAGTGACAGTGAACCTGTCCACTGTTTCAATATGGGAAGAACTCCATCACACCTTGAATAAATTTCAAAGCACTGACTAAGCCAAACAACCAAAAAAAAAAAAAGATGGAAAAAGTCATTCAGACATTTCACCAAACCGGTTGTGATCACAGGCATGGTTACACAGTCATGAATATATTTGAGAGAATATCAGAGATTAAACCCAATATCTCAAAGCCATTAAAAAGAAGCCTAGAGGAGATGTTCTCCTATTCTTGTTGCTCTCGGCCACAACCTTTGTTATTGCAGTCGGTCACAACCAAGAAAATTTAAGAACTGTAGAATGAAAAAGAAAATCGAGGCACAGGCTTTATATAGACTGTGGAAGAGATTTCCTTAAGCCCATGGTTATTGCGAGGAATCACCAATGGGCTCCACAGTTTAGTGATCCATTCCACTTCAGTAGTCCACTCCATCTCATATGGTACGTCATAGACACTGCTTGAATGGGTTGTGGGGCCACTTTCTAATGGTCCACCCTCTCAAACCCCCCTCCTTTCTTTCATAGTCATGCATGACTACGCAAGGAAGCCCACGGCCTAGTAGCTTACCCTATGCCATGTGATGATCTCAATTGATTAATGGCCCATCACTTTATTGTGATCATCCTCCTACGGTCACTACAATCTTGAACCAACGGGACCCATCTCCATGGTCGCTATTGTTTTGAAAAGTGGAGTTCTCCTCTTATTACCATGCCTCACGGTCATAGCCTGTTTTAAAATGGGGACCACGGTTTGATAGCCGTATCTCACTCTTAAGGACACTACAAACTTGAGCCAGTAGGCTTATTACCAAGGAGCCATTTCCCGAAATAATATTTTTTATTACTTTTTTAAAAAACTAAGGTGGTTTTGAACTTATTTCCAAAACTACTATAAGACTTCATTAGAAACAGAGTCTTCATAGAAAACGCTATTCCAAATAGCGCCTTCAGTGAACACGCCATTAGCAATAGCGTCTTTCTTATTTAATTTCCAAAAAAAATTAAAAATAAAATAAAAAATTTCAAAGACAAAGACTCCATTGCCAATGGAGTCTTCAGTGAAGACTCCATTCCCAATAGAGTCTTCATTGAAGACTCTATTGCTAATGGAGTCTTCGTCTTTGATTTTCTGGAAATAAAATAGAAAAAGTATATTTTAAAAAAGCAATAATAATTGGAAAAAGTTATAAAAAAAAAAAAAAGAAATAGAAGATGGGTAGTTTTACATTGAAAACTCCATTGCTAATGGAGTCTTCAACTTGAAGACTCCATTAGAAATGGAGTCTTCTATTCACCTTTATCCTACAGGTCATGTGCTTGCTAGTAAGTTGAATAGTAGGTGGCAGCAGTGAAGACTCCGTTAAAAATGGAGTCTTCTTAGGAACAAAATCTTACTCACTTTTATTTCTTTATATATACGGTATTGATAGCAAAAATATTAAAACTAAAGCAATTACCAAAATTATTGGACAACATAACAATAAAATGGGAAATCAAATATGGAACTTTAACAAATCTTCAATAGATTTTCTACCACAAGTACGATTCTACCTAATCAATAGTTAAATCAATAAAATATATTGAGCCATTTTAATTGATCGGATTCCTTTAAAAGACTATCCAAATCAAATCTACAGGGTGTTTGACTTATTAGATTTCATAGATTACCAAAATATGAATATTGCATGACCATAAGATTAATGATCAAAGGTTAATTTCAATAAAGGACGACCAATCCATGTGACTGATCTGGTTAAACAAGTAAAATAAAATATGAAAAGAAAAGAAACATATATCACATATATTAATAGCATATTAGCTAATTAGCTTGAACATATTACAAATGGATTCCATAAATTCAATGAAAGTTGTTTTCAAAGATGTAGTCACTGAGGCAAAAACTAGTTATAAACTCCCACCCTCTTATAAACTAAAAATTAAGCTTTGAGACTTTATTTTGGTTAGAGAAAAATGTCCGTGGTAGTTATTGGTTTTTAGTATTTTGCTTGATCGCCGATAAAAGGCAAGAAACATTACTTAATAAGGAATTTGAATTGAAAAACAAAATTTGTAAAGCAGAGGTTTTCCCACCATCAAAACTCTTCTCAAATTTTCTTGAATTCTAGTTTTTTTAAAACACTATTGTTAAATTTTAAAACACAGAGCAAAAAACTATTGAAATAGGCCCCCATAAATCCTAGTGTATAAAATTAGTAAAGTAGAGGTTGTCCTGCCTTGAGAACTCTTCTTGAAATTTATTAATTTATTTAAAAAAGAAACACTGTTGATAAAATGAAGAACACAAAAAATAATAATAGTCATAACAAATAAACACCATTGAGACAGCCCGGTACAAACCACAATTTATTAGTGTAATAGTTCACTAAGGTACAAAAACATTCAAATAACCTGACAAGTACATGATTTCCATGAAAAAACTAGATGATTTTCAAAATTTATTTCTTTGGTCCCTCTTACAGTCTTACTCCGTCACTCTTATACAGCCTTCTTCGTTTCCTTTTTGTTATTTTTTTAAACTTTCTTCATTTATTTATTTCATCCCTCCTACTCCCTCACATTGTACAACATTCTCCTTATTTTTTTTCTTTTTATTTTCTGCTTTGTTTCATTTATTTTTTCCCTTTGTTCTGTAGTGTTCCTTTTTTTTCTCTTTCTTCTGCTCCATGTAAGAGATAATCGATAGTGTGACATGACATATGATGTATAAAATGATAAATCTAATTAGTATACATCGGCAAGTAAAATCAATGTAGTAATTAATGCATCAGATGATTGTGACATCGTAAGCATATGGTCAATTGAGCTTGATCCATATTCACAGAAAGTCTCATGGTTAAAACCAAATCACCTATATTTCAGAAACCAAATCCATATCCTTAATGGCAGGCGGAGTCCCAAGGAGTTCAACTAGTCATGAGTGTGCTCGTGTGTGTTTACTACAGCCTTTCCATGATAACTATTGGACTGAAAAACACTGAGATCCAAAAGAGTATTACGTTGGTTTGAGATAGGAGTGGAAATTCAGGTTAGTCGAGCAAGAGGGATTGTTGATGGATCTACACAACCTCGGTGCACCAATCCCCTGACGTTTCTCACTGACCATGCCGAGAAGAGACAGAACGATTATTAAAGAGCGGTAACTAGAATTAAGAGGGAAAATAATAGGATGCTCATGCAGAGGTGCTGGAATTTCATGCTCTAAGTAGCGGGTGAGATGGCCGAAGCAACTGGGAGGGAACTTACCACCACTGAGCGTAACAACACCCTAACCAATGAGAAATATCTATTTGACTATTATATGTCAGATGAAGAATGAGCTATTACATAGTGACCAATCTTTCTATTATTATGTATGTTTATGAGTATCTTATGTTAGATGAAGAATGGGCTTTAACACTTTTAATCCATGTGTTAAGAACATGTAAATTATTGATTTAACATGGATCCATTTCGTAAAAAATGGTATGGAGAAAAATGTGAGTGCCAGAAATGGTATGGCTCGCCAGGATACCTATATTTTTCTTTAGTGCCATAAAGTTACATATATGTACAACAAATACAACAGTGCTAAGAGCATCCTGGTCAAAATAATACAAACAAAGTCAATTAAACATAACTAGGTACCACATCGAGGCCGACATACAACCCTCTTTAACCTCTTCCACTGATATATCGCATCACCATGTCCATCAACTACTGGCACATGAGTCACTCCCTCAACCTGAGTCTCCTGACTCACTCGACCTCTGCCTCTGCCTGTACCTCTGTCCCTGCCCCTGCCCGTCGCTCTACCCCTACCTCTACCATGACTAATGTCCTCTAGCCCTGCCTTTGCCTCAGTGAATCCATCCTCTAGAACCGAATCCCCTAGTGTGTCAGCAATGTGTGGCAAAGTGGAAGGAACTTTGAATGGATCTAGCTGTGCATATGATGTAAACCCTAAAGAAGGGCCAGCCTCAACAACTGGGATGGATGACTGTGTCGGTGATGCTCCTGCTGAAACTATTATGGTGGGTGGGGTGCTATAACCCTGTGTTATATCATCATGCGGATCCAACACAAATTCAATGTCTTCCATTACAACTACTAAGGTGGATAGGGTGGCATCAAGCTGTTGGGGTGTTGGCGAGCATCCTGCCATAGCTATCGAGGTGGATATGGTGACATCATTCTGCACTGGAATAGGGGATGCACCCGTCATAGTGGAGGGTGGTGGGGATGAAAATGAAATGTCATCTAATGCTATTCCTATGTCCGTGGGGGGCATCTAGAATTATGATTATTATTTCTATTTAGTAAACATGGGAATTTAGTGGATTAAAACCTGCACTAGTTGTAAGGTCCCGAATCCCACTAATCTTAAATTACGTTAATTAATCTTGTTTTACACTAAGTAAACCTTACTAAGGCTAATTTAATTCAAAACTATTGGGCTCGGGTCGTGGACAGGTAGATGGGTCGGGTTGAACCTTGTCTAAGTAGTTAAGGGCCTTTCTGTAATTATTCTTGCACCCTATGGACACCTCAACCCATTGCCTTTCATGTAAGTTTTCGCGTAGATCATCTTTTGTGTTGGGCCCAACTTGATCTGGATTCATTTTGGGCCAACTTTTGGCCACGTGACCTATTTCGTAAATGTCCCCAAACAATAGGGTTTGTATGCAAAAGCAAGAAAATCTTGTTAAAAGAGAGAACCCAACGTTCCTCCTCCTTTCTTCCTCTTCCTCTTCACGTGGCTGCTAAAGTGCTCTCTCACTCTCTTCCTTAATCTCCACCTTTGCTTCTAGATTTGGGGAGCTATTGGATTGGGGGAAATTCTTCTTCTTCCTCTTCTCCTTCCCTGAGCACTTTTCTCCTAGAGTGTTCTCTTCTTCAAGCTACAACTCACTAAGGTGAGGGCTTTTGTCCTTTTCCATATATTAAGGTTTGTTGAGTCAAGAGGACTCAAATTTATGACATGCATGTGAATCTAAACCTCATTCTTCATTGCATGTTTCATTGTAAAGAACCCATTTTAATTTAGAGATTTTCCCCTGGGCACACAACAAGAAAGAGTTTGAGAGGGTTAACACTGTTAAGAGGCAAGTATTTGAGTTGTATGTGTTGCATGCATGATTAAGTTATTGACTGTTGAGTTAGCACCTTGCATTTTCTAATTTTAGCCTTTTTCATGGTTTAATTGATACAAATGTGGTATGATTAGTTAGGATGTAAACATGGAATAGGAGGGTGTGTGGGTGTTGAACTCCATCAGGTACATTATAATCAAGTCATAGAAACTCCCCACAATGAGGCCCTGTATTGATCCCGTACTGATGTTGAGCTACAGAACTGACTTCAGGTTCCTGAAACTTACGGCGAAGCTACAGCTAAGCCGTGAGTGTTTACGGCTCAAAGTCCATAGAGCAGAAAAATGGGTTGTAGTACTACGGTTTACCTACGGCTCCATCGTGAAATGCACTACGGCTAAGCCGTTCCCCGCCGGTACCTAAACCGTAAGCTTTCTTACGGCGGACTTTCTAGAGAGTTCAAGAAACCCATTTTCTTCTATGGCTTGCACACGGCTACACCGTGTAATGCCTTATGGCTTAGCCGTAACCCGACCCTAACCTAGCCGTATGCTTAGCACGGCTAAGCCGTAGGTTAATATACGACTAAGCCGTAAATGCACTCGAACTATTGGAGGAAACCTGAATTACTCAGCTAAGCCGTAGCGTTATATATGGCTAACCCGTAAGAACGCAGGGAATTAGGATCTTAGGAATTCGCCATTGACCTTATAGGGCCTTAGTGTTGGCACCTTCCATACCACCACACTGGTCCAATGGTAACCTTATGTTGGAGAGAATGAACGATTCTGGATGATCTCCCAATGACAAGTCATGGATGTTGGCATAAGAAGGGGTGTCCCGTCTGCATATGAGGTGATACCAAGACGTGGTAACACAACGACACCGGACATTTTTTGGGTACATCATGTTGAATGTCCTTGGGGATGTGAGTTACATAATATAGGGTGAATAATGATTCTGGGATACTTAGTCCAAATGCATTCATCTTGCTAAAATACGCTACCTTCAACATTTCATTATCGGATTCACTTCCTCTAGCAAACCCTGACGCAATTCAGACATGAGCTTCTAATGAGTGCGTGTCTGACAAGCCAGAACTTCTACTGAGTGTGTGCTTGCTAGCCAAGGGTGTAGCCGAGGTTCGGGCCCTTGTAGCCCATATGCATCTGCTTTGCTTAATTGTCCGTCTGTCTTCATGATTAAATATTCTTTATGTATGTTATGACTAGTTTGGTTGAATTCGAGTTGGCACCACTTAGCTTGTGCCCTTTGGGTATACATATGTCACTACTGCAGTAGTTTATGGAGGAGTTGTCAACGCTCCTCGGGAAGTTAGGTTGATCCCCTAGTGACCCATATGTATGCTCCTTTTTTGGGATAATAGAGCATTGTGGTTGCCCATTTGTATGTACGACGTTTAAAACGAAATTTCCTCATTCATTGCCACTCATGCACTCCATGTCTAGTAATTCATCATTGCCCTTTTTAATCAGTGTATACTGTTAAGTTCCTTTAATATATTATGTTATACTTGTTTCATATGCCTCAGTACTTGCTTAACCATCATGTTAACAGTGTTACCCTTGGTATTACAGGCACAAAACCCAGTCCCAACTAGGGTGTTGACGCGCCCCCGGAGAGTGCCCCAACGGTACTTCGGGGTATAGACGATTGGAAGGATGATGATGTCCTTTATTAGTCATCCCACGGAGTGCGTCAAATGTTGGAGGTGTTACGGCCACCCTTTTTGGTTCACCATGGGGAAAGCGCACTTTGGACCTTTTGTATGCGACCTTTAAATAGCAGTCCAAGAGAAGGAAATGTAATTAAAAGACTTTAGCACTGATGTATATGTATATACCTACCTATGTACGAAAAAGGATATGTTCTTTAACTTGCTCTTGATTATTACTGAGTATTTCACAGGCATTCGCTTATAATGAGTTATATGCGTACGTGTGTTGGCATACCTCACACGTTCCTGTGGAATCTCCCTTGTAGGAATTTGTACCAAATCCTTCAGGGCACGGACTTCTACGGGATTACGTATTCACGCCCTGGGGGCCCACTCGAATCCCTAAATTTCCGAGATCGGGGTGTGACACTAGTTCCATGATGAGCTTAGCAATAAGATTCGAACTAAGATTGCAGTGGTCCCGATTATCTTTTGCGTACATACAATGGTGGTCACCATTATACTTGGTGATCTCAAACATCTTGTGCTTCTTTTTAATTGTTGAACACAGCATCCAACTGCAGTCATGCTTGCTACAAGAAAGTTGACATTTCGCTGCGGTATATTTTGCAACTAAAAGTAACAAAGTCGCCACTAAATGTTTTAGTGGCAACATTTCTATCGCCGCTACACCGTCGCTAAAAGTGGTGTCACTAATTGTTTTAGCTACAACTTTACAACGTCGCGGCTAAAAGTTAAACTTTTTGCTACAAAAAGAAAATTGCCACTAAAAGTCTATTATTTAGTCACAAGATTTATTGTAGCTAATTTTAAAAATAATTGTAGCTATTAGTATAAAGTTGCCAGTAAAAAATCATTATAAGCATACGGAATTGGAGTTTTTGTGGCAACTTTTAGTTGTGGTTAAATGTATAACTTTTAACTACGACTATAAATTGTCATTAAAAGTATTTGACTTAGTAGTTTTAGTGACAACCTTTTGATGCTACTAAATACGAAACCTTTAGCGACAAACATAAATCGCTACTAAAAGTATTAAAATATAGCAGTTTTATTAGTAATTTTAGTGGTGACTTGTAGTCGCAGCTAAAAGTTAAACTATTAGCAGCAACCACAAGTCATTAGTAAAAATATTATATATAAGAGTTTTACTTGCGACTTGTTATTGCTGCTAAAATTAAAAATTAAAAATTAAAGAAAATAATATTAATTTTTTATTTTTTTTCCTTTTCATTTATTTGCTTCTCATGAACCTGCTTACATAAGGTAAGAAAATAAAAATTTTCATTACGAACAGGAATTTAAACATAAATTTAAATTTAAAAGCATTAAGTTCCAAAAAGTATTTGAACATCAAATAAAGAAATAAAAGCTCATATAAAATAAACAAAAGTCATGATCAACAAGCTGTTCAGGAGTTATGCATTATATCATAATTTGCCCTGACTCTTTGAACTGCTGGAAGAGGGTAGTGAATTGAGACTTGAGCGCAGCTTGCACCTCATCATGCATCGATATAATTAACGGTTGATAAATTTTCACGATCGAGAGTATGAAATATTGATATAAATTAAGGGGTCGTTTATTAATTTCACATGTGATGTGAAAGTATTTTACATATGTAAATGACTCAAATATGCAAATGACTCATATGTGTAACATAATTCTTTATCAATTATTTTCACATATGAATCTAATTATACCTAACGATTCATATGTTTTTCACAAATTTTGAAAAATCTACAATCAGTCAAGTGCTGAGTTTGATATAAAAAGCATTGTTGGCCTTTTGAAGAAGATCAACAGTTTGGATTGAAAAAAAAAGGCCCATAGAAATTAGAATTAAAAATCAAATGGTCTAACAAAGTGCCAAGTCAAATTGATTTAAGTAATGTTCAGGAGGATCATGGTGAACACAAAGGATGGCTTTCTGATGATGAAGATGAAGAGCAAGAGAATTTACTTGTTAATTTTCATGTATTTTTCTTTGTAAATTTTTATTGATTCATATGTCCGGGTAATCAGAGGTTTTTCATCAAGGATATAATTAACGGTTGATAAATTTTCACGATCGGGAGTATGAAATACTTATATAAATTAAGGGGTCGTTTATTAATTTCACATGTGATGTGAAAGTATTTTACATATGTAAATGACTCAAATATGCAAATAATTGACATGTGTAACATAATTCTTTATCAATTATTTTCACATATGAATCTAATTATACCGAACGATTCATATGTTTTTCACAAATTTTGAAAAATCCACAATCAGTCAAGTGCTGAGTTTGATATAAAAAGCATTGTTTGCCTTTTGAAGAAGATCAACAGTTTGGATTGAAAAAAAAAAGGCCCATAGAAATTAGAATTAAAAATCAAATGGTCTAACATTTTTTGTCAAGATCTCACAGTCCATGAAAGATCAATTGTTAAAATTTAATTCACTAGCCGTGTTTAGCCTTCTAAAGAAACTCAACAGTTTAGATATTTCATTTGACTCTCAGATAATCTAAAAAAATTGAAAAACAATGGACAGCCCATTTAACTAATGCAGTGCACTTTATCAATGGTGCATGCATCTAATGGTTACTACGGTTTTTTGAAGATATCTCAAGATCCCTATTGAATTAACAACTAAAAATTGACTGCCTAGCTGAAATGTTTTTTTGAACGAGATTAACGGTTTGGATTATAAAAATGGGCCCCACAGAATTCAAAAATTGAAGATTAATGGCCTAAACAATTTCAATTATATCTCACAGTTTATGAATATCTAATGGCTGAAATTTTGCAGTATAGCTATTTTTGCAATGAAAAATATATTGAATAGTTGCAATTATGATTAAGATGCCCAAAAAATAAAAAATTAAAAAAAAAAAAAGCGTGGTGGGCATTGATGCACTGTAGCTCCGCCTTTTTTGAGTTAGTGTGAAACCAATTCACACCTATTGAGGTGTGAAATTGCAGCCCCTTTTTGCATGCCATATACACACTAAAACCACATGCAATTTACACACCACATATGTAAAATTTGAAAACAAAGTAATATGAAATGTGTAAATCCATTTCACATGTATAGTGTATACATATGTAAATGAGGTGAAATAAAAGAGCCCTAAATGAAAATTTTCCCATTAAATGGAGGAATTTTTGTATCCAATGAATATTAGTGCAATTCTTTATTTATGCATGAATTTATTGTGCACATTGCCAACTGTGTCTTCTTGGGCTATAGTGATAAACACACTATGTTATAATAATCCTATAACGTGTCAATCCTTTATTTCTTTGAACATTGTTTTTATTGAGTATGTTCAATTTTATTTTTTGAAAAATGACTCTCATGTTTTGGATACTGCCTATTATTAGGATATGTTGATGGGTGCATTCCGTGTAGACACCGTGTGGTCAAACTGTGTATCTTTAATTGAGAAAATCATGTATCTATACTTAACATACTTGGCAAATCATTTATCCTTCTCTGAATCTCTCACTTCAAGAAGGCTGGCCACTAAGAGAAGAGTAGGATTTCTTCTTCATCCTAATATGTAGTATTTGTAGTTCTTTTATTTCTTTCATCTCATGTAATCAAGTAATCATATTAGTAAGATTTGATTTCAACTTGTTTCACTTAATTTTCTGATCTACTTTTTGTGTTTTGTGTTGGAACACCATTAAGGTGGTCCACCTGACCACCAAATGGGCTATCTCTCTCTTCTCCATGTAAATCGACACATACATCCAAGGCTTTTCCTTACTTATTTTTTTTCTTTCATCATTCACTATCATTAAGAGAATATTCATGGCTTGCATCCCTTGATGGAAAGGATGCATTTAAGAAAGCCTATAAAAGGAGACTTCATGGGTAATTCTCTGCACTTAAAGTCCTTGCAAGGAAGCCATCACTGATATTTGCAGAAAGGGAAGTAGTAGAGAGTTGTTCCTTTCAAGTCATTTGTCATATCCTCAGTTTTATTCAGATTATAACCAAAGTCATAATGATCTTGAGGTTTGTTTGGGTAAGCTTCATCAATTTGTATCAAAGCCCATTGTTTTTGGGTTTTAATTTAAATAATATTCGTTGGTTTTATTTGGGTTAACCCCCTATTTTCTGGTTTTAAGTCAAAAAATCTAATCCATGGTTTCAAATATTGTACATAATAGATATGTACAAATCCTCTTTCCCACAACTATGTTTTGTGAGTACAAAACTAATGCACACAACATGTTTATTATTTTGGTCATATAAGTTTGTACAGTCAAGATAAATTGAAATGGCTCAAATTTCTTATCCGTTTTCACCTATGATCATGTTTCAGCAAGATCTTAGTGATAAAAATTTGGATCAGTCATAAAGAGATTCTATTTTGTGCATAATTGATAAACTCTACTTTAACTCATTAAAGTTTTAATTTCCGCTTTTTTTTTAGTTTGATTTTTATGATCAAAGTTAATATTCATTATTTATATGTATGTTTATATGATCTTATGCCAAATTAAAGGAGAATTAATGGTTGGATTGAATGGATCCATCTAGATGATAAATCAATTAAAGATAGTAAGGCTTAATTAATGGTCAAATTAAAGTTATTTTTGGACCATTAATCATATAAAAGGGTACCTATAAGGGAAATGTTATCTAGTCAAATGATCATTACTTCGATATGATGATCTAAAGGGACATATGATCACATAATGTTGTTGTATGTATTAATCCAAAATACACATTTTTTGATTAATTTGAAAGTCACCAAAGTGGCCCAGTTATGATAAAATTTTGTATTTTAAAATTACAAATAAATAAATAATATATCTTATTATGTGATAAACAATGACACTAAATGGCAATTTTATTCAGGAGATTAAGAATCAGGCTAAAAGTTTGATAATTTTTTTATAATTTGAAACTGAAATAAGACATGTTTAATGAACATATCGATGATTAATTGTTCTATAACCTAAAGGTAATGGCAATTAATTTGAGATATGAGTTATTAACATGGTCTTATTAATTATAGAAGAGTAATAATTTACATATTGTTTTTCAACTTAAGGGTGGAATTACAATGATGTACCATTACTCTCAAAGTGATTGTTCTTAGTTTCTAATTCAAAGCATAAATTTATTGTGTGTGTATTTATTTTCTAGCCTCCAAATCTATATATTTACCTTGTTACTTATAGGCCATTCCAATCCTAGATGGATCAAACTTTGTTGACTGGCTAGACATGCTAATGCTAGCATTTATCTTTCTGGACTTGGACATGGCTGTTGATGAATTTATGCCTCCAAAGCCTACAAAAACAATTTCAACCACTGATAATGCAAATTATGATAAATGAATAAGATGTAATAAAGTTTGCCTTAGGATTATCTCAAATTTTGTTTCTAAAGGTATTAGGGGGTTACTTATAATTAACGATAATGCTAAGGACCTCCTTAAATCAATGAAAAAGCAATTTGAGATAATGAATAAGGCCCTAGGTGCATCTTTGATGAATCGCCTAATAAATTTGAAATATAATAGGATCATGGAAGTAAGAGAGCATATTTTAACCATAATGAATTTTGCTGCAAAATTGAAAGATGTTGACATGAGTGTATCTCATGCATGTTTTATCCAATTCATCCTTAACTCTCTTCCTCCCTGTTTCGGTCCATTAATCTAAGCTCAACTCCGTGGACTATAAGTGAATTAATCACTGGATGTAATCAAGAAGAATGAGGGTTGAAGGATGAGGGGTAAATTACAATCAATATGATATCCCAAAAGAAACTTAAAAGAAAAAAAAAAAAAAAAGAAAAGACCGTAGTTCCGAAGGATGGTGGAAAGCCAGGTTTAAAGACCTGAATTTTAATTTTTGAATTTGAATTAATGTTGACCCTTGATTTAATCTTGATGGATCCCACTTGTTATTATTATTATTATGATTTTATGTTTGGATAATTATTCAGTTATTCTGTGGGTCCCATAAACTACTAGAGTTTGATAATTTTAGAGTTGCTAAAAAAGTGAAATTTTATTTGAATTGAACCTTTAGATTGCCTGATGGAGTTCCATTCGAATTAAGCTCTTTTGGCTAAGATTGGATAGGATTAAAATTCTTTTGGAACTTTGCTTTTATCTTTCTATAAATGGAAAATACCTCATCCCTTGAATCACATCTACCTAACCCAAGTTCTATCCCTCTCTTATATAGAGTTTTCTCATCTACTTAAGGTATGGCTATCTCTTCTTTATCTCTTTCTTTTAGAAAATTACTATTTAGTTGGCTACTTTGATTTCCTATCATGTCAATGTAGATTTCAATTTCATCATCCATGCCATGTAATGTAAATCATCATCATTATCAACATCATCTATCCATAAGACCCATCTAGTCATCACCATGAGCTATGCATTTGATCAGGCCACCATATGGCCCAGCAAAGCAGGAACCGTGGACCACCTCTGATGGGCCAGACCCTACCATAGACGAGCCGGTCCAGTGAAAACCCAGTCATGATCATCGTCTTCTTCATCACAAATTTTTTTTCTTTTTCCTCTGTCACTGATTCTTTTCCTCCTTCGTTTCCTTGTTCCTTCGATATTAATCTCTTTGTCTTCTTCTTTCTCTCCTGCAGCCCTGCTACCTATCCTCCTCGCCGAGATCGAGCCCATGCAGGCTGGGTTCCATCTTTCCTCCTCCACATGGCAAGCCGAGACCTCTACCACCACCGTTTGCATCCTCCTCCCCACTTCCTTCCATTTCCTTGCAACCAAACAGTCCCCATATACCTCCTCCATCGCTGTTCCTCCACTCTCTCCTCCTTCTCCACCTGGGCTTCTTCATTCTTCTTCATCTTCGTGTTCCTGTTCTTGCTTTCTTTTCTTCTTCTTTTATCTGCCCATGGCCGAGCCCATCTCTGTATTTTCTTTCTCCCTCGTTTTCTTCTTTTTTCCATGCTCAACCCGTCTTGGTAATCTTCTGCTTTCTTCCTTCTTTTATTCTTCTTTCTTCTTCTTCATGTTTCTTTCTATTTTTACATTCTTCTTCCTTCCCTTCTCGTTTCAGCTCGTTTTCCCTTCCTTACCGGTTCCTTTCTTCTCCTTCTTGCTTTTTTTCAACTCTGCTCATCCTTCTTCTCCTTCGTTTCTCTTCCAGTTCCCTGTGTTTCCACTATTCCTCTTGATCCTTCTTCTCCTTCTTCACCAGTTTCTCACTCACTTTCTGTTTCTTCTTACCCTGGTTTTCTTCCTCCTTGCTTCCTCTTTCTTCTCTTTTTATTCCTGTTCTGCTCCACCTTTCCTGTCCTTCTTCCTCCCTTGTTTCTTCTCTTCTTACGTCCGTTTTCACTCTCAGTTCTTCTCTCCTGTTTTTGTTTCTTCTTCGTCACCGTTTTCTTCTCCTCGTGCCCATCTTGTTTCCTCTTCTCTCTGTCTCTGCTTCATCTCTTCTCATCTTCTTGTTCTGTCTTCTTCTTTCCTCGGCCCTGCATCCTCTGTTGCTACTGCTTCTCTATTCTTTTCTTCTTCTTTCCTTCCTTCCGTCCCCCTCTCTCTTTTGTTTTCTTTTCTTCTTCCCTTCCTCGGCCACTAAACCCAGCCGAAACCTCTGATCTGTGGCACCCTTATTGCTGTTTTTCCTCGTTCCCACCTTTGTATTCCTCTCTCCGTTTCCCATCTCCTTACTTTCCTTTCTGTTCTTTTGTTTAAGTTTTTCCCTTGGGCCATCTTCCTCTATTTTCTTCCTCTTTGCTTTCTCCTTCTTTTCTCTTCCTCCCTGTCCTGGTTCACCTCTTCTGTTCTCCTTCCTTCCTTGTTTCCTTCCTTCTTCCTTCTGTTTTCACCTTCCTTTTCCTCCTTTGTTTCTGTTTCTTCGCTCCTAGTTTCTTTCTTTCTTCTTTCTCTGTTCCCTCTTGTTTTCCTCCTTCCTTTATTCTATTTTCTTGTTCTCTATTCTTTTCCCCTTCCTTTTTACTTTCTTCTTCTTCTTCCTCTGTTCTCTGCTTACAGCTTACCTTCTTCCTTGTTCTCTCTCTCTCCTTGCATCTCTTTTCTGTTATGTTTCTTCCCCTTGCTTCTTCTATTTTCTTTTCTCTGATGTTCTCGTATCCATTTTCTCCTCTTCTCATCTTATGTCATTCTGAGTTAGTGTCTCCAATCTCGTCATGCAGTTATCACAGTACCCAAGCAACCCATTAACACTTCCAGACTAAGCTTTCACAACCTTAGAGCCTCCTTCTCCTCTATCTGTCCTTGGCCCACACCACTGCACAATCTACTCTCATCTATGATTAGTGTCCACTTCTGGGCACCTCTGCATCATCCCCTCCCTCCTTATCAACAAAACCCATCTCTTACAGAACTTGGCCCTCATCCAGCTCAGTTGAAATCACATGGGCAATTATCTAGGCCAACTTTGGAACCCAGCCCACTCAACCATGAATCCAACTAACCTGTAAGTGCACGAAACTTAGATGGCACCCAATCATCTTGTTCATTATTATCATTTCCGCATATGATCGGTTCCGTGCTCCTATGAATGATTCTATCGTGATCTACGAGCATAATCATCTTAACATTTATATGGTCACCTGATATAACTGTATATCTAAAGTCACTTGGGCTCATTCATTGATTTTCCAACATGCGTTGTGACCCAGACTGAAAAACCACTTTGTCGTTTACCAAACGGAGTCCACATGACTCTGGCCCATTTAAGGTTCTATTAACCAAAAACTACTTGAACCCACTTAGCCAATGTGCATGTAAGATTCAACTTATTTCAGGCCTAACTCACGAGACTTCATTTGTATGTGAATTTATATTCTCACACCTTGATGTCACGATTTTAGCCCCTTTTTGAATATGACATTGAGATTGAGACCCCTTTGTGCGATATTGCTAGTCTGCAGTTAACTCGCTTTGTTTTTGGAGATTACCAGTATTCCCAGGCCTCGTGCCAACTTTGTATGGAAATAAGAACGGTTTATACCTAACGGGTACCTTGTGCTCGGTTCAAGCCTAATCTTGGCGAGCACATTTTGATATTTTATTTAGTACGGAGATGCCTTCTCTTTTTCTTGTTGATTTGGTTATGTGCTCATTTATTACCTTGAATTTTGGTCACCTTACCATATACTAGTATACTCGAAACGTAGCTCTAAATTTGACTTCTTGGATTGTTATCTATTTGTTTGGTTTTATGGTCAGTATTACTTGTTGAGTTTTACTCACCCTTGTTTTTTCCTCACAAATTTCAAGGTTGAGCCAGAACCTGAGGAAACGTAACTTGTCTTGCGAGATCGGGATTGAAGAAAGAGTTGTGGGATGATATATTAGATTCGGAAGATTGAATTAGGAACTTATTTGCATCTAGGATGTTTATTATTATATTTTAGAGAATTACTCTCACTTCGAATGTATTCAGTTAATTGGCTTTTATGGGATATTGATCACATGATCACATTTGAATTATTTTAATAAATTTTTGGAATTTATTTTACTTATTTGTTGTAGACCCATCATGTCTCGGGATTTGAGGGTTCCAAGGATCTCAGATTTCAGGACATGACACCAGGAAAGAAGAAAGGGGTCATAAAAAAGTGTTTCTTTTATGGAAAGAATGGCCACCTCAAAGCAGAGTGTCTGAAAAGGAAAACTTGCTTTGAATCAAGAGGTAATCATACAAATCTATCTCTTGTTTGTTTCAAAACTAGCAAATGTCCCATCAAATACCTGGTGGGTCAACTCTGGTGTAACCGTTCATGTATCTAATTGTGTACAGAGATTCCTTTCAAGGCGAAGTCCAAGTTATGTTCAGTGAACCATCATGATGGCAAACCGACAGGAGTCGAAAATTAAGGCAATAGGCTCCTATTGACTTGTGCTAGATACTGGATTCTCGTTGGATCTCTATGATACTCTCTATGTTTCGGCTATATCTAGAAATTTAATTTTAGTTTCAAATTTGGATTATGATTATTTTGTATTTAATTTGGACCATGGATTATTAAAAGTTTATAAAAATACTATTTTAGTTGGGAATGGATTTTTTATAAGATGGATTGTATAGATCAAGGTTAGATTTAGCATATGCACAATCACTTTATGCCCAGCACATTAATTTTGGGATAAACATTAGTATGAAAAGAGGAGTCGTAAGTGAGAACTCTTATAACTTGTTGATCGTGCTTAAAAAAATGGGTCAAAATGTGTAATGGATTCGAGGCCAACATTTGTGCACTTCAAGCATTTAAGAAGAATAGAAACTAACTACAGTTCATCATTAATTTCACTTTTGTTTACATGGGTTCAAATACTTCGACAGCGGGGATGCAAATTGTTTACACAGTTTTGAAAAGTTTGCAACCCCTCCCTCAAGTCTCAAATGTGATCTAAATTTAGAAAATACAAGAAAGTGTATAAAAAGTGGAAAAAATGTAAAAAAGAAGAAAAAAATGGGGAGTGACCGTGGGTCATGGTCACTGGGCCCCTACTAGTGACCATCTGGCAGACAGTGGCCGTAAAGCCACTGTTTTGCCTTGTGATTTGCACTGTTCCATCTCTGTGACTTTTTTGAAGTGCTGAAGCTTGCTTTTTTGATATTTAGGGTGTTAAATGACCATCAAGAGGATTAAGTTCAACCATAGAATCAATCGAAAGCTTTGTTGATCATCACCGTTGTTTATAGACCATTTTTTGTACAAGTCTGAAAAGAGTGCTGTATGAAGCCAAAGTTGTGTCATTCTAAACCTATTACTTTCAAAGGACAGAATGAAGCCTAAAGAGGCTTGTTCACAACTTCTATGATGGCTAGAAAACCCCCAAGTGAGAAAAACAAAGGAAACGATGTCATCCTTGAAGACTTGCCATAACTTTCTTTTACATGATACCCACACTCTCCTTCCTTCTCTGAACCATTCCTCACCTTGAATGACTGAGAAGAAGAAGAAAAAGTGGGTTGGAGTGCCTAAGGATGCTTTGCTTGAACCTTTTGTAGAAATGCTCTTGCATTTTCTTTGTGTGCCCTTCTCTATGTCTCCTCCCTTTTTTTTTCAAATGCAACCCCTTTTATAAACTGTTTAGGTGGTTTTGGAGAGTTCTAGGAAGTGAAAGGGAGGTTATGGGAGGTTGAATTTCAAAAAAAAAGTGGGGGAAACTTCCTAAAAGTGCAAGAACTGCTCGATAGAAGTCAGTGACCGCAGCCGTGGTCACTGCCAGGGCCCATTTTTAGACTTTTGTGCATGCAGCCCGTTTTTGCCTATTTGGGGCCTGAACGAAGTCTGATCTTCACAAAACTTGAAGAGATGCTTCTTGACACCATTTTGAGTATGTCATACATGTTTTAGCATGAATTGACCTTCTGAAGTTGGTTAACTCCTCCATTGACTTTTCATGAAAATGGGCCCTTGTTTCAGCTGTTTGAGGCCCAAATGAGCTCGGTTTGATTTGAAACTTGGAGGAACTGATGTCAGGATTATCTTGGATTGTTTATCCAAATTTCATCCATTTTGGATTTGGAGAAGTGGGACTTCGAATGGTGACTTATTTGTTGCATGTTTCAAGTAACTATTCACCTTACACTATAGGTAGTTAGCTTGTTTTCTACCCGGGCGATGTTCAATTGACTTGAAACTTTGGGGAATTAACTTTAAACATATTTTGAGTTGTCATTCCAAATTTCATCAGCTTGGCCTTCTGAAAGTAGGATTTTGGCTAGTGACCTCGATGGCTCGAGAATCACTGTTTTCTAAGTTGGCATACATGGAAGTAGGATCAAACAGAGTCCTTTTGACTCAAAAAACCGCATAATATCTTTTGAGTATGACTGAAGCTTTGTGCCCAAATTTTGTCAATTTTGAACATCGAAAAGCAGGACTTTGGTTAGTGACCCATGGCTTGGGCGTCATTGACACAAAGTTGACATGTTTGTAGATGTTGGGTCAAATGATGTCCGTTTAACCTGAAATTTTGTAGAACTTTCCTTGAGCATAATTTGATCTTCTTCCAGGAGTTTCAGCTGATTTGATCTTCATGAGGTGTCACTGTGCACAGTGACCCCACAGAGCATAGTAGAAATCATCTGAACTGAGTTGGGATCCAAATGATATCCAAATTTGTTGAAATTTTGAAGGATAGTCTTTGGATGTATTTAAAGGCATTCCACTAAGTTTGAGCTTTGTTTCGACATGTAGCAGTGTCAATTTCCACAGTGACCCCCAAGGAGCTGGCAAACAGTCATTGAAACTTAGTTTAAGCTGAGATGAAGTTCAAATGCTTTGAAACTTTGAAAAATCATTCCCAAGATGCTTTAGAGTTGCCATGTGACTTCATGCACTTTGGTGATCTAGAACCTTGAGTATGTTCAGTGACCCCTAGTTTTTTGAGTCAATGAACCCTAAATTTGGTATTTGGTGAGTTGAGTGACGAAACGAAGTCCATTAACTCTAAAGTTTGAATGCTGCATTCTGAACTCATCTGAAGTCTTCTGAATAGATTACACCAATTCCAAATATTTGGATCTAGTACTTGACTTGCCATTCTACAATCCCAAGGTTTATGTATCCTTGGTTTGGAATTTGCTTGTAATGTCTTCGTTGCAATATTTGTAATTTTTTATGGGTCAAAAAGTGCCCCCTCGAGATGCAATGATTATAGTGCAATAATCATTGTGCCACGAAATAGCCAATATGTGGGAATGATAAATGGCTTGATGAAAATACAGTTTTTCAAGATAGGTTGTAGGCCTAAACTTGGAATTTTTAAATTTTTGATTAAAAAGAATGAAGGGTTTGATATAAGAATTCCAAACGTCCTTGCCCTATTTCACAGATATCAAAAATAGCATCTTTGTGAGGACTGTGGTGAACACCCACAAAAGAATCTCTAAGGTATTTAGAAAATTTAGAAGTTTATGAATTTTTGTTTGGATTTTGGAAATGAAATTAATTTTCTTATTACCTATTTATCATAGATATCCAAAGTGGCATCTCCGTGGGGATTATGGGGAACACCCACAAAAGAAATCCCTGAGGTTTTAAGGAAAATTAAAGTTTGAATTTAAAATGGATTTGGGTTGGAATTTTTATGGATTCTTGGTTTATTTTCAAAAATCAAAGTTAGGTTTTGACTTGGCTTGACATGAGCTAAGATGGAATTTTGAAAAAGATTGGCTTTTTATTGGTTTTGATTCAAAATAATTTGAGATGGCTCAAAATCAATTTTGATTGAAGGTAATTTTGAAATTTGGGTTTATTTTCGAAAGAGAACCCCCTTCTTTTTTTTAAAAGGAATACCTTGAAGTGGATTCATTTTGCTGTGGGAAAACAACAGTTTTATTTTTATCTTGAGCAAAATACCCAAAGTGGGCCCACCATACTGTAGGGAATTTTGAATAATTGCATTTGAAAGGATGGGTCATCATGTAGTGGGTCCCATTGCTTAAAATCGCAGTGACCATAGATGAATGAGGTCGAACTCACCTAAACTTGATCAAGGCTTGGACCCATTGATTTTAGCCAAGTTGTGTCTGCGGGAAAAAGGGTGAAGCATTAGTGACTTGAGCTTGAGGAGGATTAGGCAATGGATTCCACTAGTTCAAGATTGCAATGACCGTGGGAATGAAAGAGACCAACAGTGACCGTGGGCCATGTCTCCAAATAATGGCATTTCATCCAAGCTATGGCCGTGGGAGTTTGAAGTGAAGCCTCGTGTCCCATGCTATATAAAACTCGTGCCTCTGTTTTCCATTCATTTTATTGCTTTCAAAGCTTGTGAGTTGTGACCGAGAGCAAGAGTAAGCTTCTGAGTTGTGACCGAGAACAAAAAGGGACAGCACACCATGGGTCCACTATTCATCTCTATTTGTGAGTAAAAAGAAGACCAGTGGTGAATGAGTAAAAGAGAAGCAGTTGTGTTTATGAAAACTTATCCATCTTGGGCTATTGTGATAGGATGGCTCCATTCCAAGCAGTGGGCTCCACTGCTTAAAACAATTGTGGTTGGGAGAATGAGAGTCGAGATATCAGTGGTCATGGGCTTAAGGAGAGCCAAGTAAGGGGTGTTGCTAATTCAAAACCATAGTGACTGCAAGGGGTAGACCATAGTCTTACTCGGCTTGGCTAAGCGGTGAACCCCATTGATGATCCCACGTAGTGACTGTGGGTGAAGAGGCAATGACTAGGCCATTTAATAAATGGGTCCCAATGCCCAAGCATGTTGTGATCGTGAGCAAAGGAACTAAGAGTGGTGACCGTAGGCTTTAAAAAAGACACTCTCATCTCTTTCCTTTCACTTTGCTGCTTGAACCAACTGAGAAAGAGAGACCAAGACTCCAAGTTGAATCAATTGAGAGAGAGAGAGAGAGAGAGAGAGAGAGAGAGAGAGACTCCAAGAACTCAAAGGCACCAATCCTCTCAGTTTTCTTCTTTCATCTTCCATCTTGTGGATTCATTGACTGAAGATAATCACCATGGCTGGTAAGTTTCTGAATTTCAGCTTCTTCAAATTCTGTCATGGCCGAATGTGGAGTTTGCCCCTTTTTTTTTGTTTCTTGCTTTTGGGTTTGCATGTGTCAACTAATGCATCTCCTTTGCTTAATGGGTATTCATTGGGGCAAAACTCCAATTTACAATGGCTGCCCTGTTCTACTCATGATGAGTGGAATTTGGGCTCAGCCCATTCTCTCTCTCTCTCTTTCTTTTTTTTTTTTTTTCAGATGTTGGAGCCATGGTTTCATGCTCTGCTGTGGGGCTATATCCAACTTTAGCACTGGCCGACCAGGTGCCACGGTCAGAGCCACTCACAGGTTGTGCTTTTCTTCACGGTCATAACCTATATGTCAAAATGCTTAACTGATTCTTTCTTTTATTATTATTTTTATTATTCTTCCATGCTCCTCTTTCATGCTGTTGATGAATGAATCATGTTTGAGTATTCCACTAAGGAGGATTTTGCCCAAGTTAGTCACTACCCAAGCAACTCCCATAGTCACAACTAGCCAGTCTAGGAAGTCCCATGCTCACGGCCAGTTATACTTTCTTCTTTCTTTCTTATTTTTTAGTTCTCAGCTTGCCTTCTAACACAAGGGCTCTGTTTGAGATAAGGGCTTTGTTTAAGCTCTATTCTTGGCAAGTTGCTCGAGTTGGGCATCATTTGGCAACCCATTGTTACAGGTATCACCGTCCGTGGGAAGTCTATGGTCACAACCCATTTAAAAAAAAAATGTTTGAGAGAAAAGTTGAATTCTGTTTTCTCTGTTTCTTTTCTCCCCTCATTTTTATTGCTGATCAATATGCTTGACCTGGAGATGTCTCAGACACCATTCCAAGTATACAGAATTTGAATGCCCAAGTGATTTGTCTGCACATGCTCACGGTCACTAGTAGTACCGTCAAGGGGGTCTACGGTCACTGCCATTTGTGACTGTTTGTGCTCCCCCTTTTTTTTGTTTGTTGTTTTTTTTGACGATCTCCATGTAAGGTTCTGTCATGCCCTGAATTTTTATTTTTGGGTCATAGCAGTCCGTCGGATTTGAGTTGGGTTGAGAAGGGTATATGGGCTAAGTAATCACTTTTGGGCCTTGAGTTTATGTTATTTGACCCTTTTAGGCCAATAGACTCGTTTTGAAATTTCGTAAAACTTACTAGAAAGCAGGAGTCTTTCCTTGTAATTTAGAAAAACCCCCTCTCAATATAAACTTTTAGGGTTTTTTTCATTCTCCGATCTTCTTTCTTTCTTCTTCAACAAAACCCTAGAAGCTCTCCGGGGGAAAACCAAGGTTGGATCTTCCAAGCTTGTTATTTAGATTTGCTTTTGGCTTCAAGATCCATTCAAGTGGATAGTTATAAGCAATGGCTTTTGGTTACTTGTAATATATTTTGGTTGCATCTTGGTTAATATGCTTTTGTAGAGTTTCTTCGTTTGGGTTCAAACTTTTATTTGATTTCGTTGTTTGATTTAATATCTTGATTTGGGATCAACTAGGATCATTGATTTTTCTTTTCTAAAAAAATATATATAATCTGTCTCTTTAAAAAAAAAAAAAAAGGAACCCAGCACTGCTGCCTATAGCAGGCGGGCCAGCTAGGCCGGGCCTAGCCTAGCTGGGCTTGGCAGCGCTTGGCCAGGGTGCTGCTGGGCCCAGTTGCGGTTGGGCTGGGTTGCTGACGAGGTTTAGCCCACTTGCCCTTTAAAAAAAATTATTTATATATATCAGTAAAATTTTAGGTTATTAATTATAAACATTTAAAGTATTATAATGTGGTTTAGAAGATTAATGAATATGTGGTTACGTTAATTAATTATTAAATTAGATATGATAAAAAAATTCGATTTTTGATTGTTATAAAAGTAGTTTGGGAGTTGTATTTGACATTAATATTAAATTTGGATTGGTTATACTCTAACTAGGATGTAATTTGTGTGATTAAATTTTTAATTAGAATGTATTTCAAATTCTAATTTGGGTTTTAACTTAAGTCTACATTCTAATTCATAATCCGAGATTTGTACCTTTTGTTTTGTAAAAAAATAATAAGGTGTATTTATACACAACAATGATATTAAGGAATTAATTATTCCTTTCCCCTTCTGATCATGACTTAATTTAACTTAGGATTTGAAAATTGAACATCTTCTATCTAATTTGTAAACCACACTTAAGTTAATTAGATGTTCAAATGAGAATTATACTAAATGCAGAATGAGAATGTGAGGTTCGGGATGCACTACATAATAGGTACCAAAAGTAGTATATCGGCATCGTGGACTCATATTTCCATTGTGATAGAGAGTTGGTTCTCATGTGTTTATTTAACCAATCATGACCATTAAGTGGTTTAGTGCTTACCCTCAGAAAACTTGAATTGACACTTATTCATAATACATTTTCAATTATAAAAGTATAAGTACTCAAATTATTAACGGTTTGTTTATTGGGATTAAGGGTGTCATATCATAATTTATTCTGCATCAGTATACGTACGTATTTCTATATATGTATATTATCTACGGGAATGCCCGTTTCTGTTATTCTCTGCGGGATTATCCGTTTTTGTTATTATCTGCGGAACTGTCCGTTTCTGTTATCTGTATGCGGAATTACCCGTTTCTGTATATTTATCAGCTGGAATACCCGTTTCTATGCATTCATGCCATTGGGATTTGTACATGAATTATTTTGGTTAATAATGAATATATTATTTAATTCAGTTGATTAATCCATTCCTTACAGTTATCCTTTTGCCAGATTATATCAGTCTGACCAACTACTTTTGGTGTGTAGGTTCCGGTACCGGTGCCGAACCGGAGGGTCAAGTGACACAGGAAATTCCGCTAGATGGCGGAGTTGTTGAGTGGAGCACCGATGACATCATCTGAGGTGTCCTAGTATGGTGCAGAGATCAAAAATCTTAAATTATGTAATAGGGCCATGTTTGGGCCATTAGGTTATTAATTTTAAGTTTATTTGTTTTGAAATTATAATCTTAATTGTTATGATTCGAAGCACTTGACATTGATTTTAATGAGATTTGTTACATGGTTGTTATATGATATTCATCTGCAATGAGTATGGATTTCAATTCCGCGTGTGATTATGGTTGCCTGATCACCAAGCATAGCTTTACGATGGACTTCGATCCACCCGGAATTGGGGCCCGTACTGTTTACGTTAAAAAAATTTAATTGGCCCCAATTCTCACACCCCTAGAACTGGGTTTGGATCTGGCCCAGTTTTGGGGGCGTGACAGATGGTATCAGAGACGGTCAAGTTCTAGAAGTTCTAAAAGATGCTAGAACGTAGGTCCGATGTGAGGGTTAGAAACTTTAGATGCGGGCGATGGGGTTTTGATGTGTATAATCGCACACGAACTTTAGTATGGTTAGAGGTTACAAGAGTTTGTTACCCTTCGTATTTTTTGTCGTTTAGTCGCTAATGAACAGTTGTCTTGCAGACATGGCACCTAGAACCAGGAAAATGAAACCTAACCCATCCAGTTCGGAGTCGGGTGAGCCTAGCGGTACCGCCAATGATCTGATACAGACTCTGCTCCAGGCTATGTTAGCCCATCAGCAACGTCAGGATCAACAGATAGCACAATTGTTGGAGGTTATGCAGAGAATGAATCAATCTCATGTGACACTTGTAACTCAGCCACCAGTAACGCCGCAATCAGCGCCTGTGGTGCGACCTCAAGTAGTGGATCAAGCTGCATTTCAGACTGGTATACTTGAGGCTTTGCAAAGGATTAGGCAGCCTCAGGTTGTTGTTGCCCCCATACCCCATGATCCAAATGACATTTTTGAGAAGTTTGAGAAGAGGGGTCTGCCGGAGTTCATTGGGGGTGAAGATCCAATGGTGGCAGAGGAGTTTCTCATCCAAGTGGAGAAGATATTTGAAAATCTAGTTTGCACGGGGGTATAGAAGGTTAAGTTGGCAGCTTCCATGTTTCGAGATGTAGTGGACAGGTGGTGGACTACCGTTAAGGAAACATATGAGGGGATCGTTGAAGAGGAGGCTTGGACTACATTTCGTAATCAGTTTCATGATAAGTATGTATTGGAGCATGTTCGCATTAAGAAGCGAATAGAGTTTGATTGATTGAAGCAAGGGAATTTATCTGTTCGGGAGTATGAGCTGCAGTTTACCGGTCTTTCTCATTTCACACCAACCCTCATCACTCCAGAAAGTGAGAGGATCCGACGGTTCCTTGATGGCTTTCAGGCCAGATATACTCCTTCATGCCAAGTCACAAGTTCTGAAAACTTACAAGGAATATTTGGATAAGGCATATTGGGCGGAGGAGGTGTTGGGCGCATGGCCCCTACTAGCCAACCCAAGTAGAAAGTTGCTTAATTTCCAGCGTCACAGCACCAATTCAAAAAGCAAAAGAGGGAGTCTTGTGGCATTTATGGTAATAATCACTCTACATCTAAGTGTTGGAGACAGACGGGAGGGAGGGGGGGTGCTTTTCCTGTGGAGACACTAGTCATTAGGTCAAGGATTGCCCTAAGAAGAAAGGTCAGCAGTGTGGACAAGCATCTACACAGGGAGCTCCTATTCAAGCATAGCCGCTTAGATAGATATCACCGGCTCCCTCGCAGCAACAACGACCCCAGGCACCGCAGCAACAGATGCAGTTGTACCGATCTCCTCAGCAGCCCCCAACCTCAGAAAGGACCTTAGTGACTGCATGGGCCTAACAGACAGCAATCAAGGCCACAGCAGGCAGGCAGAGTGTATGCCATGACCCAGGAGCAAGCTGATGTTGTAGAGAACATTGTGGAAGGTATTATTTCTATTTGTGATAGTCATGCTAAAACTTTATTTGATCCCGGTTCTATGCATTCCTATATTTTCCCTAGTCTTGCCTTGAAGATTGGTGTTAGAGCAGCTGATCTGCCGTTTGATTTAATTGTGGCCACCCCGATGGGTAAAAAGGTTAGTTATTTGAAATACTACCCTAATTGCAAATTGGTGATAAGTAGAGTTGTGTTTAAGGCTAATTTAATACTGCTAGTGATGAATGACTTTGACTCCATTTTGGGTATGGATTGGCTTGCTACTCATAATGCAGTTATGAACTGCCGTGCCAAGACAATTAAGTTAACAGCTGATAACGGCATTGAGGTGCTATTTGTGGGATCTAAGAAGAAGGTTGTTACTCATGTGATCTCAGTTATTAAAGCTATGAAGATGTTGATAAAAGGTTCTGAAGGGTATATAGCGTTTATCACGAAGGATAAATGGACTAAAGCGGTGGAGGAGATACCAGTGGTATCTGAGTTCCCGGATGTTTTTCCGGATGATATTCCCAGATTGTCGCTGGTCCGTGAGATTGACTTTGCAATTGAGCTTGTGTCGGGCACAGTTCCGATATTGAAGGCCCCTTATAGAATGGCCCCAGCTGAGTTGAGAGAACTCAAGGAGCAATTGCAGGAGCTGTTAAACAAGGATTTTATTAGACTGAGTGTCTCTCCTTGGGGGGCTCCAGTGTTATTTGTGAAGAAAAATGATGGTTCTATGAGAATGTGTATTGATTATAGGCGATTGAATCAAGTGACCATCAAGAACAAGTATCCTTTACCGAGAATCGATGAATTGTTTGATCAATTGCAAGGTGCTCAGTATTTTTCTAAGGTTGATCTGAGGTCAGCATATCATCAGTTGAGGGTACGAGACCAAGATATCCCAAAAATTGCATTCAGAACTAGATATGGTCACTACGAATTTTTGGTTATGTCTTTTGGGTTGATAAATGCGCCGACAGCTTTTATGGTTATGATGAATAGGGTTTTTGCACAGTATTTGGATAAGTTTGTGGTGGTATTTATTGATAATGTACTTATATATTCGAAGAGTCGGGAAGAGCATGCTCAGCATCTTTGTCACAACCCGAGCCCAGGGTTCGGGGGTTAGCAAAAGCCAAACCAATGACACACGTACTCCCGTGCCTGTACACGTAGACCTGGTCTAAATGCACAAGCACAAGGGAACATTCACACGTGCCAAACATGTACGCGGAAGCTGTAAATATCAGAAACATCAAACTAACAGTGCAAAAAGAGAATACGAAGAAAGAGCTGACATAATTACATGTGAAGGTCTTACAAAATGAACAAAATAATATATACAATCATGACATATACAAATGTGAAAATCCTCAAAAACAAGACTCCAAGGCCATGCATGTCAAGAACGCTCTCCCGTGGAGTGATCACATCCACTCGTCTAGGCCTGATGGGGCCTCAGGGGTCTCATCTAGAGTCTAGCCGACCGGCGAGGGGTCGGCAGGGGTATCTGGGCCTGCAACACTAAAAACAACTGTGAATACGACGATTCAGCAAAGTATAAACCATAACAAGTTAACACACGCTGTGTCTAATAGAATAAAGGACATCATGTAAATTAAATAAGGCATTTTCGTATACTAGGCTGTCATGCAAGAAAGAAACATGCTATGCGAATCAATGTATACATGCAGTGTACACAACTAGTGACTACTACATTGCCATATGCTCCCAAAAGAGGGATCCTGTATAGTGCAAAGAACACCATTGTCCGGGCCATGGTACAATGGGTCTTAGTTTCCTGGGGTCCGGTTCCTCAAGACGTTTCCTTACTGCAGCAAGGCCATGTAAACTACACCAAATTCACCCCGTCGGGATCCTAAGGCTGAGGCTAAGTAGTGCCTGACCATACAAAATCAATCATGAAAACCCTGAGTAGATTGTGACAACAAATCATACGTGCATATCTGTGAACATGTCTTATATGTGAAATATACATGCATACTCAAGGTAAAGAACCACAATGTGAAAGTAACGGAAAACAAGATATCAGAGAGTAGAGATCAATGATCGAATGCAGTATGTTATGCAACAAATCATGCGAGATCGGATCATCTTTATTTACAAGCCAATTCTAATCTAATTATCCAGTGTTTCTAACTATGCATGATGATGTAGTTTTAAGTTATTCGATGCACCGTTGTCTAGTGTTGCATTGAATCGGATAGTGCACCGAAGTCCCTCAAACCAACACCCATGGGGAGGTGCTTAACATCTGGATAACGAACATGAATGATTTGTAGCCCTCGAGATCATTCGCGCATTGTATCACGTTCCGTTGGGCATGTCTAGGTATTCTACATTCTATCATGAAGGCCATATTAGTCTTTCCCTTACACCTATCCTTGTCCTTCATTATTCTAGTGTTGATACGGCTTAGCCGTAGGTGAATGTACGGCTTAGCCGTAGGCATCTTACGGCGTAGCCGTAATATGCACTGCGGCTCCACCGCGGTTCCCTTTACTGTTCATCCGCAGTTACGGTTCACCCGTATTTTGTTCTACGGCTTAGCCGTGTGTGTTCTACGGCTTAGCCGTGGCTGGGCCGTAGAAGGTCTGTCAAATTGATTACTCTCAGTTAATCGAGAAAAAAGCACCCTGTATTGATCTACGGCTGGGTCATGGCTGAGGTTCAGCTTAGCCGTAGTGCAATACACGGCTTAGCCGTGCCCTAGCCGTAGAGAAAAACGGGGTTTTTACCCTCTCTGGACTTTAAGCCGTAAGTGACATACGGCTTAGCCGTACATGCACGAAGTCAAGTTCTGAATCACGTATAGAAGACCTGTGAAACCATCAGAATTGCAAACTCCAACAGAGAAAGAGAGAATACTAACAAAAATTGGGCTGTAACATGTTATCCATGCAATCTCATGTGAGCTAACAAAAATCAAATGAATACCAACATGGGTTCTTACAAATTATGGTTATACTTGCCTCAATTGAATTCAATTACACAACTTGCTGTCCTTGGGCCCAAACACAACCTAACACCGACCACAACAACATGCATGCATGAGAAACAGAAAGAATATCAAAACCTATCGTGCACTTATGGAAACAAGAAAGAGAAGAATAAGAATGGGATGCGGGAGATGGAAGAGAATCCCAGCTCACCTCAATTAACACACCAGTGACTAAAAGAACCAAAAGCCCTCAAATCAGCTTGATCAATGGAGGAGAGAACTCAATAGGGAGAGAGAAAGAATTCCACGTGAACAGTGAGAGGAAAATGAGAGAGAACGTGAGTTGATGGGCTGAAGCTATATATATAAGATAAGTAGATGTCCAAATTGCAATGAAGTCCAAGTCATAATTCTGTTTTCAGTTTGAGTCAACTCCGGGTCTAATGGAATCACACGACATCGTTTGCAAACGACGTAGTTACGAAAGTTGACGAGCTCAATGAAAGACACGTGTTGACATCAAGATGATGCAAAAATGACCATGTCTTAGAAAAATAAAAATTACGAAAAAGGGCTTGGTCTACTTAATCCTGGTCAAACTCAACCCAACTACCTATCCATGACCCGCAATGAAAACAAAACACAATTAGCAACGAAAACAAGATTAATTAACCGCTAAACGAGGTCAATCTGGGTCGGAGTGTTACAATCTTTGTACTTCATTGCAGTTGTTGAGGGAACACCAATTGTATGCTAAGGTAAGTAAATGTGAATTTTGGCTGGAATAGGTAGGATTTCTTGGTCACATTATCTCTAAGGAAGGTTTAACAGTGGACCCAGTGAAGATTGAAGTAGTGGTAAAGTGGGATAGACAAAAAACAGTGTCGGAGATTCGAAGTTTCCTAGGCCTCGCAGGTTATTACCGTAGATTCGTGGAAGGATTTTCCTCTATAGTAGCCCCACTATCGAGATTGACTTGTAAGGTAGTTCCTTTTACGTGGAATGAGGATTGTGAACAAAGTTTCTAGGAGTTGAAAAGAAGGTTGACCACAACCCCTGTTTTGACCTTACTTGCTGATAATGATGATTTTGTGATTTACACTGATGCATCCAGAGTTGGACTTGGTTGTGTTCTCATGCAACATGGGAAGGTGGTGGCTTATGGGTCAAGACAGTTGAAGGATCATGAACGGAAGTATGCAACCCATGACTTAGAGCTAGCTACAGTAGTCTTTGCTTTGAAAATGTGGAAACATTATCTTTACGGAGCGATTTTTGAAGTGCATTCGGACCATAAAAGCCTCCAATATCTCTTTACGCAGGGTGATTTGAACATGAGACAGAGGAGATGGATGGAGTATATTAAGGATTACGATTTTGGGTTGAAGTACCATCCAGGAAAGGTTAATGTAGTGGCAGATGCTCTAAGTAGAAAAGCAGCGTTCACTGGAGGATTAATTGCAGAATACTTCTGGATTCGATGTTTGGAAGATATGGATGTTTATTTCCAGCTTATCAGTGAGCAAGTAGTGTTGGCTAATATATTTTCGTGGGAACCCGAATTACTTTCGATAATCAGAGAATACCAATTGCTCGACCCCGAGATAGTAAGAATCAAAGATCATATGGATGAGAGGCCTGATTTTAGGTTGGAAGATAATATTTTGTATTATAAAGATAGAATTTGTGTGCCTGATTTTCCATAATTGAAGGATGAAATCATGGTAGAGGCACATTATACTCGGTATATTATTCATCGAGGAGGTACCAAGATGTATCAAGATCTGAAGGATCACTATTGGTGGAAGAATATGAAAAAGGATATTGCAGAAATTGTTGGAAAATGTTTGGTCTGCTAGCAGATTAAAGCAGATTATAGGAGACCCCCAGGTCTTCTGCATCAGTTGGAGATTCCTCAGTGGAAGTGGGAGCATGTCACTATGGACTTTTTGTCAGGGTTGCCTAATACTAGAAAGGGATTTGATGCTATTTGGGTGATAGTGGACCGTTTGACTAAGTCAACCCACTTCGTATCATTCAAGACTGGTCAAGGAATGGAGAAAATGGCAGATTTGTATATTAAGGAAGTGGTGAGATTGCATGGAGCACCAATTTCTATTGTCTCTGATCGGGTAGTAAGTTTGTATTTCAGTTTTGGGCATCACTGCAGGAAGCCTTAGGAACCAAGTTGAGTTTTAGTACAGCCTATCATCCCCAAACAGACGGACAGACAGAGCGTACAAACCAGACATTGGAGGATATGTTAAGGGCATGTGTCTTAGATTTCAAGACTAGTTGGGACGAAAGCTTAGCTTTATGTGAATTCGTGTACAACAACAGTTACCACTCTAACATTGGCATGTCACCTTTTGAAGCTTTGTGTGGGAGAAAATGTCGAACTCCTATATGTTGGTCGAATTTTGGAGCTCGCGATTTTCATGGACCATTTGTGGTTGGAGAGTCCAGTGACAAGATAAGACAGATTCAAGAAAGGTTGAAGGTTGCCCGTAGTCGCCAAAAGAGTTATGTAGATAAAAGGAGGAGAGAGTTGAAGTTTGAGGTTGGCGACCATGTATTTCTGAAGGTATCACTTACGCGTGGTACTTCGCAGTTTGGGCAGAAAGGGAAACTTTCCCGAAGATATGTGGGCCCATTCTAGATTATCATTAAGGTCAATGATGTGGCTTATCGGTTAGCACTACCATTAGAGCTGTCAGGTGTTCATAACGTTTTCCATGTTTCTATGTTGAGGAAGTATGTAGCAGACCCTTCGCATGTGTTGCAATATGAGCCATTGCAAGTGCAAGATGATACAACATACACTGAGCAACCGGTGGGGATTGTCGACACTAAGGAGCAGGTGTTCAGAAACCGTGTCATCCACTGGGTGAAAGTTCAATGGAGTCATCATTGCCCGAAGGAAGCAATGTGAGAGCTTAGAGACGAAGTGCAGCGACAGTATCCGCACCTTCTTCCTGAGGTATGTTAGTCATTTGGAGGACCAAATGCCCTTTAAGGGGGATGAGATGTCATGCCCTGAATTTTTATTTTTGGGTCATAGCAGTCTGTCAGGTTTGAGTTGGGTTGAGAAGGGTATATGGGCTAAGTAATCACTTTTGGGTCTTGGGTTTACATTATTTGACCCTTTTAGGCCAATAGACTCGTTTTGAAATTTCGTAAAACTTATTAGAAAGCAGGAAGCCCTTCCTTATAATTTAGAAAAACCCCCTCTCAATATAAACTCTTAGGGTTTTCCCCATTCTCTTATCCTCTTCCTTTCTTCCTCAACTAAACCCTAGAAGCTCTTCGGGGGGAAACCAAAGTTGGATCTTCCAAGCTTGTTATTCAGATTTGCTTTTGGCTTCAAGATCCAGGCAAGTGGATGTTGTAAGCAATGGCTTTTGGTTACTTGTAATATATTTTAATTGCATCGTAGTTAATATGCTTTTGTAGAGTTTTTTCGTTTGGGTTCAAACTTTTATTTGATTCCGTCATTTGATTTAATATCTTGATTTGGGATCAACTAGGATCATTGATTTTGCTTTTCTAAAAAATATATATAAATCAGTCTCTTTAAAAAAAATAAAAAAAGGAACCCGGCACTGCTGCCCAGGCAGCAACGCTGCCTGCCTGTTGCAGGTGGGCCAGCCAGGTCGGGCCTAGCCTAGCTGGGCTGGGTTGCTGACTAGGTTTGGCCCACTTGCCCTTAAAAAAATTATTTATATATATGTAAGTAAAATTTTAGGTTATTAATTATAAACATTTAAAGTATTATAATGTGATTATTGGTTTAGAAGGTTAATGAATATGTGGTTATGTTAATTAATTATTAAATTAAATATGATAAAAAAAATTCGATTTTTGATTGTTATAAAAGTAGTTTAGGAGTTGTATTTGAAATTAATATTAAATTTGGATTGGTTATACTCTAATTAGGATGTAATTTGTGTGATTAAATTTTTAATTAGAATGTATTCCAAATTCTAATTTGGGTTTTAACTTAAGTCTACATTCTAAATCATAATCCGAGATTTGTACCTTTTGTTTTGTAAAAAAATAATAAGGTGTATTTATACACAACAATGATATTAAGGAATTAATTATTCCTTTCCCCTTCTGATCATGACTTAATTTAACTTAGGATTTGAAAATTGAACATCTTCTATCCAATTTGTAAACCACCTAAAGTTAATTAGATGTTCAAATGAGAATTATACTAAATGCAGAATGAGAATGTGAGGTTCGGGATGCACTACATAATAGGCACCAAAAGTAGTATATCGGCATCGTGAACTCATATTTCCATTGTGATAGAGAGTTGGTTCTCATGTGTTTATTTAATCAACCATGACCGTTAAGTGGTTTAGTGCTTACCCTCAGAAAACTTGAATTGACACTCATTCATAATACATTTTCAATTATAAAAGTATAAGTACTCAAATTATTAACGGTTTATTTATTGGGATTAAGGGTGTCATATCATAATTTATTCTGCATCAGTATACGTACGTATTTCTATATACGTACGTTTCTATGCATTCATGCCATTGGGATTTGTATATGAATTATTTTGGTTCATAATGAATATATTATTTAATTCAGTTGATTAATCCATTCCTTACAGTTATCCTTTTGCTAGATTATATCAATCTGACCCACTACTTTTGGTGTGTAGGTTTCGGTACCCGTGTCGAACCGGAGGGTCAGGTGATACAGGAAATTCCGCCAGATGCCGGAGTTGTTGAATGGAGCACCGATGACATCATCTGAGGTGTCCTAGTATGGTGCAGAGATCGAAAATCTTAAATTATGTAATAAGGCCATGTTTGGGCCATTAGGTTATTAATTTTAAGTTTATTTGTTTTGAAATTATAATCTTAATTATTATGCTTCGAAGTACTTGATGTTGATTTCGTTATTAATGAGATTTGTTACATGGTTGTTATATGATATTCATCTGCAATGAGTATGGATTTTAGTTCCGCGTGTGATTATGGTTACCTGATCACTAAGCAAAGCCTCACGAAGGACTTCGATCCACTCGGAATTGGGGCCCATACTGTTTATATTAGAAAAATTTTAATTGAGCCCAATTCTCACACCACTTGAATCGGGTTTGGATCCGGCCCAGTTTTGGGGGCGTGACAAATGGTATTAGAGACGGTCAAGTTCTAGAAGTTCTAAAAGATGTTAGAACGTATGTCCAATGTGTTAGAAACTTTAGATGGGGGCGATGGGGTTTTGATGCGTATAATCGCATACGAACTTTAGTATGGTTAGAGGTTACAAGAGTTTGTTACCTTTTGTATTTTTTGTCGTTTAGTCTCTAATGAACGGTTGTCTTGTAGACATGGCACCTAGAACCAGGAAAACGAAACCTTACCCATTCAGTTCAGAGTCGGGTGAGCTTAGCGGTACCGCCAATGATTCGATACAAACTTTGCTCCAGACCATGTTAGCCCATCAGCAACATCATGATCAATAAATAGCACAATTGTTGGAGGTTGTGCAGATAATGAATCAATCTCATGTGACACATGTAACTCAGCCACCAGTAAAGCCGCAATCAACGCCCGTGCTGCGACCTTAAGTAATGAATCAATCTAATGGTCTCATCATAGCAAATCATCGCCCAGGACTTTGTTTGCTGAAATTTATGGGAAATAGCATCTTGGGAATGTGAAAATTCTTTAACTTGAAAATTGATGCTGCACTTTATTGATCGTGCTGAAAACATGTCATGTACTTTCAAATACTGTTCTTTTCTACATGTTTTATGCCTTATATGTTGCATATAACTGCCATCATGCATTGCTTGTATTGTGCATGCATTTCTAACATTGAATATTACAACTTTCATGCTCGAACATGAATCCATTGCCCCCTAAAAGGTCTTAAGGTGCTTGAACACCTGTTTGGACCAAGAATCTCAATTCTGGGACTTGAGTGTGCCTTGATGTCAATTCTTAGTCTCAAAACTGGGTACTATTTTCTCCTTTTAGCCTTCTGTTAAGGGGAGATGATGCCGAAATTTTTGCAGAATTCCATATCATTGTTGTTGATATTTTGCTTCCTCTTCTTATTTGTTTGTTTTGTAGACAGAAAAGGCACCTGCAACTGTAACCACTAGGCATCAAAAGGTCGTGCCAAGGGCAAGACCGCAAGGGACTCCAATCCGAAGGATCCAAATAAAGTATTTGATATTAATTTGCAGCGTCAGAGAGCCAAAGCTCTATCAAGAAAAAATTGGTATACTTATTGGTGCTTGGCAAATAACACCAATTAGGAGAATAATGAGAAGGTGAGCTTTAACAAACCACATTATATATTTAGAGATGCCATGAAGGAGACTGTGAAGCATCCTATTGAGAATATGCAGTACCACTGTATAAACTCAGCGGGGATTTTACGCGAACTAACCACTGTTCGATCTGTCTGACGGTATCCAATAATAATGTTGATGACCTCAATGATCTCGGCTATGAATGATCCATTTTCGTGGATAAGGCACCACATTCATTTCAAAACTGGCAAGTTCATGCGTCAATCTCCGTATTACTTTACGGAGTATCCAAGGTCTGAAGTAGAGGCCATAGAACTATGCACTTTGAATCTGGAAGTAGGCACTGTGATTTCACAACTTAGGACCATTGGGCTTGGTATCCATACGAGGGACGAAAGTGCCTGGCTTGGCGAAAGACATCAGTCCTGCGAATGGTTTAATTGTATTGGGGATTGGCAAAGCTGGGTGACTACAATCAAACATCATTACATAGAAGATTTGAAAGCACTTGGGATTTTTGATGCTATAAATGCCACCACATAGAGAGTCCCATGCGAGAATAAGAACGTCTGTAGGGACATTCTAGAATTGTTTTGCCCAGTGACTGGCACCTTCATTACCCTGAATATGAAATTGGAATTTTCCTTATGGGAAATAAAGAAGATTTTTGGTTTGGCATCATATGGTGAGATCTACGATAAAACAGTGGTACCCGATAAAGAATTAGCCACCATGGACGACGAATGCCAAGCTGCATATTATCTCCTGTTTGCACTTGAAGATTTAATTCAAATGACTTGCCGTTGTCAAGGTAAAGTTGTCCAATGGATGAGTCAAGTAAAGAACATTACGGATCTTTTCTTCATAAATCAGGGTGGATATTTTAAATGGAAAGTGGTGATCCCCAGCGAAGACCCTAAGAAGGATCCTACAATTGTTTATCGTGTGGATCCGGATTTTCAACCATATAGTTTTGCTAAGTATCCAAACTTAAAATGGAAATGTTGGCTTGCTACATTCTTGGTGACATGGTTGTCTGAGGTTCTTTTTCCAAGTTCTGGAAGCGACTTTAGGCTTGGTTGCATATATTCAACACTCAAAATGGCCTTTGGACACAGCCTCGCCTTGGGTCCTGCCTTTGTATCATATATGCTGACTGAGTTAAAACAATCGGGATTTACTGTTAGGGAAGGGAAGCCTTTCAATCAGTATTATGCTGAGTACCTGCTGTACACCTGGTTCAAATTTCATTGCAACAGTCTTCATTTACACAGTGGTTCACCAGGAAGTATTTTCATGGAAGGTGTAGTAGGTGGTAGTTGTTTGATTAACAACTATTACATGACTAACTTGCACCAGCATTTGCATAACTTCAACAATTATGTTGCTTCTCACGATGCTGTATCCAACATTGAAGTTCCAACTCGCATGAGAAACGCTATGGAACCATCGATTGACAAAGTCGAAGAGGGTGGTTGAGATGTTGGGTTATCAGAAGAAGAGAAAAGCTGATTCTTAAGCTTAAGGCCTGTAGAGTTGGTATATAGGAAGAATGCATATATCAACATTCAACCTTATATACTTGCCAAGTGTTAGATTTTGTGGACTCAATCCATCAGTTGATTTAATAATTGATTAATTTCTTTATTCATCAATAAAATCATGCTTTACTTTAATGAGATGAATGTTATTTTACTACTTCATGCACATGACCAATACATATGACATAATGGTTCATGAGTTGAACTGGGTCCCATTAGTATATTAAATGTGATATATGTGCATGGATGAGATCCACACACGGGAGATATATGTCACAAATCTTATACTTAAATAAGTTTCACGACCAGTAATGAGACTGGGCATCTCATTTGATAAGGTTGGAGCACTTTGATCACTATGAGATAGTGTGATTTGTCTTGATCATCAGAATGTAAGATTCTGGATCACAGTGCTGGTACATTGGATGTATTGAAGGACTATGAGATGCACCTTATGGAATTCTGTCTCAATAATAAGGTATGCTCTCATAATTCCCGGGCAATAGGCTCTCAATCCTGAGACATTGATGAACTCAAGTTTCTATCTATTCATTTGCTTTGAGTCACCAATGAGTGAGGCGACTATAGGTTAACACCTCGGTGTCTTGGGTATGTGGTAGTAGAACTGTGGGAACATTGAATGATTAAGATGGAATCTATCTCTATTATCCCCTTGTGCCAATTAATGGATTTGTTATTAGTAAGTGCGCACCCATCTTAATTAAGAGTTAATTGAATGGTACTGATGGTTACTGTGATTAATTGGGGCTCAAGGATAACAAGATGTGGAACTTATATTGGAAGAGACAGATTTATTCCAATTGATCCACGGATATTGATAGAGGGGCCTACTTGTGGTAATTGTGAAGTTTAGGGTCTTCATTGTAATTTATTCCTAAGACTGGAGTGCAATTGCATTTATATAGTGGTGCTATTTGCAATTAACTGTGGGCCGGGATTACACATGAGATGTGGGGTCACAGTGTTTCAGCTGGAGCCAGCTTTCTAAGGAATCCCTAGTGGTCCCCACGTTAGCCCAAGTTATTGGAAAATACTAATCCGACTTGAACTCTAGAAAGAAGGGTTAAGAAAGGAGAAAGTTGCTAATTGCTTTGGAAGTGAGACTTCTATTTCAATTAAGCAAGGAAGAGATTTAAAAGTATATAAAATCTCTTGGACGTCTAATAAGAGTCTCTCTCACGCCCAAAACCTTGTTCATGCAAGAGTTGCACGAGTTTCTCTCTCCTTCTCTCTTCTAATTCCTTGGAGTTTTGAGTTGGGATTTCTCCTGAAGATTCCACCAATCTTCTTAAGAAGAGAAATCCAATTCGGGTCATAGCGTGGAAGGCTAAGAGGTGTTGAAGATTCTCATCACCAGTAGAGTCGCAACTTCTCTATTAAAACACTACGAATCTCCAAAGGTATGATCTACTTCTTGCATGTCGTAGATTATTATGGATGTTTAGTGCTGTTTGATTCTGTTTTTTAGATAGAATATTTACTGTACATGGTCACGAGATTGAGGGTAATGCATCCTGGATTGGGTTTTTGGTCTTATGGATAGTTGATCCCTGTCTCAAGTGGGTCAAAAGTTTTGAACATCTATCCACGAGACCCACCTACTTCCAACAATTGGTATCAGAGACATACCTCATCTCTAATCATGTTGGATTAGTAATCTTGTTCTAATCTTTGCATGAGATGTGAAGAGGATAGAGCAAGGGCTATGAAAGGATCAGTGTTTATTGGGTTTGCTTGCTTTTGTAGTAGATCCATGTTTGGAAAGTCACGAAAGGTTTTAATCATGATAGGAGGTTGGTAAGATGCTATTAGAAGCATACTAAGATCATTAGAAGTGATTGGGAACAGCAGGAGCTGAATCTGAAAAAATCCAAGTTTCTGGGTTCGTCAGGTCGGTTAGTCAAACGGACCACTATGACTGTAGAGGTCTGTTGGCTAGCAGTAGGGACCAGATCGGCTAGCCGAACCTAGGCAAAATCATTTTATTCTTGGTCTGAGTTGTTGTTGACTTTTTTTTTTTCGTGGGGGCTCGGCTGCCCCCTGGACCCCCGCGAGCTGACCGGGCAGCTCGAACCCCGCCGGGGGCGCTACCCCCGGACCCCCTCTCCGTAGGGGATCTTGTATAGTGGTGGCAAACCTTTGGCATCTTGTTTTTCCATTGTGGTTTGGCAACTTGGTTTTGTGAGATGCTTTGTTTATGAGATACTAACTTGCAGGTGATAATGTCCTCTCCATATGGCCCACATGATTTTTCTTTCCTTTTACTTATTGGTTTATTTGTGGCTAAGTGTAAAGGGCATCATGGTTTCCTTGGTTTCCCATGAAAGGGCAAGGCATGGTGAATTTCCCTATAAGCCCTTTTTTTTTCATGTTTAGATTACCATGTAAGTCTTATTATAGAGACATAGGAATTTATGTATTTTTTAAAATTTGTAAATTTTGAAGATGTCCGAAACAAAGAAGGAAAGAGAAGCTGGACTCCTAATCAAAGAGTTTGAAGATTACCAAAAGGTGTTTTGGAGATGCCCAAAGAGTTTGAGGAATCCCACAGTTTTGGAAAGTCTAGAAGTCCAAGAAGTCTTTTCCGCCTAGGCCATGTGGAGGAGAGGACTAGTCTTTTATTATAGCACTTTCTATTTATGGATGAATGCTTATTTTAGAGTATTTCCATATCTAATCCAAACATAGCAAATTCCAAAATTGGTCAAATCAAATTAATTTTTGGAAAGAGTTCTAATTAGAGTTGGTGGGCCCATGAGATAGATCTATTGATAACACTAATTTTAGAAACTGGGCTTTTCTTAAAATAACTTGACTTGGAGCCAATCATTGGTCGTATCATGAGATGAATTTATACCTATATTTGATAGACCCATACACCTATAAGGAAATCGTCAACTCTAAAATATTAAGTGGGAGCGGGGTATTTATATATATACAAATCCCCATGGTTTTCCACCATAGGTGCATTGTAAGGAAAGTATTAGCCTCGCGCCATTTTGAGAATGGCCATTCCCCACGGAGGGTTTGTATTTATCTGGATATGGATCTCCTATGGAAAGTGTTGATGAGAAGGGGTGGGAGCCCACTCCCCAAGGAGGAGCTGCCCGCAATGGTTGTCATGCAATGCTAGTTGGTGGGTCACACTTAACTAAAATAATGATTTAGTATCCCTAAGGATTTGCCTCATGTATTTTAGAAACCGAAGCTAATCGGGTGTCATACATTATTTGGTATGAGATACCTAGATAGTAATGAATGAAGGGGATCATGGATAGTTAGTCTTAATCCAAATTTTGACCAACTTTGATCCACACTAGTCTAGGAGGTATTCGCACTCCCCAAGGAGGCATACCCCGCAGGATTAGGATTCCGATGTATTCTGAATTTTGTGGTTATGAGGATTCCCACATAAACTTGGTAGAATACTAAACCCTAATGTCATTTAAATTCATTAATTGAATGTATGGTTATGCGCTACAGTATTACAAGCATGAATTCGAATACTTTCAATCCACTTGCGACCATCCTCAACCAAAATAAGTTGGTGGGATCCAACTATGTAGACTGGAAACGGAATCTGGATATTATCCTGACAGCTTCAGGATATAAATATGTCCTTACCAAAAACCCCCTTGAAGAGCCTGGCCCAGATGCATCAGAAGCAAAAAAAGACCTTTACACCAAATGGGCCAAAGACGATGAGATGGCCCGATGTTACATTCTAGCATCCATGTCTAGTGTGCTGCAACACCAACATCAATCTTATAAGACTGCATATGATATGATATCGAACTTAAAGGAGATGTTTGCAGAACAAGGCAGACCTACTAGGCAGGCAGCTATGAGGGTGCTCATAGCACCAAGATGGCTGAAGGTACATCAGCACAGGAACACATGTTGAAGATAATGGACTCATTAAATGAGTTAGATGTACTGGGAGCTGCGAATGATGCAGAATCGCAGATTGACATAATCCTTGAGTCACTACCAGAGTCATTCAATAATTTCAAGGTCAATTATAATATGAATAAAATGAATCTGACTCTGGCTGAGCTATCTAGTCAGCTGGTAGCAACTGAAGGGATTATGAAGAAAAAACCAACTGCCTTAATGACAGAAAAGCCAGATGCCAAGTCCAAGTCGAAAAGCAAAGGGCGGAAAGGCAAAAAAAAATCAGTTCCGAAAGGTCCTAAGGTGGAGAATGGTCCAACTGGTGGTGTGGCTAAAGCTAAGGGTTCAAGGACAAAAGGAAAGTGTTTCCATTGTGGTAAGACAGGACATTAGAAGAGGAATTGTCCAGAATATCTATCTAAGAAAAAGACCCCAGGTATGATTGAGTCACTTATATCTGAAGTTAGTTTTGCAACTAGTACTTCAGAATCGTGGTGTGTTGATTTCGGGGTAACTAATCACATATGTAATACGTTGCAGGGGTTCAGGGAAACCAGGAGGCTAAGTGATGGAGAAATCATTGTCAACCTAGGATCTGACGATAAGGCGGAGGCTGTTTCAGTGGGAGTCATTACTTTTATGTTTTTCAAATAATAAATTGGTTTTGTCAGAAACATTATATGTACCGTCTTTAAGGCGGAATTTAATTTCAGCTTCTAGTTTGGTGAATAAAGGTTATTCTATTACTTTTGATACTGAAGTTGTCATAAAGAGGAATGGTACTTTCATATGTTCTGGCAAGGTAACCAATGGACTTTATTTGTTAAAACCCACGATGTATGAGATACATGATATTGAAACAATTAATATACCATCATTAAAGAGAAAGTCATCTTCATCTAATCCAACAAAACTTTGGCACCTGAGGCTAGGTCATATAAACATTACAAGGATTGAGAGGCTAGTGAAAAATGGTATCTTACCTTCATTGGTGGTAGAACCAATGCTTGTCTGTGAGTCCTGTGCAGAAGGTAAAATGACCAAAAGACCCTTTTCAGCTAAGGGTAATAGGGCCAAAGATTTATTGGAATTAGTGCATACTGATGTCTGCGGACCCAATAATCTCAGGGCCAGAGGAGGATATGAGTACTTCATCACTTTCACAGATGATTACTCAAGATATGGTTACATATACCTTATGCACCGCAAGTTCGAAGCTTTTGAAAAGTTCAAAGAGTTTCGAGCGGAAGCGGAAAAGCAATTAGGTAAGAGTATCAAGACTCTTCGAACAGATCGAGGAGGGGAATATCTCACTGCTGATTTTATGGGTTACTTATCAGAAAATGGGATTCTATCCCAGTTGTCTGCTCCTGGTATGCCTCAATAGAATGGAGCAGCAGAAAGAAGGAACCGGACTCTTTTAGATATGATTAGGTCGATGCTGAGTTTCTCAAGATTACATATATCCTTTTGGGGATACGCTTTGGATACTGCAATGTACATATTAAACCTCGTACCATCTAAGTCTATACCTAAGACTCCCCAGGAATTGTAGTCTGGGCGAAAGCCTAGTCTACAACATTTACACATTTGGGGTTGTTCAGCACACGTGCTCAATGTTAAGACGGATAAGTTGGAAACAAAGTCAGAAGTATGCACGTTTGTAGGATATCCTAAACGAACTAAAGGTTGGTTATTCTATAATCCTAGAAAGCAGAAAGTACTAGTCAGCACCAATGCAATTTTTCTGGAGGAAGATTATATGATGGACCAGAAATCTTTAGAAAAGGTGATCTAGGAATAGATTCAGGAGCAATCAATTCCAAATCCAAGTATAACCGGACTTGAGGAAGAACCGCCTTTACAAGACCAAGTAGTTACACCAGTACCTCGTCGTAGTGGGAGGGTTGTCAGACCCTCTGACAGGTTCTCATTCTTGGGAGAGTCTTATGAAACAATCCCAGAAGAGTTGGAACAAGATCCCTTTAACTATGATGAAGCAATCAATGACTTAGACTCGGGAAGCTGGCAAGACGCTATGAAAGCTGAGATGGAGTCTATGTACTCAAATCAGGTCTGGACATTTGTGGACTTGCCTGCCAATATTAAACCTACTGGGTACAAGTGGGTCTACAAGAGAAAAAGAGGACCACATGGAAGAGTAGAGACCTATAAGGCTAGGCTTGTTGCAAAAGGATATACTCAGAAAGAGGGGATCAATTATGAGGAAACTTTCTCGCTAGTAGCCATGCTCAAATCCATCCGGATACTCTTATCCATTGCGGCTCATCTTGATTACGAGATTTGGCAAATGGATGTCAAGACGGCGTTTCTCAACAGCCATATTGAGGAAGACATCTATATGGTGCAATCAGACGGTTTTGTAGCTAAAAACCAAGAGCAAAAAGTTTGCAAGCCGCAGAAGTCTATTTATGGACTGAAGTAGGCATCCCGAAGCTAGAATATCCGTTTTGACCAGGCAATCAAGTCATTTGGTTTTTGTCAAAATCCGGATGAGTCATGTGTTTACATGAAAAGTGAGGGTGACAGAGTAGTTTTTCTGGTTTTATATGTCGATGACATCTTTCTCCTCGGGAAAGACATAGGAATGTTGTTAACGTTAAAAGTTTGGTTAGCCAAGACTTTTGATATGAAGGACTTGGGAGAAGCTAGTTACATCCTAGGGATCAAACTCTATCGAGATCGGAAAAATAGGATGATTAGTTTATCCAGAGCTGCATATATAGATAAGGTGCTAGTACGGTTTGTAATGCAAGACTCTAAGAAGGGTATCACACCTTTCAGGCATGGAGTGCACCTTTCCAAGGATCAATGTCCTAAGACACCTGAGGAAAAGGAGCAGATGAGGTCGATACCATACGCTTTGGCTATTGGTAGCCTCATGTATGTTATGTTATGTACTAGACCAGATATCTGTTATGTAATGGGCCTAGTCAGCAGATATTAATCTAATCCAGGACCTGAACATTGGACTGCTGTAAAATGTATTCTCAAATACTTGAGAAGGACTAGAGATTACATGTTGATTTATAGCAGTGATGAGTTGATTCCAGTCGGACACACAGATTCTGACTTTATGTCAGATAAGGATTCTAGGAAATCCACCTCTGGTTATGTATTTATGCTTAGAGGCGGAGCTATTAGCTGGAGGAGTATAAAACAAGAATGTACCGCTGATTCAACCTCGGAGGCTGAATATGTAGCAGCTTGTGAAGCAGCAAAGGAAGCAATATGGCTTAAAAGATTCCTTTTGGAACTTGGGGTGGTACCTTTGGCACGACAACCACTCACCGTTTATTTAGTGACAGCAGCGGGGCAATCGCTCAGTCAAAGTAACTTAGAAGCCATAAAAGCCAAAAGCATGTACAGAGGAAGTATCACTTAGCCAGAGAGATTGTGCAGAGAGGTGATATTGCTATTACCAAGATAGCCTCTGCGGACAATTTGGTAGATCCCTTTACTAAGCCTTTGACTACCAAAGTCTTTGAGCAGCATGTAGAAGGGATGGGCATGAGATGCAACCCTGACTGGCATTGAGCCCAAGTGGAACATTGTTAGATTTTGTGGACTCAATCCATCAGTTGATGTAATAATTGATTAATTTCTTTATTTATCAATAAAATCATGCTTTACTTTCATGAGATGAATGTTATTTTACTACTTCATGCACATGACCAATGCATATGACATAATGGTTCATGAGTTGAACCGGGTCCCATTAGTATATTAAATGTGATCTATGTGCATGGATGAGATCCACACACGGGAGATATATGTCACAAATCTTATACTTAAATAAGCTTCACGACCAGTAATGAGACTGGGCATCTCATTTGATAAGGCTGCAGCACTTTGATCACTATGAGATAGTGTGATTTGTCTTGATCATCAGAATGTAAGATTCTGGATCATGGTGCTGGTACATTGGATGTATTGAAAGACTATCAGATGCACCTTGTGGAATTCTGTCTCAATAATAAGGTATGCTCTCATAATTCCCGGGCAATAGGCTCTCAATCCTGAGACATTGATGAACTCAAGTTTCTATCTATTCATTTGCTTTGAGTCACCAATGAGTGAGGCGACTGTAGGTTAACACCTCGGTGTCTTGGGCATGTGGTAGTAGAATTGTGGGAATGTTGAATGATCAAGATGGAATCTATCTCTATTATCCCCTTGTGCCAATTAATGGATTTGTCATTAGTAAGTGCGCACCCATCTCAATTAAGAGTTAATTGAATGGTACTGATGGTTACTGTGATTAATTGGGGCTCAAGGATAACAAGATGTGGAACTTATATTGGAAGAGACAGATTTATTCCAATTGATCCACGGATATTGATAGAGGGGCCTACTTGTGGTAATTAGGAAATTTAGGGTCTTCATTGTAATTTATTCCTAAGACTGGAGTGCAATTGCATTTATATAGTGGTGTTATTTGCAATTAACTGTGGGCCCAAATTGCACATGTGATGTGGGGTCGTGGTGTTCTAGTTGGAGCTAGGTTTCTAAGGAATCCCTAGTGGTCCCCACGTTAGCCCAAGTTATTGGAAAATACTAATCCGACTTGAACTCTAGAAAGAAGGGTTAAGAAAGGAGAAAGTCGCTAATTGCTTTGGAAGTGAGACTTCTATTTCAATTAAGCAAGGAAGAGATTTAAAAGTCTATACAATCTCTTGGACGTCTAATAAGAGTCTCTCTCACGCCCAAAACCTTGTTCATGCAAGAGTTGCACGAGTTTCTCTCTCCTTCTCTCTTCTAGTTCCTTAGAGTTTCGAGTTGGGATTTCTCCTGAAGATTCCACCAATCTTCTTGAAAAAAGAAATCCAATTCGGGTCATAGCGTGGAAGGCTAAGAGGTGTTGAAGATTCTCATCACTAGTAGAGTCGCAACTTCTCCATTAAAGCACTACGAATCTCCAAAGGTATGATCTACTTCTTGCATGTCGTAGATTATTATGAATGTTTAGTGCTGTTTGATTCTGTTTTTTAGATAAAATATTTACTGTGCATGGTCACGAGATTGAGGGTAATGCATCCTGGATTGGGTTTTTGGTCTTATGGATAGTTGATCCCTATGTCAGGTGGGTCAAGAGTTTTGAACATCTATCCACGAGACCCACCTACTTCCAACACCAAGTTCTGCAGACAGTTTGATTTTTATCAAGTTGTTGTGGGAGCACTAGGCCAGATTCGAGGCACTACCGGCTCTTTGCAAGATGCCCGAAGTGCTTGGGAATTTTATCAGGGGCTTAACACTGGAGCTCGTTTCTGTTACCCCTGCTTTCCGAATCCTGGATACACAAGTGGCTTCGCTCAATGGTTTTCCAAAAGCACCATTGCCATTGTACAAGCATACACGAGCAATCCCCGGGTTAAATGTCGTGATTTGGTTGTTTCTAAAAAGAAAGAAAGAGCAGAGAAAGATCGTTTTATTACGGAGAATTTTGTGAATTGGTTGCATGATGGCGATAAATGGAGAACTGGCTTGGTGGCCGGGTTCGATATCTGTCGAGCTCACCATTCATTAAAAGGTGAGGAAGATGAGAAATTCATGCCTCCACCTAATGTATCTATAGCGAGAATGCAATGGGCTGTAGATTAGAATTTATAGGAGAGCATGAGTCTTGCTAAAATCAAGAAGATAGGCAGAATTGCTTTGGACTTTGAATTTGCTTCTCGCTTTGTCAGAACTAAAGTTTCAATAGGAGAGTAAACAAGGCAGTTTGAAGAAGAACAGTCTATTATGTGTGTAGTTGCTGAGGCAGACCTTGCTCAGCGATCTTTGTCAAAGACTATTACTGATGCTCTAACATCAACAATGGCACATGTAGATCAAAGTCTAGCAGAAGTAGTTTAGTCGGCTGAAGCAATTACCAAAGCAAGGCTACCTATTACAATGCCTATAAAACCTTCAGTAGGCCCAGTTCTGCATAAGAAGCTCAAAGCCACGCGCTTAAAACTAGTAACCTTAGCCTCAGTCAGCAAAGAAGTGTCTTCAAAGAAGTGAAATGCTGAAAGCCCTAGTACTTGACGTTCTCAAAGGCTAAAAGCTAGTAACATTTCTATATTTCTTTGTAATTACCTTCTCATTAATTCTTTAACTCTTGTTTTTTACGTTTATATTTTTTCCTCGCCATTTTATCAGCTCAAACCTCAACTGCTAGAGGATTTATAAGGCAAGTAGCTGAAATTGCTGAAGATTATGCCTTTGATGAAAGAGGTGGGTAAGAGAGTAGTTTTGATACTCCCACGATCGAGAAGCGAACCGATAGTGACATCAACATCGAGTTTGACTTTGAGAAAGATTTATTTGATCAAATGACAATCCCTGAGTCTAGGAAAAACGTCACGGCGGATATTCCGACAGAATTCATCACTGCAGAGAAGTCCAGCGATGATGTTGGTGATGTTACTACCATTGATGCTACTTTTCAAGCTGAACAATAGAAGATTCCTTTTGAGATTATTGCAGGACCCGCGGCCGAAGCCTTAATAAAGATGGGAGAAACCTCAGTTACTGCTGAAGGAAATATTTGACTTAATTTGTAATGAATATCAATAAAATAGTATTCCAATGTTTGTGATTTGATTTTATTCATTCCCTTTTTAGGTGTTCGGGTAGAAGAGAGTATTCCTGACATACTTCCTATCCCTACAAGGAGACCTTTTGGGTCACCCATTGAAGAGCAAGCAAAGAAGGTGAGTGCCTAAGCTTCAATTGACCTAGATGATATCTCAATTCATAGTGGATACTTTGAGATATCGCTAAGCAGCACACTGAAAAGTGATCTGCAGAGCTTCGTGGAAAGTTTTTCTTCAAATTCACTAACCAATAGCATCAACAATGATCCGGAGTTATCATCAGTTGCCGCTATACTGTCTATTGGTATTGAGCCAAGGGTTGATGAAGCTGTGGATATTTAGGTGGAACCAAATGCCACCAAATGCTGAACCTATTAGTGAACCAAAAAGAGAAGCAGACACTGTAATGATCCTGGCTGAAGAGACCCTTGTAACAGAACCTATCATAATCAAAGCAGGTCCTTCTACTCAGAGGAAATTGGTTTTAGAAGCTGCAAATCCCCCAGAAAAAGATGCTCCTGTAACACCTGTCAGTAGCAGTGTACCTTTGGCTACTAGTAGTGTTACACCTCCTAAAGCCATGATGCCTCCGAGGGTTCATTTTAGGGTGGATCAATCATCTACCCTGAAAATTATCGAAGACCGTTCCATCCAAAAGATATCAATGAGGCTTCTGTTGTTGAAGGTGGAGGATCCTGGAAAGCATTGTTGCATGTTACAGTAACTTTACATACAAATAGGGATCCTTTAGCCATTTTGTCTTCACAAGGGTCACATGATTCACCTTCTATTCGTGAATAGGCATTGGCTATTCATAGGAATGAGGATATAAATGTTGAGAGAGAAGGGGATGATCGCTCACGTTTTCAGACTCAGTTAAATTCACAAGAGCGAGAATCAAACCTTTCTACCCCTAAAGAACCCAGTTTGCTTAAGGACACTCCAAAGCCTCAATCTGCCATAAATTTTGCCATGAAGATGGCCATTTACAACATTTTGGCCACCATTTTCCAAGGAGAGCTTACTTCTGAGAAAATTCAAGGTGCTAAAGCTTTGGCTGATATGTTGATACCTTCTGGTACTGGAACGGATTTGAGCGGCCTTCGTGATGTGTTTATCTTTTTCTTTAACAGAAAGGGATACTTGGGATAGAAATGTTGATCATGCCAAAGCTTCCCAAGATTAAGTTCTAACGCATAAAACTCAACTGGCCGTGGAGATTGAGAGCATCGAGGAGGAAATACGGGTAGTAAATGCAGAGCAGACCAAGACGACACAGGAGTTAGCTGCGCGTGTGGCTGACCATGAAAATATACAACGGCAGATCACCGTATTGCAACAACAGTTATCTTCCGCTGAGAATACTATTGAAAACTTGAAGAAATCTATTTCAGAGGGGAGTCGTTACAGAGTTGATCTTCTTTTGCAAGCAGAGGCGAAGCACACAGTCTTGGATGATTTCGTTCAGTCTTTGGAGAATGAATTGAATACCAAGCTGGATGAGATTGATGTTAGTACTGCCGTACCCACTTATGCCAGTTACAAAGGGTGTGTCTTAATGAAAGGCGTGCTGAATGCAAAGGGGCAACTGGAGAAGTTCTTGGACTAGGATTCCTTGCTGCAACTCCTATCTAACTTCTTCTTTTCTTCTTTTTTTTTTTATTCTGATTAGCCCTGGGGGCTATGTATACACTAAATTCATTTTTGTACCAAAAATCCAAATGAATATCAATAGAAACTTCGTTTTGTTCCAATTGGTCATTGACATGAATATGTGGATGTTTGACGTGGTTTGTATAGATGGTTTGTGATTTGTATGGATGGTTTGTGGTTTGTATGGATGTTTGATGTAGTTTGGTTTTCTTAGACTTATATGAGGGTGCGATTTATGATCTCTTGGATCTGCAAATCAAAAATAAAGGAGTCATATAGGTGGACGTTATCCGATACCCATGTGTGAGGCTTTTTTCAGGGTCCATGACTTGATCCTTTTATTTTTTGGTGTCGAAAGGGGTCAAACAAAATGAATGTTATCTGGTGCCCATGTATGAGGCTTTCCCCAGGATCTTTGACTTATTCCTTAGGACAAAGATTTGGTTTTGGTTTTTGTTTAGATTTTAGTTATACAGAGTCTGCAAAAAGACTTATTTTATGTAACCGAAGGTAGTTATATAAGGTCTACAAAAAGACTTGTAACTAAGGATTAGATGTATGGGATCTACAAAAAGACTTTTTCCACACAACTGAGTTTGCTATATGAGGTCTGCAAAAAGATTCAATCTATATAGTATGATGTTACAAGGGGTCTTGTAAGGACATTATCTAAGTAATGAAGGTTTGACTAGAAGGGTCAAAGGTCTTGATCCTCGCAGTCATTTTATATAAGTTTAAGGGATTTTGGTTAAGAGTCAAAGGTTGTGAGGCTTGAAACTAGAGGATTTTAATTTTGGTTAGGAGTGAAAACATACACTATACATGGTTTGGTACATTGTACATGGTTTGGATTTACCAATGACATTCAAGTATAGTATTTCTTGAGAAGTTTTCCATTAATAGGTATCATGCATCTATCTCCTTCAAGTGTGAGAAGTGCGTAGGCGCCATTGAAGTAGACTTTGTCAATGACAAAAGGTCCTTCCCACTTAGATTCAAACATGACTTTTGACAAGTATGTGGAGAACATAGGCCTTTTAATCGTAAGGATTAAATCTCCTTTTTTGCAAGCTCTGTATTTGACCTTCTTAATGAAAGATCTAGCCATACGACCTTGATATAATTCGATGCTCTATCGAGCAGCAAGCTTCTTCTCGTCAAGGCTTTCCAACTCTTGGAGTCTGAGTTTGGCATTTTTTTCTTTAGTGTATTTGTTTATCATAGCTACTTGAAGAGAAGAAAGTTGTATTTCCAAGGGTATTACAACCTCACAGCCATAAACCAAGGAATACGGTGTTGATTTGGTTGGACCACGAACTGTAGTTCTGTAAACCCATAATGCTTCAGGAAGTTTGGTACTCCAACTCTTTTTGTTGTCACAGACCATTTTCTTCAAAATTTTGCAAATAGTCTTGTTGAAAGCTTTAGCAAGTCCATTAGTTGCAGGGTTATATGCCGTAGATGGACAACATTGGATCCCATACTTATCATAGAATCTGTAAAATTTATCGTTATTAAATTAAGGACCATTGTCATGATAGAGATGTCTGGGCACTTTAAAATGACAAATGATATTAGTTTTCAAGAAACTGAGGACTGTATCTGTTTTGACTTCTGCAAGGGGTATTGCTTCTGCCCATTTGGAAAAGTAATCCATCGTAACCAAAATGAATTGATGACCATGTTCTGATGGGGGGTTGATTTTTCTAACTATGTCCATTCCCCAAGATTCAAACAACCAAAAGGTGGAAGTAGGATGTAGATATTCAGGAGGTTGATGAATTAATCACCATGCACTTGGCATTCATTACATCTTTTAACAAAATTGATGGCATCGGACACCATAGTAGGCTAGTAGTAGCCTAACCTTCGAATTTGATCAAGAAGCTTTGGCCCAGCCTAGTGAGCACTACATAGGCCACAATGGACTTCTTTGAGGACTTGCTCTACTTTTTTTGGTGATAAACAACGAAGAAGAACTCCATTATATGATTTGCGATAAAGAGTTTTTGAAGGCAAATCGAAGTGAAATTTTAGAGCTCGTCTTTGAATACTAGTTCTATCTTTAGTCTTCTCTGGTAGTACACCATGAAAAATGTAATCAATAAAAGGATCTCTCCAATATCTTGATGAATTTTAGAAAGATGAAATCCGATTATTAATCACAGTAAAGCTATCTGCCACTGCCTTATTAGTGTCGAGTGGAGTTAGAAGTCTTTTTTCGACTACTTTCAACGCCATTTTGTCATTTTCAGGGATTGACATTGAAGCTGCCAAACTTGCTAATGCATCTGCTTTGACGTTTTGATGTCTCGGAACATGGTGAAACTCAATTAGACTGAATCTTTTTTGGAGTTCACAGGCTTTGTTGAAGAAAGGAACTAAGTCAAGTTTCTTCACTTCATACTTGTAATTCATTTGGTTGATCACGAGTTGTGAATCTCCATAGACTCTAAGCATATTGATGCCTGATTCTAGGGCTAACTCAAGACTCATAATTAATGCGGTATGTTCTGCTACATTATTTGAACACGGTTTGATTAATGAGAAAGAGTGAGGAATGTAGAATCTTTCTGGACTACAGCAGAAAATAATTCCAACTCCTGAAATTGGCTCTCCTAGCTCATTAGTTCCGAAAGCTCCGTCAAAGTGCATGATCCAATGTAAATCTAGATCGATGGTAGGTTTCCATAATTACTCAACGAAAAAGATTGGTTCATCAGGGAGATTATCTATGAATTCAGAATCTTTCGAAAGGGATGTTCTACCAGAAAATCAACAAGAGTTTGTCCTTTTATAGCTTCTGCAAAGGTATATCTGATATCATATTGAGAGAGAAGAATGGACCATTTAGCCAAGCATTTGTTCAGTGCCCTGGCTTTTGTTACCAGTATCTTTAATGGATTGATGTTAGAAACTAAGTACACCACGTTAGAAAGGTTGTAGTGATGTAGCTTTTGTATTGTAAACATCAGTGCAAGACATTCTTTTTCTATTGGGTGATAATTGTGTTCAGCACCAACCAACATCCTTAACAAGTAGTAAAGAGCCACCTCCCTCCCTTTATCATTCTTTTGAGCAACAATGCCCCCAGAGAGTGATCAAAAGCTCGTGTATAGAGAATGAAAGGTTTGCCTAGAATCGGAGCTAAAAGAATTGGCGGATTTTAAGATACCGTTTGATATCTTGAAAAGCATCTTTACAAATTTTATTCCATACAAAGTCTACTCCTCTCTTCATCAGCTTGAAAAATGGTTTGCATTTTCTAGATAAGTTTGAATTGAACCGACGGATATAGGCGAGTCTTCCTTACAATCTTTTCAGTTCTTTTAAAGTTCTTGGAGAAGGCATTTCCAATATGGCTTTGATTTTAACTGGATCTAGTTCGAAACCACCTTTTCAAATCACAAATCCTAAACTGTGAGAAGAGACTCCAAAGAAACACTTCAAAGGATTCATTCAAAGATTGAATTTCCTCAATCTTTTGAAAACTGTGTGAAGATCAACTCGATGATCCGATTTTTGCTTGCTCTTAACTGCCAAATCATCAATGTAGCATTTGACAGACTTATGTTGTATGTCCTTGAAGATTTTCATCATTGCTCTTTGGTATGTGGCCCCATCATTTTTTAGACCAAAAAGCATGATGGTATAGCAGTATACGACGAAGGGAGTTTTGAAGGAAATATGTTTCTCGTCTTCTTTGAACATTTTGATTTGATTATACCCTGAGAATCCATCCATGAATGACATTCTTTCATACCTAAAGGTATTGTCAATCATGATTTTTGGTATAGGCAATGAGAAGTCATCCTTAGGACAGGCTTTATTCAGATCTCTGAAGTTGATGCAGATTCTAATCTGCCCATTTTTTAGTAACTAGCACTATATTGGCCAACCAGTCGGGGCGTTCTTCTTCGCAGATGAAACTAACATCTCTAAGCTTCAGAACTTCTTTTTCTATTTTATCCATGATTTTAGGCTTTTTCCTCCGTTGGTCTTACTTTACAGGTTTAGCGTCATCTGTTATATTCAATTTGTGTATAGAAATCTCTGGATCTAGACTCGGCATTTTTGCGCAGGTCCATGCAAAGCAATCTATGAACTCTCGTAAGAAACTCACAGACACATCAAGTTCGTTTCCTTTGATTTAAGAACTTAAAAAAGTAGGTCGGAGATTTTTTGGGGTCCCCAAATTTATTTCTTGAACTTGTCCTTAGCTGGAGGCTCGGGAGGAGGCGCTTCCATAGTATTATCGGAAGTTTCCAACTCCGTGAAGCCTTCTGGAGTTTCATTTGAAGGTTTAAGCCAAGGCCTGATCTCTTTCCATGGATTTGATTTTTTAGGCTCTTTAGCTTTTACATCAAGGGCTAAGCATTTCCAGCGAAAATGTTAGGACGGGCTTATTTCTTTATTGAGTTCAAGCGGCCAGTATTTAGTGATTTGTGCCATGGTGTCATCATCATCACTTGCCCCCTTAGGATGCTGAAAAGTGGCCCAATTAGTGGGATCTTGAAAGACAAGAGTTTCATGAGAGTCATCTGAGTCATACCCTTCGGTGAAGACTACGGATCTTGTTCTAAAATTTTGGTTTAATTTAGGAATGTTACTGTAAGGAACATATCCTATGCAATGACGTAACTGTTCAATTCTGCATCCCATTTGGAGATCTTCCTTCATCTCTATAATGAAGACGTTCAAAGGAATTTGTATCCCATTTGCATTCAATCCAAGGCCTATGGGCCTTTTGAGATTATACCCCATGTTTTCATCATATTACGGACCATAGGATTGTAAACGTCAAGCCGAATTTTCCCGTCATTAGTGATTTTGTCAATAGGACCTGAAGGAGAAGCATCTTTAGCCCGATGGAAAATGATTGGATGATTATATTGCTTGGATGGAGGCACTAAGAAGCAAGAACCTTCAAAATTATAAATATGAGATGGAGTGGGCCATGGCAAAAGCGGAGGATCCCAGTTCACTATAGAGTGCATAGAGGTATCCATCATTTCGGTGTCGTCAGAGTCCGACTCAAAATCTAAATCTCTGACTATTGAAATGACATGTATTGGGCGTGTCCATCTAGACCTCCCACGTAGACGATAAAGTGCTACTTTGAGAGATGAAATTATTCGAGATATCTCATCAAAGGTTTGAAACTCCATTGCTATAGTTAAGTTGCAGAGAGCTACCGAAAACCTACCTAGCATAGATGAATCCATGTAAAGTAGTGTGGGGGATTATCACATTTTTCGGCCAAACGGAGCCATCTATTAATATATCTGTAGGATAATTCTCCTCTTTGTTGTGATGTTAGCACGAGCTAACTGAAAGTGATAGGAGAATCAGGCCTCATAAGTGACATTCCCCTAGCGGAATGAGGTACATTATTGCTTTCTTGATCACAATCTGAGTTGCCGACTAAGGAAACTACATTTGTCGAACATGAGAGCCTTTGATGTCCTGGAGTAGGTAATTCATCGTTCTCAACAATTGTTAACATAGCTGGGTTATGTGCCTTGCTTATGTGAATGACAATACTTGCTTCCTTTACCCTTGATGACTTCACGGATATGAACAGAGGTTGATTTGATTGTTTGATTTCAGATTTTACCTTGATCGCCAAAGGAGCTTTGGTATCCACACACTTTACCGTAGACTTTTTCATAAGCTGCAACTTTCTGAGAGGATTGGATTTTTCTCTAAATCATGGATGGGCTCTTTTTTCTTCTGAAATAGTGAAAGGTTCTGTGGGATTATCATCCACTGAAAGGCTTTTTGTATCTGGCTTAGACTTTATAGGCATTTCCTGATACATGGCTACATCAGTGAAGTAGACCTCTTTTCCTTTGAATGGCTTTTCATCCACAAAGACTCGATGCACTTTACCCTCATCATCAATATATTTGAGACATTGATGGAGAGTGGAAGGTATTATGGGACAATCATGAAGCCATCGTCTTCCTAAGAGGATATTATAGCAAGCACGAGTCTTAACTACAGGCAGAGTGGCTTTTGAGGTTGAATCCCCCAACTGGAATCGAATTCAAATTTTACTGATCGGATCTTGAACTTCCCTATCATAGCTTTGAATCTAAGTCTTTGTAGCAGATAGCTTGCTCACCGAGATGCCAAGTTCCTGAAGAGCTGTAATTGTGATGAGGTTCAGAGCTGATCCTAAGTCGACCTGAACTCTCGGAGCAGGTATGTCTCTGATGTAGGCCGTGAAATAAAGTGGCTTTGTGTGCTTCATGTCACCTAAGAGAAAATCATCTTTGGTGAAAGAAATAGTAGCTTTAGAAGCACTATGAATTAAAAGACATTTCACGCACTGCTTTTGAGGCTTTTTAGATTTTGCCTTCAGGTAGTTCTTTTCTATTTGATGAACTTACGTTACATGAGTTTGATTATCTATGTTCAAAGCCTGTGGAGCTCGTATGAAGTTGTTACGAGTCTCTTTGGACATTTGCAAAAGATCGAAAATATGAAGTTGTATAGGTATATGTTTGAGGTGTTCAACAACATCGTACGTGAATGGCTCTGGTGGCCTTGCATTAGCATTTACTTCTGAAAAAGTTATATTTACGTTGGTGTTGCCTCCTGAAGGGTTTACATAAGAAGAAGAAGAAGAAGAAGAAGAAGAAGAGGGTCTATCATAGTTGACCCTATAGTTATGACCGAAACAAGTGCCGTCATTAATCATGTTGCTTCGGTCGATTTCTGGACGAGTATCTCTTCTTATGGCATTAACTTCTTCAGGTTCAACAAAAATTTACTGATTTCTTCTAAGCCAGCTTCTTGACTTGTATTATCAGGAGTAGCCTGAGATGCTTAGGGCCCATTAGTAGCACTCAAAATCACCAGGGTAGGAACCAATGGTATCTCTTCTTCAGAGTCGGAGATATTATCTTGATTCTAAATTTGGGAGACTTCCTGAGGTGCGGCAATGCTGTCAATGTTGAGGTTATTATGTTCCTCTGGCAATTCAGGTTCATTAGTTGAGTCAGACATGACCAACTAAGTGCTTGGTTTAGAGTTTGCATCTAGAGAAATCAGCTCCAAGTTTGGTCCAGGAGGAACATCCGGTGCAGAGGTTACTGCGTGTAGAGAAGAAGGCACAGCCTACTGTTGTTGTGCTTCATCAGGTTCAATTAATGGCAAAGGGTTTGGGTGAATTTCTGGAGGTAGTGGAAAAGGAGGAGGGTCATTCGACCAGCCACTTGTACTTGGTCTATGTACATCATAAAGGACCACTGAGAGTGTATTGAGACCATGATTGATATTGAGTGTACCCATCTCAGGATCAAAAGTTTCTTCAAAACTTTCATTTTCATCAGAAGGGTATTCATCAGCAAAGTAGTCATTAATCCATTGATCATCTTCGAGATCGGAGTAATCTGACCAATCTTCCTCATCATCTGAGTTAAGGGGTGTGTCATCCCATGATATCTGATTACAACTGGATATCGATGGTTCTTCCTTATCTTTTGGGATTGAAACAATGTAGTCAGCTAAAGTAAAGTGACCTCTGACCGGTTTGAGAGGTTCCTCTGAAGCCAAGCCTTCAGCCACCTTATCCTTCATCTGCTTAGCTTGTTTATCTTGTTTAACTAAGCAATTCTGGGCAGCTTTCTGAAGATTTTTTAATTGCCATTTAACTTTCCTTCTTTCTGCAGTTGTGGGTTTGGTTTTTACCTTCTCCCAGCCTTCATCACTTACTAAGTCTGGGTGAACCTACATTTCCCCTCCTGAAGTGGTTTTGGTTGGTATCAATCCCTATTCATCACGTATCGCATTGATGACCCGGAATTTGACAGTCGATGTTTTTGATGGAGCGGATACTGCTGCAGGTGAGAATTGCCCGAAAGAAATCATATTGACTAGAGCAGCATCATATTTTACGGTTAGATGTTATCACTTTATTCTTCCACATCTTGTTGACTTTTTCTTTCAAGATGAAGCAGTCTCTAAGAGGTTGGGATACCATTCGATAATATGCACAATAATTTGGGTCATTGACGTAACCCGCTTGCTCCAGTTTCTTCTTTGGAGGTAGCTCAAGTTTGTTATTTTCCATCAATGATTGAAAGATTATTTCAATATCTCCATCAAAAGGGTATTTAGTTTTCTTTCTCTTTTCATATTCCTTCTTTTTGGTTTGCTCTGTTTGACATTCTGTGGCTTTTGAGGAGGTGGTTTGGAGGTTTGCACATTGAATACCTCTTGTTTCTTTTTCAATTTTAAAGCGGCTAATTTTGGAGCAGAAGATGATGATGATTCCGCTTTTTAGGAATTTACCTTCTTCTGACTAATTTCTTTGAGAGTTAGTTCTACATCAATAGCTACCTTAACCAATCAAGCTAAAGACTTAGTTTTATGACTAAGTATGATAGCCTTAATTTCTAGTCGCAAGTTAGTTTTACATATTTCAATAGTAGCCCTTTGAGACGGTTGTTCTAAGCATGTGTAAGACAATATTCTCCATCTATTGATAAAGGCTTGTGCAGTTTCATTATCCCCTTGCTTCGTGCTATTAAGCATAGCAAAGGTAACTGTCTGATCTTCTTCCTAGAAGTGAAGTAAGAATTTCTCTTTTGTGATTAGCCATGTTGTGATGGAGAGTTCTGGTAATTGCTTATACCAATCAAAAGCAACCCCTTTCAATGTGCCAATGAACAACTTATTTTTAGTGCATCCAACTTTGGCAGGCTTCCAAGGAGTGATTTGAAATTTACTACATGTTGATAAGCTGACTCCTTTCCCAGGTAAGGCTAGAAAGTCGAAAGTTTGTAATCTGGCGGAAATGGAACCAGATCAAATTTGGAAAGATATTTGGGTGTAATACCTTTCTTTTCATCCTATTCTCCACCTTTGATTTGGTTAATATTTCATCAACTTCTTTAAAGGTTACATGCTTTTCAAGATCTGCATGAAGACCAAGGATTGATTAATGATCGCCACCAGCAGAACCTGCGACTATCACCTTATTTGTTAAAGACTTGATTTGAGCTGTGAGCAAGTCAATTTTGGTGGCATTCCTCTTGATCATTACCTGCTCTCTCCTGTCAGCAAACAGGGGATTGACTGGAGCTTTAGTCGGACCACCTAACTTGTTTGCCAAGATCTTCAACTAAGCAGTTAGGTGATCAATTTTAGCTCCTTACTACTTAATGACATCACTGCCGTCATATTCTTGATTTTCGCCAACATTTTCTTTGCTGGCATCTTTACTTTCACTAGCATCCTCATTTTCTTCATTACCAGTCCCACTCCCTTCAGTCATAAATACAGTATACTAACGGGGTTAGGAGGATGTAGGAAGAGTGTATTGACTATCTTCTGTGTCCAAGATAGTAATTTGATCCTCGTCAGAATCTATTTCAACATGCCCTTCAGAGGTTTTGCCCGAATGAGAAATGGAGTCAGACTCTTGTGATTGAGTCCAAGCCATACTTCAAGTGACTCTTCTGGTTGAGCCTGGTCCAACCATACATGATGAGGTCAGGTCTGACTCATCTTTTTTAATCACCCATTTTTGAGTGATGGTACACCATGACTACTTCCGAGTTTGCTCTTTATAGTGAGCCAAAGCCTTTTTCTTAAGGTTTGATCTTTGAACCTGGCAATTAGTGGCTTAGAAGTACTAACGACTTGTTTCCAATCCATGGGTTCGGAAGTGGGAAATGAAAGAACATCAACAGTATTTCTTTTATTCTTTTTCTTCTGCTTCTTTTGTTTGAGCAAATCTTTGAAATGAACAAGATCGCTCGAATCATTGATGACCAATCACTCAAATTGCTTTTTGCTTTTAACACCATATGATGAGTGCTGAGGTGAAGATGGTGTGAAGGGTGCCACAATGATAGAAGGTAGACGCCTTTTGCCGAACCTCCTCCCCTTTTTTTGAGTCAGAGGGTAGAAGGTATTCTCTTCGAATGAAGCTAAGGGTTTGTTCTCAGCCTTTTTGGATTTTTGCGTACGTGGCTGTGGTGACCATGTGTTGCAGCTTGAGATGACAGCATGTTTTTGGACCCTTTTGTGGGTTATGAACTACCAAAGATCCCTTATTACTTGCTAGTTAACAGCCTATTGTTTGGGCTGAATAGATGATGGTTCTGGAGCTTGAGTAGTTGCTTGATGCGACTTGTCAACTGCCATTGATTTGTGATCTGTGTACCGAACCTACCTTGCCCCCAATTGAGGCTTAATGACACGAAGACTGTTGCCTCCAGACTTTGGTTTGTATTCTTGGTCATCCAGACCCTTGTGGAAGACTCCAAATGGGTTTTGAACATATTTGAAAACCCAAGGTTGAGGAATCTCAACTTTCTTAATGATTATTGGGGTCAGTGATGACCCATTCTGAGTTGAAGTAATGGAGCCTGTTGGAGTAGAGAGCCTTTGGAAAACTGAGACTCTTGATGTAAGGGCAATAGTGTCTATTTGGGCCCTTTTTGGTGCTTTTGCAAATGATTTGCTCTGTGTTACGGAGATTTTAAATAGCCTCTCCTTAACCTCGTCAAAAGTAATGATTAGGGAACCCATGATGTCACAGGAAAAAGTAAGCCCAATGGACTATATTAGTGGTATAACCAACATGACTGTCTCTTGGGCTAGCCGGAATGGTTTATAGATGCCATATGAACCAGCCTGGTTTTGAACCAAAATGATTAGATATAGGCATAAATCCCATCTCATTGTTCTATGTTTACTGTCCTAGCTGTCAGAATTTCTACAGCATTTCGGAACCACATAGTCAGACTTAAAAGCATGCTAAGCTGACTAAACCTGGATACCACAATTTTGGCAGCATTTCAGGGTCATCTGTGTCAAACTTATAAGCAAGAGAGGGTTGGATCTAATCAAAGGGATAGGGTCCATAGGATCGAGCCTGCACCACTACCACAATGATCATACAGGATCCATTAGTGCATGATTTCGGACAATGCATGAGTGCAATGTTGTTGGTCTTATCACTGATTTAATAAACATTTATTTGGGTAAAAGCCCCTAGGACTGAATTATCACTCTTCTAAAATATGAAAGAGTGTGATTTGGTCCATGCACATCAAGGTGCAAGTTCCTTCAATTAAATCATCTAATTAAATGGCAAAAATTTGCACTTCGAGGTGCTTAATGCATTCATTTGAATGATAAAAGGATGCACTTCAAGGTACAAAACTCCTTCAATAATGTTTCCAAACCTATCGTAGACATCAAGGTCTTGCATGGGTGTCTTTAGAGGTCAAATAGGCCATTTTTAGCAACAAAACAAGTCAGTGACCGTGACTCGCAGTCACTGCCCATTTTCCATTGATTCCCATGATCACAACACTTTTTAACATAGTTCCTCGTAGTCATAGGCTTTCAGCAGTACTTTTCAGTATAACAACAGCACTTCTCAACACAACAGCAGCACTTTTCAGCATAACACCAGCACTTTGTAGCACTTTTCATGCATTTTTAGCCAAATTTGAACACAAGTTAAGGCAAATACTTCCCATAGACGGCGCTAATCTTCTAATTGCGCTTGAAAAAATGAGTGAAAATGTGTAATGGATTCAAGTCCAACATTCATGCACTTTAAGCGTTGAAGAAGAATGGAAATTAACTACAATTCGTCATTAATTTCCCTTTTTGTTTACATGGGTTTAAATGCTCTGACCGCGGGGATGCAAGTTGTTTATATAGTTTTGAGAAGTTTACAACCCCTCCTTCAAGTCTCATATGTAATCTAAATTTGGAAAATACAAGAAAGTGTAAAAAACGTGGAACAAATACAAACAAGAAAAAAACAATGGGGAGTGACCGTGGGTCATTGTCACTGGCCCCCTGCCAGTGACCATGACTCACGGTCACTGGCATTTTGGCTACGACTGTGGGCCACAGTCACTAGGAGACAGTGGTCATAAATCCACTATTTTGTCTTGTGATTTACACTGTTCCGTCTCTGTGACTTCTTCGAAGTGCTGAAGCTTGCTTTTTTGATCTTTAGGTTGTTGAATGACCATCGAGAGGATTAAATTCAACTGCGGAATCGATCAAAACCTTTGTTGATCATCACCGTTGTTTACGGACCATTTTTTGTACAAGTTTGAAAATGGTGCTATATGAAACCAAAGTTATGTCATTTTGAACCTATTACTTTCAAGGGACAGAATAAAGCTTAAAGAGGCTTATTCATAACTTCTATGATGGCTAAAAAACCCCCGAAGTGAGAAAAACAAAGGAAACGATGTCATCCCTCGAAGACTTGCCATAGCTTTCTTTAACATCATACCCACACTCTCCTTTCTTCTCTGAACCATTCTTCACCTTGAATGACTGATAAGAAGAAGAAAAAGTGGGTTGGAGTGCCTGAGGATGCTTTGCTTGAATCTTTTTGTAAAAATGCTCTTGCCTTTTCTCTGTGTGCCCTTCTCTATGTCTCCCCCCATTTCTTTTCAGATGCAACTCCTTTTATATACTATCCATGTGATTTTGGGGAGTTCCAAGAAGTTAAAGGAAGGTTATGGGAGGTTAGATTTCAAAAAGAACTAGGGCAAACTGCCTGAAACCGCAAAAACTACTCGATGGAAGTCAGTGAATGCAACCGCGGTCACTGCCAAAGCCTATTTTTGGACTTTTGTATATGCGACCCGTTTTTGCCTGTTTGGGGCCCAAACGATGCCCGATCTTCACAAAACTTAGAGGGATACTTCTTGACACTATTTTGATGTGTCATAGAAGTTTTAGCCCGTTTTGACCTTCTAAAGTTGGTCAACTGCCCTGTTGACTTTTCATGAAAATGGGCCCTTTTTTCGGCTATTTGAGGCCCAAATGAGCTCAGTTTGATTTGAAACCTAGAGGGAATGATGTCAGGTGTATCTTGGAGTATCTAACCAAAATTCATACATTTTGGAGTTGGAGAAGTAGGACTTCAAACAATGACCTATTTGTTGCATATTTCAGGTTACTATTCACCCCACACTGTAGGTAGTTAGTATGTTTTCTACCCGGGCGATGTTCAATTGGCTTGAAACTTTGGAGAATTAACTTTAAACATATTTTAAATCGTTATTTCAAATTTCATCAACTTTGGCCTTTTAGAAGTAGGATTTTGGCTAGTGACCTCAATGGCTCGGGGGTCACTGTCTTTTAAGCTGACATGCAATAGAAGTAGGATTAAACGAAGTCCTTTTGACTCAAAAAATTACAGAATATCTTTTGACTATGACTGAAGATTTGTGCCCAAGTTTTGTCAATTTTAGACACCGGAAAGCAGGACTTTGGTCAGTAACCCCATGGCTTGGGGGTCACTGACCCAAAGTTGACATTTTTGTAGACTTTGGATCAAATGATTTCCGTTTAACTTGAAATTTTGCAAAACATTCCTTGAGCATAATTTGAGCCTCTTTCAAAAGTTCTAGCTGATTTGATCTTCATGTGGTGTCACTTTGCACAGTGACCCCACAGAGCATAGTAGATAACCATCTGGATTGAGTTTGAGTCCAAATGATGTCCAAATGCTTTGAAATTTTGAAGGATAGTCTTTAGGTGTATTTGAAGGCATTCCTCTGAGTTTGAACTTGTTTTGACATAAAGCAGTGTCAATTTCTTCAGTGATCCCCAAGGAGCTGGCAAATAGTCACTGAAACTTGATTTGAGCTGAGATGAAGTCCAAATGTTTTGAAACTTTGAAACATTATTCCCAGGATGCTTTAGAGTTGCTATGTGACTTTCATACACTTTGGTGATCCAGAACCTTGAGTGTGTTCAGTGACCTCTAGTTTTTTGAGTCAATGAACCCTGAATTTAGTATTTGGTGAGTTGAGTGACGAAACGAAGTCCATTAACTCTGAAGTTTGAAATGCTATATTCTGAACTCATCTGAAGTCTTCTGAATGGATTACACCAATTTCGAACATCTGGATGCAGTACTTGACTTGTCATTCCACAATCCCAAGGTTTATGTATCCTTGGTTTGGAATTTGCTTGTAATGTCTTCGCTGCAATATTTGTAATTTTTTATGGATCAACACTTGTGGCAGAAGAGGTTGGGACACATCTCATGAGAGAGAATAGTGAGATTGGTGAAGGACGAGATTTTATCAAACCTTGACTTCATCCAATTTCGCTGTCTATATTGATTGTATTAAAGGTAAACAATCTAACACAATTAAAAAAACTGCAACAAGGAGTTCTGGACTTCTTGAGTTAATTCATACGAATATCTATAGTAAAATGCATATACCTGTTGACCCATAAAAATTTGCAAATAATGCAGTGAAGACGTTACAAATTTTGGATTATAAATTTTCAAAATTTTCAAAGCACTTGAACCTCATTTCGACTCAAATCAATTTTAGAGATTCTTTGCTAGCTCCTTGGGAATCACCGCAGGGCCTGACACTTCCACATGTTGAAGCAAGCTCCTACTCAACGGAATGTTTTCAAGTACATTTAAAGACTACTCCTCAAGGATTCAGAGCATTTGGATATCATTTGGATCCAAACTTGGTCTAGATGATCATAAACCATACTCTGTAGGTCCCTATGTAGAATGCCATCCCATAAAGATCAAATTAGCTGGAACTCTCAGAGGAAGTTCAAATGATGCCCAAGACAGGTTCCACAAAATTTCGAGTTCAACAAGCATCATTAAACCCAAAAGCTGCAAGCATGTCAACTTGGGGTCAGTTCCCCCTTAAGCCATCGAGTCATTGACCAAAGCCCTACTTCCCGAAATTCAAAATTGATGAAATTTGGATGTGAAACTTCAGTCATGCTCAGAAGATAGTCTGCAAATTGTCAAGCCAAAAGGACTCCATTTGGTCCAAATTTCATTACATGTCAGCTTAGAGGACAGTATCCCAATTATGGGGTCACCGGCTAAGATCTTACTTCCAGAAGGCCAAAGCCGATAAAATTTGGGACGAATGCTCAAAGAATGCCCTAATTTATTCTCCTAAAGTTTCAAGTCAAGTGAAGGCTGTTTGGATAGAAAACAGGCTAACTACCTCAATGTAGAGTGAATAGTGACCTAACACATGCAATGAATAGGCCACTGTTTGAAATCACGCATCCCCAAATCCAAAGCTGATGAAATTTGGAGGAATACTCCAAGATATTCTTGAAGTCAATCCCTCCAAGTTTCAAACTAAACCGAGGTCATTTGGGCTTCAAACAGCTGAGACAAGGGCCAACTTTCATAAAAAGTCAACTGGAGAGTTGACCAGCTTTCAAAAGTCAAAACAGGTCAAAAATTCTATGAAATGCTCAAAATAGTGTCAAGAAGCATCCTACCAAGTTTCGTGGTAAATGGATTTCGTTCGGACCCCAAACAGGTGAAAATGGGTCACAAATGCAAAAGTCCAAAAATGGGCCTTGAGAGTGACCACGGCCTGTTTATCAAGGGAGTTGACCAACTTCAGGTGGTCAAAATGAGCTCAAACTTCTATGACACACTCAAAATAGTGTCAAGAAGCATCCTACTAAGTTTCATGGCAATTGGACTTCGTTTGGACCCCAAACAAATGAAAATGGGTCACAAATGCAAAAGTCCAAAAATGGGCCTTGTCCGTGACCGTGGCCTATTCATCAAGGGAGTTGACCAACTTCAGATGGTCAAAACGAGCTGAAACTTTTATGACATGGGTAAAATAGTGTCAAGAAGTATCCCTCCAAGTTGCGTGGTGATTGGATTTCGTTTGGGCCCCAAACAGGTGAAAACGGGCCGCAATTGTAAAAACCGGAAACTGGGCCTTGTCTGTGACCGCGGCTACCGTCACGAACCCCCAAAGGACACTTCCTGCGGTTTTGGGTGGTTTTTCTCCACTCCCTTATGAAATCAAACTTCCCACAACTCCCCTCAACTCTCAGGAACCACCAAAAACTACCTAAGACCTCTATAAAAAGAAGAGTGTTTGAAAGAAGCGGAGAGGACAGACGGAGGAGAGAAAGAGAGAGAATCAAACGAACGCAAAAGCATTCAAGCAACAAAAGCAGCAATCCCACGACCATTCCCTTCCTTCTTTAGTCACCAAGGTGAGCAAAAAGATTCAGAGGAAGAGGAGAAGGGTGGGGTAATTACAGAATACATTATGGACATGCAGTAACGGCTACGCGAAGGATGACATTGTCATCTTTGTTTTTTTCATTCGGGGGGATTTCTTTGTCATTACAGAGGCTGTGAACAAGCCCCTTTGGGCCTCATTTTGTGCCTTAAAAATTATAGGTTCAAAATGACACAACTTTGGCTTCCTATGATGCCCTCTTCGGACTTGAAAAAAAGACAGTCCGTAAACAAGAATGATGAATTACAAAGTTTTCAATCGATTCCATAGTCAAATTCGATCTTCTCAATGGTCACCCAACATCCCAAAATGTCATGAAAGGGAGTTTCAACTTTTGAAAAGTTTGGGGAGAAGAACCAGCACGAATAGCACAAAAAACGGAGGCGAACAGTGACTTCTCGTCACTGTCTGCCAGTGACCGTGGCCCACGGTCACTGGAAAGAGCCAATGACCGTGACCCACGGTCACTGGCCTGGGGCAGTGACCACGGGTCACAGTCACCTCCCATTTTCTCTCTTTTTTGCATTTTTTCCTACTTTATGTACATTTTCTTGTAAATTCCAAATTGAGATTACATCTAAGACTTGAGGGAGGGGTTGTAAACTTTGCAACTCATGTAAACAACCTGCATCCTCACGGTCAGGGCATTAGAACCCATGTAAACAAAAGGGAATTCAACGATGAACTGTAATTGATTCCCATTCTTCTTACGCTTGAAGTACGTGAATGTTGGACATTGAATCCATTATACATCTCCACGTCACACATTTTAAGTGCGATCAGAAGATTGGCGCCGTCTGTGGGAATTCTTGCCCTAATTTGTGATCAAATTTGGTTTAAAACGCATGAAAAGTGCTGAAAAATGCTAAGAAGTGCTGCTGTTGCACTGAAAACTGCTGCTGTTATACTGAAAAGTGTTGCTGTTCTGCTGAAAAGTGCTGTGACCGCGGGAAAGTGTGTAAAATGTGCTGTGACTGCGGGAATCAATGGAAAATGGGCAGTGATCGTGGGTCACGGTCACTGACCTATTTTTTTTTTTGCTAAAAATGGCTAGTTTGGCCTTTGAAGACACCCATGCAAGTCCTTGATGTCTACGATGGGTTTGGAAACATTAATGAAGAAATTTTGCACCTTGAAGTGCATTCTTTTATCATTCAAATGAAGGCAAGGCACCTCGAAGTGCATACTTTTGCCATTTAATTGGAAGATTTAGTTGAGGGAACTTGCACCTTGATGTGCATGGACCGAATCACACCCTTTCATGCTTTAGAAAAATGATGATTCAGTCCACGGGGCTTTGACCCAAACAAATGTTTTATTAAATTAGTGATAAGACCAACGACATTGCAGTTATGCACTATCCGGCGTCATGCACTGATGGATCCTGTTTGATCATTGTGGTAGTGGTACAAGTTCGATCCTGTAGGCCCTATCCCTTTGATTAGATCCAACCCTCTCTTGCTTATAAGACTGACATAGATGGCCCTAACATGTTGCCAAAATTGTGGTAGATAGGTCTAGTTAGCTTAACATGCTTTTAAGCCTGACTATATGGTCCCAAAATGCTGCCAAAATTCTGACAGCTAGGACAGTCAGCATCGCACAATGAGATGGGATTTAGGCCTATATCTAACCATTTCGGTTCAAAACCATGTTGGTTCAAATGGTATCTATAAACCAATCCGGTTAGCCTGTGAAGCAGCCATATTGGTTATACCACTAATATAGTCCATTGGGCTTACTTTTTGCCGAAAAAAATCATGGGTTCTTTAATCATCACTTTCGACGAAGCTAAGGAAAGACTCTTCAGGATCTCCATGACACAAAACAAACCACATGCAAATCACAAAAAAGGGCCCGAACAGATACTGTTACTCCATCACGAGTTTCGGTTTTCCAAAGGCTCTCTACTCCAATGGGCTCCACCACCTCAACTCAGAATGGGTTATCAGTGACCCCAAAGATGATTAGGAGAATAGAAACTCCTCAGTCATGGGTTTCCAAATATGCTCAAAACCCATTTGGAGTCTTTCATAAGGGTCAAAATGACCCAGAATGCGAACCAAAGTCAAGTGGCAGTAGTCTCTGTGTCATCAAGCCTCGACTGGGGGCAAGGCAAGTCTGTTATACAAGTCACCAACCAAGGGCACTTAACAAGTTGCCTCGAATGGTCGCCCAAGCTCCAGGAGCATCCCCGGTTCGGCCTAAACAAGGGTTTGTGACAAGGGACTCTCGACAAATCCTCAGAAAAGCCCAAAAACATGCTGTCATCCCAAGCTGTAACACGTGGTCGACACAACCACGTAGGCAAAGTTACAAGAAAGCTAAAAGCAAATCTTTGGTGTCACTTGAAGAGAACATCTTTTACCCTTTGACTCAAAAGGAGGGGTGGAAGTTTGGAAGGAAACGTCTGCCTTCAGTCATTGTAGCACCATAACATCCATCACATGGTGCTAAAAACAAAGAGCCAGCTGAACGGTTGGTCATTAACGATTCGACCGATCTGGTTCGTTTCAAGAACTCGCTTCAACAGAAGAAAGGTAAAGAGAAGAATAATGAAAGAAGTACTGTCGATATTCTTTCATTCCCTACTTCCGACCCTGCGGGCTGGAATCAACTCGCCAGTACTTCTAAGCCATTGATTGCCAAATTTAAAGATCAAACTTTAAAGGCCAGAGTGGTCAATCAAATTAAAGAGAAGGCTTTGGCTCGCATTCGGAAGCAATCTCGGCATACAATCACTCCAAAATGGGTGATCAAAGAAGATGAGTTAGAACTGACTTTCACATGCATGGTTGGACCAGGTCCAACCAGAACAATTACTCGGAGTATGGCTCGAACCCAGTCACAAGAATTTGATTCCAATTCTCATTCAGGCAGAACTTCTGAAGGACATGTTGAAACAGATTCTGACAAAGATTCAATTACTCTCCTGGACAAGGAAGATAGTCAGTCTACTCTTCCTACGTCTGTTTACCCTCGTCAATATACTGTATTTATGGCTGAAGGAAGCGGCATCGGAAACGATGGAAATGAAGGTGCTAGTGAGAGTAAAAATACTGGTGAAGAAAATACTGATGAAAATCAAGAAAATGACGTCAGTGATGTCGTCAAACAGCAAGGAGTTAGAATTGATCATCTAACTGCCCAGTTAAAAATTTTGATAGACAAGTTGGGTGGTCCTGCTGAGGCTCTAGCCAATCCTTTATTTGCTGACAGAAGAGAGCAGGTTATGATCAGGAGGAACGCCACCAAAGTTGACCTGCTTACGGCTCAAATTAAATCATTATCAAATAAAGTAATGGCTACAGGTTCTGCCGTGGGCGACCATTCATCAATCCTTGGGCTACATACGGATCCCGAAAAGCATGTAACTTTCAAGGAAGTTGAAGAAATATTAACCAAATCAAAAGTAGAAACCATGATGAAAAAGAAAGGTATTACATCCAAATACCCTCCGGAATTTGATCTGGTTCCATTCCCACTAGATTATAAACTGCCGACTTTCCAGCCTTATATGGGAAAAGGGTCAGCTTACCAACATATAGTACATTTCAAATCACTCATGGGGAGTTTGCCGGAGTTGAATGCGTTAACAATAAGATTATTCATAGGCACTTTAAAAGGAGTCACTTTTGATTGGTATAAACAATTACCAGAGCTCTCTTTCACAACATGGCCAGTCACGGAAGAGAAATTCTTACTTCATTTTCAAGAAGAAGATCAGACAGTTACCTTCGCCATGCTCAGCAGCACAAAGCAAGGAGAAAATGAAACTGCACAAGCCTTCATTAACATATGGAGGGCATTGTCTTACAGATGCTTAGAACAACCATTTCAGAGGGCTACCATTGAAATGTGCAAAACCAACCTGTGGCCAGAAATCAAGGCTATCATACTTAGTCACAAAACTAAGTCTTTAGCTCGTTTAGTTAAAGTGGCCACTGATGCAGAGTTGACCCTTAAAGAAATCAGTCAAAAGAAGGTAAATTCCCGAAAAGTAGAATCATCGTCGTCTTCTGCTCCAAAATCAACTGCTCTGAATTTGAAGAAGAAACAAGAGGTATTCAATGTGCAAACCTCTAAGTCAGCTCCTCCAAAACTACAGAATGTCAAGACCGAGTAAACTAAAAGGGAGGAATATGAAAAGAGAAAAAGAGCTAAATATCCCTTCGATGGAGATATCGAAATAATCTTCCAAACATTGATGGAAAATAACAAACTTGAACTTCCGCCAATGAAAAAATCGGAGCAGGCAGGCCGCGTTAATGACCCAAATTACTACGCATATCATCGGATGGTGTCTCATCCTCTTAAAGACTGTTTCATCCTGAAAGAAAAGGTCAATGAAATGTGGAAAAATAGAGTGATAACATTTGATCAAAAATATGATGTTGCTCCAGTCAACATGATTTCTTTTGGACAATTTGCACCCATAGCAGTATCCACTCTATCAAAGCTACCTACTGTTGAATTCCGGGTCGTTAATGCAGTACACGATGAGCAGGGGTTAATACCAGTCAAAACCTCTTCAGGAGAAGAAAAGTGGGTTCACCCGGACTTGGTAAGTGACAAAGGCTGGGAGAAAGTAAAAACTAAACCCACACCTGCGGAAAGAAGAAAGGCTAAAAAACAACTCAAGAACCTTCAAAAAGCCGCCCAAAATGCTGTGGTTGAGCGAGAAAAACAAACTAAGCAAAAGGAGGAAAAGATAGTTGAAACTCCAACCTCCAAAGAATCTCCCAAACCAACTAAAGGTCACTTTACTTTAGTTGGCTACATCGTACCAATCCTAAAAGATGAGGAAGAACCATTGATATCCAGTTGTAATCGGATATCATAGGATGGCACACCCCCAAACTCAGATGATGAAGAGGATTGGTCTGATTACTCGGATTTCGAGGATGATCGGTGGGTTGATGACTACTTTGATGAGTAACCTTCCGATGAAGATGAAGGTTTCGAACAAACCTTTGATCCTAAAACCGGTACACTCAATATCAAGCATGGTCTCAACACACTCTCAGTGGCCCTTTATGATATACACAGACCAAGCCCGAGTGGCTGGTCGAGTGACCCTCCTCCTTTTCCATTACCCCCGGAGATTCATCCAGACCCTTTACCACTGATTGATCTTGGGAAGGCACAACAACAATAGGTGATTCCTCCTTTTTCATGCACAGTAGCTTCTACATTAGATGTTCCTTTCCAATTAAATTCAAAGATGACTTCTCCAGATGCAGATTCCAAACTAAGCACTCAGTCGGTTATGTTTAACTCGACTAATGAACTCAGATTTCCGGAGGAACATGATGATTTTAATACTGACATTGTCACACCACAGGAAATCCCTTAAGTTCAAGATGATGGTTCTGACTCAGAAGAAGAGATGCCAGCGGCTCCCACTCTTGTAATTTTGAGTATTGCTAATGAGCCCCAAGCATCTCAAGCCATTCCTGATAACACGGGGCAATAGTCGGGCTTAGAGGAAATTAGCCAGCTTTTTGAGTCCGAAAAAGTTAACGCTGTAAGAAGGGACACTCGTCCAGAAATTAACTGAAGTAATATGGTTAACGACGGCACTCGGTCTGGACGTAATTACAGGGTCAATTATGATGGACCCTCTTCTACTTCCTCTTCCTATGTAAACCCTTTAAGGGACAATGTTAATGTAAATGTAGCTTCTTCAGAGGCAAATGCTAATGCAAGGCCACCATAGCCATTCAAGTATGATGTTGTTAAGCACCTCAAGCACATACTTACACGACTTCACATTTTTGATCTCTTGCAGATGTCCAAGGAGACTCGTAATAATTTCATACGAGCTCTACAAGTTTTGAATACAGACAATCAAACTCATGTAGCGCAAGTTCACAAAATAGAAAATAATTACTTAAAAGCAAAATAAAAAGGCCTTAAAAGCAATGCATGGAATGTCTTTCAATTTACAATGCCTCTAAAGCTACTGTATCTTTCACTAAAGAGGATCTCCTCTTAGGTGATATGAAACACGCAAGGCCAATTTATTTCACAGTTTACATCAAAAATTCCTGTCCCAAGAGTTCAGGTCAACCCAGGGTCAGCTCTGAATCTCATCACAATTACAGTTCTTCAAGAACACGGCATCCCAGTACGCAAGTTATCTGCTACAAAGACTTCTATCTAAGGATATGACGGGGAAGTTCAGAATCCGATTGGCAAGATTCAAATCCGATTCCAGTTAGGAGAATTAACTTCAGAAGCTACTCTGCACGTAGTTAAGAATCATGCTTGCTACAATATCCTTTTGGGAAGAAGATGGCTCCGTGATTATGCCACAGTACCCTCCACTCTCCATCAATGTCTCAAATATATTGATGACGAGGGAAAAGTGTATCGGGTCTTTGCGGATGAAAAACCTTTCAAAGGAAAAGAAGTCTACTTCACTGATGCAGCCATATATCAAGAAAGACCCACTAAGTCTAAAATTGACATAAAAGGCGCTCCAGTAAATGATAATCCTATGGAACCTTTCACTATTTCGGTAGAAAAAGTAACCCACTCAGGAATTGATGAGCAATTTGGTCCTCTTGGAATGTTGCAATCAACGAAGGAACCTGTGGCAAAATGTTTAGAAACCAAAGCTCCTTTGGTGATCAAGGTTAAAACTGAAATCAAACAATCAGATCGACCTCTGATCATATTCACAAAATCACTGAGAAAAGGGGAAGCAGGACGTCAAAAGCCCTCATATTCAACAAATGCAGTTTCCTCAGTGAACAGCTCAGATGCTGGTCAGGAAAGTAATAACGTACCTCCTCCTACCAGAGGGATGTCACCTATAAGGCTTAATTCTCCTATTACTTTTCGTCAGTTCAAGCTAACATCGCAACGAAGAAGAGAACTATCCTATAGATATATAAACAGATGGCTCCGTTTGGCTGAAAGATGTGAAGATCCTCTACACTTCTCCACTTGGATTCATTTATGCAGGATAGGCTTCCGGCCAGCTCTCCGTAACTTAACTATGGCCATGGAATTTCAAACCTTCGATGAAATGTCTCGGATAGTCTCATCTCTTGAAGCAGCGCTCTATCGTCTGCGCGGGAGGTCCAGACGAACACGTCTGATACATGTCGTTTCAATAATCAGAAGTTCAGATTCTGAGTCGGACTCTGAAGACGTCGGAATAAAGAACGCTTCTGTACATTCTATAGCAGACTGGGAACCGCCACTATTACTATGGCCTACTCCATCTCATATTTATGATTTCGAAGGATCTTGCTTTTTAATGCCTCCATCGAAGCAGTATGATCGAACAATTATTTTTCATCGGGCTAAAGATGCTTCTCCTCTAAATCCTATCAACAAAATCACTAATGACGGGAAAATACGGTTTGCTAACTACAACCCTGTGGTCTATAACATGATGAAGAATATGGGATACAATCTTAAGAAACCTACAGGTCTTGGATTGAATAACAATGGGATACAGATTCCTTTGGATGTCTTCACTCCAGAAATGAAGGAAGATCTCGAAATGGGATGCAAAATTGAACAGCTACGTCACTGCATAGGATATGTTCCCTACAGTAACATTCCTAAATTGAATCAAGATGTCAGAGTCAGACTCGTGGTCTTTGTCACAACCCGAGCCCAGGGACCGGGGGTCAGAGAAAGTCTAACCAATGACACACGTACTCCCGTGCACGTACACTTAGACCCCGTCCAAGCATACACACACAAGGGATCATTCACACGTGCAAACAACTGTACGCAGAAGCTGTACGTATCAAGGCATACCACAACATACCCAAAATGACATAGGAGATTACAAAACATTAACTGCTGACAAGAACAATTACAATAACGTATGACAATATAGCGGCTTACAACAATCAAAAATCAAAATACAGATATCACTCAAAGCCCACATTACAAGTACAGAAAATCCCCTCAATAGACTCGGACTCAAATGAATGGGGAGAACAAAATGATGCAACCCGTACTCTGGAGGATGGATCAAGTCCACTCCTCTAGGCCGGAGGGGGTCTCGCGAGCCTCTCCTGGAGTCGGGTCGACCGACGCAGGATCGGGAGAGGGATCTGAGCCTGCAACACACAAGGACAACTCATAAGTACAACGACTTAGCAAAATATAAGCCACAAGAAGATAACACGAATTGTGTCTAATCATGAGTAATAGTCACAGTGCAAGATCCATAGAAATCATGTTCGTACACTAAGCAATTATGCAAATGAATAAGCATGCTATCAGAATCATGAACAGATAACAGTCAAAGTGGCTACTACATTGGCCATTTTCTCCCTTTCGAGAGCAGTCGGAATGAGAACACCAGCGACCGGGCCAAGGTACGCATGGGTCTCTAGTTCCCGGGGTCCGGAGTCCCAGGACAGAACACTCTGCAGAGGCAAACACATAAACTAAACCAAAGTTAACCCCGTCGGGTATCCTAAGGCTGAGGCTCAGTAGTGCCAATACCAATCACAATCAAATCGGATGATGCACCTCAATCAATCAATCAATCATATCATATCTCACATATCGCACTGAACGACACATATCACACTGAACGAACAATAGAAAGTGCATCACATAAACTGATACGGATACTGATACTGAATGCAGTTAAGCAATAACGGAAGGTACTGAATGCAATTAAGCAATACTTAATCTCTGACTCAAGTGCTAATCACAATAAGCACTGATGCAAGTACTCCAGTGGAGCAACAGTAAAGCACAATACACAATAATAGAATGGTCCCGCCCGGGCTTCGCTCTGGGGTTGCTGCATTTCCCACAGAATCGAGAGGTCCAGCGCAGAACACATAAGAGGGCATAGCCGAACTCAAGATGCTGTACAACTCAACAAATCAAGTACTTATACGAATCAAGGTCAATTACAAGCCAATCCTACACTAATTATCCAGTGTTCCTAACCGTGCATGTTGATGTAGTTTTAAGTTGTCCGATGCACCATTGTCTAGTGTTGCAGTGTCTGGAATGTGCACCGAAGTCCCTTAAACCAACACCCATGGGGAGGTGCTAAACAACTGGATAATAGTCATGAATGATTCACAGCCCATGAGATCATTCATGTCATGCAAACATTCCATTGGGCATGTTCAGGTTAGCTACATTCTATCATGAAAGTCATATACGGTCTGTTACTTAAACCGAGTCCTTTTCATTCAATTCTCAGGGTCGCACGGTGTAGCCGTAGGTAACCTTACGGCTTAGCCGAGGCATCTTACGGCTTAGCCGTAATATGCACTGCGGCTGGGCCGAGGCTCCCCAAAATGTCCATCCGTATTTACGGCTCAACCATATTTTACTCTACGGCGCAGCGGTATCCTGGTCCACGGCTTAGCCGTTAGACAATGTACGGCTTAGATCAGGCTGGGCCGTAGAAGAATGGCAATTTGCCAACTCTCAGTTATTTTCAGATGTCAGTCTGTATTGTTCTACGGTTAGGGTTACGGCTGGGTCTCGGCTTAGCCGTAAGCCATTTTACGGCTTAGCCGTAGCACATTTCACGGTGTAGCCGTGAGTGCACGGAGTCATTTTTCTGGAATCGTTACAGACATACAGAAAACGGGTCTTTCGACCGAAAACAGGGAAATAACAGCAAAATGGGCTCAATAGGGCTGTCTGACACTGAGAAACACAACGAAGAATAGAAATACAACAATCAAATCCATATCAATCAGTGTTCATACTACTTGGGCTTATACTTGCCTCACAGACGAAATCACACGCACACGACCTTTGCTTGGCTCAGTCCGCTGGAAACACGCACACAACTTGCTCCTTTCTTCCTCCCTCAAGCAACAGGAACAGAGAAGGAGAAGGAGAGAAAGAGAGCTGAATGAGAGAGAGATGGCTGCTGAGAGACAGAGACGATCGAGAGAAAGGAAATGAGTTGGTAGGATATTTATAACTTAAAGTTGAGTCCAAATTGCACTTAAGTCCAAACGGTTAACACAAATGTCAGTTTGAGTCAAATGACGGTCCAACGAAAGCAAACGAAATCATTTGGATCCAAGACAGTTACGAAGATCGACAAACTCAACGAAAGACACGCGATGACGTCAGCATGACGCAAAACTGACAAGGTCAATCAAAAGCCAAAATTACGAAAAAGGGCTCAAACTACCTAAACCAAGTCAACTCAACCCAAACGATCTCTCTAAGGCTCGAAACCAGAGAAAAACAAAATCAAAACACACTTAGCGACAAAATCGCACGCGATTACTCACTAATCCAGATCAACTCGGGTCGGAGTGTTACAGTCTTTACTAAAGAGCATGAAGATGATAACTCTTATGAAACTCTTATTGCTCAAGAACCTACTGATTGGGCTACTTTTCAACATCCTAAGGGGGCAAGTGATAAGCAAGTGATAATGATGACGCTATGTCACAAATCACTGAACACTGGCCGCCTGAACTTAATGAAGAAATAAGCCCCTCACAATATGTTCATTGGGAATGCTTAGCCCTTGATGTAAAAGCTAAAGAGCCCAAAAAATTGAATCCATGGAAAGGGATTAGGCCTTGGCTTAAACCCCTAAATGAAACTCCAGAAGGCTTTACGGAGTTGGAAACTTCCGATGATGTTGTGGAAGTGCCTCCTCCTGAGCCTGCAACTGAGGACCAAGTATAAAAAATAAACTTAGGGACCTTAGAAAATCCTCGACCTACTTTTGTAAGTTCTCAAATCAATGGAAATGAACTTTATATGTACGTGAGATTCCTACAAGAGTTCATGAATTGCTTTGCATGGACCTACGCGGAAATGCCTGGTCTAGACCCAGAGATTTCGGTACATAAGTTGAATATAATAGGTGATGCTAAACCTGTAAAGCAAAACCAGCGGAGGACAAAGCCATAAATCATAGATAAAATAGAAAAAAAAGTTCAGAAGCTCAGAGATGTAGGCTTCATCCGTGAAGAACAACACCCAGACTGATTGGCTAATATAGTACCAGTCACCAAAAAGAATGGACAGATTAGAGTCTGCATTGATTTCAGGGACTTGAATAAAGCCTACCCTAAAGATGACTTCCCATTGCCTATACCAGAAATCATGATTGACAATACTTTTGGGTACGAAAGGATGTCATTCATGGATGGATTCTTGGGGTATAATCAAATCAAAATGTTCAAGGAAGACGAAAAACATACTTCATTCAAGACTCCCTTTGGCATATATTGCTATACCGTCATGCCTTTCGGCCTCAAAAATGCTGGGGCCACATACCAAAGGGCAATGATGAAAGTCTTCAAGGACCTACAGCATAAATCTGTTGAATGTTACATCGATGACTTGGCAGTTAAGAGCAAGCAGAAATCAGATCATTTAGATGATCTCTACATAGTTTTTGAAAGGTTGTGGAAGTTCAGACTTCGGATAAACCCTTTGAGATGTTTCTTCAGAGTTTCTTCTGGAAAGTTTCTAGGATTTGTGGTTTGAAAAGGCGGTATTGAAATAGATCCAATTAAAATTAAAGCCATTTTGGAAATGCCTTCTCCAAGAGCTCTAAAAGAGTTAAAAAGATTGCAAGGAAGACTTGCCTATATTCGTCGGTTTATTTCAAATTTCTCTGTAAAATGCAGACCCTTTTCCAAACTGATGAAGAAAGGTGCAAATTTTGTCTGGCACAAATCTTGCAAAGAAGCTTTCCAAGACATCAAGCGATATCTCACTAATCCGCCGGTTCTTTCAGCTCCAATGCCAGGCAAACCCTTCATTCTATATACTTGAGCTCTCGATCACTCCCTAGGGGCAGTATTAGCTCAAAAGAACAATGAAGGAAAAGAGGTGGCTCTTTACTACCTATCAAGAATGTTGGTTGGTGCTGAACACAACTATCATCTAGTAGAAAAGGAATGTCTTGCACTAATGTTTGCAATTCAAAAGCTGCATCATTACATCTTCTCCAATGTAGTGTACCTAGTTTCTAATATCAATCCATTAAAAGTACTGGTAACACAAGCCGGGGCCCTGAGCGAACGCTTGGCCAAATGGTCGATTTTCCTCTCTCAAGATGATATCAGATATACCTTTGCAAAAGCTATAAAAGGGCAAGCTCTTGCTGACTTTCTGGCGGATCATCTGCTGCCAGAGGATTCTGAATTCATAGATAACCTCCCTGATGAACCAGTCTTTTTCGTTGAGCAGCGGCGAAAATCCACTATTAACCCAGACCAGCATTGGATCATGCATTTTGATGGAGCTTCCAGAGCTAACGAATCGAGAGAACCGGTTTCAAGAGTTGGAATTATTTTCTGTAGCCCGAAAAAATTCTACATCCCTCACTCCTTCTCATTAATTAAGCCATGCTCAAACAATGTAGCGGAGTATACTGCATTGATCATGGGCCTTGAGCTAGCCATAACATCAGGTATCAATATGCTTGGAATCTATGGAGATTCACAACTCATGATCAAACAAATGAATCGTGAGTATGAAGTGAAGAAACCTGATCTGGTTCCTTTCTTCAACAAAGCTTGTGAACTCAAGAAAAAATTCAATCTGATAGAGTTTCATCATGTTTCAAGGCATCAGAATGTCAAAGCAGATGCATTAGCAAGTTTGGCGGCTTCGATGTCAATCCCTGAAAATGATAAGATGGCATTAGAAGTGGTTGAAAGAAGACTTCTACCTCCGCTTGACACCCACAAGGCAGTGGCTGATAGTTTTACTATGATTAATAATCAGATTTCATCTTTCCACAATTCCTTCAAAGATTGGAGAAATCCTTTTATTGATTATATTCTTCATGGAGTATTATCAGAGGATACTAAAAACAGAACTAGTATTCAAAGACGAGCTCTAAAATTCCATTTTGATTTGCCTTCAAAGACTCTTTATCGTAAATCATATGATGGGATTCTTCTTCGTTACTTATCACCAAGAGAGGTAGAACAAGTCCTCAAAGAAGTCCATTCTGGTTTATGTAGTGCTCATCAGGCTGGGTCAAAGCTTCATGATCAAATTCGAAGGTTGGGATACTATTGGCCTACTATGATATCTGATGCCATCAATTTTGCTAAAAGATGCAATGAATGCCAAATTCATGGTGATTACATTCATCAACCTCCTGAGTATCTACACCCTACGACCACCTCTTGGCCATTTGAATCTTGGAGAATGGACATAGTTTGGAAGATCAACCCACCATCAGAATGTGGCCATCAGTTCATCTTGGCTGCAACGGATTACTTCTCCAAATGGGCAGAAGCAATACCTCTTGCAGAAGTCAAGACAGATACGGTCCTCCATATCTTAAGGACTCACATCACTTGTCGTTTTGAGGTGCCCAGACGTTTATATCATGACAACAGTCCCCAATTCAATAATGATAAATTTTACAGATTTTGTGACAAGTATGGAATCCAATGTTGTCCATCTACGGCATATAATCCTACAGTTAATGGGCTTGCTGAGGCTTTCAACAAGACTATCTGAAAATTTTGAAGAAAATGGTCTCTGACAACAAAAAAAGGTTGGAGTACCAAGCTTCCCGAGGCATTATGGGCTTACAGAACTACGGTTCACGGCCCAACAAAATCAACACCATATTCCTTGGTTTATGGCTGTGAGGCTGTAATACCCCTTGAAATACAACTTCCTTCTCTTCAGGTAGCCGTAATAAACAAATATACTGAAGAGAAGAATGCTGGACTTCGACTCCAAGAGCTAGAGAGCCTTGATGAGAAAAGGCTTGCCGCTCGACAAAGCATTGAATTGTATCAAGCTCGTATGGCCGGATCCTTTAACAAAAAGGTTAAATACAGAACCTACAAGAAAGGAGACTTAGTCCTTGCAGCTAAAAGACCCATGTTCTCCACACACTTCTCAAAAGGTAAATTTGAACCTAAATGGGAAAGGTCATTTGTCATTGACAAAGTTTACTCCAACGGTGCCTATGGACTTCTCACGCTTGAAGGAGATAGATGCATGATGCCTATCAATGGAAAACTTCTCAAGAAATACTATTCTTAAATGTCATTGGTGTACCCAAATCATGTACAGTGTACATTTTCACTCTTAACCAAAATCAAAATCCTCTGGTTTCGAGCCTCATAACCTACGACTCTTAACCAAAATCACTCAGATTTGTATCAAATGACTGGAGGATTAAGTCTTTCGACCCCTCTAGTCAAACTTTCGTTACTTCGATAACGTCCTTATAACATTCTGCTCTATAGATTAAACCTTTTTGCAGACCTTGTATAGCAAAACTCAGCTATGTGGAATAAGTCTTTTTGTAGACCCCATATAGCGAATCCTTAGTTGTATAGAACAAGTCTTTTTGCAGACCCTATATGACTACCTTCGATTAAATAGAACAAGTCTTTTTGTAGACCCTGTATAACCAAAATCCTCTGGTTTCGAGCCTCACAACCTCCGACCCTTAACCAAAATCACTTAGATTTGTATCAAATGACTGGAGGATTAAGTCTTTCGACCCCTCTAGTCAAACTTTCGTTACTTCGATAACATCCTTACAAGACCCCTTGTAACATTCTGCTATATAGATTAAGCCTTTTTGCAGACCTTGTATAGCAAAACTCAGCTATGTGGAATAAGTCTTTTTGCAAACCCCATATAGCTAATCCTTAGTTGTATAGAGCAAGTCTTTTTGCAGACCCTATATGACTACCTTCGGTTATATAGAATAAGTCTTTTTGTAGACCCTGTATAACTAAAATCTAAACAAAAACCAAAACTAAATATTTGTGCTAAGGAATAAGTCAAGGATCCTGGGGAAAGCCTCACACATGGGCACCGGATAACATCCACTTTGTTTGACCCCTTTCGACACCAAAAGGATCAATTCATAGACCTTGGAGAAAGCTCACACATGGGCACCGGATAACGTCCACCTATATGGCTCCCTTATTTTTGATTTGTGGATCCAATAGATCGCAAATCACACCTTCATACAAGTCTGAGAAAATCAAACCAAACAAACCATCCATACAAACCACCTCAAACATCCACACAAAATCAAACCAAACACCTATACCAATGACAAAAATTGAAAGAAAAACCTTTTCCATTGATATCCATTTTAAAGTTCGAATACAAGCAGTGAAGTCAATATACACTGGCCCTCAGGACTAATCATAAAAAAAAAAAGGAGAGAAGCCATCAAGTGGGAGTCGCAGCAGAAAATCTCAGTCCAGGAACTTCTCCAGTTGCCCCTTTGTATTTAGCACTTCTGCCATGATGATACGCCCTTTGTAGCTTGCATAAGCTGGAATAGCATTATTAATGTCAATCTTGTCCAGCTTAATATTTAATTCAATCTTCGATAAATGAACGAAGTCATTAAGGGCTGTACGTTTCACTTCTATATGCGTGAAAAGATCATCTCTGCGACGAATTCTCTCTGAAAAAGACTTCTGCAAATTTTCAATGGTATTCTCCACGAAAGATAACTGATGTTGCAATATAACAATCTGCTGTTGAATATGTGCATGTTGGTCAGCATGCACAGCCAATTCCTGTGTTAGCTTGGCCTCTTCCGCATTTATTACCTGTATCTCCTCCTCACCACTTTCAATCTCTGCAGCCAGTTGAATTTTGTGCCTTAAGACCTCATCTTGGAAAGTTTTGGCATGATCAACACTTTTATCCCAAGAGTCTTTTTCTTTGAGTTTGTTAAAGAGGAGGACAAGGGCATCGCAAAGGCCACTCAAGTCGGTACCAAAAAATATCAACATATCTGCTAAAACCTTGGCACCTTGAATCTTCTCCGAAGAAAGCTCTCCTTGAAAGACAGTAGCCAAAATGCTGCGAATGGTTATCTTTGCGGCAAAATTAAAAGCAGATTAAGGCTTTGGGGTGTCCCCGAAGAAGCTGAGTTCTTTAGGGGTAGAAAGGTTTGATTCTCGCTCTTGTGAATTTGACTGGATTTGAGAACTTGAGCGATTATCCTTTTCTTTCTCGACATCTACTTTGCCCTCAGGAATTGCCAATGTTTCTTCATGAACAGAAGGTGAATCATGTGACCCCTGTGAAGACAAGGTAGTTGAGGGATCCCTAATGGCATGAGGTGTGATTATCACATGCAGTAAGGCTTTTCGGGTCCCTCCTCCTTCAGCAGTAGAAGCCTTATCTGATATCTTCTGAACAACAGGTCTTTAATAACTTTTAAAGGCAATGACTGATCCACCCTGGAGTGGACTCTCGGAGGTGTCACAGCCTTGGGAGGTGTAAAACTGCCAGCAACTGGAGGCACACTATTAATGACAGGTGTTACAGGAGTATCCTCTACAGGGAGACTTGCACCTTCTAAAACCATTGCCTGTTGAACAAAAGAGCCTGATCTGATCACAATAGTATTCGCTACAGGGGCTTCTGTGACTGGAACCATGACACTGTCCGCTTCCTTTTCTGCATCGCCAATAGGTTCAATGTGTTGTTCCATCTAAACATCCTCAGCCTCATCAGCCCTTGGATCATTACTAATGGGCAAGGAAGTATCGGCTGGCGACAATCCCACACCATCATTCATACTTTGGGTTAGTGAACCTGATGATGAACTTTTTACAAAGCGTTGCAGATCACTCCCCAGAGGACTACCTGGTTATGCCTCTAAGTATCCACTATGAAGTGAGACATCATCCAAGTCAATCGAAGCTTCGGCATGCTCCTTCTCCGCTTGCTCCTCGATAGGGGACCCGAAAGATCTCCTATGAATGGTAGGAAGTGTCTTAGCAAGTATATTAGAAACACCCTCTTCCACTTGACCACCTGAAAAAGAGGAATGAGCAGAATTAGAGCACGAATGCTGAAATGCTAACCAGGTTAATGTGGGGTTTACCTTCAGCGACAACTTGAGTTTCTTTGATATCCCTTGAGACTTTGGCCGCAGATTCCTTCACAATCTCATAGGGAGACTTCTCTTGTTCAACCTGGAAAGCAGCCTCCGTAACAACAGCAGTACCAACATCATCGATAGATTTCTCTGCAATGATGGATTCTGTCAGTACATCTGCTGCCACTTCTCTCTCAGATTCAGGCATCTATGCTTGATCAAATATATCTTTTTCAAATCAAACTCGATGTTAATATCACTATCAGTTCGCTCTCTGGTCGTAGGAGTATCAAAATTGCTTTCTCCTCCACTCCTCTCATCAAAGGTATAATCTTCAGCAACTTTGGCCACTAGCCTCGCAGACTCTTCAGAAATTGAGGGTTGAGCTAATAAAATTGCCAAAAGAAATATCAATGTTAAAGCAAGAGATACAGAATCAATCAAGATATGATTATAAACAACTATATGTATGTTACCAGTTTTAAGCCTCTGAGAACGACGTGCTAGTGGACTTTCGGCTTTTCTCTTCCTAGAAGGTGTCTCTTTGCTAGCTGAGGCTCGGACTCGAGTCACCAATTTCGAGCGAGTGGCTTTGATTTTCTTATGCAAACCTAGATCCTTCGGAGGGTTCATAGGCATTATGATAAATGGCCTTGCCCTTATAGCCACTTCCGCAGATTGGACCCCCTTGACTGGACTTTGATTGACATGTGTCTCTGTCAATACGGGAATATCAACAGCAGTTTTTAATCGCTGAGCAAAACCTGCCTCAGCAGCTGCATGCATAACAGACCGCTCTTCTTCAAACTGTCTAGTTTGTTCTCCTACTGATACCTTGGTTCTGACAGAACGGGAAGCAGATCCAAAATCCAAAGCAGCCCTTCCCATCTCCCTGATTTCAGCAAGGCTAATGCTCTCCTGCAAATTTTCTTCTATTGCTCGTTGCATTCTCGTTGCGGGTACATTAGGCGGAGGCATGTAACTTTCATCTTCCTCACCTCTTAAACCATGGTGAGTTCGACAGATATTAGATCCGGCCGTCAAACCAATTCGCCATTGGTCCCCATCATGTAGCCAACTTTCAAAATTCTCTAGGATGAAACGATCTTTTTCTCCATTTTCTCCTTTTTCCTTTTTCTTAGAAGCAGGCAAAACATGACATTTAGCTCGAGGATTGCTTGTGTATGCCTGCACAATGGCGAGGGTGCTTTTAGCAAACCACTGGGCAAAACCACTTGTATATCTAGGATTCGGAAGATGAGGATATCCAAAATGGGCCTCAGTGTCAAGTGCCTGGTAGAATTCCCAGGCATTACGGGCATCTTGCAAGGAATCGATAGTGCCTCGAATTCGGCCCGGTGCTCCCACGATGGCCTGATAGAAATTGAATTGTCTGCAGAATCTGGCAGGTATATAAGGTTGAATATTGATGTATGTATTTTTCCTATACACTAGATCTGCAGGCCTTAAACTCAGAAGCCAGCTCTTCTTTTCATTTGACAAGCTGATATCCCGGCCACCCTTCCCAACCTTGTCTATAGATGGCTCACAGCATTCCTCATCTGAGTTGGAACTTCAATATTCGGTATAGTGTCCGGGGAAGCAACATAATGGTTAAAGTTGCGCAAATGTTGGCGCAAATCGGTAATGGAATAGTTGTTGATTAGGTAACTACCACCAACCACACCCTCCATGAAAATGTTCCCCGGTGCACCGCTGTGTGAATGAAGACCATTGCAATGGTAGGTGAACCAGGTGTACAGTAGATATTCAGCATAAAATCAGTTGAACAGTTTTCCTTCTCTGACGGTGAATCCTGAAAGCTTCAACTCTATCAGCATATGAGATACAAAAGCAGGACACAAATCGAGGCTATGTCCAAAGGTCATCTTGAGGGCTGGATATATGCAGCTAGGCCTAAGGTCGTTTCCAGAGCTTGGAAAGAGAACCTCGGATAACCATGCTGTTATCAATGAAGCAAGCCAACATTTTCTTTTCAAATCTGGATATTTGGCAAAAATATAAGGCTGAAAGTCCGTATCTTCATGAAAGATAATTGTTGGACCTTTCTTGGGATCTTTGCTTGGGATTACCCTCTTCCACTTAAAGAACCCGCCTCCATTAGCAAAGAAAGGATCAGTGATTCTCTTCACTTGACTCATCTATTGAATGACTTTGCCTCGGCTCCGGCTAGTTGTTTGAATAGAATCTTCAAGTGCAAACAGGAGGTAATATGCAGCCCGGAATTCATCATCCATAGTGGCTAATTCTTCATCGGGCAAAACGATCTCATCATAGATCTCACCGTAAGGTGCCAAACCAAAAATCTTCTTTATTTCCCAAAGAGAGAATCCCAACTCCATGTTCAGAGTGATGAAGGTACCATTCACTAGGCAAAACAACTCCAAGATGGCCCTGCAGACATTCATGTTCTCACATGGGACTCTTTGTGTGGTAGCATTTACGGTGTCAAAAATCCCAATCGCTTTCAAATCCTTTGCATAGTGATGTTTGATTGCAGTTACCCAGCCTGGCCAATCCCCGATGCAATTAAACCACCCGCGAGATTGATGCCTCTCACCGAGCCAAGCACTCCCATCTCCTGAATGAATACCAAGACCGACAGTCCTGAGTTGTGAAATCACAGTGCCTACTTCCAAATTCAGAGTGCACGGTTCGAGGGTCTCTATTTCAGACCTTGGGTGTTCTATGAAGTAGTATGGAGGTGGACGCATGAATTTCCCAGTCTTGAAATGAACATGATGTCTCACCCATGAAAAAGGATTGTGCCTTGCTGAGATTATTAGAGATAGTGACATAATAGTTGGATGCCGTCGAACTGATCGAACAGTGGTTAATTCACGCACAACCCTTGCCGGATTTGTGTAACAGTACTGCATGTGGTAAGTGGGTTACTTTGTAGTTTCCTTTGTAGCATCTCCAAATATATATCGTAGTTTTGGAAAAAGCACCTTGTCCTTATTCTTCCAATTGGTATTATTTGCCAAGCACCAATATGAATACCAATTTCTTGTTGATAAAGCTTTAGTTCTCTAAAGCCATAAGTTGACATCAGATACTTCATTTGGATCTTGTGGGTCAGACTCTCTTGCGGTTTTACCTTTGGTAGGACTTTTAGGTGCCCCAGCAGTTGCAGTTGCAGGTGCTTTACCCTTTCTATCTGTAAAACAAATCAAAAGAAGGAAAAGATAAGTATCAGTAACAACGATATGGAAGTTCCAAAAAAAAAAAAATTTCGGCAGCATCTCCCCTTAGTATAAGGCCAAAAGGAGAAGGCAATACTCAGTTCTGAGACCATGAATTGGCATCAAAGGCACACTTAAGTCTCAGAACCAAGGCTCCCGGTCCAAACAGATGTTCAAGCACCTTAAGACTTTTTCAGGGGGCAGCAGGTTCGTGTTCAAGCACGAAAATGGCATCTGTGAATAGCATATAAGGCATGAACAAATGCAAGCATATATAAAAGAACAATATTTAAAAATGCATGACATGTTTCCAACAACACTGACAAAGTGTAACATCCATTTTAAAATTGAAGAATTTTCACATTCCTAATCTTAGCAAAACGAGGCCCCGGGCAATGATTTGCTATGATGGGACCATTAGACATTCTTGTGAAATCAACAAGTGAGCAAAGGCCCGGATGATGATCTGCTATGATGAGACCATTAGACATTCTTGTGGGATCTTCAGTTAATTTGCAAAGCTAATTTTAATGATCATCAACCGTCGTCGATGATCAGAAGTGTTAGAAGAAAGCAGCGAAGAACAAATCATCTTTGGAAGTTACAGTAGAAAAAGACAATGTAAAATGTCTTACTCAAAGCTATATTCAACAGTGTGATCGGTGGTTCTTCATGCTCGGAAGTTGTAGTAGAAAAAGACAATGTAAAATGTCTTATTCAAAACTACATTCGACCGTGTGATTGGTGGATCTTCAAGGTCACATTCAACCGTGTATTCGGTGGTTCTTCATGCTCGGACGTTTTAGTAGAAAAAGACAATGTAAAACATCTTACTCAAAGCTACATTCGACCGTGTGATCGGTGGATCTTCAAGGTTACATTCAACCGTGTATTTGGTGGTTTTTCATGCTTGGAAGTCGTGATAGAAAAAGACAATGTAAAACAGTTTATTCAAGACTACATTCAATTTTAGGTCGATGTGACTACATTCAATTTTGGGTCGATGTGAGGATCTGCCCTATTTTCATCAGTCTCCTTCATTAGCTATTCATATTCGAGGTGGTCTATGCTTCTCATGCTTATGGAGGCTTAACGGGAGTAACCTTCTCATCAAAGGCAGAAAGACTACACCTTGTAATCATTAAGTTATTTCCATCGATCCCCTACTGGTTTTCATCGTCAAATACTCATGTTCGAGGTGGTTTATACTTCTCATGCTCATGGAGGCTTAAGGGAAGTAACCTTCTCATCAAAGGCAAAGTACCTTCTCATCAAAGGCAGAGAGAATCCACCTTGTGATGATTTAGTATCTCCATCAGTTTCCTGTTGATCATCGTCATTATCTCCATCAGATCATCGTCATTAATCGCCCACACTCGAGGTGGTTTATACTACTCATGTTTGGTGAGATTCAAGGAGAGTAACCTTCTCATCAAAAGCAAGAAGAATACCCCTAATGGCTACCCGGTTTGAGGATTTAGGTTACAATCCCTACAAAGGCTATGATGGTCGAGCTTGTAGGAGTCATATCAGTGACAGAGCAAATCACCACAATCCAATATTCTATAATTCCCACAGAAGGCTACGTGTGTGCTCAGTGGTGTTGGTATTCAAACACAGGAGGATGTTCCTTCACTAAGCTCAAAAGTGAAGAATGAAGCTTAACCAAAATGGTAATGGACTCTATCACGCTATGAACAACAGGTGGAGTTCAGAACATCATAATGCATCAGAAAGGGTTTGGCAAGTCATACATTCCAGAACAAAAAAAATGATGAAACGATTGATGATTAGCAGTGACTGTCGGCATTAACAGTGGATTTGCATAAACAGTGTTCTAAAAATGGAATATTTCTATGGATTTGCAATTTCAGCCGCTGTAAATCACTATAAAATAGAATCCTCAAGAGGCAGCGGGCATAAATAGTCTTCAAACTGTCAGTGACCGTGGGCATGGTTGGACAATGCTTTAAAAACTCCGCTTTTTGCTGCAAATTTGAAAACTATTGTGGCATGTGACCATTATTGAAATCAAGTATTGGAAACCAAGATTCGCAGCAAACACACAGATAAAAGGACCATAGCACCTCACAGCAAGCCACTGTTGACAATAGGCACCATCTAGGCATGGCCTATGGCCTAGGCACTTGAATACAATGATTGTAGCCTTGCTACTGTTCAGATTGAAGCATCCCATCAATGATAATTCCAAGTCATATTAGTTACCATGAGAGGAAATAAACTCATATGAATGGCTTGTGACTTGGAACACAGCTGATAGCTATGCCATGATCGTACTTAGATAATACCCAGCCTCAGCTTGAAAACAAACGGCGGGAAGAGAGAAGCAGTTGCAACCCCAATTCAATTCAGTCTACATGAATGGCCTAAGATCATGAGGAAACCAAAACACACAGTGGTATGGGACCGTGGGCCTAGCCAAAGCCAAGACCATGACAATGGGTGCTCTACAAGCATGGGGTTAACCCGGCCAAAACAGCAAAGTTTATAACTGAAAATGCCTTTGGATAGCCCCAAACTCAATAAAACAATACCACGGCAAAGGGCAAAAATCAAGCTCAATCAAGCATTTTCTCAAACAGGTGGTGGTCGTGACATACCACTACGGGTTCACATGATCAGCAAAGTGATGAGCTTGAGATGATTTCACAAAAACCATCTTACATCAGTTCTGAAAAAAAAAAAAAGAAAAAGAAAAAAAAAGAGGAAGAAAAGAATCACATCAGGCCGTGACTGTGAACCCCCTCACATTATTCAGGCTATGACCGGGGGGCGTATTCAAATGATGCCCAACAGATGATGCCCAATTAGAAGATAACCAATGGAGTTGCCACTCAACATAAAGCATTTAGACCATTCTACCAGCAAAAAGAAATCCCAGGCTTGGATTCGGCCATGAACAAACACAAAGGAAGATGAGGAGAAAATCCTTACCAGCCATGGCAATTGTTTTCAGTCGACAAATCCACAAGATGGAAGATGGAAGAAGAAAACTGAGATGATAGGTGCCCTTGAATGCTTGAAGTCTTAGTCTGTCTCCCTCTCAATCGGTTCAATTTGGGGTCTCGGTCTCTCTCTCTTTTTCCCGGTCTATCTCCCCCTCTCCCAGTTGGTGCTATTTTTCCTTCCCCCAGTCGACTTGTCCCTCCTTCTCCCAGTCGGTTCAGTCTTCTCCTCTCCCAGTTGATGCTGCCTCTCCTCCCCCAGTTGGTTCGGTCCTTCCCTCTCGAACTCTCTCCCAGTCTCTCGATCGTTGGTTTGAACAGCAGAATAAAAAAAACGAAAAAAGGCAGAGACGTGGGGTTTTAAAAACCCACGGTCTCCCCCCTGTTGGCCTCTTCCTCACGGTCACAATGTGGCTGGGCATTAGGACCCATGGCTCGATAGCTCGGTCACGTCTCTCCGCCTATGACACCATATGGGATCATTAATGGGGTCCATTGCTTGACATGAACCATTTGGCCATGGGATTCACAACTCAGCGGCAGTGGGGTCCACAACTCAACCAAGCCCACTAAAATTACGATATCACCGGTTTAAGTGTTAGAATTCATAGTGGCCCTTGCCATTGTGATTGTTTGAACCTGAAACTTGGATCTCATTTGCTCCCCCCTCAAACACAAATTGTTTGACGATGGAGACTATGGCTTGGTCAAATACATAGGCTTGGTCAAATACATAATCCATGCCTTTGCCATCATCTTGTCTTCGCGGTCATTGTGGTTTTGAGCAATAAAACTGAGTATCATGATTCATTTTTTCTTTGAAATTCCTATGGTGGGTTCACTTGGGGTAATTCACAAAAAAAATAAATCTCTCACAAAGAAATAAATCTCTCACAAATAAAATGATCCTATTTTTTAGGGTGTTTTGAGGGAAATAATACAAAAAAAAAAGATGCGGTGTTTCTTTCCAAATCAACTTTGGGTCAAAACTTGATTTTAAACCAATATCCCAAATTGTTTTGAATCAAAACTCATAAAAGCCAATTTCTTTCAAGATTTCATCTCATTTTGTCAAAATTGCATCTCATTTTGAATCATGTTAAGCCAAATCAAAACCCAAAATTTTGATTCTGAAAACAAACCAAAAATCCATGAACATCCTAAACCCTAATCCATTTTATATTCAAACTTTGATTTTTCTTAAAACCTTAGGGGTTCTTTTGTATGTGTTTCCCACATCCCCGCAGAGATGCCACTCTGGATATCTGTGATAAATAGGTCAAAAGAAAATCAAATTCATTCCCAAAAATCCAAACAAAAATCATAAGCTTCTGAATTTTCTAAATACCTCGGGAATCCTTTTGTGGGTGTTCCTCACAATCCTCATAATCCACACAAAGACGCCACTTTGGATATCTGTGAAATTGGGTAAAGAAATTTGGAATTCATATGTTTTTGCCAAATTCCATCATCAAACCCTTCATGTTTTTTCATCAAAATTTTCAAAATCCCAAGTTTGGACTTACAACATATCTCGATATACTGTCTTTTCGTTGAATCATTCATCATTCCCACAGATTGACTATTTTGAGGTACAATGATTATTACACTAATCATTGCACCTCGAGGGGGCCCTTGTTGACCCATAAAAATTTGCAAATAATGCAGTGAAGACATTACAAATTTTGGATTATAAATTTTCAAAATTTTCAAAGCATTTGAACCTCATTTCGGCTCAAATCAATTTTAGAGATTCTTTGCTAGCTCCTTGGGAATTACCGCGGGGCTTGACACTTCCACATGTTGAAGCAAGCTCCTATTCAATGGAATGTTTTCAAGTACATTTAAAAGATTACTCTGAAAGTGCAATAACTAGATCTCACCAAGTCCTAGAGGGGGGGTGAATAGGACTATTAAAAATTTCTTTTCCAGACTTAGGTTTTATTAGAGAGCAATCTGAAATATTATTAAAATTGAGAGAGATATTCAGAGTTGTGAGTGTTTAGACATGCAACTAGAGCAACAAAGATCAACTCAAGTGACAAGAATGCAAGGCAACATCCACACACAACAAACAATAAACACAATGATTTATAGTGGTTCGGTCCTAGACTTACATCCACTCTCAAGAGCAATCTCTCTTGGTTCCACTAAATAAGAGGCACTTACATAACATATTCCTCTTGCAACAGTTTTTGATTCGGTGGTTTGTCTTCCACCAACTAGTGTTTTTGATCAGGTGGTTGATCCTTGATCTAGCCCACCAACTACAACAATTTTTGATGCTGTGGTTTGTCTTCCACCAAATACAGCAATGAGAATTGAAATATTAAAGAACACCTAAACAAGGAATTGTATACCTTGGTTTTGAGTGGTGCTCTTGATGCTTGAAAACTACCTCCAAGCTTTGGCCTCTTGTTATTGCTCCTTGGTGATGAAGATCTTCAGATGTGTGCTCAGCCAAGGGAAGAGGTTTTAAGAGGGTTTGGAAGGCTAAGGTATTCTCTCAGATTTAATGAAGCCTTTCCTAACTCACCAACTACTCTTCTTGTAACAATAATGGCACTCTTTGGTGTTGGAGAGTAGGTGGTTGTGGGAGCTTTGAAGATGATTTTAATGGAGGTGCAAAGGCTCAGCTATACTAGTGATTTTCTCAGCAATAAATTCAGTAGTTGGAGCAAGGGAGAGGTCCTCTTTAAATACAGATGAGCTCCAACGGACAGATCTACGGCTAAGAACAGAATGGTCTACGGCTTAGCCGTAAGTTCTGACAACATCCAACGGCTAGTTTGACCAGATTCAACAAAAATTCCTTCTTACGGTTAGGCTTACGGCTTAGCCGTAAATCCTTATACGGCTTAGCCGTGAGCACCTTTCGGCCTAGCCGTGGGTCAGCCGTAAGCTCAAATTTCCCAGAAACTGCTCTCTGGAGAGTGGCCCGTAATCTTTACGGCTTAGCCGTGAATAACCTTACGGCTTAGCCGTGAAGGCCTTTCGGCTTGGCCGTAAGGTCAACCGTAAGCATAATATGGCCAAGTGCACTTTCTGGATTGTGGCCCGTAGATTTTATGGCTTAGCTGTGAAATACTCTACGGCTTAGCCGTAACATTTTTCGGTGCAGCCGTAGGGTCAGCTGTAGAACAATAGGCTTCAAAATATACTCTCTGGACAGTGAGCCGTAGGATCTACGGCTTAGCCGTGGTCCAAGCTGTAGAACAAAACAGGGTGTTTAAAAAACCTAATTTCCTAGTTTATTTCTATGGACACTTAGGGATCACATATACCTTATCCCTTGGTACTCCTAGATGATCTTCTTTGAATGATCTTGAACTTCTTTGCTTAGTCTTCATTGATAGGTTTTACTGAAATGGTCTTGAACTAGCTTGAATTTCTTTGAACTTAACTTGATCTTCAATGAACTTCCGAGGTGAACTAGATCGTTCTAGAACCGAACTACACTTTGGTCACGTAATTGACAACACACTCTTACAATGACACTAACATACTCCTCAAGGATTCAGAGCATTTGGATATCATTTGGATCCAAACTTTGTCTAGATGATCATATACCATACTCTGTGGGTCCCTATGCAGAATGACATCCCATGAAGATCAAATTAGTTGGAACTCTCAGAGGAAGTTCAAATGATGCCCAAGACAGGTTCTACAAAATTTCGAGTTCAAAAAGCATCATCGAACCAAAAACCTGCAAGCATGTCAACTTGGGGTCAGTTCCCCCTCAAACCATCAGGTCATTGACCAAAACCCTAATTCCCGATGTTCAGAATTGATGAGATTTGGGTGCGAAACTTCAGTCATGCTCAGAAGATACTTTGCAAATTGTCAAGCCGAAAGAACTCCATTTGGTCCAAATTTCATTACATGTCAGCTTAGAGGACAGTAATCCCGAATTATGGAGTCACCGGCTAAGATCTTACTTCCAGAAGGCCAAAGCCGATAAAAATTGGGACGAATGCTCAAAGAATGACCTAATTTATTCTCCTAAAGTTTTAAGTTAAGTGGAGGCTGTTCGGATAGAAAAACAGGCTAACTACCTTAATGTAGAGTGAATAGTGATCTAACACATGCAATGAATAGGCCATTGTTTGAAATCATGCGTCCCCAAATCCAAAGCTGATGAAATTCGGAGGAATGCTCCAAGATATTCTCGAAGTCAATCCCTCCAAGTTTCAAACTAAACTAACGTCATTTGGGCTTCAAACAGCTGAGACAAGGGCCCACTTTCGTAAAAAGTCAACTGGATAGTTGACCAACTTTTTAAAGTTAAAACAGATTGAAAATTTTACGACATGCTCAAAATAGTGTCAAGAAGCATCCTACCAAGTTTCGTGGCAATTAGAATTCGTTCGGACCCCAAACAGGTGAAAATGGGTTATAAATCCAAAAGTCCAAAAATGGGCCTTGGGAATGACCGCGGCCTGTTCATCAAGGGAGTTGACCAACTTCAGGTAGTCAAAACGACCTCAAACTTCTATGACACACTCAAAATAATGTCAAGAAGCATCCTACCAAGTTTTGTGGCAATTGGACTTCGTTCAGACCCCAAACAGGTGAAAATGGGTCGCAAATGCAAAAGTCCAAAAATGACCCTCGTCCGTGACCGTGGCTTGTTCATCAAGGGAGTTGACCAACTTCAAATCGTCAAAACGAGCTGAAACTTTTCTGAGATAGTCAAAATAGTGTTAAGAAGCATCCCTCCAAGTTTCGTGCCGATTGGATTTCGTTTGGCCCCAAACAAGTGAAAACGGAACGCAACTGTAAAAACCCGAAATTGGGCCTTGTCCGTGACCGCGGCTGCGGTCACGGACCCCCAAAGGACACTTCCTCGGTTTTGGGTGGTTTTTCTCCACTCCCTTTCGAATTCAAACTTCCCAAAACTCCCTTCAACTCCCAGGAACCACCAAAAACTACTTGGGACCTCTATAAAAAGAAGAGTGTTTGAAAGAAGCGAAGAGGACAGACGGAGGAAAGAAAAAGAGAGAATCAAACGAACGCAAAAGCATTCAAGCAACAAAAGCAGCAATCCCACCACCATTCCCTTCCTTCTTTAGTCACCAAGGTGAGCAAAAAGATTTAGAGGAAGAGGAGAGGGGTGGGGTAATTACAGAATACATTATGGACATGCAGTAACGGCTACGCAAAAGATGACGTTGTCATTTTTGTTTTTCTCATTCGGGGGGATTTCTTGGCCATTACAGAGGTTATGAACAAGCCCCTTTGGGCCTCATTTTGTGCCTTGAAAATTATACATTCAAAATAACACAACTTTGGCTTCCTGTGATGCCCTCTTCAGACTTGAACAAAAGACAGTCCGTAATCAAGAATGATCAATTACAAAGTTTTCAATTGATTCCATAGTCAAATTCGATCTTCTCAATGGTCACCCAACATCCCAAGATGTCATGAAAGGGAGTTTCAACATTGAAAAGTTTGGAGAGAAGAACCAGCATGAACAACATAAAAAACGGAGGCGAACAGTGACTTCACGGTCATTGGCAGGTGCTAGTGACCGTGAGTCACGGTCACTGGCCTGGGGCAATGACCGCGGGTCACGGTCACCCCCATTTTTCCTTCTTTTTTGCATTTTTTCCTACTTTATGTACATTTTCTTATAAATTCCAAATTAAGATCACATCTCAAACTTGAGGGACGGGTTGTAAACTTTGCAAACTCATGTAAACAACCTGCATCCCCGTGGTCAGGGCATTAGAACCCATGTAAACAAAAGGGAATTCAATGATGAACTGTAATTGATTCCCATTCTTCTTATGCTTGAAGTATGTGAATGTTGGACATTGAATCCATTATACATCTCCACGTCACACATTTTAAGCACGATCAATACCTTGTTTTAAAGATAAAGCATTTTTCATCACCTTCATTAACGACTTCTCACATTATGTTTATATTTATCTAATTAAAAAAATTTTGAAGCCTTGAATATTGTCAAAATATTCAAAGCAATAGTAGAAAAGCAATTAGATAAAAGAATTAAAGTTGCGAGGTCTGTTAGGGGTGGGGAATATTATGGTAGATACACTGAGTCAGGTTGTAAGGTCCTAATCACAACTAACCTCGATTTATATCAATTAATCTTGTTTTATATTAATTAAAATGTGTTTAGGCTAATTTAATTCAAACCCTTTGGGCTTGGGTCATGGATAGGCAGTCGGGTCGGGTTCGAACCTTACCTAGGTCGTTAAGGACCTTTTTGTAATAGTCCTTGCATCATATTGACACCTCATTTGTTACATCTTGTGTAGTACTTTATATAAATCATCTTTTATGTTGGGCTTGACTTGATTCAAACCCGTCTTGGCCCAATTGAGATCCATTTGACATAAACTGTAATTTTCTCAAAATGTTGGGCTTGCATGTAAAATTCAAGAAAAGTTTGAGTAAAAGGAGGAGCTCAACGTCCCTCCCCATCTTTCCTTTTGTGTTTTCATTGGAATCACTCCTCATCTCCACACTTCTTCATCTCCACCTAAAATTGGAGTAGCAAACAAAGCTTTGAAGCCTTGCATGCAATAGTAAAAGTCTCCATCCATCTTCTCCTTCTTCCTTTGTGCATTTTTCTCTTTAGAAGCACCTTCTTCCCCAAGTTATAGCTCCTTAAGGTGAAGACTCTAACTCCATATCAATTTCTTGGAGTTTAATAAAGTCAAGGATACTCAATTATACCATATGCATGCATTCTACTTTAGATTCACCCTTCGCATGTCTTTTATGTAAACAACCCACCTTCTTGTTAAGGCTTTCCCTAATCACACACCAAGAAGAAGTTAGTAAGGTCTAGCGCTGAGTAAAAGGCAAGTATTAGAGTACATATAATGTTGCATGTGTGTTTAAATTGTTGATTCTTGGATTGATCACTCTAATTTCAAGTTATAGCTCCTTCTTTTTTGATTTAATTATATATGTGTACATTTGAATGAATTAGAGCATGAATAGGTAATGTGGGTGTTTGAGAGCCTTGAATAACTCTTAGTGACATCTTGAAGTCATAGGAAACTCACTGTAACCCCCCTTAATTCAGAGTTCTGTATTGAACTTGAGCTTCAGAATTACTTTCAGAATTTCTGAAGCTTATGGCGAAGTCATGGCTAAGCCGTAAGTGCATATGACTCAAAGTCCCGAGAGTACCAAAAACCATTTTTGTACTATGACTAACCCTCAACTGAGCCGTAGAATGAACTACGGCTAAGCCGTACCCATCCTGTGACAAGCCGTACGCCATTTTACGGTGAGCTTTCCTAAGAGCCTAAATTCCTATTTTGCTTCTATGGCTTACGTACAGCTAAGCAGTAGATTGTACTATGGCTAAGCCATAACTCAGCTGCATCCTAGCCGTCAGCTTAGCAAGGCTAAGCCATAGGCTAATTTACGATTAAGCCGTAAATGTGTAGGCACTTGAAAAAAAAACTAAGTCACTCGGCTAAGCCGTAACATTTGTACGACTAAACCATAAAAACACTGTGAACATAGGTTATTAGGGATTTTAAGTGACTGTGTAGGGCTTTAAATTGGCACCTTTTTCACAATTAAATTAGCTCAATGGTGATTAAATAATAAGAAGGACAAATGTAGAGCTGTCACTTTTCCCCTTCGGTTGTTCGGATGAACTCCCGATGTCACGTCATGGGTGTTGGCATAAGAAGAGGTGTCCTTTGCATACACAATATAACTCTAATATTGGTAACACGATGACACCGGACATCTTATGAATACATCAAGTTGAATGACCTCGGGTTCACGGATTATCTAGCATAGGGTTGGCTCCTAAATTTCCCTTGATACCTTCTCAATTCAAATGCATTCATATTGTTATTAAACCATGTCCTCAACATAATTTAGCTCAATTAAGTATGCATTAATTGATTCTTAGATACTTATTAAATTCCAATTACTATGAATGAATGTGACCTCAAGACCAAACTCCCTTATGTATGATATGATAAGTACAATTGCAATGTATGAAAGATGTAAATTCGAGTAGGTCTTAATATGTTGAGTCGGCACCATTTAGCTTGTGCCCTTATTAGGTTCGACGGGACCAGTTTGGGTATCTTATGTTACTACTGCAGTAATCCACAGAGGAGTTATCGACGCTTCTCGGGAAGCTAGTCTAATCCCCTAACATCCTATATGCATACTCTCTCTAGATGATATGCTCTCTATTGGAAGAATATAGCCTCGTGGATGCCAACTAGTATGTATAATATCCTGTTTATGATTCATTACTCATGTTTACTCATGCACAACTTGCCTAGTTTATATTTATTACCTTATTTTAATCTATATATATTTCTTAGTTCATTTGATACAGCATAATGGTCTTATGTGTCTGTATATTTGCTTAACTGTTGTGTTAACAGTGCTACCCTTACTATTACAGGTACAGAATCAAACCCCAATTCAAATATTGACGCATCCCCGGAGGTGCCTTAATGGTATTTCAGGGTATAGAAGAATGGAAGGATAACGGCGTCTTTTACTAGTCATCTTCCGGAGAGCGTCCAGTGATTTAGTTGAGTTAATCAGTTGTGATTCGGATCTTGGGTATTGTAACACTCCGACCCAGCTTGACCTCGTTTAGCGGTTAATTAATCTTGTTTTCGTTGTTGATTGTGTTTTGTTTGAGTTTTGTTTTCGTTGCGGGTCATGAATAGGTAGTTGGATTGTGTTTGACCTGGATTAAGTAGACAAGCCCTTTTTCGTAATTTTAGCTTTTCTAAGACATGATCATTTTTGCATCATCTTGATGTCAACACGTGTCTTTCATTGAGCTCGTCAACTTTCGTAACTACGTCGTTTGCAAACAATGCCGTGTGATTCCATTGGACCAGGATTTGACTCAAACTGATAATAGAATTTTGACTTGGACTTCATTGCAATTTGGACATCTATTCATCTTATATAAACTTCATATCATCGACCCAAGTTCTCTCTCTCACTCTCTTCACTCACTGTTCACGTGAAGTCTCTCCCTCTCTTGAATTCTCTCCTCCATCATCGATCTAGCTAGAGGAGGGTTCGTTGCAAGCTCTATTGTGTTGATTGTGAGGTGCGTTGGGGATCCTTCCATCTCTCTCTCATCTCCTTCTTCTATTTCTCCTCCTTCTTGTTTTCCTGTTGCATGACGTGTCTGTCCCTTGATATTCTTCTAATTCTCATGCATGCATGTTGTTTGGTTGGTGTTAGGTTGTGTTTGGACCCAAGGACATCAGTTGTGTAATTGAATTCAATTGAGGCAAGTATAACCATAATCTGAAGAACCCATGTTGGTATTCATTTGATTTTTGTTAGCTCACATGAGATTACATAGATAACATGTTACAGCCCAATTTTTGTTAGTATTCTCTCTTTCTCTGTTGAAGTTTGCATTTTTGATGGTTTCACAGGCTTTCTGTACGTGATTCAGAACTTGACTTCATGCATGTACGGCTAAGCCGTATGTCACTTACGGCTTAAAGTCCAGAGAAGGTAAAAACCCAATTTTCCTCTATGGCTAGGGCACAGCTAAGCCGTGTATTACACTACGGCTAAGCCGAACCTCAGCCGTGGCCCAGTTGTAGATCACTACAGGGTGCTTTTTTTTCTGGATTAACTGAGAACAATCAATTTGTCAGACCTTCTACGGCCCAGCCACGGCTAAGCCGTAGAACACACACGGCTAAGCCGTAGAACAAAATACGGGTGAACCGTAACTGCGGATGAACAGTAAAGGGAACCGCGGTAGAGCCGCAGTGCATATTACGGCTACGCCGTAAGATGCCTACGGCTAAGCCGTACGTTCACCTACGGCTTAGCCGTATCAACACTAGAATAATGAAGGACAAGGATAGGTGTAAGGGAAAGACCGATATGGCCTTCATGATAGAATGTAGAGCACCTAGACCTGCCTAACGGAATGTAATACAATGCGTGAATGATCTCGAGGGAAACGAATCATTCATGTTCGTTATCCGGATGTTGAGCACCTCCCCATGGGTGTTGGTTTAAGGGACTTCGGTGCACTATCCGATTCCATGCAACATTAGACAACGGTGCATCGAATAACTTAAAACTATATCATCATGTACGGTTAGAAACACCGGATAATTAAATTAGAATTGGCTTGTAAATAAGATGATCCGATTTTGCATGACTTGTTGCATAACATATTGCATTCGATCATTGATCTCTACACTCTGATATGATTACTTGTGTTCCGTTACATTCACATTGTGGTTCTTTACCTTGAGTATGCATGTGTAATTTCACGTATAAGACATGTCCACGGATATGCACGCATGATATGTTGTCACGATCTACTCAGGGTATTCATGATTGACTCGGTATGGTCAGGCACTACTTAGCCTCAGCCTTAGGATCCCGACGGGGTGAATTTGGTATAGTTTACATGGCCTTGCTGCAGTAAGGAAACGTCTTGGGGAACCGGACCCCAGGAAACCGAGACCCATTGTACCCTGGCCCGGACAATGGTGTTCTTTGCACGATATAAGATCCCTCTTTTGGGAGCATATGGCAATGTAGTAGCCACTAGTTATGTACACTGCATGTATCCATTAATTCGCATAGCATTTTTCTTTCTTGCATAACAGCTTAGAATACAAAACTGCCTTGTTTAATTTACATGATGTTCTTATTTCTATTAGACACAGCGTGTGTTAACTTGTTATGGTTTATACTTTGCTGAATCGTCATATTCACAGTTGTTTTTTGTGTTGCAGGCCCAGATACCCCTACCGACCCCTCGCCGGTCGACCAGACTCCAGATGAGACCCCCGAGGCCCCATCAGGCCTAGAGGAGTGGATGTGATCACTCCACTGGAGAGCGTTCTTGGCATGGCATTGGTGTCTTGTTCTTTTTTAGGATCTTCATACTTGTATATGTCATGATTGTATATATTATTTTGTTCATTTTGTAAGACCTTTACATGTAATTATGTCAGTTCTTTCTTCGTATTCTCTTCTTGCACTGTTAGTTTGATGTTTCTGATATTTATAGCTTCCGCGTACATGTTTGGCACGTGTGAATGTTCCCTTGTGCGTATGCATTTAGACCGGGTCTACGTGTACAGGCACGGGAGTATGTGTGTCATTGGTTTGGCTTTTGCTAACCCCCGAACCCTGGGCTCGGGTCGTGACAGGTATGGAGATGGTTAAAACAGGACATTGTGTATAAGACATGTTTTAGATTTTGTAGTGTTTGTGTTTAAGAATGTTTAATTAAAAGACTTAAGTTTATTATATGATGGTATGATATTCTCCTCTATACATTGCTTATGATCATTATAGGTGTATTTCACAGGTTTCTGTCTTATGTTGAATTTAACCTATGTGTTGTTGGTCTTACAACACACATTCCTGTGGAATCCCCCTTGTAGTTATTTGTGCATACCTTTACATGACACAGATTACTATGGGATTACGTATGCACACCCTGGGGTCCATTCTAATCCACAATTCCTAGGATCGAGGCGTGGCACAGGTCATAACCTTGGTCCATTCACAACATTCCTTGAACAAAACAGCATTGTTGCCTAATACAATGCCTGCAATGCCTTAGCAAAATGGTGTTACTGAGAGAAGAAATAGGACGTTGATGGATATGGTTAAGAGTATGGTCAGTAATACCATATTACCTGAGTCTTTGTAGTGTGAAGCACTAAAGATGGCAATGTACATTTTGAACCGTGTACTTAGTAAAGTAATTCCAAGTGGAAGAAAACCCAGCCTAAACCATTGTTGAGCCTGGGGTTGTCCATCTGAAATGAAACTGTTTAACCCACAAGAAGAGAAATTAAACCTTAAAACAGTAAGTGGATATTTACTCGGATATCCAAAAAAGTCTTTTACTATCCTACCCACATCGCTAGGATTGTGGAATCCAATAATGCTAAGTTTCTATAAAATCACCAAAATAGAATGAGTGGTGACACAAGAAAAATTACTTATAAAAAATTAGGGACTCAATATTACCTAATAGAAGTGGCTTAGTTTCCCATTTGATATTGGTATTCAAGAGGTACAACTACCACTGAATGAATGGGTTAACTTAGATATTCCTCTTTTGTCACATCCCAAGCCCAAGAATTCGAGTATTATGATTAAACCTAAAATAATGACACACGTACTCCCATGTATACACACTTAGACCAAGTCTAAATGCACACACACAAGGGAAAGTTACACATGTAATTGCTCTTAGTGCACTTTTGTTCAAATATTCATATGTGGAAGCTGTCAGTATCATAAAAGAACAAGAGGATACATACACAATACATAATAACTAGAAACACATTTATATGTACAGAGTGAAAAAGAAGCATGTCTTTACAAAAAGGGAAATAAGTTTTTTAAAAGATGTATCATTTGTACAGTAGACAAAAGTACATGGAGTCATAGCCCATACATAACAAAATGAATTTAATGCAACCACAACCTAATGTAAGACCTATACTAATCCAAGTCGCACTCCGGGGTGGACCGGTCAGATATGAACTACAGTCCACTCATCTAATCCCGATGGGACCTCGAAGATCTCCTCTGAAGTCTCGTCGACCTTCGAGGGATTGAAAAAAGGACCTAAACCTATAACACCAATGGACAACGAGTGAATAAAACTATTCAGCAAAGCATAAGCAAAATTAAGGTAACACGTGTTGTATCCACAAGAATCATTAATAGGTAATCATAGATAAAATTTTCAATTTAGCATAGTAAGCATGTTGTGGATAAAATTTTCAAAGTCCCTTCAACCAATACCCATGGGGAGGTGTTTAGCAAATGGACAATACTCATGAATGAGTTTCAGCCCTCATGACCCTTCATGATATTTAATTATTCCATGCGACCAGTTTATGAGGTAAAGGGATCCAAAACAAAGGCTTTACAAGGTCTCCCAACGACACCTAAATTAACCTTGGTTTTTAGTGGCCTCACGGCTTAGCCGTGGATGACTTACGGCTTAGCCTTAGGCATCTTACGGCTTAATCGTAATATGCACTACGGCTTAGCCATAGTTAACCAGATTCTCCCACATTCACGATTGAACTGTGATTCGTCTTACAGCTTAACTGTATTTGTTCTATAGGTGAGCCACGATTTGGCTACGGCTTAACCGTAGCACATTATACGGCTTGACCATGGCTTAGCCGTAGAAGGTTTTTGATTTTTCATACTCTCGGGTTTTCAAACCGTAAAACTGCTTACGGCTAGACCACGGCTAGGTTACAACGTAGCTATAATACATCCTATGGCTTAGCTGTCGCTTGGCCATAGTACAATTTCAAATTTTGTTGCTCTCTAGAGTTGAAACCGTCGAAGACTTACGGTGTAGCCATAAGCTTCAGATTTTCTAGAGCAGTTTGATTTCGTTATAGAACTTAGTAAGTACATACAAATTCAAACAAGGAAGATAGAAATACAAAAGAAGGGTTGTAAAACATATTAAAATTGAGAAATTGTAAGAATAAAAATCAAGATATACAAATAAGCATTCAACCAAAATTTGCTTATACATGCCTTCAATTAAGCTTTTCAAGCTATAAATCCTTCTTTTGGCTCAATTTGGGTATTTTTAGACCAAAATGCCATGCATGCAAGAATTGAGGAAATAAATGAGTGCATGTAGTGCAATAAGAGTCCTCCAAACTCAAAGAAGCTATAATGGAAAACAAAACTCTTACCTTAAAGATGGATTAGAAGAAAGAGATGCAGAGGAGAGCTCAAGGATGATGGAAAAGGTAAAGAAGAAACTGGGGTCACACATGCAATGCTTCTATCTTCATGATGAGAAAAAAAAAGTGGTGCAGAAGAAGTAAACGTTGGAGAAATGAATAGCATGCAAGAAAAGAAGATCGAATGGGTAGGTGAGCCTTTTTATATGACACATGTTTTTTGAGATTTATAAGAAAGTCCCCATTTCTTAGGATAATTTCAGTTTAAGTCAAGTGAACGACAACTAATTCAAACGACTTAATTTGAATTCGAGTTAATTACGGAAGTTAATAGGCTTGACAAAACACATGTGATAATGCCAATATGATGCATAAACGACTTAAATTTTCACATCTTAAATTTACAAAAAAAGACTTATATCTGTCTAATCTAGGTTAAACTCAACCCAACTACCTATCTATGACCCAAAACGCGACTCACTAGGACAAACATTCTTAACCAGACTGATTCTTAGGAAAATCGCTAATAACTAAATCAATTAGTCATTAAACATACTTAATTAGAGTCAGAGTGTTACATCCTCCCCCTCTTAAAAATCATTCGATTCTCTAACTAAAAACATACCCGTGTAAAAAGGTTGGGATATTGTTGAGCTATTTGTTCTTCAAGTTCGTAAGTGACTTCATTGGGTCCATGATGTTCTTAAAGAACTTTGACCCATCGTATGGTCCTTGTATGTAGTATTTGCTCCCTTGTACCTATGATACGGAGCGAGCACTCGACATATAATGCAGCTAGCTAAATTTGGACATCACCATATCGAATGACGTAAGTAGTGTATCTAACATATTTGCAGAGCATCAATACATGAAACACATCGTGCACTCTGGAGAACTCGACAGGAAGTGCTAACCTGTAAGCTAAATCATCAACCCTACTCTTGACTTCGAACAGGCCTATGTACCTTGGTGCTAGTTTGCTTTTTTGGCCAAAACATATTGTGCCCTTTATAGGAGAAACTTTTAGAAAAACCCAGTCACAAATCTGAAACTCCAAGTCTCTCCTATGAGTATCAACATAACTCTTATCCCTTGAACAAGCAACCTTCAAGTTCTCAATCACTTTTCATACCTTCGTGGTAATTTCAGCAATAATTGTCGGTCCGTGGAAACTTCTAGCTCCAACTTCTTCCCAACAAACTGGACTCCGACATTTATGTCCATACAATGCTTCATACGGAGCCATACCAATGCTTTCATGAAAGTTGTTATTATATACAAATTCATACTGTTGACCCATAAAATTTTGCAAATAATGCAGCGAAGGCATTACAAGCTTTGGATTATAAAGTTCCAAACTTTTCAAAGCACTTGGACCTCATCTCAGCTCAAATCAGTTCCAGAAACTCTTTGCTAGCTCTTTGGGAATCATTGCGGGACCTAGTACTTCCACATGTTGAACCAAGCTTCTATTCAACGAAATACTTTCAAGTACATTTAAAGACTATCCTCAAGGATTCAGAACAGTTGGACATCATTTGGGTCCAAACTTGGTCCAGATGATCATATACTATGCTCTGTGGGTCCCTGTGCAGAGTGACATCCCATGAAGATTAAATTCGCTGAAACTCTAAGAGGAAGCTCAAATGATGCCCAAGACAGGCCCTATAAAATTTCGGGTTGAACAAACATCATCGAACCCAAAAGCCACAAGCAAGTCAACTTGGGGTCAGGCCCCCCCAAGCCATGGGGTCACTGACTAAAGTCCAGCTTCCTGATATCCAAAATTGATGAAATTTGGGCAAATACTCCAAGATATCCCTGATGTCAGTTCCTCCAGGTTTTGAACTAAACCGAAGTCATTTCGGCCTCAAACAACTGAAACAAGGGCCTCCAAGTCAACTGGAGAGTTGACTAACTTTTGAAAGTCAAAACAGGTTGAAACTTTTGTGACATGCTCAAAATAGCGTCAAGAAGCAACCCTCCAAGTTTCGTGGCGATCAGACATCGTTCGGGCCCTAAACTGGCGAAAACGGGCCACATATCAAAAGTCCGAAAACAGGCCTTGTCCGTGACCGCGGCCCAATCATCAAGGGAGTTGACCAACTTCAGGTGGTCAAAACAATCTAAAACTTCTATGACATACTCAAAATCATTTCAAGAGACATCCCTCCAAGTTTCGTCAAGATTGGACTTCATTCGGACCCCAAACAGGTGAAAATGGGTCACAAATGCAAAAGTCCAAAAATGGGCCTTGTCCGTGACCGTGGCCTGTTCATCAAGGGAGTTGACCAACTTCATGTGGGTAAAATGAGCTAAAACTTTTATGACACACTCAAAATAGTGTCAAGAAGTATCCTTCCAAGTTTCGTCAAGATTGGACTTCGTTCGGACCCTAAACAGGTGAAAATGGGTCACAAATGCAAAAGTCCAAAAATGGGCCTTGTCCGTGACCGCGGCCTGTTCATCAAGGGAGTTGACCAGCTTCAAATCGTCAAAACGAGCTGAAACTTCTATGACACACTCAAAATAGTGTCAAGAGGTATCCTTCCAAGTTTTGTCAATATTGGACTTCATTCGGACCCCAAACAGGTGAAAATAGTTCACAAATGCAAAAGTCCAAAAATGGGCCTTGTCTGTGACCGTGGCCTGTTCATCAAGAGAGTTGACCAACTTCAGGTGGTTAAAACGAGCTGAAGATTTTATGACAAGGTCAAAATAGTTTCATGAAGCATCCCTCCAAGTTTCGTGGTAATTGGACTTCGTTTGGGCCCTAAACAGGTGAAAACGGGTTGCAAATGCAAAAACCCAAAATTGGGCCTTGTCCGTGACCGCCGCTGCGGTCACGGACCCCCAAAGGGCACTTCCTGCGGTTTTGGACGGTTTTTCTCCACTTCCTTCCAAAGTGTAACCTCCCACAACCTCTCTTAACTCTCTGGAACTACCAAAAACTGCTGGGGAGTCTATAAAAGGCTAAGATTTGAAAAGAAAAGAGTGGGGGAGACACAAAAGAGAACACAGAGAAAGAGAAAAAGATAGAATTGAACAAACGCAGGGCCATTCAAGGAAGAAAAGCAGCAATCCCACGACCATTCCCTTCCTTCTTTAATCACCAAGGTGAGCAAAAAGATTCAGAGGAAGAGGAGAAGGGTGAGGTAATTACAGAACGCACTATGTACGTACGGTAACGGCTATTCGAAGGATGACGTTGACATCTTTGTTTTTCTCATTCGGGGGGATTTCTTGGCCATTATAGAGGTTGTGAACGAGCCCCTTTAGGCCTCATTTTGTTCCTTGAAAATTATAGGTTCAAAATGACGCAACTTTAGCTTCCTATGATGCCCTCTTCAAACTTGAACAAAAGACAGTCCGTAAACAAGAATGATGAATTACAAAGTTTTCAATCGATTCCATAGTCGAATTCAATCTTCTCAATGGTCATCCAATACCCCAAGATGTCATGAAAGGGAGTTTCAATACTTGAAAAAGTTTGGAAGAACAACTAGCACGAACAGCACGAAAAACGGAGGCGAACAGTGGCTCCATGGTCACTGTCTGCCAGTGACCGTGACCCACGGTCACTGGCCACGGTCACTGGCCTGGGGCATTGACCGCGGGTCATGGTCACCCCCCATTTTTTCCTCTTTTTTGCATTTTTTCCTATTTTATGTATATTTTCTTATAATTTTCAAATTAAGATCACATCTAAAACTTGAGGGAGGGGTTGTAAACTTTGTAAACTCATGTAAACAACCTGCATCCTCGCGGTCAGGGCATTAGAACCTATGTAAACAAAAGGGAACTCAATGATGAACTGTAATTGATTCTCATTCTTCTTAACGCTTAAAGTGCGTGAATGTTGGACATTGAATCCATTATACATTTTTTCCACGTCACTTTTAAGCGCGATCACATACAATGATAGATGTTTATCCCATTCTTTGTCAAAGCTTAGGACATTGGCTCACAACATGTCTTCTAAAGTTTGAATAGTGTGTTCAGATTGTCCATCCGTCTGCAGGTGGTATGTAGTATTGAAACTCAGTTTGGTACCCATAGCTGCTTGAAAAGCCATCCAAAAGGATGATGCAACTCTACTGTCATGATCAGAAACTATATACACTGGCATACCATACAACCTTACAATTTCATCCACAAACTTCTTGGCCATTTCAGAAAATGTCATACCCTTTTTGAAAGAAATAAAGTGGGCTGACTTCATTAGCCTATCCACAATCAACCAAATTGCATTATTCTTTTTGCTCATTGGGGGTAGATCTGAAACGAAATCCATCGTAATGTGTTCCCATTTCCACTGAGGAATATGCTGTCACGCCCTAATCCCAGGAAATGGGGTTAGCATGGGCCCCTCAAGGTGTGCATACATAATCCCTAGCAATCTATTTATGTGAAAACACACACACAAATTACTATAAGGGAGATTCCACAGGAAGGTGTAAAGAACTTTCTCTAACACATAAATTACGTTCAACAATAAGCAGAAGCTTGTGTAATACACTTGTAATGATTATAAGTAATAATAAAGAAACATCATCCATTTCATAAACAAATCTGAAGTCTGTACTTAACCCTTCACCTTTACATGATAAAAATTACTTAAGCATATACAGGATCCAAAATCTATATACGTGTGTATCAAATTGCTAAGTGCAAGAAAACCATAGTCTAACCATGTCTAAGCTAACAAGAAACCCATTGTCTCTCTTCATAGGATGATCAAGAGAAGACGTCATCTTCATTACTCTCATCTACTCTTCGAGTTTCCGTTGAGGTTCCTACCAGGGTGCATCGTTTGCCTTACTGAGTTGGATTCAGTACCTGTAATACCAAGGGTAGCACTGTTAACACGATGGTTAAACAAGTAGAGAGGGATATATAAGACTATAATATCGTATCAAAGGAATTAAGAATTGTATATAGATTACAAGAAGGCAATGATCGTAAACTATGCATGTTGTGCATGAGTAAACATGAGTAACAAATTATAAACAGGATATCAAATCATACTAGATGGCATCCACAAGGCTATATTCTCCCAAAAGAGAGCATATCATCTAGAGAGAGCATGCATATCGGACACTAGGGGATCAAGCTAGCTTCCGGAGGAGCGCCGACTACTCCTCCATGGATTACTGTAGTAGCAATATAAAAGATACCCAAACTAGTCTCGTTGAAGCTAATAAGGGTACAAGCTAAGTGGTGCCGACTCAACGTATCAAGACCGACTCGAATTCATATCTTTCATATATTTCAGTTATACTTATCATATCATACATAAGGGAGTTTTAGTCTTGAGATCACATTCATTCATAGAAATTGGAATTAACAAATATATAATAATCAATTAATGCATACGTAATTGAGTTACATCAAGTTGAGGGCATGGTTTCTTAACAATATGAATGCATTTAGATTGAGTAGGTATCAAAGATAATTACTAGCCAACCCTATACTAGATAATCTGTGATTCCGAGGGCATTCAACACGATGTATTCATAAAGCGTCTAGTGTCATTGTTTTACCAAAATTTCGATATTACATTGTGTATGCAAGGACACCTTTTTTTATGCTAACACCCATGACATGACATCGGGAATTCATCTGAAAAAATGAAGGAGATAAGTGAAAGCTCTACACTCGTCCTTCTTATCAATTGATCACCATTGGGCTAAATTAATTGGGAAAAAGGTGCCATGTCTAAGCCCTACAAAGTCGTTTGAAATTCCTAATATCCTAATTCACAGTGTTCTTACGGCTTAGCTGTATACATGTTACGGCTTAGTTGAGTGGCTCAAATTTCTTTTTAGTTCCATGCGCATTTACGGCTTAGCCGTAAATTGGCCTACGGCTAGGATACGAATTAGCCGTAGCACGATTCATGGCTTAGCCTTGGGTGAGTAATAAAGAAATTCTTGATTTTGGGGCTCTTAAGAAAGTTCACCGTAGAATGGCCTATAGCTTGGTCACGGGAGGATTACAGCTTAGCCGTAGTTCATTCCACAGCTTAGACGAGGGTTAGTCGTAGTTCAAAAGTAAGTTTTGTGCTCTCTGGATTCTGAGCCGTAGAGACTTACAACTTAGCCGTAGCTTCACCGTAAGCTTTAGAATTTCTAAAAACAATTCTGGAGCACAAGTTCCATATAGAATTACTAGCTCGTAGTTCCAATAGGACTCCTTATGCTTTCAAATTTCCATCATAGGTCTTACATTGCCCAATATCATCAATGTTGCATAATCATACTCATTATCACGTAATCTAGCATATATGTGTGCTTAACCATGGGTGAAAAGAGCTGTAACTTACATTTAGAAGGATCATTCAAGAATCAACAAAATTTAAACATACACATGGTAATATATACTTTAATATTTGCCTCCTATCAGTGCTTTACCCAAACCCAAAATTAGCCTCTCCATTGGTTTATAGTTAGAGAAATCCTCAATAGAAAATGGGTTCTCTACATGAAAAAGACGCAAAAAGGGTGATTCTCATATAGAATGCATGCATGTAGTATTTTTTAGCCTCCTTGACTCTATTAAACCTAAGGAATTTGAAATGGAGGTAGGGATTCACCTTAGGTAGCTCTAGCTTAGAGAAGAAGATGCTTCAAAAAGAGAGATGCACAAAGGAAGAAGAATAATATGAATGGAGGCTATCCCTCCTGCATGCAAAGCTAGTAAAGCTAGATTTGGTGAAGATGTGAGAAAGGGGAAGGAAGAAGATAGAGCTCCAACAATGAGAGTAGAGGAAAAAATGGAGAGGGACGATGATTTCCCCCCTTTGAACTCAAATTTTTCAGGGGTTTACATGAAAGTCCATTTTCTTTGAAAAAAATTACAGTTTAAGGCAATTAGGCTTCAATTGGGTTAAGATGATTCCGAATTGAGCCAGGCCAAACATGCAAGTTGACCCACAAGTTGAAATGTTCGTGATGCAATTAATGTGGTGCCAAAATGATGCAACAATGTGACTCTAATTTACAAGAAAGTCCTCAACTACCTAAGTAAAGTTTATACCCAACTACCTATTCAACTGAAACCCGCTAAAATTAAGAAAAGATGGAATTAAGACTAAAATATACATATTAATAGGAAATCAAGTTTAATTAACATAAATTACAATTAAGTTGGGATGGGACCTTACATATGCAATGGGTGTAAGGAACCAAGAGGCCTCTAATGATCAGCTTTTACCTTCTGCCATGTGAGGCACCTAGCTACAAATCTTGCAATTTCTCTTTTCGTATTATTCCACCAAAACCGATCCTTTAGATTCCGATACGTCTTCATGCTACCTGAATGCATTGCATACCTAGCATAATGTGCATCCGTCATTAGACTCTCTTTCAGACCATTAAGAGTCGGTACGCACAATTTGTTCTTGAAATATAGGACACCATCCTCCCAATGGAAATCTGGTCTATCTCCTATATGGTCTTTAATTCGCACTAGATTCAAATCTTCAAACTATCTATCCTTAATTGCTTGAATTATATTAGGCTGGAAAGTAACTGTACTTGCATACATTACCAAATCATCCACCAATTTAACTTCCACGGGCATGTCTTTAAATTTATCTTGTATGAATAAATTTGAACTTAATAAGGCACTGAGACTCTCTGTCTTTCTGCTAAGAGCATCTGCCACAAGATTCCCTTTTCCTGGGTGATACTTAATAGGAAAATCATAATCTTTAATTAAGTCAAGCCATCTACGCTACCTCATATTTAAATCATGCTGCTTGGATAAATATTGTAAGCTGTGGTGATCTGTGGTGATCTAAATGTATCTCAAACTTTTCAATATATAGGTAATATCGCCATAATTTCAAAGTGAACACAATAGCTGCCAGTTCGAGATCATGTGTGGCATAGTTCCTTTTATGCTTTTTTAATTGTCTAGAACCGTATGCAATCACCTTGTCATGTTACATCAAAACACACCCCAATCCAACTCTAGACACATCAGAATATATCACAAATCGTTCACCTCCATCTGGTAGAGTTAATATTTGAGCAGTAGTTAATTTTTCTTTCAAGGTCCTAAAACTTGCTTCACTATCTTCAGTCCAACTAAAAGGCACATTCTTTCAAGTTAACTTCATCAAAGGAGTCAATATCTTTGAGAAGTCCTGAACAAATCTTCTATAATACCCTGCAAGTCCAAGAAAACTCCTAATCTCTGTCACAAATTTTGGACTTAGCTAATTTACAACTACCTAGATTTTTGTTGGATCAACTGCCAAACCATCTTGTGAAAGGATATGACCAAGAAAAGCTACATGCTCCAGCCAGAATTCACATTTCTTTAACTTGGCATATAATTGATGTTCTATCAATAATTGCAAGGCTCTTCTCATATAGTCTGCATGCTCCTCTGCTATCTTTGAGTACACCAAAATATCATCAATGAAAACCACAACAAAGTGATCCAAATAGAGAGCGAAGACCCTATTCATCAAGGCCATAAAGGCAACAGGCGCATTAGTCAATCCAAAAAGCATCACGAGGAATTCATAATAACCATACCTTGTTCTAAAAGCAGTTTTAGAAATATCATCTTCTTTAACACTTAATTGGTGATAACCAGATCTCAAATCAATTTTTGAGAAATACGCTGCACCTTGGAGTTGGACAAACAATTCATCAATACGTGGCAGTGGATATTTATTATTTATCGTTACCTTATTCAGCTGCCTGTAGTCAATACACATTCGAAGTGTACCGTCCTTTTTCTTTATAAATAACACCGGGGCTCCTCATGGTGACACACTAGCGCATATGAAACCCTTATCAAGTAAATCCTGTAATTACTTTTTCAACTCCAATAATTCTACAAGAGCCGTACGATATGGAGTTTTACTAATCGGTGCTGTACCTAGCACGAGCTTGATAGAAAATTCAACTTCTCTAACAAGAGGTAACTCTGGAACTTCTTTTGGGAATATGTTCGGGAAATCGCCTACAACCAGAATCTCTCCAAGCTTCTTGAGTTCCTTTTTCTCAGTGACAAAGGCAATAAAGCCTTCACCCCTTGTGTATAATCCTATCCGCTTTAAATACGGAGAAAACGCGCTTTGGAAATTTCTTCTAATTTCCCTCAAAACGGAACCCATTTCCTAAATCAAAATAAATTATCCTGTTATAATAATTCACACAGGCATAATATCTCGCTAACCAATCCATTCCAAGAATGACATTAAAATCTAACATCATCAGCAAAATTAAGTCAACTGGGAGTTAACAACCTTCTATCCACACATCGCATTGGGGATAGTATGAACTAGATTCCACTCTCTTATCAATAGGAGTGGACACTACCAATACATACAGTAGCGGATTAAGCAGGTCGGTAGCTTCACAGCAAAATGGGGTGCTACATACAAATGTGTAGACCCCGAGTCAAGCAAGGGTTGTGCTTCTTCATTATCAATAGAAAGAATACCTTTCACCACATCAGCATCCTCCGCGCTCTCATGAGTGGCGGCATAAACACGGGCATTCTGGCGATTTGGCTTCTAGCCTTGATGTAAGTGCTGTGGTTTGCCTTACATATTAGGAACAATGGCCTTGTCTGTTGGATAGGCTTGTACTTTGGACATTGAGCCATCAGATATTCCATGGAACCACAAATCAGACAGGCTCCTATACGCCTTCAGCATAACTTAGTCTTGTGAGGCTTTCCACAATGGCTACATTTCACACCTACTTTACTTGGAGCACCTTGTTCACCTTTCATCTTGTTTTGTATTTGCCCCTTAGCACCAAAGGATGTGTTTCTTTTAGGGTCCGCAGCTCTCTTCTCATGAGCATTTGCCTCTGCAGAATAAGCCCTCTCTACCGCATCATTGAATGTAGTTGGTCGTTAGAAAGCTATAACATAATCCTTATACATGGGATTTAGGCCAATGATAAACCTGTTAACTTTTTTCTCTTCCATGTTGATCATATCTTCTGCATATTAGGACAATTAGGTAAACATATGTACATAGTCTACCACTAACATCTATTATTGTTGTAATGCCAAGAATTCCACTTCTTTTTCCTTTTGAATATAAGCCAGGATAAACTTCCTTTTAAACTCCTTCTTAAAAGTCTCCCATACTGTAGCACTAGGTATGTCCTTATATGAATCCCGCACACTCTTCCACCATGTTTTTGCCACACCGCAAAACATTGAAGCGGTGAGCAGGACTTTCTGTTTGTTGGTGCAAACAACATTCTCAAACATATCATCAATATGCTCCAACCATTCATCCGCTTATAGAGTATCTTCTTTTCCATGAAATTCGGTAACCCTTCTTTTCCTAAATTTTTCATACAAGGCATTGGGGTTAGTCTCTTTTGGTTGAAAAATCACTTGTTGCTCTCCGTATGGTTGGATTGATGCTTGACTTTGTCGTTCTGCCATAGAAGCCATTTGTGCTTACAAGAACTGCATTGCTTGCATCTGTGCCTGCATTGCTTGGGATTGTGCTTAAAATGCTTGTATCACCATTATAAAATGGTCTTCAGTATTTGAAAGCCATTGTTATGGAGCAGATTCATTTGTTTCTTTGAGTGGATTCATGTTCACTTCATTGTTGTTATTTGTACCAGATCCTAACGCCATGGCTTGCAAGACAAGAAATCAACACTCATAGAATGTACCCGATCACCTTCCCCCATAACAAATCAAAATATTAGACTATAGAATCAAATATTTGATATTCACTTATTTCTTTTGTATCCTCACTACGTTCCTATATGTCTAAAATATTTAAAAGGACTGTGTCATGCTCTAATATCATACTATACGTATGTCACATCCTAAGCCCAAGAATTTGGATATTGGGATTAAACCTAAAATAACGACACACGTACTCCATGTATACACACCTAGATCCAAGTCTAAGTGCACACATACAAGGGAAAGTCACACGTGTAATTGCTCTTAGTAGACTTTTGTCTAAGCATTTATACGCGGAAGCTGTCACTATCATAAAAAAAACAAAAGGATATATACACATACATAATAACTAGAAACACATTTATATATACAAAGTGAAAGAGAAGCATGTCTTTACAAAAAGGGAAGTAAGTTTCTTAAAAGATGTATCATTTGTATAGTAGATAAAAGTACATGGAGTCATGGCCCACACATAACAAAATGGACTTAATGCAACCATAACCCAATGTAAGACCTATACTAATCCAAGTTGTACTTCAGGGTGGACCGATCAGATATAAACTGTTATCCACTCGTCTAATCCTGATGGGACCTCAGAAATCTCCTCTGAAGTCTCATCGACCTTCGAGGGATTAGAAGAGGGACCGAGCCTGTAACACTAATGGACAATGAGTAAATAAGACTATTCGACAAAGCATAAGCAAAGTTAAGGTCACACGCGTTGTATCTACAAGAACCACTAATAGGTGATCATAGATGGATTTTTCAATTTAGTGTACTAGGTATGTTATGCATTTGAATAGAACATGTTATAAGATTTAATTAATATAAATACCTTACCATGTGGCTGCTACATTTGCCATATCCTCTCTCTAAGGATCTATGCATTGAGAACACCATCGACCAAGCCAAGGTATGATGGGTCTCTAGTTCCTGGAGTCCGAAAGCCCCAAGAAAAGCATACTGTAGCGGCAACATTCATGCTACACCAAAGTTAACCCCGCCGGGTATCATAAGGTTAAGGCTAAGTAGAACCAGAACATTTCAATTCATTTATATACGTGAACTTCAGTAAATCATACAATTCATTAGTTGAGAAAGGACAATGGCATACAATATATATTTAAATCATACATACAATACATTCATACTCAAGTTATTCATATTCAACTCAATATTAAGGTCAATAGGAAACGTATGTCAAGAATAACACAAATAGAATCAATGGAGAAATTACAATTCAATTCAATTTTATGGGTTTAAGGTGGTTTACTAGCCTACCCTATCCTAGTCATCCATTGTTCTAACCATGCATGTTGATGTAGTTTTAGGTTATCCGATACAGAGTTGTCTTTCGTTTGGTGTTATGTTGTATCGGAAATGTGAGTCGAAGTCTCTTAAACCAACACCCATGGGGAGGTACTTAACAAATGAACAACACTCACGAATGAGTCTCAGCCTTCAAGACCCTTTATAATATTCAATTATTCCATAGGACTAGTTTATAATATAAAGGGATCTAAAACTAAGGCCCTACAAGGTCTCCCAACAGTACCTAAATTAACTTTGGTTTCAGTGGCATCACGGCTTAGCCGTAGGCTACTTATGGCTTGGCCGTGGCATCTTACAGCTTAGCCGTAATATGTACTATAGTTTAGCCATAGTTACCCAGATTCTCCCGCACTCACGGTTGAACCATGATTCGTTCTACGGTTTAGCCGTATTTGTTCTACGGGTGAGCCACGGTTTGGCTACGGCTTAGTCATAGCACATTATACGGCTTGACCGTGGCTTAGCCATAGAAGGTTTTTGATTTTTCATGCTCTCAGGTTTTTAAACCGTAAAACTACTTATGACTAGACCACGACTAAGTTACGGCATAGCCGTAGTACATCCTACGGCTTAGCCGTAGCTTAACTGTAGTATAATTTCCAATTTTGTTGCTCTCTAGAGTTAGAACCGTGGAAGACCAACGGTGTAGCCATAAACTTCAAACTTTCTAAAGCAGTTTGATTTTATTACAAAACTTGGTAAGTACATTCAAATTCAAACAAAAAAGATAGATATATAAAAAAAAGGGCTGTAAAACACATTAAAATTAAGAAATTATAAGAATCATAAAAATCAAGATATACCAATAGGCATTCAACAAAAATTTGCTTATACTTGCCTTCAATTAAGCTTTTCAAACTATAAATCCTTATTTGGCTCAATTTGGGTATTTTTAGACCAAAATGCCATGCATGCAAGAATTGAGGAAATAAATGAGTGCATGCAGTGAAATAAGAACCCTCTAGACTCAAGGAAGCTGTAATAGAAAACAAAACTCTTACCTTAAAGATGGATTGGATTAAAAAAAAGAGATGCAGAGGAGAGCTCAAGGATGATGGAAAAGGAGAAGATTCTGGGGTCACACATGCAATGCTTTTATCTTCATGATAAGAGAGAAAAAGTGGTGAAGTAGAAGTAGACATTGGAGAAAAGAATAGCATGTAGGAGGAGAAGATCAAATGGGTAGGTGAGCATTTTTATATGACACATGTTTTCTGAGATTTATAAGAAAGTCCTCATTTCTTAGGATAATTTCAGTTTAAATCAGGTGAACGACAAACTAATTTAAATGACTTCATTTGCATTCGAGTCAATTATGGAAGTTAACAGGCTTGACAAAACACATGTGATGATGCCAATATGATGCATGAATTACTTAAATTTACACATCTTAGATTTACAAAAAAGGGCTCGTATCTACTTAATTCAGGTTAAACTGAACCCAACTACTTATCCATGACCCGAAACGCGACTCTCTAAGACAAACATTCTTAACTAGACTAATTCTCAAGAAAATCACTAATAATTAAATCAGTTAGTCACTAAACATACTTAATTAGGGTCGGAGTATTACATCTTTATAATATGAATATCGATAATCTAGGGGAACAAGAACCTGAAACACTCCCAGGACAAATTGTTGAAGGTGATCAAATTCCGAATATTTCACAACCAAATGTTAGTGAAATAAATGTAGAAGAATTGAGAAAGTCCACTTGGGTGAGAAGGCCCATAGTTACAGATGATTATATTGTGTATTTGGAAGAGGCAAATATTGGAATAAAAGAAGATCCTAAAACATTCAAAAAAGCCATTAATAGTGACAATTCTAATAAATGGTTGGAATTTATGAAAGATGAATTAAAATCCATGGCTGAAAACAAAGTTTGTGATCTTGTTGAACTCCCTAAGGGATCCAAAATTGTTGGATGTAAATGGGTCTTTAAGACCAAAATGGATTTCAAAGGAAAAGTTGAACAATTCAAAGCCCGACTTGTAGGCAAGGGTTGTACTCAGAGAGAAGGTATTGATTATAATGAAAAACACTTTCCTATATCAAAGAAAGATTCATTCAGAATTGTTATGGATATTGTGGTTTATTTTAATTTAGAGCTACATCAAATGGACGTCAAAACTGCATTTCTAAATGGGAATCTTGAAGAGGAAGTATATATGGAACAACCTGAAGGTTTTGTAGAACAGAGTAACAATAAACTAGTCTGTAAATTAAAGAAGTCAATATATGGTCTTAAATAAGCTTTTAGACAATGGTATCTAAAATTTAACAATATTATCACAGCATTTGGTTTTACCGAAAATGTTGTTGACCATTGCATTTATCTTAAAACTAGTGGGAGCAAGTTTATGACTTTAATATTGTATTTTGATGAGATTTTATTGGTTAGTAATGACCTTGGTATGATTCGTGTAACCAAAGGCTATCTTGAGAATAATTTTGATATGAAAGATATGAGCGAAGTACCCTTTGTAATAGGAATTGAGATATTTTGAGAAAGGTCTCGAGGATTACTTAGGTTGTCTTAGTAAACCTACATTAATACTATTCTCAAGATATTTCATATGGAAGGGTATACGTAACAAAATACACCTATTATTAAGGGAGACAAATGTAGTAAGGATTTGTGTCTAAGGAATAAAATAGAAAGGGAACAAATGAACAAATGTCCATCTGAAGCCACAATAAGAAGTCTGATGTACACACAAACTTGTACTTGACCAAACATCAGTTTTCCAGTCTGAATGTTGAGTAGATACCAAAGTGATCCAGGCATGGCGAATTGGACAGAGGTGAAACAAGGTTCTACGGTATCTACGTGGTACTAGCAAATATATGCTCACATATAAGAAATCCGATTATTTGGAGGTGATAGGATACTCAGATTCGGATTTTGCTGGAAGTCTCAACACTAGGAGATCAACTTTAGAATACTTCTTCCTATTATTTGGTGGGGCAATTTCATGAAGAAGTGCGAAGCAAACGCTAGTCACTCCTTCAACATTTGACACAGAGTACGTGGCATGCTTTGAAGCCATGGGTCATACAATGTGGTTGTGTAATTTTATTTTAGGACTTATTATCATGGATCAAATTTTCAAGCCTAAAAAAATTTGCTACGATAATGATGCAACGAGGCATTTTACTCAAAATGATAAATGCTATAGTAAATCTAAGTTCTTGGAAGTCAAATATATTGTCTTAAAAAAGAAAGTACGAGATCGTTTGGTGTCAGTTATTGGGGCTCTAACAGACCTTATGCTTGCAGATCCACTAATGAAGGCATTACCAGCAACGGCCTATAATTGACATGTATTAAATATGGGCTTGTAAGAATTGCCTTATTAGGATCTATATATATATATATATGTTTGACACTATATACATTGATCTTTATAGTTACAAGAAAACGATTTCGTAATTCTTACTTGTCATCACATGTGATTAATGTAGATAAAGTGAGGATGTAAGGTTATGTCATTAAAGTACCCGCTGAAATAGGACTACCATGTTAAGATCTTATTTTAACCCTTATTAAAGACTGATCAGGCTAGAATACTAATGTTGTGATTATGGAAAAAAATGTATCAATAATGCTATGTGACCACCATGATTCACATTAGTATTTTTATCTAATCATAGATTAAAAAGTGGCATAAAAGTTGAATAAGAAATTTTATTTTTAAAGTGGTGCACCAGTCAAAGTCAATTTTTTATTATTTTTTTAAAAACAGGTTTTTTGAGTCATTTTTATATTTTATATATACATGTATATTTAAATTTTAAGGTATATGCATGTAGTCAAGTGGACCAAGTTGGAGACTATTGGAACACCATTCCAATTGGTCAACCTGACCACCAAATGGGCTCTCTCTCTTCTCCATGTGAATCAACACATCAATACAAGCCTTTTCCTTGCTTTATTTTGCTTCTTTCATCATTCACTATCAATAAAGGAATATTCATAGCTTGCATCCCTTGATGGAAGGGATGCATTTGAGAAAGCCTATAAAAGGGAGACTCCATGGGTAACTCTCTGCACTTAAAAATCTTTGCAAGAAAGCCGTCACTGATACTTGCAGAAAGGGAAGTAGTAGAGAGTTGTAAAACCCATTTTTAACTGGAGAAGCCATGAATCTTGGAGGTATGTTCCTTTTAAATCATTTGTCATATCTTCAGTTTTATTTAAATTATAACCAAAGTCATAATGATCCTGAGGTTTATTTGAGTAAGCTTCATCATTTTGTTCTAGTTTTTTCTTGATTTTTTTGGTTAATTGTGTGTGATGGGTAAGCTTAGTCAAGGGATGATTACTCGCTGCTAAAACCCTAATTTAGTACCCTCTGATCTACAAATCTGAGTTTTCTTCTCTTTTTGTGGTTATAGGCAATGCAAATCAAAGATAAAGAGATTTCTTTTAACCTGACAATGTCTATGAGCCCTACCCTGAAACACCCATGCTGTTTGTATACAATTTACAGATCTAGATTTGGATTGACAACCCAGATCAAGGACCTTAGGTTTAGATTTCTACTTTTTTAGTAAGCCTAAGTAGACGAGAAGAATTTGATTCAAATCTCCAACTTTTTTTTCTGCAAATTTACCAACTTTATTTTTCTGCAAATCTCACCAACTTTACTTTTCAAAAAATCACGACCTTTACTTTTCTGCAAATTATCAACTTTTAATTCTTGTTTTTACCACCTTTAAATTTTTTGCAATACCACCTTTAAATTTCTTCAGTTTACTTTTGTGGTTATGTACATCAATTTATGTATAGTCTATGGTTGAATTAGTTGTTTATTATTTGCATCATTAATTTGGAATAATTGTTGCATGGTCTTGCTGCTGATAAGTTATCTATTTAGATCTCTAAATTCGAGTAACAACAACTCAAGTTGAAAAATCAGCAACTCAATCACAAAATCTGCACTCAGCCTTGATAGATTTCAGCACGTTTTGGGCAAAAAGCTCATGATATGAAACCCAAGCTAAACTTATTCTTTTTACTTGCAAAGCGGGGAGTTAAAACCTGGCCAAGTAGTCTATCAAACTCCAAAATTTCAGCTTCAAAATAGTTTGAAAAGTTGGGTTTCTAGAGGCGTAAACTTGTTGACTTAGTTGAGTTGCCTACAGAATTCTGACACCAGAATTGTTAAAGAGGCTTGCTATTCGAACTCAAAATTTTTCTCAGTTGACTCATCCATTTAAGAAAAAAGAAAAAATTAAAAAAATACCTAAACTACCCGACCCTCTTTTCTCCCCACTCACCTTCCCACCTCCCCCTCCTCCTCCGGCGACAATCGGCGGCTTCAAGTGGAGGGGGACTACCCGTCTCCCTCTTCCTCCCCTCCCTCTCCCTCTTCCTTTCTCTCGTTCTCCCTCTTCTCCCTCTCCCTCTTCATTGTTTTTTTATTTAGGACTACCCATCTTGCTCGCGATTTACATCAAAGTAGACTCTAGAATTAGGTTTTAGGATTAATTTGAAATTTAGGAATGATAAATTGCATTTTAGTTGTTTTAATTAAAATTCTAAGTAAAGTAGAGTACTTACTTGCATAGTCTTAGTTTTTCTTAGGAAACATTCATATAGAAGTTTTAGAGTTTTATTCTCACTAATTTTTAGTTAATTTTCAGAGATTGGTTCATTTCTCTTTGCGCTAATAAGATAAAATTAAAATTGGAGAAGTTTTCAATATTTGGGAACCTTTGGTTTAGATAAGTTTTAGTTTAGGTAGGAATTTAACTTTTTTGATAATTTTGGGAGTCTTAGGAGATTTTCTCAATTCGAATTGATTGAGTTTATCTTTAATGATTGAGAAGTTGTTAGAATTAGGCATTTTAATCTTATTATGACTCTGATTTAGGTATTAATTTTTTTTAGTTGTTTAAATTTCCTAATTTTCATTGTTTTTATTCACAAGTTGAAAAGAACCAAACTAAAGTTTGCACCAAGTGGATCAACCTCGAGCTCACCAAGTTTTATTACTACATTGGAACTCTATACTTGGGGTTTTCTAACAAGCACTATAAGAAGTTGAGCAATCACAAGATTTACTCATAAACCCTTCCCGTTGAACTCAACCTAAGAACTGTAGTTCTTCTTACCAACGACACACTGTTCATTGTCTGCCGGTGCTTGAAACAACTCATCTTGATGCCTCTCAAGACACACAAATCTCCTACAAGAGAATAGAAGAAGATACTCTAGAAGCAGATGCTTTGAACTTCAGTTGAACCCTTAAGAGCCACTCCAAAGAGAAAAGAAATCTCCAATAGGATTCTAGGTTTAGAATAGGGAGATTACGTTATTAAGGTTCGCAAGATGAGGCTTTAAATAGCCTCAAATTCATGGCTTAAGATGGAAGTCCAATTAGGGCTCAAATAGATAATCACAGATGTAATAAGAAAGGTAACTTGGCTGGGTGAAAAACTAAATTCGCGAGGCTCAATAGACTGACATGACAACAAGGTTGGGTCGACCAAGCAATGGTTCTATCCCGAACCGCTTAAGACTGGGAAGTCGCAGTCAACCAAGGTCTGGGTTGGGTTGACCAAGGGTCAATTCTTTCTCTAGCCTCTTCTGTGCTGGGAAGGTTGGGTCGATTGAGGTTTATGTTGGGTTGACCGAAATCCAAAGCTATCCATACTCTCCTTGCTTCATGATTTGTCTTCTTTTTCTTCATGTCAAGCAACTTAATAAAGCACGCTATAGTCCAAATCTAAAATCATAAAATTACAACTCGAATTGGACCCAAATTTTATCCATGACCCAAGAATTCTTCAACTCTCAAAATCCTAATAAACTCTCCTTTTGACAATTCATAAACAAAACTCTCTAATGCAATAATGAATCTAATCCCAGCAAAGAAATCATGAAAAAAAATTGACCTTTTCATATCGAATGTGTACCTTCTCTGTTTTAGTTGCCTCTGTTCGAATAAGAGAGAAAATACCAAACAAGCCCTTCATGTGGCATCATCTAATACGGGCGTTCACATAGACCTTAGTCTAATTTAAATCCACATGAGTTCGTGTCAGTGAATCCCTATCCAAACGGACGCAAGTGTATCCTAAATCCACCTGACTTCATAGTCCAATAATTGAAACTTCAGAGTATTCAACGGGCGCAATGGGTTGCCCCAATCCTACCTGTAGTGTCCAAATCCCTTTTTCTCAGGCGGGTTCTTGGGATTTAGTTCTCTTGGACTATAGTAACAGATGGGTTTTTATATAATATGTAGATACAGAATAACTATTTGTATTTATCCAAATGCATCCGTTAATTTTTAAGTAATGATTTGAATGGTATAAAAAACTCTTTGACTCTAATTAGACTCAAGCTTCTTATAATACTAAGCAAGTTGGCCCAGACCTAATATCAGGGCATGCCTCTTGACCTAGACTCGAACTCAGGCCTTTTGATCCTTATTAGGCCCGAAAGCAGCCTCAGTAGGTCGGGGCTCTGGCCCCATGATAGCCCAAAATGTAACAACTTCATATAAAAGGTAGATACAAAACATCAAGTTTTCAGCGTTCATTTCCATTTTTCTTGTTTGAAAATTCTATTTACAATCTCTCTGCTATTCATCAAAGAGAGGAAGAGACTACAGCTTGCATCACCATCTTCTAGCTGGAGATGGCCGGGGAATGTTACCGGAAATAGCAGCGGCAAGTGCCTCCGTGAAGGCAGGATCTTGTGACAAAGACATCGCCATCTTTTCAACCAAAAATTGACGAAACTCTGGCGATTGAACATCCTGTTGAGGTGGTTTCTCTTCCTTGATAGGACTCATCATGGGTTGGATCATGTCAAGTGTGATAGTAGGGCCCATCGATCGGGTGGATACCGAGCAGGGGGCTGAGCCAATTGACGCACAATGGCTAGGACCATTTGGCACATTACCTTGAGAAGGGCTTTCATGGGTGTGCTCTCCTTCATATGTGGCTACCAAAATCGATCGATCTTCCGCACTTCTTTGGACCTGATAGCAAGGTAAGGAAAACAGTGAATCCGTCATGATCAGATCCAAGGGTGTGAATTTCTTTCATGGAAAATGGACGGTCGAGTTCTGATTTGGTGATGTGATTTACCTTCTTTTTTACTGGACAACTTGGGGCGAATGAGCACTTGAAATAGGCCCTTGGACATGGGTTGTCTCTGGTGACCTTTTGACCATATTTTCTCCATTGGTATCCATCTTTGACTACCTGCATTTGTCAAAGGTCAGAGAGCACGTAAGCTTTTTATTATAAAGATAAGAGATCATTAGGTGACACGTGTGACTGAAAGATCCAAACCACTCATTTGATTAGGTTTCAATTCAACTTCAACCCCTTCATGTATCTAGGCCCTAAAATCATGTCCATCCAATATATAGATATATCTATATATCACAAAAATAAATGGATGGAACTGAAATATTATCATCAAATACTCAATTCAATGTATGATTGTTGGCAACCAAGTTCCTTGAATGATTGTTGGCTACCAAGTTCTTTGAAACCTGATCATATGGGGCCATGGTAATTAATTAAGAAGTTCTTAACTCACCATTGATGAATCAGATGGATCTGTCCTCACGCAGATCTTAGAGATGTTAGTCTTGGGAAGTTTGCACCGCTTCTTGGATGAATCTTCTTCACTAGAACTGCTCTCCACATGGTTACTACAATCTCCTCTTCCATTGCTTGGTTTGGTATCATCTCGGTCCTCCTTCCTCTTTCGGGATTGCGTGGGCTCCTTGTCGGGTGCCCGATTACCCAAATGTATCACCTGATCATGCAAGTTATAGAAATTCTCCGTCATCTCATTCAACATCTTGTTCAACTTCTCATTCTCTCTAGAAACTCTTTTCAACTCTGCCTTCAAAATATCCTTCTGAAATAATACACAAGATCTCATTAGAAATCCGTACTTAAGCATACTTTGAAAAAGAATTAGAGACACTATCGAAGCACTTAAAATTTTTTTCTATCTAAACAAGCAAAAATCATCAACCACCCACCTCATCTTTCACGGAGATTTTCATTCCAATATTAACTGAATTGCTTTGTAAGCTCTCTTCTTTCGAGACCGGAAGAACATCCATGTTGAGATCCAGGCAAATAGGGGCATTAACCCAAGTTGAATCCATTCTCGAAGAGCACCAAAGGCCTAAAATTCCAGCCAAGCTTCACCTAAAAAGAACTTATAGAGGTCCTTCTTAATTATCTTAAGCTGTCTAGTGAGAAGGGAAAAGAGACAGACAAAGAGTATAAATAGAGGAGGAGAGGTGTTTGTGAGTAGAAGAAAAGTAAAAGGAAGGAATGGAAAGTCTTGCAAAATAGAAGGGGATAAGAAGGGGGAGATGAATGTCTGGAGGAGATGGATTTGAATGGTCACAATCGTGACGCTGTCAGACCTAAAGGGGTTGGGATACATGAATATGAAAGGCGTGTGGGTTTTGGCCTTTTTTATTGGTGGGAAGTAGCAACATGTAACGTGGTTTGGCTGTGAGGATTTGAATGTCGGCAGCCAAGTCAAGCCCACCACCGAGCCTTTGTCTGTGGAAGTCTTTCTTGATTCTTGACCTTCTTTATGGATTCAAGGTCACGTTTTCCAACTTTACATGTGTTTTAGATTCTTACGAATCCAACACAGTTTGCAAGCAAATAAATATTCTGCATAGTCGACATCTGTTGACCCGATATATCGGAATCAGTTGACTGGCCGTTTCGTAACGGTTTCGCAAACTAATTACTGGTTTCGGCAGTAATCGATACTAAAACACCTCCTTTCCAAAATAAAATGTCCCAAATGGCTGTCCAATTTCGGCTTTGGGACGTTAGGACCCGGCCCAGATTGCACGAGTTGCTACCACCCAATCAATACCAACTTGACCTTTCTTGTTTGTTATCCATCCATCTAATCAATTGAAACTTGACCTTTCCTAACTTCTGCACACCGGCTGTTTGCAATGCATTTTAGGATGAAAACTCGGCTAAGAACCGCCTCAGAAAAAATGTTGGGATGTCTTCTGATTTCGGATTTTTCTTTCAAGTTGTAATTGCAAAAATATCACGGGGAATAACTTGTTTTATAATGATAAAATAATAACTAAGTAGAATATAAATATAACTACTGCAATCAGTTTCATAGTGCGATGTTTTCTGTCTTGGTAATATTTAAATATCGACATATTTTTTAAGAAATAGCATTCAAAATAAATATCATGATATTTAGAGATATTTCCAAAGTCTTTGAGCTATTTGGTGACCATGCTAAGAATGATTTTCAAATTGATGTCGGATTACTAGAGTTTAGATGTGGCACGGTGAATCAAAACCAAAAGGCTCCTAAGCATGGCAAAGATGATTTTTCTCAGCTTCTGTTTGGCACATCGGGCAAGATAGAAATGCTAGAACCTTATCTCAAAGGAGTAAAATGCATAATCAAGCATTCTATGAGATTGCACATAACATTTACAGCAGACTACTTGCTTGAATTTAGAATTACCTGAGCCTTAGCTTATATCAGTATGTGGAATCTATCCCCTACTCAGTCTTTGAATTCTAGCATACGCCTTCCTGCTTTTAAGGGGCGGCATTATTCTGTTATTCACTGCAATCATTGCCTTATAGGAATACTATGTGTTAGCTCTGGATCTAACCAAGCATACACTACAACGAAGAAAAACAAGCAATCACACACATAGAAGACGCGAGGATTTCACTATTCAAGAGATCTCTCTCTTTCTCCCCTTACAAGCTTTCTCTCTGTGTTCTCTTCCCTCTTCTACCTTTCTTGGTTACAAAAGAATAAAACCACCGAAGAGAATATATAAAGAGAGTATGTAAGAAAACAACCCTAAGTAACCGGGCCTTTCACTCAGGCCCAATAAGAACCTTTTGAGCTAAATCCAACAATCTCCACCTTCGCGAAAAATGTCTGACCCTTTAAAGAATTGTTGGAATGCGTTTAAAACACATACCTTATGGGAACACCATCCCACCATGACTGCACCCTAATGGAGATGAGGTACACCTTCACTCTTTAACAAGAGGAGAGATTGATCAAGTCCAAGCAATGCTTGAACTTTTCTATAGTCACTGGTTTGGTAAGCATATCAGGCGGATTATCATCTGTGTGAATCTTCTAAATGGAGATCTCACCTGTAGCAACCCAATCTCGAATTCTGTAATATATAACAGCTATATGTTTTGTCCTTGCATGATATACCTGATTCTTTGATAGGCATATTGCACTCTGACTATCACAGTGTAGCAAGATTGATTTCTGCTTATACCAATTGCATTTACCAAACCTCTCAACCAAATTACTTTCTTAGAAGCCTCTGAAGGTGCCATGTATTCTGTCTCCGTAATGGATAATGCCGTTGTAGACTAAAGCACCGATCTCCAACTTATCAGTCCACTAGCAAATGTAAAAACATATCCTGTAGTGGATCTTCTCTTGTCTAAGTCCCCTGCAAAATCAAAATCTACACATCCAACTACAAACTCTCACCCCTGTTTTCTTTCAAACAAAATTCCCAAGTCTTTGGTGGCCTTCAAGTACCTCAGAATCCACTTTATGGCATTCCAATGCTCTTTTCTTGGATTTGCCATGTACTTACTCACTACACATACTACTTGAGCTATATTCGATCTTATGCAAACCATGGCATACATCAAACATCCTACCGCATTTGCATACGGTACCCTGGACATTTCCTCAATTTTCTCATCATCATTCGGACATTGTCTGGCATTTAAACTAGAGTGACTTGTAAGAGGAGTAGACACAGGCTTAGCATTTAGCATGTTGAATTTTTTAAGTACCTTTGAGATGTACTTTTTTTATGATAACTACAGCTTTCCAGCCTTCCTGTCTCTCCTAATTTCCATGCCCAATATTTTTGTGGCTTCCCCAAGGTCTCTCATGTCAAGCTCTTTTCTCAATTGGGATTTGAGTTCATCAACTTTTGACATGTCATTACATGCAATAAGCATATCATCCACATAGAGCAGCAAAATAATAACAGAATTATCATCAAAAATTCTGTAATAAACACAACAGTCATACTCACATTGATTGTAGCCGATCTGCAACATGTCGGAGTCGAAACGCTTGCACCATTGTCTTGGAGATTGTTTCAGCCCGTACAATAATCTTTTCAACTTGCATGTTTTTACACCCTTTAACAACTACCTTTTGTGTAGTTCTAACATGCCTTTCTCACTCATATGCCCTAGACGCATATGCCACAACTGAAACTCATCATCACTGGTTTTATCATCTGTCAAGATTGTCACTCCACCTACAATTGTGTTTCCCATGAACTTATACAGGTTGTTCCTTGCTCTGATACCAATTGTTAGATCTGGATCTAGCTAAGTACACACCACAATTAAAAAAAACAAGCAATCACACATATAGAAGACACGAGGATTTCACTATTCAAGAAATCTCTCTCTCCCCCTTATAAGCTTCTCTCTGTGTTTTCTTCCCTCTTCTGTCTTTCTTGGTTACAAAAGAACAAAACCACCACCACTTGTTGTGATTTTGACATCACCCGTTGTGCACATACATAAATCATAAGATAAACAAAGAACAACCATACATCTACGGGCACAGAGACAATAATCTTCACTGCCACAAGTAAAGCATCCAAAAACTCTCGTTCTTTCACATCGTCTCACCTACGTGGTGTGGGAATACCACGGGTAAGAGAACTCTTACCTCTCTTCAACGCAAGATTTAGGATTACAGACTATACATATATATAATCTTCACTTTCTTGGCCACCAAGAAAGTCCTGGTTTAATTATAAAAATATTCTTAACCTTAAACCAGTCCCTGGCTAACCCAGTGGACTCATTCGACTAAATCGGAATACAAAATATAAACCTAACACTATGGAGTTCAAATTCCACCCTTGCTTTTGGAGCAATAAGGAAAGATTGATGTATTATCAAGAGCTGTTTTATCTTCTTCAATTAGTTCCTTCTTATCTGGAGGAAATCTATTTTGAGCTCCTAAGTGGTTTAGTGAAGCAAGTTCAAGACCCATCCAAATCTGAATGGTGTCATCGATTTGATATCCAAAAGATCCACAAGATTTTTCTTAGTTTTCCTAGACAAAATTTGGCTCCTAGATCTAACAGGTGTCCTCTTTAGGAAATCGAATTAGTAGATGTAGTCTAGCCACATCCTTTCTATCTACTATTCAAATTATGTCATAAAAGTTTTTTTTTTTTGGGCCGAGCTCAGGTTGTTGGTAGTTTTCTTTATGATTATTTGTTACATGGGGTATGCTTCTCTGAATGAACCTCCTTTCTATATAATTCTTATTGAAAATGAAAGACCTGCTAATCTTTAAAAAAAAAAAAAGGGTAATTACTCAACCACACTCACTCAAGATATCACCGTTAAATTCCTAATTGTTTTTATGAAAACAAGTGCCAACAGGCACATAGTATCTTTCCCGAAAACAGGCAGACAAGAGAAAGAAGAACAGGACGTTAGGGGCAATTTCGGTTGGAACAATTTCTACCATGATGTTAGAGTTGGTATAAATTCGGTGCACGTGCCTTTGATTCTGACCATTTACACATAGTCCATTCTTCCATTGATTTGTGAGCCACGTGGGGACGTCATTCTTCAACTGGACCAAATATGGACAGAGAGTCCTTGTCCAGCTCATTTTTTTAATTTTACTACCATGTTCAAATAATATAGCTATTCAACATTGGCGCAAGACAAGCCAAATATTCTCCTTTTTTTAGAAAAAAAAATAAAAGAATGATTCGTTATATTTGAAATTATTTGCGAATAGTTCTGATTACTAATAACATTAAAAAAAATTGTTGAAAATGTGAAATGCATGTTTTGTGATGAGCTTTATAATTTCAATGTTACAAGTGGCACTGGTTACCTTCATAGATACTTGTAATCATATATGAACAAATCTTATTTAGAGGAAATTAGAAAAAATAATCAGTTTAAGTTGTTTTCACTGCTTGTGTGCATTTATTATAATAGTTTTAATTTCATTTTAAGACAAATATTTAAAAAAAGCTCATTGTTAATTTTTTTTCTCCAATTTATATTCTCTAAGTTTTTTTTATTAAAAAAGTTTTAATAAATATGGGCTGGCATCGGCCCATGGGCAACACGGCCCAACACCGCACATCTGGGGATGTGTTGGGTTGGCCATGTTGGGTTGACCCACATTGACATGCTTACATATTAGGGGTGTACATGGTTTGGACTGGTTCAGGTTGAGCCTAATCCATTACCAATCTGTTACCTAAGGATTGACAATTTTATAATCCAAAGCCAATCAATTGCTATTAGAAACTGAATTAAACTGAACTGTGGATCAACGGTTCGGTTCGATTAAAACCATTCAATCTGTATCATTTAAATTTCAAAAAAAAAAAAAAAAAGCCTATCATCATATTTAATTGAGCTTAAACCTTAAATATTAAAGAGAGTTGAAAAGATTAGTGCTGGAGAAGCTTTTATATGGAGTAGTGAATGGGTGATATTGAAAGTTGGATGATAAATGGCTAGAATGTTGCTTCTTAAAATTTTTTTATAAAAAATAAAAATATATATATAATATGAAAATGGTTTGGTCTGGTTTAAATCCATAAAATCCATCACTAAATTGTTACTAATGGATTAGGATTTTTTCAATCCATGACCAAACTGTTAACCATCGATTCGGTTAAAAATTTGTAGATCGGATTAGTTTGGTTCGGTTTTATGGATATGCAGATTTTTTGTACACCCCTATTACATATGGATGCCAATGTTATACTAAATCAATGTTTCTGATTAACATGCCCTACTTCAATTAGTAAATGGATGATTTAATTGAATAATATGGATTCACAAATTGGGTTTGCTCGATCCACAATTGGGACCCTCAATGCTCGATCTACTCAAGTGGGCTTAATAAAAATTGAAGATCCATAGTCCAAATCTGCACGCTAGAACTAGGTCTCAGTTCGCTCAATAAGAGGGCATAAGTCTAATTATAATATATGAATCTAACGAAGAGTGAGATTCTAAACGTCGAGGGAGATGGGTTTACTGACATAGAGAGATGACCGTAGCATACCCTTAACTCCTAAGTTAGCATTCAAAGGAGATTTGGTCAAATTTACTGTCCACCAAAGGGTATATTAAGATATTCCTTACTATGCATAATTATTTAGAACTAGTAGGAGAAATTCTTGTGTTCCAAATATTAATTCTTTTGTTCCAAATTTGCCCATCTCTAAAGTTTGTGTATTGTTTGGCTTTCACCTATATTAGGTTAGAATTTTTAGTCTTGAATAAACTCATGGCTTAGTGTAGAGTTGGCAAAAGAATTCCTAATGGATTTGCCTTTGCAGATGTGGAGGTCATAGCCACCTCTAGTGGATTTTGTCCGTAACGCGCTAAAGTATTAACTAAGATCAGGACTAGCACATGACCTATGACATAGCATGGCATGGAGAATATGAATACCCGACCATATTATATAATGTGAATATGTATCATGAGCTTTGCTTAGGTCACTCACTCACATTGAAGTTTTATGATACATATTATGCCTTTAGGTTTAGGGGACATCCATCTATGAGGGATGCATTATATAGTTTTTAGTTATTTTCTTTTTACTATTGTTATTATTATAATTATTTTTCTTAAAATGTGTTTTTAGAAAATAATGGGGGATTGTTGCATTTTTTCCAAAAACCAACTTTTTTAAAAAAACAAAAAAAATGTCAAGAGACATTTGAATGTGTCTTTTCAAAATTTTTTCAAGTTTTGTGTCTTTTTAAAAACATGTTTGTGCCTATTGGATAAGATGTGTCTCTTGGGCCCATTTTAGTGGTTATGACCCATTTATAAGAGTTATTCCCAACTTTATAAATTCAAGGCAATTTCAAAGTTTCTGAATATAGGATTCAAAATACAGAGTTTATAGAGTTTTATTCTTTTATCATGTTTTTCTGATTTTTAAGGACAATTTCATATTTATGATTCTAGCGTATAGACTTTGAATCAACCTTGGGCATTGTATTCTGGGGAGAATTCCATGAAATCCATGTGCATGTAGGAAATTATTTCCTTTAAGAAAGCATCTTAATTTGTGTGCCTTGCCCATTATTTTATTGCTTTCTTATTTAATTTCTCACATTCACATTATGAAAAATGTTATTATTTACATTCACTTTTATTTACTAATCATTTATTCTAATTATATATATATTTTTCTAATTACACATTCTCCACATATAATTTGCCCAATAGGTTTTCTATCAAGATACAGTTAAGAAATATCTAAGTTGCTAGTGAGCACCAGCTTAACCACAACCATGACATAAATGAAAGAGATCAATAATCTTCAAGAAGGGGGCCGGCTAGACATCACCATGAACCCATGATGATAATCATGGACTCAGTAAAGAAAATTCATATATTATTTTAGAACTTGTCTATCTCCTACATTTTAGGTAGATATGTTTTCTTCCTCATTTTTGTTTTTTTAAGTTTCTTTCTCTTCTCTGATGTTTGATTTTTATTAGATCGTGAGCGTTTAAAGCATTCTCTTTATAGCCATTTTCATGATTTTTTTCCTTTTTAGTACCAATTAATTATATTTCATTTTCTTTTACCATGATTCTAAATATGCGAGCTCCATCAAGCAAGTCCATAATCTTCTTTATTGTGTAAGTTCATTTGGTTCATAATTTGATAGTTTTCTCTCCTTTTCTCCTTTTATTTTGTATTTGGATATTGTAATGTCAAATTTTGTAGATTAGGTCAGGTGTTTAGAAATCTGAGTGAGTTTTGAAATGGGACTATGATTTGGGTAACAATCTCAGAAAGTTAGGCTAGTCGGCTACCTGTTTCGGATGTTCCAAGCAACCTGGATCAAATGAAAAGAGAAATCATCAAGGAAAACGGTCTGGTGGGTCTGACCATGGGCCCTTCGATGGCTAAGTTAGTGTATAATCTTTAAAGGAAATAGAGTCAAACAACATTCTAATTGTGCGCGCCCCCTTGACATCTCCACCTAGTTCCTCTTTTATTCTGGATGATCAATTCTAGACTCCTTAAATGTAGGACCCACTTTGGCACGTATCTTTCCACTTTAGGAGACCTGATTATGTTCTATGAATCTCAGGGATGGTGCCCCTTCTGTTACGGCCTTTCTTTGAGTGGAAGATGCCAACTATCCCACATTGTTTGAATTAGTAGTGGACAGCAGGTTATCAGCTAGCTTAGCGGTTTTGTTGTTTACTTGCTTTACATGGCTATGGGGCCTTTCTCTGGTTCATTGCTGCTTTGCTCAACCCAAGGCCCAGTGGGTTTTAACCCCTTATAATTGCCCCTCAGCTTTTGTCTTATCTTTGGCACAGGCGAAGTTAGGCAAAGCTTTTGGCGATGTTCCTGGGGTCACATGTCAATGTACACTTATCTCTCTTGTCTTTTTAAATTTCAAATCACTGTCAATACTGTCCTTCCGAGCTAGTAAGCCTTAAATTCCCAAATTTGGTGGTCATCTCGCTTTCCTGCGTTTCAACTCCTCTTGCCCTTTACAGCTAGTCCAACCATTCTGACTAAAATGGCTACTATGACCGATCAAGCCCTTAAATCATCGTCCTTCTTAGTCATCCATCATTATCTTCTTGCCTGCGCTACTATCCTTTTCCTCCACCTATCTTCCTTTGTCATGCTGTAAGTTCCTCTTTCTTGTTGTTCCCTCTTTGTTCTTTTGGTTGTAAAATGGGAAACCTTAGGAAGCTTTTGAAATCGTCTAAACAAATTGCAGAATTCAGGGATAGATTTGGAATCCCCTCAAATGTTGAAATCCGGCTTGCAAAAACCGCGGGAATCCTTCCTCAGGTGTTTCTGAAACAGAATGCCTTTTCCCACCATCACAATTGTTAACAGCAGCGTTTGTTTTCCCTTATCCCCTCTTCTCATTCAATCCCTTTCTTATGCTAACCTTCTCCCTCTGCAATGTGCCCCCAATGTTTTCCGGATCATTATAGGAGTTGCAAAAATTAATAGGTTCCTTAGAACAAACCTTGGTGTTTTGGACATTCTCTCTTGTTATTATTTGGTTCCCTTAAATAACAAGAGAGAAATTTTTTACCTCAAAGTTTGAGATTGCAGCAGGTTATTAGTACATCACCTCCCCGACACCAACAAGGATATCAAAGGAGATATTGTGGTGGTTAGTGGCAACTAGGAGGTACTAGCCATCTAGGGAGGTGTGAGACGAACTATTCCTCGGGCCCCGGGACAGCTAGGTCAGCACTTGGATTCTCTTATTCAATCTATAGTTTTTTTTTCCAATTTTTCCCTTGGTGACTTCTTCAGATAAACAGATCAACTACATGGATCTTACTGATGTCCACCAGAACAACCTTCAAAAGGCTTTAGACTATCGGGGTCCTCCGGACTTGGACAGTTAGGGCAGAGTAGCACATATCTTGCTCAGATACGAGTGTATATACAACAGTTTTTTTGTCATATCGATCTAGGATAATATCACAGGAACAGTAGCCCAACCTCAGAGAAAGGATGGCTAGGTTCTAAGAAAGTCTACCCGCGCCTGTCCAACTAGTGCTTTGAGTGCTCAGTCCCTGACCGACCTCTACTAGTGCACCAGGTTTTGCTCCCCCTTCAAAGAAACCCCAATGCAAAATGTATGTTACTTTCCCCTAAGAGTTTGAGTTCTACCTTCCTTTCCAAGTGATTTTTCTTCTTCTCCTAAGCACGCCTATGTGTTCATAGTCTCAAATGGTAACTCCTTTCCCAATTCCAACTGAGCTTCCTCCCCACCTTCCATGTCAAAGCCTAAGCCAAAGAATCTCTGGGCTGGGCTAGGAGGGCCTTTTAGGACAAGCTCTTCCTCCGTTCGCCACTTAGCCTCATCTTAGCAGCTTTGGAAGTGGAGCTCTGAGGCTTCTCCTCAGGAGTTAGCAGCAAAAAGACTGAATACTTCCTTGAAGGAGGCTAGAACCTTTACTTTTTGGTCAGTTGAGGACATTCGATTTTTGCCCCCTAAGCCATGCCTTTCTTCGGAAAAGAATGCTCCTGCTCATGAGGATCCTTCTCGCTCGAAGGAGGGTTTTTTTTAATCTCCAACCGTGGCCTATCAGCTGGCCCAGACTTCCCCACTTCCTTTTGATATTGAGTAACACAATTCTCTAACTAATTTAAAGCTCATATCTTATAGCATGCAGAAGTGTCTACTGGTAAATTTTTTTTTTTTTTCTCAGTTATGCTCATCCTTACTAGAGCTCTGACTATGTGTGTCTATTTTTGTGTAAACCTAGGGGTTCAGCAATGGTCTGTTGCTTTTGACAGGCTTAAGGTAGATAAGAAGCGTTTGAGGGAGTTGGATAGCAAGTTGGCATCCTTGAAGAACTAGCTCGGCCATGCTCAAAAAGCCTTGAAGGTAGGGAAGCCAGGGCTGGGTCGGCAGCTGCTCAGGTTGTAAGCATAGACAACGCTCTAGCTACTAAAGAGTTTCATATGGAGCCATCCCAATCCTTTCGTGATGGCTCCATATGAAGCCTTGTACGGGAGGAAGTGTAGAAGTCCGGTATGTTGGGAAGAAGTTAGAACTCGGAGTTTTCACGAACCGACGATCATCGCCGAAACTACGGAGAAAGTACAGAAAGCAATTGAGAACTTGAAAGTTGCTCGGTCGAGGCAGAAGAGTTATGCAGGCACTCGCAGACGGCCATTAGAGTTTCAAGTTGGTGAGTGGGTTTTTCTGAAGGTCTCACCGATGAAGGGTACAATCCGTTTCGGCCCAACGGAATGTGATACAACGCGTGAATGATCTCGAGGGCTGCGAATCATTCATGTTCGTTATCCGGATGTTAAGCACCTCCCCATGGGTGTTGGTTTAAGGGACTTCGTGCACCGCCTGATTCAATGCAACACTAGACAACGGTGCATCGAATAACTTAAAACTACATCATCATGCACGGTTCGAAACACCGGATAATTCGATTAGAATTAGTTGGTAAATAAAGATGATCCGATTTCGCATGATTTGGTTGTGACGAAGAGCTTGAACTGGAAAGCTCCAGAGCTCGATATTTAGAGCTTAAAATGCAGATGAAGGCATTCATTGAGCGTACTCAAGATGAAGGCCATGTAAAGGCCGAGGCTACATATTCCAAGCAGACCTGAATGCCTTTCCTTCAAACTGCTAGCCGTTGTTTGTAACCATTGCTTTTGGAATTCCAAACTTTGCTATAATATCCCTCCATACAAACCTTTTAGCATCAAGGTCCCTAATGTGGACTAGTTGTTCCACCTTTACCTATTTCGTGAAATAATTGGTTACCACTATTGAGAACCTGAAGTTCCCTACAGTCCTAGGCATATGTCCAACGATGTCTATCCCTTGTTTGTCAAATGGCCAAGGACTTGCTACTGAGTTCAAGTATTGGGCTAGCTGATGAATGTCCTTCTCAAATCACTGACACTTTTCACACTTCTATACAAAATGCAATGCATCCTTTTGCATGTACGACTACCAGTCTCCTTGCGACATAGCTTGGTGAGCTAGTCTCCAACTTCCGATGTGTCCGCTACAACATCCCTCATGGATTTCCCATAAGAGGTCTTCCACTTTAGTCGGGTGAGCACACCTTGGGTAAGGTTCCTAGCATGAACATCGGTACAACTTCCCTTCAGGTGATAGCCATAATTGAGCAGACTTCCTCCTGACCTTCCAGGCTTCCTTTGCATCTTCTGAGAGTCTCCCATCCTTCAAGTAATTCATTAATGGTGTCATCCAACAAGCTTCCTCCTCCATTTCTCCCGAGTACATGAACCGTTGACCTTCTACACTAGGTAGTCGCTGGAAATCAACTGTGATTTCTCTCCTTAACTCATTCTTGATAGCTATGGCCAAATAAGCCAAGCTGTTGGCGTGTGCATTTCCACGTCAACCGATCTGTCTGATCATGACATTGCCAATCCTCTAAATTTATCAATGAGCTTCCTCCATATATGCAGCCATCATGTCATCCTTAGCAGAATATTCCTCGTTCAACTAGTTAGTCACCAATTATGAATCACAGAAGACAACCAACCACTTGATCTTTAGCTCCTCGGCAGTTCTGAGTCTCGATAGCAAGGCCTCATATTCTGCTTCGTTCTTTCGATCAGGAAAGCCTAAGGACATCGCCTTTTCAATTACAACACCTTCTCATGTAAAGAATACTGACCCCGTAACTAAGCTTCGGTTGTTTGATGCTCCATCCACATATAGCCACCATTCTTCCACCTCTCTTTCTACACCATTTTCTTCAGTCCTCGACTACTCTGTTTTACCTTACTCTTGCTGTGCTTCCTTCTTTGGGGTGAACTCTGCAATAAAATATGCCATGACTTAACCTTTGATTACACTTCTCGAGATAATTTTTATATCATATTTCCCGAGCTCGATTACCCACTTAACCATTCTTCCTGACAGATCCGCCTTCTATAATATAGCCCTTAGCAAGTGCTTAGTCAGGATTTTTATAGTATGGGCTTGGAAATAATGTCTGAGCTTCCGAGATGCACATACTAGAGCAAGGCTAGTTTTTCAAGTGAGAGGTACCTCGTTTCCTTATCCAGCAAAGTTTTACTGACGAAATAAATTAGCAAGAGATGTCTTCCTTCCTCCCTCATTAGAGTTGTACTGACTGGGTGCTCGAAGACTTCAAGGTACATGATCAATTCCTTTCCTGTCCTCAAGATGGATAGAATAAGAGGTGTTCTCAAATATTGCTTATTCCTTACAAACGCTTGGTCAAATTGCTTATCCCAAACCTTCTTCGCCCTGTTTTTTAGAGTGAAAAAAATGGTCGAGATTTGCTGGAGCTCCTTGCAATGAAGTGATTGAGGGTTGCTAACATCCCTCTCAGCCTAGGACGTCTCTTTTTGAGATATGCCATTCCAACCTTTGAATGGCCTGAAAATTGTACATGATTTGCTTTTATTCCCCTTTGCATCACAACGAAGCTGAGAATTTTACCCTAGCTGACCCCAAATGAACTCTTTAAGGCATTGAGTTTTAATTTGTACCTCCTTAGGATGTCAAAAACTTCCTTCAAATCTCCTAGATGGCCAGTCTTTTCTCTGTTTTTGACGGCCATGTTGTCAATGTAAACCTCCACAGTCTTCTCAATCAGCTTTTTGAACATCCTTTTCACCAGCCACTAATATGTTGCCCCCGTATTCTTAACCCTGAAAGGTATTCTCTTATAGCAAAAGGTGCCTTTTAGGGTTATGAATGATGTTTTCTCATGGTTAGCCTCCTTCATTGCTATTTAGTGGTATACTTGGTATGCATCCAAGAAGCTCATTCTTTCATATCCCATTGTGGAATCTACCATTTGGTCGATCTTGGGGAGTGGAAAGCTATCCTTTAGGCATGCTTTATTTAAATCAATGAAGTCGACACATACCCTCGATTGCTTATCTTTCTTTGGGACAATGACGGTGTTAGACAACCACTCTAGATAATGGACTTCTCGTATAACATTAGCTTACATCAGTTTGTCGACCTCCTCGTACACAGTTGATCGGCATTCTAGGGCGAGCTTTCTCTACTTTAGAATGACTGGTTTAGCATTCAAGTTTATGCGTAGCCTGTGGCTCATGATTTTAGGATCAACTCCAGGTATCTTGTATGGTGTCGAGGCAATGATATCCAAATTCTAAATAAGAAATTGGATTAGCTCATCCAACTCTCTTTTTTCCAAGGAGGTACTGACCATGAAGTACCTCACTGAATCCTTTTTAGCTATTGGCATTTTCTTCAATTCCTTCCCAGCCTTGTCAGTCAGATACGTGCCCGGGAATTTCGAATGTGGCCAATCAGACTATAATTGCTATTTCTGGTCGGGCTTTTCTTGTGAGCTTATAGTACCATCAGCTTCCTTTTTAGACTTTTCCTTGATAGCCACGACCAAGCAGCTTTTTAAGGTTGCCTAATCCCCGCCAATCTCCATGATTGCGGTTGGGAATCTAATCCTCTGATGATAGCTGGATGGGACTGCTCTTATACGATGAATCTGTATTAGTCCCATAATGGTGTTGTAAGGGGATGGCACATCCACCACCAAGATCTCCACTTGAAGGCAAATGGGGCCTGCATTGACTGGCAAGGTTATCAAACCCAATGGCTACATAGCATGGCTGTTGAATCTGAATAACAGTATAGAAGATAGCCATAGGTCCAACCTCCTGAGGCCAAGGTTGCTAAAGAGCTCAACGTACATGATCGTTGATAAACTGGCTGAATTGACTAGCATTCATCTGACATCAAATTCTTGTACTCATAAAGTGAGTACCGAAGCATCATTGTGAAGGTGGACTATGTCACGTATGTCCTCATCTGAGAACGAGATCTCTCCTCTAATTTGTCTAAGCTTGTTGATGACACTTGGGTGAGTGCTCACCTGGTATACCTCCTTCAAATGAGCAACCATCTTTCTATGTCCTGACAGCCTGTAATGTTATTTCTTTTGGGCTTGTAACTCTGTGGACCACATCTATAACCCCTACAAGGGCCTTTTTTTCCATGGCCAACCTCAAGTTTTTTCTCTCTAAGCTCTTTGATGATCTTTCCACATGGCCCCTCTTTACTAATTCCTTCAAGTACCCCTGCTTTACCAGATCCTCGAAGTGCTGCTTAGCATCTGGCAGTTTTCCATGAGGTGCTCGTTATTACGCTGATATGAACACCAAAGGCTTAGATTCCACCTTCTAGGGCTGCTCACCATTTTGGGAGGTTTTTTGAAATAGGGCTTATCTTTGACTTGAGTTAGAATCCTGTAGTTGGGTCCTTGAAGATGGTTAGGACTCGTTCATAGGCTGATCAGGCGGGTTCAGTATGACCCTCTTTTTGCTCGACTTTCTTCGTATTCCTTCTTCCTTTTTTTATGAGATCCACCTTCCTCCTAATAAGGCCACTTATACTTTGGTGGTCTTATATCTTCCCCCAGCTTTATAAACTCCTCGACTCATCCCATTAGATTCTCCTGTGTGACTGGAGGTCACTCAATTAGGGACTGTCTGAGTTGACTGTCCCTTGGGAGTCAAATCTTATGGGTAGCTACCACCACCTGCTTGTTACTTCCTTTGATTTCATTGTACAAATACTAGTACCGGGGCTTGTACTCCTTCAAGCTTTCCGAGCTTTGTTTTTTGAGGCCAAGTAGAGCCCTAATATCCTTCGATTGCTTGGAGTTCGTGACAAAACATGTCACGAAGGAACTAGCAAGTTCTCTAAAACTACCGATGGACCTTGCCCTCAACTAGGAGAACCACTTCAAAGGCAAGTCTCCCAAACTTAACGAGAAGACCTTGCACATCAGTTGCTCATTCTAGACCCCACAGTGCTATGGAATGCTGGAAGCATTGTAAGTGGTCGGTGGGGTCCAAGCTGCTGTCATAGACTTTCGGCTTTGGTATGCAGAATCATTGAGGAGACTCTATCTTTCTATCTTCTTCGAAAAGGAGACATAAGGCTCTGTACGCCATTCCAACATATCTCCCTAGTTCGATTTTCAAAAAAGAGCCTACGATTGTTAGTGTCTTTTCTATGAGCGCTTGGATATCTCTTTCCACGAACACTCATGCAGGTGCTTTTTCTCCTCGGCATCCTCTCGAGGGCCCTTTCTGCTTACTGCACCGTGCTCTACCTTCACTACCCCAATCTCCTTCCGAGGTAAGGAGCTCAAAGTTCTACTTCCTTCGTCCCCCATCTTGGATTTCCTTCTGGATTGGCGAGCTTTGAACGGGTCACCTCTTCTTTTTAAATCAAGGCTTTGGGCTCTTGTACTTCGAATTGGTGAGCAGCCTCGCTCTTTTGTTCCGCGATCCTCTAGTTATTTTATTTCTCTCAAAGGTCCTTATGCTTATCTGCCTCTGCTTTGAACTCTTCTAATAGCTGATTGATCTTTTCTTGCTGCTGTCTTACTCCTTTCGCAAGGCCCTAAACAGCATCTTTACAACTGCGTTCGAGTTGCACATACTTATCTTACAATGATCTATGGCTTGGGGACTTGGGTTTTCGTATCTACTACGTGCCACTTTACATCTCAATCAAAGAAGGTGACCTCTCTATGCGACTAGGACCATGTCGATGCACCTCCGATCGAACACATCCCTTTTGGCTTACTAGTAGGGTCGTTTGATTGCTTTCAACGTGAGGAATGTAATCATAATTCTAATCTTTAGAATAAAAAACTAGGGGGTCCTTCCCCAGATGCACATGTTGCCTTCCAAGATCTCCCCTTGACGGAGACGAAGGTTGTCAAGCCAAGTGTGATGAACTTGGAATCTAATTTTTGTCCGACATTTTTCTTAACTTGAAGAAGTGTCAATGGATTTTTACTTTCGTTTCCCACGGACAGCATTAATTGTAAGGTCAAATTTTGTAGGTTAGGTCGAGTATTGAGAAATCTAAGTGAATTTGGAAACAAGATCGCGATTTGCATTTGTGTAACAGTTTCAGAAAGGTAGGTTGGTCGGATGCCTGTTTTGAATGTTTTAAGCAAACAGGATCAAATGAAAAGAGAAACCGTCAGCATAAATGGTCGGGCAGGTCCGACCGTGGGCCCTCTGATGGCTAAGTTAAAGGATAATCTTTAGAGGAAATAGAGTCAAACAAGATTTAGATTGTGTGCTCCTCCACCTAGTTCCCCTTTTATTCTAGATGATCATTTATAGATTCCTTAAATGTAGAACCCACTTTGGCACATATCTTTCCACTTTGGAAGACCTGATTATGTTTCTTGAATGCCAAGGGTGTTGCCCCTTCTGTTATGGCCTTACTCTGAGAGGAAGATACTAATTGTCCCACATTGTTTGAATCAATTGTGGACAGTGGGTTATTCGCCTCACTCGGCAGTTTTGTCATTTACCCAATTTGCCCCGCTATGGGGGGCTTTCTTTTGCTCTCTGGTGCTTTGCTCAGCCAGAGGTCCAGTGGGTTTTGTCCCTTCACAAATATGATGATACAGCCTTTTCTTTTTCCTATTCATTTATTCTTTCTTTCTTTCTTTCAATGCCAAAGTTGAGTCAAACTACTTAACTTGAAAATTGCCTATACAAGTACTTGGTTTTGCAATATTCATTTAATCAACATTGCTCTTATTTTGGATTTATTTGTGGCATTGAAAATCACAAAAATCACATTTAAATATGTGTTCTTACTTAAAATTACTTTTTCATCTTATAGTGATAAATAAACTGTGGAACTGAGGTTCTAATGTTCACAAACTCAGAAAATAAAGATAAATTTAAGTATATCTTTCTCATTTAACAATAAGGAATTACTTCTTACATGTAGGATATTTTTACAAAAGACTCACATTTTGTAGACTATTTATTAAGAATTTTTTTTAACACTCGTATTTTTGCATGAGGATGAGAGCTGAAATGAAATAAAATCAAGAGTCAAATAAAAAAAGAAAAATAAAGGGAGTTGAAAATAAAATCACTAAAGGAACAAAATTATTCATTTCTTTTTTGTCAATTGTGTTATGGATATGACACCACAGTTGTGCGCGTGTATGCGTAGGCAGCCAAGATTAACAATCAACCACACAAGAAGACAAGAGATTTACGTGGTTTTGCAAAGATGCCTACATCTACGGGAAACTAATTTCCACTAGGATCTCTTCCAATTTGTGAATCCACAGTATTGAAATCTCAGCATATGTCTTGGGTTACAAATTACATCATATATATAATCATCAATTCCTTTTCCTTCAAGAATTATATTCTTAGATAAAGGAAAGTCCTAATCCTATAAGGATACTACTGTTTAACAAATAGAAAATTCCTAATACAATTAAGGAAACTACCCAAGACATGAACCCAATTGGTCTAAAACAACTTGGCCAATAATCTCCCCCTCCAGACTATGGGGAAGACACCCTAAACCTCTTACTAGGAGTTCAGCCCTACCAACTTTGAACATAGCTCCAACTTTCCCTTAGACATAACCTTTATTATCATGTCCGAGGTATTATTGTCAGTGTGAATCTTTTCCAACTTTATGAAGTTCTTCTCGATCACCTCACGAAGCCAATGATACTTGACATCAACGTGCTTTATCCGACCATGATATGTGGCATTCTCATTGAAATCCATAGTACTCTGATTATCACAGTAAACTACATATTCTTCTTGCTTAAAACTTAATTCTTAAAAGAATCTCTTCAACCAAAGCATTATACTTCTGCAACTTCGATTGCCAAAAGACAGCTCTCCTTACGAAAGTAAACAAATAACCAGAAGTCAACAACCGACAATCAAGATCGCCTGCAAAATCAACATCAATATAATCTTTCACCACTGGTTTTGAGCCTCCAAAACATAAGCACAACTTGAAAGTACCTCTCAAATACCTGAAGATCCACTTCACTACTTCCTAATTCTCATTTCCAGGGTAAGATAGAAAACTACTCACTAAACCCATAGCATAAGCAATGTCTGGCCGTATACAAACTATGGCATACATAAAACTCCCCACAATAGAGGAGTAAGAAACATATGCCATTCGTTCCTTTTCTTTATCTGTAGTAAGACACAAGCGCTTGCTTAATTTGAAGTGACTGGCTAGAGCCATGCTAACTGGCTTAGCATTCTTCATATTGAACTGCTCAAGTATTCACTCAACATATTTCTCTTGTGACAACCACAGCTGCTTGAAACTCTTATCACAACGTATTTGCATGCCCAATATCATTCATGCGGGACCCAAGTCTCTCGTATCAAATGACTTTAACATCTCTTCTTTCAACTTACCATTTAACTTGCTATCTTATCCAACTATCAGCATATCATCTACATATAAAAAAAGGATGATGAACCTGCCATTAATAAATCGACAAATATAAACATAGTGATCTGCAACTATCCTCCAGTACCCATGACTCAGCATGAATGAATCAAACTTTTTATACCACTGTCTCGGTGCTTACTTCAGTCGGTAAAGACTCTTCTTCAACTTGTAAACTATTTGTTCTTTTCCTTCTACCTCAAACCCCTTTGGCCGAGTCATGCAGATCTCTTCTTCCAAGTCACCGTGAAGAAATGCAGTCTTCACGTCCATATGGTTAACCTTAAGGTCCATGCTGGCGGCTAGACCCAAGATAACTCTAACAGAAGTTATCTTCACAAAAGGAGAAAAAACATCACCGAAGTCGATACCTTTCATTTGTGCAAAACCTTTAACCACTAACTATGCTTTATGCTTCACCAGTTTTCCATTCTGAACCTTTTTTAACTTTAACACCTATCTGTTTTTCAGAACATTCCTATCATTAAAAAGTTGTACCAGCTCATATGTCTTATTCTTCTTCAAATAATTTATTTCATCTTGCATAGCCTTCACCCACTTATCTTTATCATCATGAGTCATTGCTTCTCGGAAACTCCCTGACTCTCCCTCATTTGTAAGCAAAATATATCCGGATACAGGATATTTAGTTGATGGTTAATGCTCTTATGTAGACTTCTTAGCTTGAGGTTCCATGGTTTCTAACCTAGGAGACTATAGCTCCCCTACTCAACACCTTCATCATCTGGCAACCCTTGTGCCTTGTCATGATCCAGATCGTTTTATCCACCTTCTCCACTTATAGTCTGCACCAGAGAAGGAGTCAGTGTGAAATCAACTACTCCATCAATTATTTTAAAAGACTTATCAATCTTCTCATCATCTCCAAAAAAACAGTCTTCATGGAAAACTACATCTCTACTTCTGATAATTCTTCTCTTCTCTGGATCCCATAAACTGTAGCCCAACTCATCTCCACCATAGCCAACAAAGATGTAACTCACTACCTTATCGTCTAACTTTAAACACTACTCCTTTGGTACATGTGTAAACGCCTTATACCCAAACACCTTCAAATATGAATAAGAAGCATTTTTACCTGTCCATCTTCTCTTTGGAAGATCAAAATTCAAGGAGCTGAGAAAGATTTGTTAATCAGATAACCAGCAGTTAGAACAGCTTCACCCCATAATGACTTAAATAACCGTGTTAATCTCATCATGCATCTCATCTTCTCAAGAATAGTATGGTTCATTCTTTTTGCCACACTATTATACTGTGGAGTACTAGGAACTGTCTTTTTATGTCGAATACCATGCTTCAAGCAATAGTTCTGAACTGTTAGACATGTACTCACCCTTATTATCCGTGCAGAGACACTTCAAGAGTTTGCCTATTTCTCTTTCAACTATGACATGAAACTGTTAAAAAATCTGAAACACTTAATCCTTTGATTTTAACACATAAACCCAGACTTTTCTAGATGCATCATCGATAAACTTGACAAAAAACTTATTGCCACCCAATGATTCTACCTTCATGAGACCACAAACATCAGAATATACTAAATCCAATACATTAGATTTCAATTTTGATGTCGTACAGAAAGCAACCATATGCTATTTGCCAAACAAGCAATAATCACAAGGGTCAAGGGATGTACCTTTGGAGCAAGAAATTAAATCCTTTTTCGCCAGCATTTGCAGGCCTTTCTCGCTCATATGACTAAGTCTCTTATTTCACAGATTTGGAGAGGAACTATCTTGAACAGCATTCAACATATCTTTATACAGTTTCACATGTGTTTTATAAAGCGTATTACCTGCTTTCTTACTTGCAATATCAAGAGACCCTCTAGTAAGTTTCCATCTGTCATTTCAGAAGTAATTCTCATAACCTGCACGATCAATGCAATCCCAGAAATCAGATTCAACCGCAAATCAAGAACATGTCGCACATCTTTCAGCATCATTATGCAACCAATATCGATTTTAATACAGATATCACCGATACCAATAATCTTTGAACGACTCGTGTTGCTTATCTTCACATTATCAAAGTCACCTGCTTTGTATGTCGTGAATATCTCCCTACAAGGAGTAGCATGGTAGGATGCTATTGTGTCAACAACCCACTCAACCTGATCATCTAAACACTCAAACACTCATCATCATCACCAGCGAGCACCACTACTTCTATCCCAAGGTAGTTGTAGTGTCATCATTATCATTCTTCTTTTCATTGTTGAATCATTTCTATTCCTTCAAGGCTAAATAATTTTTCCTGATGTAGCCCATTTTGCCATAGAAAAAGCATTTCACAAACTTTTTCCCGGCCTGTGATGTACCTCTAGACTTACCATGACTCTTCTTTGGTCCTTTACTCTTACTCCTCTCCATGTTCTTAGTAACAAAGACCTGTGCATTATCTGTCCCTACGGTTTTCCTTATAGTTTCTTCATTCTGTAAACTACTAGTAACCTGACTCGTGGACAACACGCCATCTAAAGTAGAGTTACTTACAAAAACAACCAATATCTCCTATATATCCGACAAAGAACTCAGAAGCAACAAAGCTTGCATCTCATGATCAAGGATCATCTTCATTGTGGTTAACTGATTGACCACACTTTGGAACTCATTAATATGATCTACGATCTGACTACCGTCCTTGAATTTCATGTTCACAAGCTTTCTGATCAAAAAGGCTTTATTCACTGTGGTCGTTTATAATAGCTTTTAGCTTTTTCCAAAGAGTATGTGCATTGGTTTCATAAGACACGTGGTGAATTATACTGTATTAAGCAGCTGTCTGATGTGACTAATCTCCATTATGCATCTTTCATATCTTTTAGTCGGGCACTATCCCCCTTAATGGGATCATAAAGGTTTTTGCAATAGAAGATATCTTCCATTATTGGTTTCTAGATCGGCCAATTGGAATGGTTGAGCTTAACCATGGTAGTGTTCACAGTATTGTTCTCCATCTTAATTAAATTAAGCAACAGAAAAAAAAAGCAACTAACACTTATCTTAATTTTTTTCACCGCATTGTAGATCTCATCACCACTAGCACGTTGGAAGAAACGGATTTGAAATCTGACCCCGGATGGCTCCAATATTGCAGCAATAGTATTCTATGATTCGATTTATTCAAATGCTCTCATTGACTATCAAACAGCTAATCTTCTTCAACAAACGCGTAGATATGCTCGAAATGAGTCCAAAGGGGCAAACGGATTTCTGATCAGACGTCGGATGATCAAGATATCGCAGAAACAAAATTTTGCCATCTATCCCAGTCAAACCTACCTTTGACCGTACGATCCCACTGACGTATACTGACGTTAGCGCTGCTACTAGTGGGCTGGACTGCTAACGGGTTGGACTGACCCAACTTGGAACCGACCCAACCTGCTTGTCTACCTTGGGCTTCTACACCATGGGTCAGGTCAAACTGACCCAACCCGAACCCAACCTAGAACTGACCTGGGTATAAGAAAATCTAAGCATTGTCTTCTTCCTCTCTCATCCCTATTTATGCGAACAGGGACCAAAACACCCTACCACAAATCAGCGGCATTCAGCGACTTGGTGGGAAACCCAGCAGAATGACCCAGAGTGCAGCGGCACCAGCAAGTGCAAAGGGAACTCCGGCGACGAAGGGTGTACGGATGTAGATGACAGCAACCAAAGAACGTCTAGCGACGACGACACTGCGTGCGGTTGACTTCCTTTTCTCTCACAGCAGTGTCTCCTCCAACGACGGCGAAGAAAGATCCAACAGCCCTTTTCCTCCTTTCTTTTCGATTCCGGCGAGATCAATAGAACCCAACTCTTCTTTCTTTTTCAAAATTGTGTGGCCCAGCAAGATCACAGTTGTGATCTCCTCTGTTTCCTAAAATGGTGATCCGAACCCTTCAAAAGGATTCCACTTCGTCGATCTTCGTGCGCATAACCTCCAAGCCCTAGGAGACTCTAGCCAGGCTTTAATACCACTTGTTGTGGATATGACACCACCGTTGTGCACTTGTGTGCATAGGCAACCAAGATGAATAATCAACCACACAAGCAGACAAGAGATTTATATGGTTCGGCAAAGATGCCTACGTCCACGGAAAATAAATTTCCATTAAGTTCTCCTCTAATCCGTGAAGCCACAGCTTTAAAATCTCAGCATATGTCTAGAGTTACAGATTACATCATATCTATAATCATCACTTCCTTATCCTTCAAGAACTCTATTCTTATAAAGGAAAATCCTAATCTTATTAAGAGACTACTGCTTAACAAACAGAAAATTCCTATTATAATTAGGGAAAATACCAAGACATGAACCCAATTGGTTTGGACCCACTTGGCCAACAAGTTGGTGCTTTCTAAGAGTACCTGTCTTATCATTTAGTTCATTTTAAGGGTTTTTTTTCCTTTCGTTATGTCTCTTACTTTCAGCCTCTTCCCCATTCCTTGTCACTTGACTTGACTACTAGATTTAATTTCATTTCACAAGCAAACATAAAATATTGCTTATCTACATAATTTGAATTTATGTTTATTATTTAGATCTTTATGAGAGAAATGGAAAAGATAATAAGAAATTCTCATATATCAAGAAATTACAATTTAAAATCATATTAATAAGGATTTCTTTTAATTGGGATTATTTTTAATTTTAATAAAAACATTTTGGAAGAGTTGCATTGTAATTCCTACAATATAGCTATAGTTGAGTATTTATTTATTTATTTATTTATTTATTTTGTATCCTATTAAAAAAAAACACTACAAGTTCTAAAACATGTTTGTTAGCTTTGTGGGCTCAACTCACTAAGTGACACTACAAAGAAACAAAAGCCAAAATGAGAGAGAAAAAGACAGAAGGACACCCCGAACAAATTGCTACCCAAACGCACAACCCAAGACTAGCCAGCCAGAAAACAACACCCACAGGGTGGGTCGAGCAAAAGTGAATGTCAGCTGAAATGGAATTAAAATCATAACTTATTACACTTTTTGTCACAGTCATTTTCTCCATTTAAACTGTTAGAAATTCAATTACTTGCAAAGAAGAGGTAAGTATCTCTTTTTTTGGAGTTAATTCTCCTTTTTCAAGTTCCATGTGTTCGGGCTATATGTATTTTTTAGTAATTATTTTAAATTAATCTCTATTGCAATTTTTATCATCTAAATAAAATTTAAATACAAAATTTATTTTAAGTCTTTACATCTTTTTAATAATATGAGCCCGTGGTAAGCGCTAACATGTTTTGCTAATTATAATATATGAAGCCGACTGATTTCAATTGAGAAATCAGCCGGATTGGACAATTGAGTTGACCAACAAATTATTTTTTCTACCATAATAAAATGATTTCAACCCTCTTCTTTTTAACTTACATGATAGAGCTTTTCAATACCATAACCCCTTGCGCTCTTAATTTCATTACTCCTAGCAAGTTCAAAGACCTCTCTTTATACCATTCAAATAATTATTGGCAAAACATATTATATATATATTTATAAGCAAGTATATTACCCCCCTCGCCTAATAAGTTGTTTCTCTTGAAATTCAAACTCACGACCCAATGCGTTTGTAGAGGCAGCGAAATTCTTTTAAGTAAAGCTTGAGCAAACTCACAGGCCAGGCCAACTTGGGCCAAAACTGAGTCCATTGGCATTTCTATTCATGTTGCATGTTTCACATGTAGGGTGGAGTAAATATAAGATGACCACTAAATTCATATGTTTATTGCTTTGTTTATTTGGTGGACCTTTCTTCCTGAACTTTGGGTTGTTGGGAAATATATTCCGTTTACATGAAAGTCCTTCGGCAAATTCAACTTATATTTATATAGTCAAGTACATGTATTGGGCACATGGTTTCGTCCATATCAAAAGTTAGGTGCCAACCAAGCATGCTAAATGTGGATGGTTTCATCCATATCAAAAGTTCGGTGCCAACCAAACATGCTAAATGTGGAACTATTTTAAAACACACGCATGAGGCGACACAAAATGCCACTCACTCATTCATAGCCAGAAACGTGAAACACAACCGGCTGACATTGTGAAAAATAATCGCTGGATAATGGACGAATGGATGGGTTCCCAACTCATAAGAAGTAGGAACAGTATGGTTTTTATTCTGCCCACACTTCATGTATTTGGGGAACAGTATGGTTTTTATTCTGCCCACACTTCATGTATTTGGGGTCTGTTTGGAGATCCGAACCGTTGAAAGTAGCAATTCCAAATGTGGTGGAAGATTCCTCGAGGCCTCATGGAATTGAAGGTTTTGAACTGACTAGTCCATTTGTTTTATCTATTGTCAGCTTGGTTAACATCACCAAGATATAAATGAAGAGAACATAAAATAAAAAGGATTACCTTGCAATAATGGTTGAAAGGTTAAGCCTCCAATCATACTATTTCGTTTTCTTTTGCATTGTCCAGTTACCATATGGGTCCATATGCAAGTCCTCTGGACACCAGTCCGTGTCCTGTGTACCGGTTGCCAGCCGGGTGTGGCACTGGAAAATTTTTCTTGACGGGGCCACTATGTAAAAAAAAAAAAAATTAGGGGGCCCATATATGAAGAAACCTATAATATTCCTATCAAATATAAGGTTTTATAAGAACATTAAGGGGCTATCTACAATTTCTATGGCGGCCATGGCCCCCCTTTGCCAATACTGGGTTCCGCCCATGGTTGCGAGTCAATGGTGGATTCAGAAAATTCTCCTCTTGGGGTCCACTATGAGGGAAAAAGGAGTTTTATTTGAAGGGGCCAAATGAGAAAAATATTTAAAAATTTTTTAAGTGTAACGGAAGGGGAGGGAACTGGTGTCACTTGAATGCTCTATAACAAAAGGGTCAAGAGGGGATTTTAAATTAGCTATCAATAGGATAACACTACTATTTGACATTTTTTGCCAAGGTCACTGTCTCCTAATGGAGTTTTGCGCAATAGGAGTGGGAGATTTTTGAAAGAACCTGCTGAATTAAAAGTGGAGATTGAAAATCCCACACAGTCCTTACATGTAATGGTCAAATTTTCACTTATTAGACCTTTAGCTTGGTTCAGGCCAGGTTGTTAAGGAATTAGTGTCTTATATGGCTGTCTTTTTATTTCAAAAAATGAAATCCGGCTCTACTTTCTTCGGATAGAGCTGGTTGTAGATCAATTCTGAACCCAATTTTGTTTCAATGTAATGGGGTCCACCTAATTACCCCCGTAGGCCTTATCCCACTTTGATGCACAATCAATTTGACTTCAATGGCACACGTGCCATGGTGGTGTCGCTCTCACCCATTGGTCCTGCAAATGGGCACTAAATGGCAAAAGTAAGGGGACTGGTGCCACTTGCATGCTGTATAACAAAAGGGTGACATGAGATTATAAATTAGCTATAATAGGATAACACTACTATCTGACATCTTTTCGCCAAGGTCACCGTCTCTTATTGGAATTTTGTGCAATAGGTGTGGGACATTCTCGAACCCTCCTAAATTATAGGTGGACATTGAAAATTCCACACGGCCCTTATATGTAACATTCTAGTTGGGTTCATGCCAGATTGTTAAGGAATTAGTGGGTCCAATCTCCACCACAAAATAGTAAACCTACACCTCTTTGTCGACATTGTTTTTTGTCCGGAAGACATAGAGCTCAAATTTTGGGATTAATTAAAAAATTAGTACTCAATTTTGATGCTAATTTTGAATTATTTTAACCTAAGAGAGATTTTAGGAATTTGAAAGAAATTTCTTATTTTAGCCTTCTAAATGAAAAGGCCAATCTAAAGGGAGTTTTCTTTTAAAGTATCCAATCTTCCTATATCTCATCAATTCATATTTAAATTTTTTTATCTAACGATGTTCATGGATTAAGCCAACCTAAACCCATATCTGGTCCAGCTCAACTTGGACCTTGAGTTTGATTACTTGAGGCGAGCTTGGATTATTTAGCTGAACCCATTCAATGGATGGGTCAAGCTTTGATTAAATGATAGAGTGACCAAGCCTAACTAAACTCGACTGTAAATAATTATCGAAAAAATATATATTTAGATTTTTTTTATTTAAGGGTATTCACCACCTTAGTATATTTAAACTACATATTATTTAAAATTTTATTATTATATCATAAGTTATATATTGTCCGTGCTAAGAGCAAGCATGCTTTACTTGCAATTGAGCTTCAATTTTTGAATTAATTGAAAAATTGAAGCTAAATTTTGATGTTAATTTTAAATTGAAAGAAAGATTTGAGAGATTTGAGAAAAATTTTTTATTTTGGCTATTTAAATAAAGAAGTCAATCAAAGATGACTTCCTTTTTAAAAGAGTCTAATCTTCCATAGTCTTTAATCAATTAGTCTGTATTTAGATTTTCCTTATCTAAGGATTTTAATAGATCAGGTCAGCGTAAGCCATCTAGCCCAGCTCACCGTAGCCTGGGCTTGAACTTTAAGTTTGAGTACGCAAGCTGGGCCTGGATTATTTAGCTAGACTGATTTAATAGATGGGTCAAGCTTGGATTGAATGGCAGAAAGAATAAGCTGGCTCAATCTAACTGTAGAAATAATTGTGGAAAAAAAAAGGTACTTAGATTTTTCTTATCCAAAGATGTTCACCTCCTTATTATAATTCAAACAAAATATTATTATTTTTAATATTAAAACTTTTATATTATCTGTGCTAAGCGTTCTTGTTTTGCTAGTATCCATATGACTGTTTTTCTATTTTAAAAAAAAATTTTGGTTCTCCTTTCTTCAGATGGAGCTGGTTGTAGATCAATTCCGAACCCATGTCTTCAGCCCCAAGTTTCACAGTCCCAATTTTGTTTAAATGCAATGGGGCCCACCCAATTCACATTCCCACTTGGAGGCGCATTCAATTTGACATCATTGGCAATGAGATGATACCCATTTTCATATAATTAACAGAAAAACAGACAACACTCTCGTGCCATGGTGGTGTCATTCTCACTCATTGGTCCTGCAAATGGGCACTAAAATGACAAAGTGACGAGAGACATCCAAGTAAACAGCGAAAGTCTGGAGCAGTCAACAGCTCATTGGAATAAAATGGTGCGGATCAACGCAACACCAAGTAGAATGCCACGTGTCAACGGATGAGGCCGAAGTTACGGTCCAAGGACACTCAAGTGGACTGGAGACGGAGAGACCCTTGAAAGAACCTAAAAGACGTCACCAATTAGGTGGTACATGAATAATTGAACATCCACTTGTAGGTGCATTTTTGGGGTGCATGAACGAAAGAATTCAAGTCAAAGGTGCCCCCCATGCAAGAGTCCTCCCGTTCATGCACATGAGACCGAAGTTCACGATCACGACCAGCGCATGGCAGATTGGAATGATGCATAATTAATTTTTGGTAATTACTATTAGGGTTTTAAAAAATCAGGTTCGGCTTCCCTAAGCTTCTATTAAATTAAGTCAAGTTAGGTCAACTTGATTGCGTCGGTCAAATTTCAAAGGGCTCTAGAAAGGACAAAAATTTAAACATTTAAATAGGAAAAAAAAAAAGAATAACACATCTTTTAGAATGCGGTAGCAAGAAAAAAAAAATAAGGAACTAGAATTATGAACCAAAACACACTTTCTAAAACCCCTAAAATAAAGAAGAAATCAGGGAAACATAATTAGCTATATAAAAAAAGAGAGATTGTAAATCTCAAATACAACAACAAAGAAAAAAAAAGAGAAGAGAAGGAAAGCTGAATTTTCTATAAAAAAAAAGATAGAGGCAGAAAAAAAAAGCGAAATGCACAAAGACTAAGTAATACGGAAAAAGAAAGGAATATGGTAGAACAGGTAGAGATATTTGGAACCATATAGGATTTTGGTGGAAGGAAAACAAAGAGATTCAACGAGTTGGTAGATCACAATTGACTACAAAAACTTAAAATTGCACTCTATCACGAACATTGTTTCATTTAGGTTAAATCCCTTAAACTTGAAAAGAAATACATATATTCAGTCCCAACTCCCAAGTTCAATGGCAACTCAATTGGTGATGCACCTTCTTTCTCAAGAAATGACTAAAGATTAACCTTTTAACTGTAGCGAGTGGCAAATGCAGAAATTTAGGTTGGGGTTTAGTTGTTTGAAGAGGGTGGGGGGTTGTTATAATGTCTCTTTCATCATTATTTAGTCATTTGAAACGAGCAAAGGCTTGTTTTATTATAAGTCATGGGCTATCTAAGGCCTAATTATTGATAGGACTTTAAAAGAGGCTCAACAGCCTTTTATAGTCTGATATAAGTTGTAGCGTTGATGGTAAGGAACTTGAGTGTGTATAGATAAATGTGTGAGTACTTGCCTTTCAAAAAAATTGAATAAGATATGTATATTCAAGCCCAAATCAAGGTCTAATGTTAGGTTTATGTCTTGTATTCTAATTTAACTGGGTTGGCTCATTGGGCTGGACAGGTTTAGGGTCATAAATATTTTGGTAGTTGTACTGGAGCTTTCTTGAGTGCTAAGAAAGGGTTTCTTAGAGGCCAAGAAAGTGGAGAGTTTAAATAGATGTAATCTACCTTTGACTCTGTGTGTGAAAGGCGAGAGCCCTCTTTCCCATGATATTTATGGAGCAATTTTTAGAGTGACCCACATAAAAATACTTGTGTCATGGTTTGTGCTTTTATTATTCTCTATGTGGTGTGTGTAGTTGGTTATTTGCCCTAATTCGATCTAATAAGTGATACCAAAGCCACAACATCTGATTGATTATACACTAATTTAACATCACTCATATACATTTACTGCACCTTCTCTACATATAAAATGTCACAACCCGAGCCCAGGGTTCGGGGGTTAGCAAAAAGCCAAACCAATGACACACGTACTCCCGTGCCTGTACACGTAGACCTGGTCTAAATGCACACGCACAAGGGAACATTCACACGTGCCAAACATGTACGCGGAAGCTAGGTCAGAGTGTTACATAAAATATGATTATGGCATTGGATATTCAAATCCTTGTGTAGTGGTCTATGATGGTTAAACTTCTTACAACCGACATGAGTCTTTTTATGAATTTTTAAACCCACATCCAACACATACAATTATAGTTATATATATATATATGAGAAATAATCTTGTGAGAACTAATTCTCATTAGTTTTTTGTGAGAACTCTAGATGGAGTCCACTTGTCACCAAATCCAAACCTTTTAATACATAGGGACCCCCTGCATAGTCATACGCCCTAAGTTTCGGCCAAATTCGAATTTATTGGACCACGGGATCGACTATACACCAATCCAAATGTATTAGATTTGTGTGCCATGGATAAAAAGGTTAGGGACATGTGATTATGGCTAAACTTGAAATTTGGGATGGTCTCATATAGATTTTTTCATCCCCCTGATCCCATCTCCAAATGAGACCCACAAGTGGGTCCCATCAAAAGTTCTTATGGTAGGCTTGTGAGAACAATTCTCACAGGATGTGGTCCCTATATTTATACAAGACAACAGATACAAGTTACTCACATCAAATGCCTCTTGGATCAAACTTCCAACCCTGCTAGATCCATTAGGCGAAGAAACTTGATTCAATGAATCAATTTACTGAACCTTTATATACCATTACAACATCATAAAAAAATAAAACAAATCTAACAAAATTCCACAATAACGTAAACAAGTTAAGCTCTCATGAAACCCCCATTTATTTTGACTTTGCCTTATAATAAAATCGTGTAATAGAAATACCAACACAAGCCCATCATATAAATGTTGTCACTGTGATGGGGCCCACTCATGGGTAGCACTAACACATAGAGACATCCCTTACAATGAGTCTATTTGGATAAATAGAGGATGTGTTAATCCATCTAAAACTCAAACTCCAATTGAGAGGCCCAATAAAGCTCTTCTTCATGATCAAATTCTAATTTGAATATGTGTTTATCACTCCATTAAGCCAACTACTATAAATAGATATATTTGAGTGGTAGTAGAGCAGCAAAATACTTATAACCAATACAGATAAGTCATCTATTATTATCTTCTCCATTAGAGTGTCCTCGTTGCCTTAAAATTGTGAAAAGTAAATTCTACGTGATTGATCTTTAATAGACAGTTAAGATTATTCTCTACGTCCATTGCATGATCCAAGTCAACGTTGTCCTAATCGCATTTGTAGCGACCCTGTAATCCTGATCTACACTTCCGCAATATGAAAAGCTATCAATAAATGCATAGAAATAGATGATAAACCATTTAAAAAAAATGAAGATAATATTCTATAAATTGGGAATTTGTGTTGTGAATGTGAAAAATAGTAATAAAAAGTGTAAAGGATATAAAATACTGCTGTGTATGTCAGATTTAAGTTTATTGCTAAAAAAATTCAAAATTAGAAATTCCTGATAAATACGGTAGTGATAAAATAAAGTGTGAGGATACAAAATACTATTTTTATCAGTCAGTATTACATTTTTCTTAGGTAAGTGGTTAAAACTTAAAAGTGATGCTTTGAACTTAATAACTCCGGGCTCAATTTTTGGGCCCGTGTGTGCAATATACTAAGCTTTCAACACCACTAGACTTTGCGTATATTTTGGCGGTCCGTATTTATATTTTATACTAAAAATTTATAATGTTTCAAACAAAAAACTTATCTTCTCTCAGCATTGTTCTAACAAGAGCCCAATTTTAAGGATTTAAGCCATCTAAATACTTTTTGAAAATTATATTTAAAAGAAGGAATTGTTGAGTTGTTCGATTAATTTATTTTCAACTGTGGATGAGGAAATTGTCAACTGCGTGTTGTTTTAGTTAAAAAGGGGTTGGAAAAAAAATACTTAACTTGTCAACTTTCTCATTTATGGGAAAGATAAAACGGTCCAATCCAAAATGCTGTAATCCCTAATAATCTTTCTACAAAAGTCAAGGTCAAAGAGACTCGAATTTTAGTGAGAGAGAGACAGAGCAGGTTTGCCTGACGGCTACCTGACCCACCGCCCGTTGAAATTGAATCGTCTAGACTGCCCGTGCTGCCCGAATTCTACAAGCGTCCAACACCGTCCAAAGTGCCTGCCGGCTTCTGTGATGCACGCCCTGGCGTGTATGCACATGACGCATACATGACACCTGGCATATCACCATTGGCTGCTTTCTAGTTCATACATAATTTATTTATTTAATTTTTTATAGATTTTTTACCATAATCAAAAGGTCAAAGTCTAAATATTTAGCCCTCAACCATTACATAAATATGTACAATTAGGTTCGGGGGTTGTCCATACAGCCTTTTGATTAGGAGGCTCAGCCCAGCTAGATTCTTTGAGGGCTTTTCTATTTTTCTTAAAGTCGAAGGGTAGAGTATCGCCCAATTTTGAAAAGTTAGCAATGTTAAGTGCCGAGCTAAGATTTGAATTAGTTGCCCCGATGGGGTCAAGCCCGGCCCTTTGCCTATTAATATATAAAACAAATAATATGTATAATAAATATATAGGTTGTAAAAAATTTATAAAAAAAACTTGTCTAATTAGCAATTAATAATAGACTTAATATTTAGTTAAACAATAATAACTAAATCATGGGTAATTTTTTTAATAGACATCATTCCCATAGATCACAATATTGTACATATATGTGTTTAAGTCTACAATATTTTTTGACAATATGCTTGATTCTATGTTTGTCTAATATGAATGTATTATTCAATGAAAAGATAATTTAGATTTTCATTTATTAGATTGATTCTTACCAATGTAAACAATCGAAGTTTGAAAGTTCAGATGGATAGCCATCAATATCATCATTTAGCGAGGTCTCTACTAGCCACTGATTGATGCCAATTTCTTTTTATCCCTTTCCTTTCTTGACTGTTGTTTGTTAAGCCCATAACTTTGCACCATTTAGGTTTTATTCCATGCACAATCATGGACTTAATTAAGCTAAACGCACCACTTTTCACCAAAATTCACCATTCCATGCATTCGCAACTCAGAATTGAGAATTCAAGCATTTCATACACATGTCATGTAGTTTTCCAATTCTTCGAAGAATCCTAGTTGGATTAGGACCCTGTAACATGACCCACTTCCCAACGTAGATAGTCTATATGGGCCTTGTATTGGTGAACTAAAGAAAATTGAAGTTTGGAACACTAAGTGGACCCCACATGCATATACACATAAGCATGTGGTCCTACACATGTGAGAATACAATCAATGAGGGGTCTACTCATCTTTACATAGACATTCAGAATTATCTCTAAGGATAATTCTAAGAAAAATCAAGATTTTTGATGAGGGCCCCAAATGTGAGAATAAGGATTTGCATCAACCAAGAGGATGGACCCACTCCCTATTGGGCGTCCCATACTCCCTCCTTGGCTCTTACCTCTTTCAAGCAGAAGTTTATGTCATGGAGTATTCTATCATCATCTCTCCACATCATCCCTAAGCAATTCAAAAGCAAAGAATATCAAATTTGCAACCATGAGATAAATGAAAGTAAGGAGAGCAAATCCAAGCTAACAGTGACTCTACCCCTTGTTGGGCATCCAAGGCAGGTCCAGTTCTCCTTCATGCATATTTTCAGGGATCCAATCTTATCTGCACACTCTTCGGGTCCCAATGCTTGAAACCATAAAGATCTACACCACTGGCGTTTGAATTTCTGCACATCTATTTGTGGACCCCATCTGAAGATTGCTAAAGCTATCTAGAGAAATCCAGAAGCTTCTCAACCTTGCCTCATCTAGTCCATTCAAACAAAGCAGGTCTTGTCTCTCCACCTAAGAAGATCATCTAAAATCTATAGAAACTAGTCCAAATTCAATATACTAGGAGAGGCCAAAAATTATAAAAGGAACCAACAAGGGTGGGTGGGGAGCGTCCATGCACTCTTGGACATCCCTTGTCTTCTCCTTTGATCTCTCTCTATCTCTTATTCTTCCACTTTTGAGATTGTTTGTAGAGGAGTTTCTGGAACCTTATTCCAAAGACTTAGGCATAGAAAGGAGAGTTTTTGAGAGATTATTGTAATAGATTATAAAATCAATAAAAGAAATCTTGAAGTTCTTTTCAATGGAGGAGTAGTTTGTTGGATTAGAGCAAAAAGATGAAGTTGAGTTGATTTATCTTTCTTTTTGTGTAATTAATCTGATTCTTTGAATGTCTCTTTGATGGTTTTCATTTAATAGTAGATCTGTCTTCATGCTTAAGGTAAACCTCTGTTTTCTGTTCTTAATTAAATAAATTTGATTATCTATACTTAGTTTGATAGATTATTCTTAGCGCCATGCTTTGATAGGTGATGCTTACAGTTTTTTATTCTTTTTATGAGGTGAAGGAGATCTTGGACTTTGATTTTAATTTAAACTGGTTTTTGCTATAGACAAATTCTCCGGATAAAAAAACATCGAGTTGTTTTTAATTTGAGTTATTATGAGATGAAAGGAGTAGATTAATTGCATGATTTAATTGAATTTGGGATGCTCTGATCTATTTTTATCATTATTATTTTTTGCACTTTTAATTATTGAAAGTTTTTTATTTACACATATCACTCTTAAATCTTGTTTGATTTTGAAAGGTTTAGATTTTTAATCTTTAACTTAGTAAAGTTCTCCATGGGATCACCCTACATTTGCCACTGTCTCATGCTGACAACTGTGCACTTATAGTTTTAATATATTGGATTTAAATATCACATAAAGTTTTTGGCAATGTTGCCGAGGAGCCAAATCTTAGTTTATGTCAAAAATCTGAGTTTTTGAATCTTTAGCATAGTTCAGTTTAAATTTGTTTTTGTTTCCATTTATATTGCATTAGGATTATTTTATATTTCTTATTCTTTATTAGCATTAAAGTAGTGCATTTTAGAATTGAAAAAAAAAACTTTTTTGTGTTTTTTCCATGCGAGATAGAACCTTCACTTGTTCGAGCGAGTGAAGTTCCGCTTGAGCGAACTTGGCTACTATGTTTTTTTTTTTTTTGGATTTATTATGTTGTGTTTCATTTTAGGATTCAGTTTAGATTTTTGAATTTTTAGTAGATAATTATAAAATAAAATAAAATTCCAGATTTTAAGTTGTTTAGATAACCATGTCAGTTTTGATTTTAGATAGAATTTTTGTTATCCCAGAGTTTACATTTTCTTTCTTATTTTAAAATGATTGGATGAATAGGTAGATTAACTTTACTAAAATTTGAATGCTAACCTCATCTTTTGATTAATTTGATTTGACTTTTTAATTGTTTAGATAACTTTCCCATTTTTTAATCTCCATAAACTCCGCCAATTTTGCTGCCGGTCCCAAGCCCGGGTAAAGGAGGAGGGTTGCGTTAGGTAGGTGACAGCTAGCGTAAAACTTTGTCATAACCCAAACATGAATTCTGAACAAATGATATTTCACGATAAGGCTAGGGCGTTCCCCGCTTTAAGCGACGCATTGCAGCATCGCCCGGTTGCAGTGAAAAGTGTGCAAGGGCTACCGCATGACTTTGGGCTAATGCGGTTAAAGAAGTTAGTCTATGAGAAGAAGAGGAGGAATATAAAAATTAGACTTGCTACTTGGAATATAGGAACCTTGACAGGCAAGAGCATGGAGTTGGTTGAGGTAATGAAAAGAAGAAGAATTAGTGTGGCTTGTATACAGGAGACAACTTGGAAAGGGAATAAAGCTAAGGAGCTCATGAATGGGTATAAGCTTTTCTATGCAGGAAAGAGTAATACAAGAAATGGAGTGGGTATAATTATAGATAAGGATTTAAAAGAGAAAATTATGGGGGTAAAGAGGTTTGGTGATAGAATTATAGCAATTAAACTAGTACTGAAAGAAGACATAATTCATATCATTAGTGCATATGCTCCCCAAGTAGGACTAGAAGAAAGTGTGAAAAGACAATTTTGGGAGAAGATGGATGATTTAATGCGAGAAATCCCAAATAGTCATAAAATTTTCCTTGGAGGGGATTTAAACGGGCATATAGGAAGAGATAATAGAGGATATGAGAGAGTGCATGGAGGGCATGGATTTGGAGAAAAGAACGAATTCAGAAACACTATATTGGACTTTGCAGTGGCATTTGTCTTATAGTAGCAAATACTTACTTTAAAAAGAGAGATGAGCATTTAATTACATATAAAAGTGGGAGTAATAGGAGTCAGATAGACTTTTTTCTAGTTAGAAAACAGGACCGATTGGCTTGTAAAGATTGTAAGATTATCCCAGGAGAGAGTTTGACTACGCAACATAGGCTTGGAGTTTTAGATATTTGCATTAGAAGTAAAAAGAGAGGAGTAGTAAACAAAATGGACCCTAAAACAAGGTGGAGAGATTTGAAGGGGGAAAGAGCAAATATATTTAAGGACAAAATGATTGAGAAAGGAGAATGGAATATTAAAGGAGAAACTACAGTAATGTGGAATCAAATGGCTAATTGCGTTAGGAATGTTGCAAAGGAGGTACTTGGAGAATCAAAAGGGAAGGGACATATTAATAAAGAAACATGGTGGTGGAGTATGGAGGTTCATGAAGTTATTCGACAAAAAAAAAAAAAAAAACATTGCTACAAAGTTTGGCAGAGGACTAAGAATATAGAAAATTTTGAGTTGTATAAGAAGGCAAAGAAAGAAGCTAAGAAAGTAGTAAGTAGTGTAAAGTTCAAAGCATACGATGACCTCTATAATAGGTTGGGAACAAGAGAAGGAGAAAAGGATATTTTTAAGCTTGCAAAAATAAGAGAAAAGAAAAGTAGGGACTTAGATCATGTCAAATGTATCAAGGACAATGAGAAAAATATTTTGGTGAAGGACAACGATATTATAGAAAGGTGGAAAGAATATTTTATTAAACTTTTAAATGAAGAATATTTGGGCGATACAAGAGTGGAGGAGGATACTTCATTACAAGAGTACACTTTTCTCCGTAGAATTAGAGTGGTGGAAGTGAAGGAAGCATTGAAGCGAATGAAGACAGAAAAGGCAACAGGCCCAGATGGTATTCCGATAGAGGTATGGAAATGCTTAGGAGAGGTTGGAGTAAGTTGGTTATGTAGACTATTCAATAAGATACTTGTGACAAAGAAAATGCCGGATGAATGGAGAAGAAGCATTGTAGTACCTATATATAAGAATAAAGGAGATATACAAAATTGTACCAACTATCGAGGGATTAAACTTATGGGTCACACTATGAAGTTATGGGAGAGAATAATAAAGCAAAGACTGAGAAAAAAGACTAAAATTTCAGAAAATCAATTTGGTTTTATGCCAGGGAGATTAACTATAGAAGCTATCTTTTCACTTAGGCAATTAATGGAAAAATACCGAGCAAAGAGGAAAAATCTACATATGGTCTTTATCGATTTGAAAAAAGCCTATGCTACTGTACCGATGAATTTAATTTGGTGGGTTTTAAAGAAAAGGAATGTCCTAAGAGGTTACATTGAAATTTTAAAGGATATGTACGAAGGTGCAATAACAAATGTGAAAACCACATATGGAGAAACGGGCGGATTTTCCGTGACTATAGGCTTATATCAGGGATCATCCTTAAGCCCTTATCTCTTTGCATTAATTATGGATGAATTAACTGTGCATATTCAAGAAGAAGTACCATGGTGTATATTGTTCGCAGATGATATAGTATTGGTGGATGAATCAAGAGAGGGTATAAATGCAAAGCTTGAGAAATGGCGGAGAGCATTAGAATCTAGAGGCTTTAAAATAAGTCATACAAAGACAGAATATATGGATTGCAATTTCAGTGGACATATACAAAGTGTTGAAACCACTGTCAAAATTGAAACCCATGAGATACCACGTAAAGATTCTTTTCGGTACCTAGGCTCGATGATTAGTAAGGATGGGGAGATTGACGAAGATGTAGAGCATAGGATAAGAGCTGAATGGCTGAAGTGGAGACTAGCTTCGGGAGTACTTTGTGATAGACAAATGCCAACAAAATTGAAGGAAAAATTTTACAGGACAGTGGTTAGACCGGCTATGACATATGAAGCAGAATGTTGGCCAATTAAGAAGACATATATTCAAAAGATGGATGTAGCGGAAATGAGAATGCTTAGGTGGATGTGTGGTAAAACTAGGAAAGATAAAATTAGAAATGAGCGCTTTCGAGAACATTTAGGGGTAGCACCAATAGGAGATAAGATTAGAGAAACTCGTTTAAGATGGTTTGGGCATGTTGAGCGTAGGCTAGTAATGGCACCGGTGAGAAAAAGTTTGGATATACAGGTGGAGGGTCCATCAGGAGGTAGGGGTAGGCCGCAGAAAACATGGATGAAAGTCATTAATTCAGATTTGAAGAAGTTGCACTTATCGAAAGATTTAGCTCAAAATAGAACGGAATGGAGAAATAAAATTCATGTAGCCGACCTCAACATGGTTGGGATAAGGCTTTGATGATGATGATGATGATAGATTAGGTTAGATAGAATTTTCGATTTGCTTTGTTAGTTGATAAGTTGTTAACTTGAAATTTGATTTGATAAGATAGAATTTCAAGTTTCTATTTAGTTGATTAAATTGGATAGGATTTTGATTTTGGTTGCTAACTTAGGTGATAAGATTTACTAATTCGATTTTTTTTTTTTTGGATAGGATGCTCGATCCCTAGAAAAGATTAGAATAGGTTGTTTGCAAGAGAAGGTTACTGCATGGATTTACTTTTAACCAAACAAGATAGCTCCCAGAATTTAAAAATTAAAATTGCTTGCAAAAATTAAAAAACAAGATAATATTGCTTGGATTGACTATAAGATCCTCTATCTTTAACCCACAAATCTTTATCTACAAGTAGGTTTGTGTGATTTAATTTCTACAAACTATGATTGCTTTCTTGACACACAAAGTAATTGGACCCACAAACTTACATAAGGGTAATCTATCCCCAACAAAGTCAAAACCCCTGTCTCCCATAGATCATTTAACTCGTCAATCAAGGGTCTCAGGTAAACATCAATGTTGGTCCTTGGTTGACTCGGTCCAGGAATAAGTAAGGATATCATGAAAAATGGGTCCTTCATACATTTCTAAGGTAGTAAGTCATAGGGCATAAGAATAACAGGCACAACTATCGCTGCCGCCGTTCACCTCGCTGCCGTGCTCCGACCATCGTCACGTACCCCGGTGTCTACCATTAGCCACTGACGAAGAAGATAGGTCGCAAATCTCTGGTTGCAGACCAGAGGAAAGAGGAAAAAGAAGAGGGGGTTCGGGCCGGGTCAGGTCAGGTTCGACCCGACCCGATTGCAACAAAGCCCATCGGTCAGAAACAGGCTACGGGTTCGATTCCGAGTCAGGTCGAACCCGAACCTAGTTCTATAGAGAGCCCAGCCATCAAGGTTCTAGGTCAGGTCCTATTTCAGATCAGGTTGACCCGACTCATTAGCAGACAGTCCAACCCAGCGCATAGTGCAGTTTAGTTCCGGGTTAGGTGAACTCGACCCGGGTCCACTTCAGAAGCCTAGCAACGACGTCAGCAGTGATGTCAGCACCAGTCAACAAGCAAGTTTAACCAGATTCGATAGCCAGAATTGTTTTGCAAGTTTTGAGGTCATCCGAACTCCAAATTGTGCTTCGTTTTTTTTTTTTTTTTTTGTGAACTCGTAGTGACGAGATCTACAAGATAGACGGAACAGATTGACTATTTGACTGACAAAAAATTATCAAGCAAATAGAGCTTGATTTGAGTGGGAGCAATGACGGACGACATAAAGCAAATTATTGAAAAGTTCAATGGCCAGAATTTCGCATTTTGGAAGATGCAGATAGAGGATTTTCTCTACCAGAAAAATTTATACTTGCCACTTGAAGGAAAAACAAATAAGCCTGCAACTATGTCAGATCTAGAGTAGGAGGTGCTTGACAGAAAAGCTTTAGGTACGATCAGACTCTCTTTAACAAAATCTATTGCATTCAATATTTCAAAAGAGCAAACACTGAAGACGTTATGGCTGCCCTTTCACAAATGTATGAAAAACCATCTGCTTCAAATAAAGTACATTTGATGAAAAGATTATTTAACATGAAGATGGCAGAAGGTGGGATTGTCACTGAACACGTAAATGAGTTCAACACAGTCATGAGCCAGTTGTCATCGGTAAAAGTACATTTTGATGATGAGATTTGGGCATTTTTATTGTTATCTTCTTTACCAGATAGTTGGAGTAGTATGGTTACTTCACTAAGTAATTCATTGGGATCAAATAAACTGAAGTTTGATGATATTGTGAGTGCTATCAACGATGAAGAACTTCGCAGGAAATCCTCAGGTGAATCATCAAGAAGTGCTTTGAATGTGGAAAACAGAGGAAGGAAAACTGAGAGAGGTTAGAGTCGTGGAAGATCTAAATCGAGAAACAAGTCAAGATCGTCAAAAGGCAAGATCACATGCTGGAATTATGGCAAAAAGGGGCACGTAAAAAAGGATTGTAAAGCTCCACCAAAGAAAAATAAGCAAAGGAACAGTAATAATGACAATGATAGTGCTGCTTCCACAATTGTTGCAGGTGATACTATTCATGATGCTTTAATTTTGTCTTTTGATTATAAATTTGAGTCTTGGGTTATAGATTCTTGTACGTCCTTTCATGCCACTGCACACAAAGGATATCTCCAAAATTATATGAAAGGCGACTTTGGAAAGGTTTATCTTGGTGATAATGAACCTTGTGATATAATTGGCAAAGGAGATGTCCAGATCAAATTGCCAAATGGAGGTACATGGCAATTGAATGATGTCCAACATGTATCGAGCCTAAGAAGAAACCTCATATCTGTTGGTCAACTTGCAAGCTCTGGTTATGTCACAACCTTCGAAAGTAACTCATGGAAGATGATAAAAGGGAGTATGGTTGTTGCTCGTGGTAAGCAAGAAGGTACGCTTTACCTGACTAATAGCAGTACTAATTCAATTACAGTTGCAGATAAAGGCACAGACTCAAACACATGGCATTGTAGACTCAGACACATGAGTGAGAAAGGGATGAAAATCCTTCACTCGAAAGGTAAGCTACAAGACCTCAAGTCTTTAGACTTAGAATTTTGTGAAGACTGTATTTTTGGAAAGCAGAAGAAAATCATTTTCTCTAAAGTAGGGAGGCAACCAAAATCAGAAAAGTTGGAACTAGTTCACATGGATGTGTAGGGACCAACACAGGTACCTTCTCTTGCTGGATTTTCTTACTTTGTTACATTTATTGATGATGCTACCAGAAAATTATGAGTTTATCTTATGAAACACAAGTTTGATGTGTTTGGTATTTTCAAAAAGTGGAAAGCTTTGGTTGAAAATAAAATAGGTCTGAAATTGAAATGCCTGAGGTCTAATAATGGGGGAGAGTACTGCAGCAAAGGATTTCAGGAGTATTGCTCCACAAATGGGATAAAGCGAGAAAAGACCATTCCTAATACACCACAGCAAAATGGTGTGGCAGAGCGTATGAACAGGACCATTGTATAGCGTGCTAGAAGCATGAGGCTGCATGCTGGATTGCCAAAGCAGTTTTGGGCAGAAGCAGTGAACACTGCTGCATACTTGATCAATCATGGGCCTTCAGTACCTTTGGATGGTGGACTACCAAAGGAAGCTTGGAGTGGAAAAGAGGTAAGTCTTTCACACTTAAAAGTATTTGGTTGTATCTCTTATATTTATGTTGATGCTGAGAAAAGGGACAAGTTAGATCCTAAATCCAGGAAATGCACTTTCATTGGATATGGTTCTAATAAATTTGGTTATCGCTTCTGGGATGAAGAAAATAGAAAAATCATCAACAGTAGAAATGTTGTATTTAATAAGAAAGTCTTGCATAAAGATAAGGATAATGTGTAAAAGGACAATATAGAATACTTAGATGTAGAGGACATTCATGAAAATGATGCACCCGAAGCATATGAAAATGTAAACCCACAGGTGAATCCTCATACAACTACACCAGTAAAAAGGTCCTCTAGGATTCCTAAGCCTACACAGCGTTATTCACCTTCAATGTATTACTTGTGTTAACTGATGGTGGTGAGCCAGAATGTTATGAAGAAGCAATGCAAGTTGATACTCGGGCTAAGTGGGAGCAAGCCATAGAAGATGAGATGCAATCCTCATTATCAAATTAGATATAGGACTTAGTTCAGTTACCTGAGGGAAAGAAAGCATTGCGTAACAAGTGGGTGTACAAGTTGAAGGATGAACATGACGGTAACAAGAGATACAAAGCCAAACTAGTTGCAAAGGGCTTCCAACAAAAGAAAGATATTGATTATTCTAAACTATTTTCTCCTGTGGTTAAATTAAACACAATAAAAAATTTTTTAAGCATTGTAGCAGTAGAAGATTTACATCTTGAACAATTAGATGTTAAGACTGCATTTCTCCATGGTGACTTAGAAGAAGACATCTACATGTATCAGCCACAAGAATATGCTGTCTTAGGAAATGAGGACATGGTGTGTAAACTCAAAAAGAGTTTATATGGCTCGAAGCAGGGCCCAAGATAATGGTATATAAAATTTGACAGGTTTATGTGCAACACATGTTACAAACGATGTCATGCAGACCATTGTTGTTGTTATAAAAACTTCGATAACCGTTATATCATTCTCCATTTGTATGTAGATGACATGCTTGTTACAGGATCGAACATGCAAGAAATAAATAATCTAAAGAAACAATTGCCAAAGGAGTTTAAAATGAAGGATTTGGGTGCTGCGAATCAAATTCTCGGCATGAGAATCACTAGAAACAGAATAAGTTGTACACTGAAGTTATCTCAAGCGGAATATGTTGAAAAGGTCCTACACAGGTTCAACATGGAAGGTGCTAAGCCAGTTAGCACTCCACTAATAAGCCATTTCAAACTCTCAATAGAGTTTTCTCCTAAAACAGAACAGGAGAAAGATGACATGTCTAAGATCCCATATGCTTCAGCGGTTGGCAGTTTGATGTATGCTATGGTCAGCACAAGACCTGATATTGCTCATGCAGTGGGAGTTGTAAGCAGATTCATTGGTAACCCTGGAAAAACACATTGGGAAGCAATTAAGTGGATTCTTAAATATCTGAGAGGTACTACTAATGCAGCATTGTGTTTTAGAGGACCAAAAATCAAACTGGAGGGTTATGTTGATTTAGACTTGACAGGAGATTTTGATAGAAGTAGAAGTACTACTGGATATATCTTCACCTTGGGTAGTGCAGCAATCAGTTGGAAATCACAATTACAGAATGTTGTTGCATTTTCAACTATAGAAGCAGAGTATGTTTCTACTACAGAAGCTAGCAAGGAAATGGTTTGGTTACAGGAGTTAACAGAAGAGTTGGATAAGAAGCAGGAAGACATCAAGCTGTACAGTGATAGTCAGAGTGTCATTCATCTTGCGAAGAATTCAGCCTTTCATCTAAAAACCAAACACATTCGGATAAGATACCACTTCATAGGTGGCTTCTAAAAGAAAAGGTGTTGAGATTAGACAAAATTCTCACAAGTCAGAATCCAGCAGATATGCTTACAAAGGTGGTAAACATAGAGAAACTGAAGCTGTGCTCAGCTTCAGTTGGACTTATTGTTTGAAGACAAGGTGTTGAGATTCGAAGCCGTGTTCCACTGTTGTCATTGCCATTCAGTGTAATCAGTCTTCAAGTGGGAGATTGGTGGGTTGGTGAAGCCTGATCTGGGGTTATTATGTAATATGTCAATTTAATCTGGACCCTTTGTTATAAGGTCAGATCCGACGGTTGTTAATGCTCATAGTTATTATAAATTAGGGCTTCTTTTTTATTCTGAGTGGTGTGAGGAAGAGAGAGTTGATTTCTCTGTGGAGAAGAACCTTAGGAGAGTTGTGTACTCTTGTAATCACAAGAAGATGATTGTTCTTCTTGTGGGTGATTTCTAACAATAGTGATACAGGTTTGAATCTCCGTGGACGAAGCCCACATCAGGTGAACCACGTAAATCTGGTGTCTATTATGTAGATTGTGTGTTCTTCTTGTTTTTCTTCTTTCTCAACAGTTTTCGAAAAGGTTGAACCTGTCAGTGGCCAACCCCAATCTGACATTGCGGGTCTCCTGCACAAACTCTGGATAATTCTGATCAAATTGCTTCTACTTTTTAAAGTCTGCTGAATGCCTTCCTACCCCATCATCCAAATGCTTATCACTATGCCATCTCGTGTCTTTGGCCATCTTCCAAGACATGTACAATCTTCACAACCTCAGTGTCAATAAGAAGTAACGCAGTATGTTGTGAGGGATCTTTTTACCCCTACCATCATTGATCTTATACCTACATTCCTGACATATGGGACATTTTTTCAAGTTTGCATTCTCCTTCCAGTATAGTGCATAATCATTTTTACATGCATCAATAAGCTCCTATCCCAATCCTAAGTTACATAGTAACTTTTTGGACTCATAAATTGACCCTACAACTTTGTATCCCTCTGGTAGGAACTACCTAAATATCTCTAAAACCTTGTTGAAAGATGTATTGGTTCACCCGTTCTCTACCTTCACATGTCACATCTGGATGACAAATGATAACAAAGTATCTATCTCTTTCAGCCAAGGTACAAGCCACATTGGGACACCTCTAATATTTTCTCAAAGTCTTGCACATCCTCCATCTCTAAGGTATCACCCTCAATGTAAGTTCTCATGTGATGGTCCTCTAATAATTGATTATATTCATGATGATCCTCATCATATTCATCATTTCCCTTGTCCGACTCATCACGTTGTGGAAGTTCTCCGTGTTTGTCCCAAGTGGTGTAGGATGCCATTATCCCTCTTTTTAACAGATGAATATAAATATTATCATACTTATGCTTAAAGTAGTTACGACAATGGCTACACAGGCACTTAATCTCTGTAACCTCGCCTGAATGTGCCTTTGTAAACTCAATAAATGACTTTACGCCATCTTTATATTGCTCACCGAATGTATCACGAAGCAACAATCAACTTTTGTCCGTATCTAAAATCATGCGATTCAGGGTTAAGTCAACAAATTAATGCTATGCATAATAGTGAGTTCTATCGTTTCGAACTCTAAAAGGTTTTTAAAAAAGTGCAAAGGCATAATCATGCGTTTTATCTTTTTGCCTTTTTACTTTTTCTTTAGTTTTTAAATATTTTTTATAATTTTTAGTACAAGCATAATTATACCGATTCGACATGGATGAAACAGATTAAGCTGATGGGTTAGTAGATATTTTTCATCTCCTTCCTAAGTTTTTTTTATCATTTATAAATCTTTACTCTTTTCTATTTCTTTTTTTTTTTTAGTTTGAAACTTATGAATTATTACTTTTATTTCTTTAATTTTAGTCATTCTCAAAAATACATTTCATGTGTTCAAGGGAATTCAAGTCATTCAATTCCATACAAACAAATGGGTGCAATTATAAATCTTTACTCTACATGGGGTTTATTTCCAAACTCTAAAAACTTATGGGCTCCATAGTGGACCCTTCCAATTATAAATAAAAAACACAATCGATCACGTTTTGTACAAGTCTCAAGCTAATTCGATCAATCTTGATAATTGTATAAATCTTTTGGAATTCTTAGATTGAAATAGAATTGGGTCGGATTGGGCCTGGGTTGTGGCCGACCCACTTAACCCATTTACATATAATTGATCTAATGAAGATGGATTTGGGCCCAAATGATGTCCAAACCTTACGAAATTTAGAGAGATGGACTATGACATCATTTTAGGCATGCTATAAAATTTTCATCAGGTTTTGACATCGAAAAGTGGGTCACACTATCTGTTGACTTTTGGTCAAAGTAAGCCCATGCTTCAATTGTTTAGGGCCCAAATGATCTCAGATGGCCACGGAATTTTGAGGTTTTGATGAGGAACCTATTTTGAGATCTCTAGCCAATTTCCAATTGATTTGGCCTTAGGGAAGTTAGGCTTGTATTCAGTGCCCTCATGGCCTAGTGGGTAAGTTGACTTTAGGTCGACAACGTCCAACTGACCCAAAATTTTGCAGAAGTATCCTAGAGCATTACTGAGGCCTTCCACAGAAATTTCAGCCAATTTGGTCTTCTGGAGGTGAAGTTTCACACAGTGTCCCTAAAACTTTAGAATGGGGCTCCTTGAATTTAAACTTGTATCCAATGGTGTCTGAAAATTCCGAAACTCTGCAGGAATGACCTAGAGCGTATTTTAAGCCTTCCTTATAAATTTCAACTAATTTTATCATCGGAAAGTAAGAGTTGGTCTAGCCTGGGTTGCCACTCAGAAACACTGACAAGAGTCATTTAAGCTTGATTTTGGTGGAGATGAAGTCTATCTGTTTTGAAACTTGGACCCATGTTGTTTGCATATATATGGAATCTCTTGAATGAATTTAAGCAGCTTTGAATGTCCGAATGATGAATTTAACTCAATGTTCCATAACTCTAAGGTTTATGTGCCCTTCGAGTTTAAAGCGAGCTTGTATATCTTCACTGCGACACTTATGAAATTTGTTTGATTTTTTTTTTTTTTTGTTAACACAAACTCTGCTTACTTACTTACAATAATGTAAGTTCGGTTCCCTTTAATTAATTTTGATTATTGTAACATTGCTATCCTACACCATATGAATGTATTAAATTTTACTGCATAATTTCTCTGATTTTAGTTATAGTTTTTTTTATCATCTTTCAATTACACATGTTGCTTTCAAGTAATTAAAATATATACATTGACATGATTCCAACTCAGAAAAAAGAGAAGACAATCATAGTCCCAATCAAACAAGCAGTTATAATTTTTGTGTGCTGGGTTGATTGGCTTATTTGTGTAAAAGAAAAAAAGAAAATATGAAGAATTGAGGGATGTGTGAGTCAACTACACTCGGCCAATTTTTAAAACCATGATCCATCTCATGTTATCAAAAGTAAAATCCAAATTATTTTGAGTCATAGGATATTAATTGTAGAGCCCATAATATCAACAAGTTGGAATATAGATTGACTAGGAATTGTACCTGCACAAAGTTACAAACCCCAAGAGGAAACTATGTTCTTCATATATTAAGGTCTGAATGATATATAGTTGTTTGTGAAACCAACATAAATAAAGAAAATCGACCTTATTATTATTATTATTCAAGGGAATTAAAGTAATTCAAATCCATTCAAACATATAGTCTTTGCATAGTTTTTTTCTCAAAATATTTTTATTTGACTATAAATTTAGTCTCCTTTTAAAAAAAATGTCAAACTTACTTTTTTTTTAATGTAATAAAATGCAAACGTTATTCATTGCCTTATGTTACATAGTATTTATTCATTTCTTATCATTAGTCTCTTGAGAAATGTCCCCAAATTGAGTATATTTTTATTTTTAGGCCCGAGCTTAATGTGGGCCTATCGCAATTTCTACTTGATTTTGACCATTCAATTTATTTAGACTCTCCCATCAATGCCATTTCACAACCTCTTTTCTTTTCCATCTCTTCCTCTTCCTCAACTTTTCTTATCCTCTTCAATCGTACAAAATAAACCATCTAGTTTCTACTAATTCTATTTTAAGTTGTGACAATACTATTCTATGATGAAGCATTAAAATATATACATTGCCATGATTCCAACCCAGAAAAAGAAAAAGACAATTAAAGTCCCTATCAATCAATTAGTTATAATTTACAAGTTCCTCCAAAATCACTAACAAAAATACACCAAAGATTAAAAAAAACAAAGAAACAACATTACCTGGAAGCTATAGCAAGGCAACAGGAGTTTAGAGATGTCTGTTGTTCATAACAGTAACAGCAACAGCATTACCTGGATAGCAACAACAACAAAAATAGCATCAACAATACTAGGCAGACAGCAGCACAACATCACAATAACAGCAACATAGCAACACAACAATAGCAACACAGTAACAGCAACACAGCAACGGCAGGCAAACTAGGCCGACGCAAGCTAGCACGTACAGTAACAACAACAGCAATGGAACTTTCTTCTTCTTCTTCTTCAATGGCAGATGGCTCTTCTTCTTCTTCTTCTTCTTCTTTCTTTTTGTTTCTTTTTTTTTTTTTTCAAAATGCAGGTTCTGGTATACAGTTTCTGGTGGAGATGTCTACAAGTGTAATTTATTTTTCTTCTTCTGCTTCTACTTCATTTTCTTCTTCTTCTTCTTCTTCTTCTTCTTCCTTCCTTCCTTCCTTTCTTTCTTTTCGTTTTTCTTTTTCAGATGCAGATTGTGGCCACAGCAGTGTTGTTTCTGTCTACAACAATCTTCTTCTACTGCTCCTGCTTCTTCTACTTCTCCTTCTTTTTCTTCTTCTCCTTCTTCTTCTTTTTTTCTTTCTTTTTTTCTTTTTGTTTTTCTTTCTCTGATACAGGTCGTGGCGTGGATGCAGCAGTGCATTTTCCTGCAGCAGTCTTCTTCTTCTTTTTCTTCTTCTTTTTTCTCAGCAGCAGCTGTTTCGTTGAGTTAATTAAGGGCGAATGAAATTAACTTAATTAGGGTTTTAATCTTAACCTAAGTTATAAATTTTTATTTAGGCTCTTCAATTTTCTTTTCTTTAAATTTTAAGACAAGCACCCTATGGAAAACAAAAATAAATTATAAATTATTCATTTTCCAAACCATAGTAAAATTTAAGCACAATTCTCTCAATGATAAAATTCAAAAATCATTTTTACTGTTTTTATTTTCTATTTTATAAAAGCATTTTCTTAATTTTTAAACTCAATTAGTGGAAACCATCTTTTACAATCTTACTCAAGACACAAAAGCAAATAATAATAATAATAATAATAATAATAATAATAATACTACAAAATTGCATCCTAATATTGCAATTGCTTGCCATATAATACTGCAAAATTGCTTTCCACATAATACTATCCAAGTTGCCAACAAGATAGGAGCCCTCTCCAGCTCTCAAGTTTACACCATCTACATACAAGGCACCAAAATATCCTCACACCCAAGTCCTTTCTCCCATATAAATGACCTTTAAATAAAACAGTATAGCACCAAAATAAAACAAGGCTTTGGCTTTTAAAGCATGATTTAAGCAAAAATATCTACATAATCCAATAGTGTTTAAAAAAAAAAACAAAAAGAAGTGGAGGGCATGGGAATAGTTTCATTAAAAAAAATAAAAGAATGGAAACGAAAATATTTGAATTTGCCCACGGAAAATAATGCGTAGTCGAAAGTCTTGGCCTTTTCTTATGCAAAAATATTCATGGCCAAAGGTTTTTCTCTTTACTTATAAAATACTGCATCGCCAAAGGATATTGCATACAGAAAATTATGCATAACTGAAAGTCTTGACCCTTCCCTACGGAAATATATTCGTTGCCAAAGGTTTTTCACTTTGCCTATAAAATACCAGGTCACCAAAGGATATAGGCTACAAAAACTATGCGTGGCCAAAAGTCTTAGCCTTTCCCTATGGAAATATATGCGTGGCTAAAGGTTTTTTATTTTGCCTATAAAATACTGTGTTGCCAAAGGATATTGCCTACAGAAAACCATTCGTAAGCAAAAGTCTTAGGCACCTTTCCGTACGCAAATATATGCGTGGCTAAAGGTTTTTCATTTTGCATACAAAATACTATGCTGCTAAAAGATATTGCCCATAGAAAACTATGCGTGGCCGAAAGTCTTGGTTTTTCCTTATGCAAATATATGCGTCGCCAAATGTTTTTCACTTTGCCTACAAAATGTCGCGTCGCCAAATGATATTTCTTCGTGAATAAAACTTTGCCTCTTAGTTTGGAGAGAATTCAGACTACTTTTGCCCACAAAAATATCTTGCGTCGCCAAAAATAGAAAATGATTGTGGCTTTTGCTTACGCATATTTATTGTCGTAAGAAAAAGATAACTTTTAGCCACGCAAAATAAATTTGTGTGGGCCAAGCGGTAGCCAACAATACATTTTGTTGTAGATAGCTTGGTCATTTCCCATAAATAGATGAAGCATAAATAGCTATTATCAGCGCATCCACGTTGATGGGAATAAGAACATAGCATTAGTTTAGCAATGCAATTTCATGCAAAAGAAAGGAAGAATACAGGGAGGAGGAAGATGGTGGCAACGTCTTGCTTTGGAATCGAAACGTCACATTGATCTATAGCTTACGGCTTGCACGGCTTGGCTCAACTTCCAACAATGCTTTTTAAGTAATTCTTTGATCAACTTCTACAAGTATTTTGTCAACATTATCCTCCTTGGTTGAGATTCGCATATTTATTCTCAGTTCCACATAAAATACGTTGAGTTGGTAAGTTTATTATTGTTTACCCATGTAACTGGAATTCAATAAATGTGGCATTTCAAAAACCGTTGAAAATAAACTTCATATCTTCAAAATTAAAATTTGAACAAAACACTAATGCAAGCTCGTAACCCACCGAGTGGTCAAAGTTAGCAGTTTGACTTCGACCCCAAGTCCTGTAGTGTAATAACGGTCTCAAAGGCTCCAACTAACGCCTTCACCTTGCTCCTCCTCTCCCCCACAAGCTTGCTTGCAGTCTGCTCGATCACGTCGTTGTAACCCGCTGCCTCTTTCTTTTCTCCAACGTTTTGATGATTCAAAACTACATTGATCAATGTAGGTTTCAGATCATCCACAACACATCCCAAATTATCTTTTTTTCTAAACTTCAATCTCATACTCTCTCCACCATCCTTTTCTTTGTGGTCGATCACCTTACCTCGTTGAAATTTCAGCTTAAGAGGCTTATCGGCAATGCCAGGATCCATCGAGATTGACTTTCTCCGCTTAGTTCCCAGTTTTTCTTCTTCTCCTTGTCCACTGGCTATAGAATTCACAATAGAATGTTTATGTTCTTCACGACCATCATCATTTGGCTCTCCTTCTTCTTCTTCTTCTAAATGGTGACTTTCACCTTCGCCATTTTGGCCTTTTTTTTCCATGATTTCTTTTGTTGTAAAAGATTCTTCATGATTAGTTCCCAGTATCTCATCTTCTCCATGTCCACTGGCTATTGAATTCACGATAGAATGTTGACGTTCTTCACGACCATCATTATTTGGCTCTCCTTGTTCTACTTCTAAATGATCGCTTTCGCCTTCACCGTTTTGGCCTTTTTTATCCATGATTTCTTTTGCTGTAAAAGATTCTTCATGTTCTTCTAACGATGCAGTGAAATCGCCAGCATCAGAGTCTAGATTTTGACGAAAGTTTTCATCTGTGACAGTTGGAATGTCATGGGGACAATGTTCCACCACCTCCTTCTTCACTGTCTCTGTTAAAACCTCATCTTCATGTTCTTCTTTCTCTCGCTCATGGGGTATATTCGCTGGTTTTCCAATTATACCTGGACTAGTGGTATTATTTCGTGTAGTTTTTGCTTCTCTTCTTTCCTTAGTAATTTCTTCCTTCCTCGCAATCTTTGCCTTCACCAATGGCTGATATTGTCCACTTTTAAGTGACATCGGTTTTCGATTGGATACGGGTTTCGTGGAAACTGTGGTTTTGGTTGAGGTGGATGTCGGTTGGATTGGTTTCTCCAAAGGTCTGCCTGGTAGAGCCTTTTTACCAAGTGAGGATGGTGATGGAGTTTTGATAGGGGATTTCACACTAGGTGAGTGTCTGGGAGTCATAGGTTGAGAAGAATGTCTGCTTCCACATTTGCAAACTTCATTGGAGGAGCTAATGGTTGGCTTGAGATAATTTGGGGTTGGTTTTTTAGGTATGGGAGGTAGAATTCCTTGAGAGACATGATTTCTTGGAGGGTTTGAGGGTGAAAATAATCTCTTCCTTCCATTACCACCTTCCTTCATTTTTGCTTCCATGATTCACTGGGATTCAAATAATCAAAAGGACGTCTGCACACATCAGAAAGAGGAAAAATAAATGAGCAATCAAGATAAAATATGGCAAGATCCAATTCACCCATGAAGAATATGTGAGTAGGGATTTTTACGGTTTACTTCCCCTTAAACCCGGAATCTACTTGTTAATGATAAAGGCCCGGAAAATATCACTAGAGTCCAATGATATTCCAATGGTCTTAACATGATCCATTAATATTAACGTGATCCATTGATATAATGTGCAAGATTGTCAAAAAATAAACAACTAAATAAATAAAAGGACAACAGTCATGCGACTTTGGTGCATTTTCTGGTCTTTTTATCATTAACATATGAAATCTAGCTTTAAGGGGAACAAATCCATAAAAAGTCTCGACAACAGAATTAGGAAAAATTTTGAGCAATCCTGGATGTTTGTTTGGATATTTCCTTCCAATCTCTCTCAAATTACAAATTCTTTGATTTATAGAATGTTTTGCTTAATTTGTACTTCTGCTTCCATCTATGTAGAATCCTTGGATTGAAAATGGTGCAGTATTAATTGACCTTTGCAAAACAAAAACGTAGGAATTAGAGGATAAAAGAAAAAAACAGCCCAAGAGGGAAACAAGTCTGAAATACCTTAATTGAGCTTGTTGATTTCCCTTTTCTGCATGTCTAGCCTCTATGAGAAATTGGAATGATGGGTTTTCCTTTTTGATGGAGTTTGATTGATTTGAGATGATTTCTTCATAGAAGAGAGGAGAAAAAGAGATGAAAGGTATATGAAGGTTGTGTAAAACAGTCGTACCCACGTCCCCCACGTTCTGTTTTGCAGGGGAAGGGACGAAGAAACTGCTTCAGATATCAACAAATTCAGGCGGGGTGAGAAGGATGACCAAGTCAAAGAAAGCAGTTATGGTTATCGGTTAACTACAGCTTTTCATCAGTATCCATCATCCCAAAGCTGTCTAGGATTTGTTGAATTACAATTTTGGAGGGAACGTTTTCTGCGGTATGCAAGTCGCTAATGACTTGCTGAAATCTGGACCATTTTCAACTGGGCCTTTGTCTGTATAGAGGATACACTGTGTGATCATCGGGCCCGCCTGGGATAGGCCGATCCACATTAGGCGCATATTGGCCTGGGTTTGGTTGTGCTGTGCATGGTCCTATTTTATACTGATAACCGAAGGCTCGGATTGGAACCCTGTATGATCACAAGACGTAAAAAGTTTGCATGCGAAGCTGGGACTCCCATAGGCTGGTTGTGTCCAGAAAATGAGCCCAAAATATAATGGCCTTGAGCTCCCCTAGTTTGCATACGTTTGTGTATGCTTGCATTTGCTAAAATTCTATTGTCAAAGGGCTAGCTCAAGCCAAAGCAGTTGTCTAAGCCCAAACCCTCAATGCATGCAGCCCAGGCCTTGGGCGACCTTAGCCGTTGGAGGGACTTTGGAGGGACTACGATACCTAAGCCCTCGCTCAGCTCTAGTGTACAAATACACTATCAAATGAGGCTCAAGGCTTGCAGATAACAAAATGAATTTTGATTTTTTTAATACTGTCTAATTAGGTGTAAACCCGATGTTAACCGACCCCCTAAGACTGGGATTACAAAAAAAATAAAATAATAAAAAAATAAAACCTTATTCTCTTATCCGAGCTTTAGACCCAATCCAATGCATCAGATAATGTGGTAGTATATGAAAATCTTACTTTACTATAATTTTATTTAGTAGAGTGACAGCTAGGTAATCATTTACCATTCATAAAAGAGTTTTTTGATTCTATTGGTGATCTTATCTTTAACTTATCAATTTTAGGCTCTCTATAGAATGCAGCACTATATTACGTTCTCTTGAATTAGATATCGAACAAACAAATTAAAGAGAGAAAAAAAATGTCCGGTAATTTCCTTTGCATCATGCCATTGGGACTCTGTAGCACTCTATTTTTCATATTGCGGCTCATAGAGTGAAGTCATTTGAGTTGAATCTGAATATTAGGCTATATAGTTGACCCAACAGCTAAGGAGAAGTAATTTGTAAACAATTGGACGCTCATTATTGATTGTTAGTATTAATATTATCAATTATCGGCCAATGGCCTTCAGATGGGTTCCTGCATTCAGTTGTAGCCTATTATGAATCAATTTGGCCAACTCAAAAAAGCTCAAAGCAATAAAAATAAAAATAAAAATCATTAAAAATTTCTTTACTGCGTCAATGTAGCCACTTGAAAGGTCTTTTTTCATTTAAATTACTTTAAATATTTATAAATGCACATGAATTCACTTTTATTCATGTTAATTAATCTAAATTAATAAATTCATGTACTTATAAAATACAAATATAAGAAGAAAAAAAAAAGAAAAAATAAATTATCCTTGAGATATTTGTTTTTTCATATATAAACAAGTTAATCAGCCACTTTTTTCATGTATAATGAGTCAAACAAAGATGATACAATTACTCCTTTATCATTGACATTATCATCGTCATCCATTCAATACTATCTAGAAGAAGCAAGTATGTGCATCAGCTATTTTATAGAACTGAGAGAGAATAGTCTTTGCTCGTACGAATTGGGCCACCCCCAAGCCAAAGGTCATAGGTCCGAAGACTGGCCTATCAAGAAATAGCCGAGTCATTAAAAAAATATAAAAACAAAGAAACTAGAAAAGAAAAGAAAAGAAAAGTGGCCTCGTAAAAGAGTGAAGGAGTGCCACTACTTCCCATAGCTTTATTTCCTACAGAAACGCTCTACAAACAAAGAGGAAACGCTGACAGATCCCGCCGGCGGCTGGTCCAAGTTATTTTCCCTCAAAGGGAACAAACCTCCAGCGTAGGGGAAATACTATCCATCTTTCCGTAGCTTTATTTCCTAGTACTTTCCATCTCACCCTCTGCCATAGCCTCACACTATCCACTGTGACAGCCACATTACCAATACTACCATGGCAAACTATGCAAACCTATCTGCGTAATGGAGAGGACTCCAAGAAGAGGTCTATAAGCTCAGGAAGGTTCAGATAGAGAAACTCAGGGCTACATGAGGTCCACTGGTCCTGATCAATTGTACTCTTCTGCTCAGAGAGACGGAAGAAATCAAAACAGCCCAGGATCTCTCCAGCATGGGGCCTTGAAGATGATTTAGAGCGTGTAATGTGATGTCTCTTTGAAGAGGGACATCCATGCCTCAGAGCTCTCAGCTACCATTTTTTGCATGGTAAGGGCTCCAGTTCGAAAGAGAAGGCTCAACATAAGCGATATTCGAAGAGCAATCAAATCCAACTGGCACGGCATTGCAATCCCTAACGTCTCAGCCTTGCCTAATGGAAAATTCTCCTTCACCTTTAGGACTCAAGGTAGACACTCTTTCGGGGAAGGTCCCACGGGTCTTTGACGATGTGATTGTGAAATTGGTTCAGGTTAATCCTAAACAAGACTTCCTTAAGAACAAACTTGACTCCCTCTCTTTCTGGGTTCAACTCCATAACCTATCATTGGTTTACTATAGGAAAGATATAGAAAGAGATATATGTAGGAAGGTGGGAGAAGTGCGGGAAGTTAGACTTGTAGACGATGAAGGGATTCCTTACGATGACATAGAGTGCGAGTCATCATGAACCTTAGAATGCTTTTTCATCCGGGCATTAGACTAGAGGATAAGGATATATGAATTGTTAGGAGGTGCAATGTCAAATGCATCGAAATATTGAGTTGTGCCGCTATTATCACTAATTGATTTTGATAGGAATGGTAATTCAATGGGTGCATAAAATTTTATAAATTGTATCAAAACTCCATGCTAAGGGTTTGAGTCATGGGAGCATCATTGTGAGGGAAAATTATTAGGCAGAGGAGTACGACAATGCCACTCATTATGATCGCTTTAAAACCAAGAACCAGGCCTCTGAGTGCGATGTTGAAGACTAAACTATATCCGATGTTGAAAACTGAACTATATCTGTGATAAGGAGAAAATTCACCTCTTATTAGATGGGCTCTGTTGAAGATCCCTGATGTTTGGGAGAGAAAGGATCATTTCCCATTTGGAGAATGGATGAGATGTGGTAGGTTCAGGAGAGAGGCGGCTATTAAGTGGGGCGAATCCATTGACGAAGATCAGTAAGAAAGAGAACGAAGCGAGTCCATCCCACACCACTCAGGCGAGTCAACTCAGTGGAACACCCATCTAGTTGCCAATCCAACGGCTCCAATCTCTTCCAACGGTAATGAGGGACAGAGAACCAAAGTGGAAAGACAACACACCCGGTTTCAAGGACTGTGACACACGAGTCGAGCATTAATGAGAAGCAGTCTAGCTTCTTGAGACTTTAACGGCAAGGGGATGGGACTAACAATGGGTATGCTTACCTCCTGTTTGAAAAGCATTTATTACATAGATATCATGGGAATTCTGCCTTCCCAAATGGGCATAGTCAAAATGCTTTTCAAACTAACCACAGTACTGAAGGGCACCAGAGATGACTAAGGAGAACCTAAATGGTGGGCCTCCACCTGGCTTTGAAACATGTGCGATGGTCAGGATCTGATCTTGGACAACAAAGTAATGGGCCATATGTGGGCCGAGTAGGAATGGGGAACCCCTCTTTTGGGCTAAACCAGTTGACTTAATGGGGGTCCATAAGCAACAACAGCAACGATCCTTTAACCCCTAGCCATAACCCAATTCCAGTTTCCATACCGCAGACAAGAACCATCCACTTGCTAGACTATGAAGTGCAGGAAAACGGAAAGGGAAAGGAGACTCAAGAAGAAGGTGTCATGGAAGTGGACGAGGAGGCAGCCATCATTGCTAATAAACCATGAGTTCAAACCACTATGGATCATGACATTGGAGATCCTCCTCCACAAGGGGTTGGACCAATTATTAGCCTCCAAAATCCAAACTCTTCATCTCAGATGGGCATCACATATGAGCTGAACATGATCGAGGGCAGGAATGGAAAGAAAAGGCTGGGACTGAACTTTGGAAAACAGGATGTGGCGACAAATACGGACATTGAAACTGGAGCCAGCACTGCTACTTAGAATGCATCCCACTACTAGGAAAAACAACGTATAACAAACCTTCCCTTACCCCCTTTGAATGCTGCTTCTAAATTTCTTACTCACCATTCAAGTAACATTGCTAGTCAAGTTTCCTTAGGCTATAATCAGAATTTAGCCTCTAGGAACACCAATAATAACATAACCTCCAACCATGAGAAAGGCATCATATGGAATTGTAGAGGCATTAAAACTGCCTCCACAGTTCGGGAGCTAGAATGGCAATGTAGAGAAAATCAACTTTGACTTTGTATTTATCTGACAAACAATGTCAACTGCGAATGAGATTGGTAGATTATCCAAGAGGCTGAATTTTGTAAACAAGAGGTGGTTCAGGCCGATGGTTTTGCCGGCGGCCTAGCTCTGCTGTGGCAAGAAACCATCCATTTAGTTGTGCTTAAAAAAGATGGATGGTTCATCCATTGTAAAATTAAAATCAACTCCACTTCTTAGTTTGCTACCTTCATCCAAGGCCCTCCTTACCCTTCTGGTTAAATATAACTTATGGAAAAGTATGACTGAAATTGGTGAACTTAATGTGGGCCCTTGGATGGTAGTAGACTAGTAGGTGACTTTAATGAGATTTTGGAAATCCACGAAAAATGGAGAGGCAAAAAATCTAATCCATGGAAGGCCAAGAATGCCTTAGCCTTTATGGAAAATTCAAAAATGATGGACCTTGGCTCAATTGGTCCGGCATTTACTTGGTCCAACAAGAGAAAGGGATTTACTCACGTCAAAGAAAGGCTTGATAAAGCCATTGGCAACATTGAATCGCGAAACCTCTACCAAGAGGTGACCTTTTCAGTGCTCATTGTTGGTGGCTCTGACCATGCTCCCATACTTTTTATGGGAAATCCAAAATCTCATTTTCTCCATAGACCATTTAGATTCCATATTATGTGGTTAAGGGAAAAGCGTTCGAAGAAGTCATCTCCAATAGGTGGACCAAAACTAGTAGGATTACTGAAAAAAATATTGACTGCACCCTACATCTTTTAGGTACGGACCTCACTAGATGGAATAAAATTAACTTGAGGAAAGTTGATGAAGTATTTTTTGAAACTAGACTTGAGCTTGAAGGATTAAGGAAACGAAACGTTGACCCTACCTCTATCGAAATTGAAATTTCTCTTAATAAAAAGCTTGACGAGTACCTTTGTAGGGAAAAAGAGCTTTGGAAGCAAAAATCTAGAGAACTGTGGTTGAAGAAAGGGGACAAGGATACCAAATTCTTCCATTCAAGTACAATCAACAAAAGGAAATCTAACAAAATTGATAAAATAAAAAGCAAAGATGGAATTTGGATAGCTAGTAGGGTGGAATTAGGGGAGATCTTCTGTGACAATTTAAAACACATCTTATCTTCTTCTGGCCTTAGAGACCTTAGTAAAATCAATAACTTAATTACCAAGATGGTGTCCTGGGAAGAGAACCTAGACCTCATAACTATGCCTTCGGTTGAGGAGGTTAGGAAAGCAATCTTCCTAAGTGGAGCCCTTAAGTCCCCAGCATCAGACGGTTATCTGGCAAAATTTTTTCAGCACATGTGGGACTCTATTGAACCAAATATCACAACTCTTGTGCAAGATTTTTACATAAATAAACACTCGCTCAAGAGATTATATAAAACATTTATTGTTTACATTCCTAAGAAAGGTGTAACACCCCGATCTCTTTGAGCCGGATTAGTGGCTCATTAGTGTGTTTTGTTTTGTTTTAGTCTTTTGGACTTGGTTTTGGGCCTTGGATAGGTAGTTGAGTGACCTTTGACCTGGAATAGGTAGTTCTAAGCCCTTTTTCGTAATTTTGCTTTTGTTTTGCTCATATCATCTTTGCATCATATTGGTGTCAGCACGCGTATTTCGTTGAGCTCGACAATTTCCGTAACTGTGTCAGATCCGTTTGGAGTCAATTGGGGAAGATGGACCTTCGTATGACTTGAACTGTAATTAGTATAAACTTACCGGACTTTGACCTAAACTACAAAACCTATATATACAATGCAACCCCAGGTGTCTCTCTTCCTGCTCTTTTGTCTTCCACGTTGCATGCAAGAAATTCCAGGAGAAGCTCCCCCTCCACGTTCTCTCTCTTCTCTTCACTTCTCTTGCTCGATTGATGCTGGATTCTCATTTTTGATTTGGGTTCTTTTCTTCTTCTCTCATCTCTGTCTATTGCTTGAGGTAAGTGGGTTCCTTGTGTTTCTTCTCCAAATTGGATCTCTCATTCTCTGATTGCTATGACTTCATCTCATGCATGGTGTATCTCTTTGATTTGTCTTGATTTTAGTGGATTTGGAGCTTGTTTCAGAGGATTTGTCAGATTTGAGGCAAGTATAAGTACAGACTTGTATAATGCACATGGGTACTCTATTTGAATGCTTTGATTTCCATCTTCTTTAGTGTATCTGATGTTTTACAGCCACATTTGGTGAATTGGAACCTCTGTAACTCATTTTGTGCAGTTTCTTTATCAAATTTTCGTTTCTGTACTCAACCCATTTTCGTATCTGTATTGCACGGCTAAGCCGTGAACTCCTACGGTTTGATTTCCAGAGACTTGAATTTTGAGTTTTGTTCTACGGCTAGGCTACGGCTAAGCCGTAATTTGTTCTACGGCTGAGCCGTAAGCTAGCCGTGACCCAAACCGTACCCCAGCCGTGAATTAAATCTCTGATCAGTCGAAACTTTTCCAACACAGGACTCCTACGGTGTGGCTACGGCTAAGCCGTGGAATGCTACGGCCAAGCCGTGGATTGGTCTACGGCTAAGCCGTATACTGACTGTAGCCCAGCCGAAAAAGGTACCAGATCAGAGGTGGAAGGATAATCAGTTTAGCTGTGTTTTAATGGAACCAAGGAGAAGCCGTAGTGCATATTACGACGAGTGCGTAAGATGTCTTCGGCTTAACCATAGGTCCCTCATGGCTAAACCGTTAGGCAGGGCAATTTTGAAATATAACTTAGGATGATGGTGAGACTTATAGGGCTCAAATACAGGTTAACCACTCGTGTAAACCGGCCCAATGGATTCCCTTGGATCGCATGAATGGTCTGTTAGGCTGTGACTTATTCATGTGGGTGTTGATTTACTGTTAAGCACCTCCCCATGGGTGTTGGTTTAAGGGACGTCAGTGCACGCAAAGATTTCGCAACACTTTGATGGCAACGGTGCATTGATTAACTTAAAACTACATCAACATGCACGGTTAGTGACAGTGAACAATTAGATTAGGACTGGCTTGTAATTAACCTTGACTCCGTATTAATCTGAGATGCATTGCATATTGTTTATGGTTTTGCCCTCCGTTCTGTTAATCTATGTTATGCATTCCGCAGTCATTTTGCTTTCGTCCTGTATATCTGTATTATTCTTCGTTCGGCACTAAGTTCTGATCTATGCTGTGCTTTGACTTAATCTATGCTCTACTCCGTATTTTGACTATGCTTTGTATATTTCTGGCTTTGTATATATGTTGGGTATTCCCTGGTGGCTCTGCCCAGAGGTTAATACGTGAGGACAAGATCCGGTCTTTGCCATCGGTGAGTCCAAAGCGGATAATCTCTCTTTCTATGGATTTGATTTGATTTGTATTAGTCTGGCTCTACTCAGCCTCAGCCCTAGGATGCCCGACGGGGTTACCCTTTGGCTTAGATCTCTGTATCTCTGTATAACTGCAGTGTTGCTTTGTCTTGGGACCCCGGAACCCAGGAAACCGAGACCCGCTTGTACCTTTGGCCTGGACAGCGGTGTTCTCCTCTGCTTTGCTTTGCTCTGCTCTCTATTGGAGAGAACATGGTTAACGTAGTAGCCACTCAGTCAGTATTTCTATGTTTGATTCACATATCATGCTTTACCTCTACGCACGATTTGCTTAGCATACTAAGATGAAACTCTGAAATCATTATTCTGTCATTTATTCAGCTTTGATACTATGAGTGTTTCATCTCTGTTACTTGTATTTGCTGGATCGTTGTATTCATTTGTGTGGTCTGTGGTGTTGCAGGCACAGATACCTTGCCCAGCTCCCCGGCGGTCGAGGAGGCTGCAGGGGCGAGTGTAGAGGCACCTTCCGGTCTGGCAGAGTGGGCCTGATCACTTCTGCCAAGTGCGTGCATGCATACCAGTGGCTTTTATTTCGAGTTTTGGTTTTTGGGAATTGTATTTGGACTTTGGACTTTGGACTTGTATTCTGTGTATTTTGTATATATTGGTTTTGGTGTGTATTCGGTTTTCTATCAGTGTAGTTGTCTTTGTCGTTTCCGTATTTGTATTTGTTTTGGCTTCCGCTATTTTCCTTTGTTGCTTGCTATGATATCTACAGCTTCCGCGTTCGTCTGTTTCGCACGTGTTAGATCCCTTGTGTGTGTGCATCTGGACTGAGTTTAGATGCACGTGCACGGGAGTACGTGTGTCACCGGTTTAGCTTTTCGCTAACCCCCGATTTCTGGGCCCGGGTTGTGACATACGTATTGTATGGTATCAGAGCTTGCTAGTTATAAGCATGTAGGCATCTAAGATCGTGGTGAGATCACGCTATCAGCTATTTGACTCGAAGTCTCATAGGTTGATTTGGGATTTGACTAACTCAGGGCATTTTATATTTGTGTACTGTATTTCTTTTCCTTTTGCAGGATGGCATCAGGATCAGGATCTCGGGATGAGAATCAACAGGGCCATAACGGTGATAGTGGATCGGTACCCCCACATATCAGCAGTGAGGAGCGCATGATGATGATGATGCAGTCTATGCAATCATTACAGGCACAGATGGCATCCATGGTAGATAGGCAGAGTCAGGCTGCTGCAGTAGCATCTCCTCGTATAGATCAGCAAGTGATTTTCCAGCCTAAGGAATCAGATCCAAATGCTCTTTTTGACAAGTTCCGTAAGCGAGGGGCGACCGAGTTCCATGGGATAGAGGATGCATTGCAGGCTGAGCAATGGTTGGAGCAGACTGAAGAGCTATTTGATACGATTGTGTGCAGCAACAAGCAGAAAGTAGTGCTCACAGCCTCTATGCTTCGGAGTGTAGCCAAGACCTGGTGGAGGAGTGTTAAGACCTCATTCCAGACTATGCCCAGTGCCACAGTTTGGGAGACCTTCAAGCAGCAATTCCGTCGGAAGTTCATGCCTCTCCATATTCAGCGAGCCAAGGAAGTGGAATTCTTCAACCTTCAGCAGAGACAAATGCCCGTTGCAGATTATGTACACAAGTTTACAGAGCTGTCCCACTTTGCAGAGGACATGGTAAACACTGAGCATAAGAAGGTGACTCGCTTCGTCAACGGCCTGAACCCGAGGCATAAACGCCACGTGGTTGCTTGCATGTGGCCGGCTACATTGGATGACGCTATTGACAGGGCCTATGATGCAGAGGCCATATTTGAGGAGGAGCGAACCGAGGCTAAGAGGACGGTAGGCTTCAGTGGCAGAAGTCAGTTTCAGAAGAAGTTCAAGGGTAAACAGGGCAGTTCGAGCAGTACTCAGGTGATTTGCAGTCACTGTGGGAAGGATCACCCCACCGACAGATGTTGGAGGAAGAGTGGGGCTTGTTTCGGGTGTGGTTCTACGGATCACAGGCGGGCCCAATGCCCGAAGTTTCAGTCCTCTCCACAGACGAGACAGGCAGGATCTACAGCGCAGGGCAGATCTCAGCCAGCTCGCCCAGCCTAGAAGCAGAACCGCCAGACAGCCCGAGCCTATGCTGCTACGCATGAGGGCGCGGAGGAGGCCACGGTAGTGGAAGGTAAAATTTTAATTTATGATGCTGAAGCTTTAGCCTTATTTGACTCCGGGTCTACGCGTTCGTACGTAGCACCCCATTTTGCTGTGCAGCTTCGACAGCGACCCACACCACTCCCGTACTTGTTGTTAGTATCCACTCCGGTTGGTAAACGGGTGGAGTGCAGTGTTTTCTACCCTAAGTGTGATGTGCGGATAGCTGGTCATCAGCTCCCAGTAGACCTCGTGTTGCTCACGACACTGGATTTTGATGTGATCCTTGGTATGGACTGGCTTGTGAGATATCATGTGTGTATCAATTGCTACAGCAAGGCTATCTACTTTGATTTGGGCAGCGGATTCCGATTTGAGGGCAGCCAGATGAAGTGCCCAAGATGTGTAATATCTGCTTGTAAAGCAGACAGGATGCTTCGTAGGGGATGTGAGGGATTTCTTGCATTCATTTCAGAGAAGAAAGATCAGCGACCGCTCAGTGAGATCCCAGTAGTCAGCGAGTTTCCGGATGTCTTTCCGGAGGATGTGCCAGAGTTGCCACCAGTTCGGGAGGTAGAATTTGCTATTGACTTGATGCCCGGTACAGCACCCATCAGTAGAGCTCCATATCGTATGGCACCTGCAGAGTTGTTGGAATTGAAGAAACAGTTGCAGGATCTGTTGGACAAAGGGTTCATACGCCCAAGTGTTTCACCTTGGGGAGCTCCTGTATTGTTTGTCAAGAAGAAGGATGGCAGTTTCCGGATGTGCATTGACTACAGGCAGTTGAACAAAGTAACTATCAAGAACAAGTATCCATTGCCTAGGATTGATGAGTTGTTCGATCAGCTTCAGGGTGCAGCTTACTTCTCTAAGATTGACTTGAGGTCAGGATATCACCAGCTCAGGGTGAAGGATGAGGATGTTCCGAAGACAGCTTTCAGGACTCGGTATGGACACTACGAGTTCCTTGTCATGCCATTTGGTTTGACGAACGCACCCGCAGCTTTCATGGCGTTGATGAATAGGGTGTTTACTTCCTTCTTGGACCAGTTTGTTGTGGTTTTCATAGATGACATATTGGTCTATTCGAAGACTGCTGAGGAACATACAGACCATCTGAGGAAAGCATTGCAGCTGCTTAAGGATCACAAGTTGTATGCAAAGTTGTCCAAGTGTGAGTTTTGGCTCGAGCAAGTTGCATTTCTGGGTCATAAGATTTCTAGAGATGGATTGATGGTGGATCCGGCTAAGATTGAGGCAGTAGTCCATTGGCCCCGTACTAGATCAGTGACAGAGATTCGGAGTTTTCTGGGATTAGCGGGATATTACCGCAGGTTTGTGCAGGACTTCTCGAAGATCTCAGCCCCGCTGACTCAGTTGACTCGGAAGAAGGTTCCATATGAGTGGACGGAGAAGTGTGAGCGTAGTTTTCAGATGTTGAGAGAAAAGCTCACTACGGCGCCAGTGTTGACTCTCCCTGATGGTAGTGAGGGATTCGTGATTTATTCCGATGCTTCTCGAGTTGGACTAGGCTGTGTACTGATGCAGAATCAGAAGGTGATTGCCTATGGATCCAGACAGCTGAAAGAGCATGAGAAGAACTATGCCACACATGACTTGGAGCTAGCAGCCATTGTATTTGCACTGAAGTTGTGGCAGCATTACTTGTACGGTGTGAAGTTCGAGGTCCATTCCGATCATCACAGTCTCCAGTATTTGTTCAATCAGCATGACTTGAATATGCGGCAGCGGAGATGGTTGGAGTTTATCAAAGACTACGACTTTCCGATCAAGTACCACCCAGGCAAGGGCAATGTAGTTGCAGACGCGCTTGGCAGGAGGACAGACAATTTTCAGGTGTTGGCAGGATTCTATATGCTTGTGCATGATCAGCCTGTTGAGGTTCGGATGGTAGGTGGATTGGTGACATTAGCTACTACCGTCGTGTTTCAGCCTGAGGTGATTCAGCAGATCAAGGATCACCAGTTTGAGGACCCCCTCCTGGTGAAGTTCAGAGATCGGATTGCAGATCGACCGGATTTCAGCTTGGTAGATGGAGTTTTGTACTTCAAGAATAGATTGTGTGTTCCCGCTGTGGATGAGCTGAAAGATAAGTTGATGACAGAGGCGCACGATGCCCGATATGCGATGCACCCCGGGAGTACGAAGATGTACCGGAACTTGAAGGACAGATTTTGGTGGAACAATATGAAGCGGGAGATCGCAGGGTTCGTAGCTCGATGTTTAACCTGTCAGAGGGTAAAAGCTGACCATCAGCGACCTCCAGGATCATTGCATCCATTGCACACTCCGCAGTGGAAGTGGGAGCACATTACGATGGATTTCGTCTCCGGTTTTCCGCCGACTAGTAGAAAGAACAATGCGATCTGGGTCATAGTGGACAGATTGACCAAGTCAGCGCATTTCCTTCCGTTCAGGAAAGGGATGACATTCACAGAGATGGCCAGGAAGTTTGTTGACGAGATAGTCAGATTGCATGGCACCCCAGTATCGATTGTGTCTGATCGTGATAGTCGTTTTGTATCTTCATTCTGCAGAGCATTTCAGGAAGCTATGGGCACGAAGTTGAGTTTTAGTACGGCATACCACCCCCAGACTGATGGACAGTCGGAGCGTACCATTCAGACATTGGAGGATATGCTCAGAGCTAGTGTGCTGAACTTTGAGAAGGAATGGGATACGCATCTGGCATTGTGTGAGTTTGCTTACAACAACAGCTTCCACGAGAGCATTGGTATGGCCCCATATGAAGCTCTATACGGACGCAAGTGCAGGACCCCAGTGTGCTGGGAAGAAGTTGGAACTAGAAGTTTCCATGGTCCGACAATCATTGCTGAGACGACAGAGAAAGTGCAGAAGGTGATAGAGAATCTGAAGATTGCTCGATCCAGGCAGAAGAGCTATGCGGATACTCGGAGGAGACCGTTGGCATTTCAAGTCGGAGATTGGGTGTTCCTTAAAGTTTCTCCGATGAAGGGCACAGTTCGATTTGGTCAGAAGGGTAAGTTAGCTCCGAGATATGTAGGACCGTTTGAAGTCAAGAGCCGAGTTGGAGATTTAGCTTATCGGTTGACGCTTCCAGTTGAGTTCTCCGGTGTGCATGATGTATTCCATGTGTCGATGCTCCGTAAGTATGTGCCAGATCCGAGCCATGTGATTCGCTACGATGACATCCAGATTCAACCTAATGTAACTTACGTTGAGCATCCGCTTCGCATCGTTGGCACACGAGAGCAGATTCTCCGTACCAGGACTATCAGATGGGTTAAAGTGTTGTGGGAACATCATGGTCCAGATGAGGCTACATGGGAGCTAGAGGAGCAGCTAGCGCGCCAGTACCCCCAGCTCTTTGCGCAGGTAGGTAGTCATTCCGAGGACGGAATGATTCCTAGTGGGGGAGGATGTAACACCCCGATCCCTTTGAGCCGGATTAGTGGCTCATTAGTGTGTTTTGTTTTGTTTTAGTCTTTTGGACTTGGTTTTGGGCCTTGGATAGGTAGTTGAGTGACCTTTGACCTGGAATAGGTAGTTCTAAGCCCTTTTTCGTAATTTTGCTTTTGTTTTGCTCATATCATCTTTGCATCATATTGGTGTCAGCACGCGTATTTCGTTGAGCTCGACAATTTCCGTAACTGTGTCAGATCCGTTTGGAGTCAATTGGGGAAGATGGACCTTCGTATGACTTGAACTGTAATTAGTATAAACTTACCGGACTTTGACCTAAACTACAAAACCTATATATACAATGCAACCCCAGGTGTCTCTCTTCCTGCTCTTTTGTCTTCCACGTTGCATGCAAGAAATTCCAGGAGAAGCTCCCCCTCCACGTTCTCTCTCTTCTCTTCACTTCTCTTGCTCGATTGATGCTGGATTCTCATTTTTGATTTGGGTTCTTTTCTTCTTCTCTCATCTCTGTCTATTGCTTGAGGTAAGTGGGTTCCTTGTGTTTCTTCTCCAAATTGGATCTCTCATTCTCTGATTGCTATGACTTCATCTCATGCATGGTGTATCTCTTTGATTTGTCTTGATTTTAGTGGATTTGGAGCTTGTTTCAGAGGATTTGTCAGATTTGAGGCAAGTATAAGTACAGACTTGTATAATGCACATGGGTACTCTATTTGAATGCTTTGATTTCCATCTTCTTTAGTGTATCTGATGTTTTACAGCCACATTTGGTGAATTGGAACCTCTGTAACTCATTTTGTGCAGTTTCTTTATCAAATTTTCGTTTCTGTACTCAACCCATTTTCGTATCTGTATTGCACGGCTAAGCCGTGAACTCCTACGGTTTGATTTCCAGAGACTTGAATTTTGAGTTTTGTTCTACGGCTAGGCTACGGCTAAGCCGTAATTTGTTCTACGGCTGAGCCGTAAGCTAGCCGTGACCCAAACCGTACCCCAGCCGTGAATTAAATCTCTGATCAGTCGAAACTTTTCCAACACAGGACTCCTACGGTGTGGCTACGGCTAAGCCGTGGAATGCTACGGCCAAGCCGTGGATTGGTCTACGGCTAAGCCGTATACTGACTGTAGCCCAGCCGAAAAAGGTACCAGATCAGAGGTGGAAGGATAATCAGTTTAGCTGTGTTTTAATGGAACCAAGGAGAAGCCGTAGTGCATATTACGACGAGTGCGTAAGATGTCTTCGGCTTAACCATAGGTCCCTCATGGCTAAACCGTTAGGCAGGGCAATTTTGAAATATAACTTAGGATGATGGTGAGACTTATAGGGCTCAAATACAGGTTAACCACTCGTGTAAACCGGCCCAATGGATTCCCTTGGATCGCATGAATGGTCTGTTAGGCTGTGACTTATTCATGTGGGTGTTGATTTACTGTTAAGCACCTCCCCATGGGTGTTGGTTTAAGGGACGTCAGTGCACGCAAAGATTTCGCAACACTTTGATGGCAACGGTGCATTGATTAACTTAAAACTACATCAACATGCACGGTTAGTGACAGTGAACAATTAGATTAGGACTGGCTTGTAATTAACCTTGACTCCGTATTAATCTGAGATGCATTGCATATTGTTTATGGTTTTGCCCTCCGTTCTGTTAATCTATGTTATGCATTCCGCAGTCATTTTGCTTTCGTCCTGTATATCTGTATTATTCTTCGTTCGGCACTAAGTTCTGATCTATGCTGTGCTTTGACTTAATCTATGCTCTACTCCGTATTTTGACTATGCTTTGTATATTTCTGGCTTTGTATATATGTTGGGTATTCCCTGGTGGCTCTGCCCAGAGGTTAATACGTGAGGACAAGATCCGGTCTTTGCCATCGGTGAGTCCAAAGCGGATAATCTCTCTTTCTATGGATTTGATTTGATTTGTATTAGTCTGGCTCTACTCAGCCTCAGCCCTAGGATGCCCGACGGGGTTACCCTTTGGCTTAGATCTCTGTATCTCTGTATAACTGCAGTGTTGCTTTGTCTTGGGACCCCGGAACCCAGGAAACCGAGACCCGCTTGTACCTTTGGCCTGGACAGCGGTGTTCTCCTCTGCTTTGCTTTGCTCTGCTCTCTATTGGAGAGAACATGGTTAACGTAGTAGCCACTCAGTCAGTATTTCTATGTTTGATTCACATATCATGCTTTACCTCTACGCACGATTTGCTTAGCATACTAAGATGAAACTCTGAAATCATTATTCTGTCATTTATTCAGCTTTGATACTATGAGTGTTTCATCTCTGTTACTTGTATTTGCTGGATCGTTGTATTCATTTGTGTGGTCTGTGGTGTTGCAGGCACAGATACCTTGCCCAGCTCCCCGGCGGTCGAGGAGGCTGCAGGGGCGAGTGTAGAGGCACCTTCCGGTCTGGCAGAGTGGGCCTGATCACTTCTGCCAAGTGCGTGCATGCATACCAGTGGCTTTTATTTCGAGTTTTGGTTTTTGGGAATTGTATTTGGACTTTGGACTTTGGACTTGTATTCTGTGTATTTTGTATATATTGGTTTTGGTGTGTATTCGGTTTTCTATCAGTGTAGTTGTCTTTGTCGTTTCCGTATTTGTATTTGTTTTGGCTTCCGCTATTTTCCTTTGTTGCTTGCTATGATATCTACAGCTTCCGCGTTCGTCTGTTTCGCACGTGTTAGATCCCTTGTGTGTGTGCATCTGGACTGGGTTTAGATGCACGTGCACGGGAGTACGTGTGTCACCGGTTTAGCTTTTCGCTAACCCCCGATTTCTGGGCCCGGGTTGTGACATACGTATTGTATGGTATCAGAGCTTGCTAGTTATAAGCATGTAGGCATCTAAGATCGTGGTGAGATCACGCTATCAGCTATTTGACTCGAAGTCTCATAGGTTGATTTGGGATTTGACTAACTCAGGGCATTTTATATTTGTGTACTGTATTTCTTTTCCTTTTGCAGGATGGCATCAGGATCAGGATCTCGGGATGAGAATCAACAGGGCCATAACGGTGATAGTGGATCGGTACCCCCACATATCAGCAGTGAGGAGCGCATGATGATGATGATGCAGTCTATGCAATCATTACAGGCACAGATGGCATCCATGGTAGATAGGCAGAGTCAGGCTGCTGCAGTAGCATCTCCTCGTATAGATCAGCAAGTGATTTTCCAGCCTAAGGAATCAGATCCAAATGCTCTTTTTGACAAGTTCCGTAAGCGAGGGGCGACCGAGTTCCATGGGATAGAGGATGCATTGCAGGCTGAGCAATGGTTGGAGCAGACTGAAGAGCTATTTGATACGATTGTGTGCAGCAACAAGCAGAAAGTAGTGCTCACAGCCTCTATGCTTCGGAGTGTAGCCAAGACCTGGTGGAGGAGTGTTAAGACCTCATTCCAGACTATGCCCAGTGCCACAGTTTGGGAGACCTTCAAGCAGCAATTCCGTCGGAAGTTCATGCCTCTCCATATTCAGCGAGCCAAGGAAGTGGAATTCTTCAACCTTCAGCAGAGACAAATGCCCGTTGCAGATTATGTACACAAGTTTACAGAGCTATCCCACTTTGCAGAGGACATGGTAAACACTGAGCATAAGAAGGTGACTCGCTTCGTCAACGGCCTGAACCCGAGGCATAAACGCCACGTGGTTGCTTGCATGTGGCCGGCTACATTGGATGACGCTATTGACAGGGCCTATGATGCAGAGGCCATATTTGAGGAGGAGCGAACCGAGGCTAAGAGGACGGCAGGCTTCAGTGGCAGAAGTCAGTTTCAGAAGAAGTTCAAGGGTAAACAGGGCAGTTCGAGCAGTACTCAGGTGATTTGCAGTCACTGTGGGAAGGATCACCCCACCGACAGATGTTGGAGGAAGAGTGGGGCTTGTTTCGGGTGTGGTTCTACGGATCACAGGCGGGCCCAATGCCCGAAGTTTCAGTCCTCTCCACAGACGAGACAGGCAGGATCTACAGCGCAGGGCAGATCTCAGCCAGCTCGCCCAGCCCAGAAGCAGAACCGCCAGACAGCCCGAGCCTATGCTGCTACGCATGAGGGCGCGGAGGAGGCCACGGTAGTGGAAGGTAAAATTTTAATTTATGATGCTGAAGCTTTAGCCTTATTTGACTCCGGGTCTACGCGTTCGTACGTAGCACCCCATTTTGCTGTGCAGCTTCGACAGCGACCCACACCACTCCCGTACTTGTTGTTAGTATCCACTCCGGTTGGTAAACGGGTGGAGTGCAGTGTTTTCTACCCTAAGTGTGATGTGCGGATAGCTGGTCATCAGCTCCCAGTAGACCTCGTGTTGCTCACGACACTGGATTTTGATGTGATCCTTGGTATGGACTGGCTTGCGAGATATCATGTGTGTATCAATTGCTACAGCAAGGCTATCTACTTTGATTTGGGCAGCGGATTCCGATTTGAGGGCAGCCAGATGAAGTGCCCAAGATGTGTAATATCTGCTTGTAAAGCAGACAGGATGCTTCGTAGGGGATGTGAGGGATTTCTTGCATTCATTTCAGAGAAGAAAGATCAGCGACCGCTCAGTGAGATCCCAGTAGTCAGCGAGTTTCCGGATGTCTTTCCGGAGGATGTGCCAGAGTTGCCACCAGTTCGGGAGGTAGAATTTGCTATTGACTTGATGCCCGGTACAGCACCCATCAGTAGAGCTCCATATCGTATGGCACCTGCAGAGTTGTTGGAATTGAAGAAACAGTTGCAGGATCTGTTGGACAAAGGGTTCATACGCCCAAGTGTTTCACCTTGGGGAGCTCCTGTATTGTTTGTCAAGAAGAAGGATGGCAGTTTCCGGATGTGCATTGACTACAGGCAGTTGAACAAAGTAACTATCAAGAACAAGTATCCATTGCCTAGGATTGATGAGTTGTTCGATCAGCTTCAGGGTGCAGCTTACTTCTCTAAGATTGACTTGAGGTCAGGATATCACCAGCTCAGGGTGAAGGATGAGGATGTTCCGAAGACAGCTTTCAGGACTCGGTATGGACACTACGAGTTCCTTGTCATGCCATTTGGTTTGACGAACGCACCCGCAGCTTTCATGGCGTTGATGAATAGGGTGTTTACTTCCTTCTTGGACCAATTTGTTGTGGTTTTCATAGATGACATATTGGTCTATTCGAAGACTGCTGAGGAACATACAGACCATCTGAGGAAAGCATTGCAGCTGCTTAAGGATCACAAGTTGTATGCAAAGTTGTCCAAGTGTGAGTTTTGGCTCGAGCAAGTTGCATTTCTGGGTCATAAGATTTCTAGAGATGGATTGATGGTGGATCCGGCTAAGATTGAGGCAGTAGTCCATTGGCCCCGTACTAGATCAGTGACAGAGATTCGGAGTTTTCTGGGATTAGCGGGATATTACCGCAGGTTTGTGCAGGACTTCTCGAAGATCTCAGCCCCGCTGACTCAGTTGACTCGGAAGAAGGTTCCATATGAGTGGACGGAGAAGTGTGAGCGTAGTTTTCAGATGTTGAGAGAAAAGCTCACTACGGCGCCAGTGTTGACTCTCCCTGATGGTAGTGAGGGATTCGTGATTTATTCCGATGCTTCTCGAGTTGGACTAGGCTGTGTACTGATGCAGAATCAGAAGGTGATTGCCTATGGATCCAGACAGCTGAAAGAGCATGAGAAGAACTATGCCACACATGACTTGGAGCTAGCAGCCATTGTATTTGCACTGAAGTTGTGGCGGCATTACTTGTACGGTGTGAAGTTCGAGGTCCATTCCGATCATCACAGTCTCCAGTATTTGTTCGATCAGCATGACTTGAATATGCGGCAGCGGAGATGGTTGGAGTTTATCAAAGACTACGACTTTCCGATCAAGTACCACCCAGGCAAGGGCAATGTAGTTGCAGACGCGCTTGGCAGGAGGACAGACAGTTTTCAGGTGTTGGCAGGATTCTATATGCTTGTGCATGATCAGCCTGTTGAGGTTCGGATGGTAGGTGGATTGGTGACATTAGCTACTACCGTCGTGTTTCAGCCTGAGGTGATTCAGCAGATCAAGGATCACCAGTTTGAGGACCCCCTCCTGGTGAAGTTCAGAGATCGGATTGCAGATCGACCGGATTTCAGCTTGGTAGATGGAGTTTTGTACTTCAAGAATAGATTGTGTGTTCCCGCTGTGGATGAGCTGAAAGATAAGTTGATGACAGAGGCGCACGATGCCCGATATGCGATGCACCCCGGGAGTACGAAGATGTACCGGAACTTGAAGGACAGATTTTGGTGGAACAATATGAAGCGGGAGATCGCAGGGTTCGTAGCTCGATGTTTAACCTGTCAGAGGGTAAAAGCTGACCATCAGCGACCTCCAGGATCATTGCATCCATTGCACACTCCGCAGTGGAAGTGGGAGCACATTACGATGGATTTCGTCTCCGGTTTTCCGCCGACTAGTAGAAAGAACAATGCGATCTGGGTCATAGTGGACAGATTGACCAAGTCAGCGCATTTCCTTCCGTTCAGGAAAGGGATGACATTCACAGAGATGGCCAGGAAGTTTGTTGACGAGATAGTCAGATTGCATGGCACCCCAGTATCGATTGTGTCTGATCGTGATAGTCGTTTTGTATCTTCATTCTGGAGAGCATTTCAGGAAACTATGGGCACGAAGTTGAGTTTTAGTACGGCATACCACCCCCAGACTGATGGACAGTCGGAGCGTACCATTCAGACATTGGAGGATATGCTCAGAGCTAGTGTGCTGAACTTTGAGAAGGAATGGGATACGCATCTGGCATTGTGTGAGTTTGCTTACAACAACAGCTTCCACGAGAGCATTGGTATGGCCCCATATGAAGCTCTATACGGACGCAAGTGCAGGACCCCAGTGTGCTGGGAAGAAGTTGGAACTAGAAGTTTCCATGGTCCGACAATCATTGCTGAGACGACAGAGAAAGTGCAGAAGGTGATAGAGAATCTGAAGATTGCTCGATCCAGGCAGAAGAGCTATGCGGATACTCGGAGGAGACCGTTGGCATTTCAAGTCGGAGATTGGGTGTTCCTTAAAGTTTCTCCGATGAAGGGCACAGTTCGATTTGGTCAGAAGGGTAAGTTAGCTCCGAGATATGTAGGACCGTTTGAAGTCAAGAGCCGAGTTGGAGATTTAGCTTATCGGTTGACGCTTCCAGTTGAGTTCTCCGGTGTGCATGATGTATTCCATGTGTCGATGCTCCGTAAGTATGTGCTAGATCCGAGCCATGTGATTCGCTACGATGACATCCAGATTCAACCTAATGTAACTTACGTTGAGCGTCCGCTTCGCATCGTTGGCACACGAGAGCAGATTCTCCGTACCAGGACTATCAGATGGGTTAAAGTGTTGTGGGAACATCATGGTCCAGATGAGGCTACATGGGAGCTAGAGGAGCAGCTAGCGCGCCAGTACCCCCAGCTCTTTGCGCAGGTAGGTAGTCATTCCGAGGACGGAATGATTCCTAGTGGGGGAGGATGTAACACCCCGATCCCTTTGAGCCGGATTAGTGGCTCATTAGTGTGTTTTGTTTTGTTTTAGTCTTTTGGACTTGGTTTTGGGCCTTGGATAGGTAGTTGAGTGACCTTTGACCTGGAATAGGTAGTTCTAAGCCCTTTTTCGTAATTTTGCTTTTGTTTTGCTCATATCATCTTTGCATCATATTGGTGTCAGCACGCGTATTTCGTTGAGCTCGACAATTTCCGTAACTGTGTCAGATCCGTTTGGAGTCAATTGGGGAAGATGGACCTTCGTATGACTTGAACTGTAATTAGTATAAACTTACCGGACTTTGACCTAAACTACAAAACCTATATATACAATGCAACCCCAGGTGTCTCTCTTCCTGCTCTTTTGTCTTCCACGTTGCATGCAAGAAATTCCAGGAGAAGCTCCCCCTCCACGTTCTCTCTCTTCTCTTCACTTCTCTTGCTCGATTGATGTTGGATTCTCATTTTTGATTTGGGTTCTTTTCTTCTTCTCTCATCTCTGTCTATTGCTTGAGGTAAGTGGGTTCCTTGTGTTTCTTCTCCAAATTGGATCTCTCATTCTCTGATTGCTATGACTTCATCTCATGCATGGTGTATCTCTTTGATTTGTCTTGATTTTAGTGGATTTGGAGCTTGTTTCAGAGGATTTGTCAGATTTGAGGCAAGTATAAGTACAGACTTGTATAATGCACATGGGTACTCTATTTGAATGCTTTGATTTCCATCTTCTTTAGTGTATCTGATGTTTTACAGCCACATTTGGTGAATTGGAACCTCTGTAACTCATTTTGTTCAGTTTCTTTATCAAATTTTCGTTTCTGTACTCAACCCATTTTCGTATCTGTATTGCACGGCTAAGCCGTGAACTCCTACGGTTTGATTTCCAGAGACTTGAATTTTGAGTTTTGTTCTACGGCTAGGCTAAGGCTAAGCCGTAATTTGTTCTACGGCTGAGCCGTAAGCTAGCCGTGACCCAAACCGTACCCCAGCCGTGAATTAAATCTCTGATCAGTCGAAACTTTTCCAACACAGGACTCCTACGGTGTGGCTACGGCTAAGCCGTGGAATGCTACGGCCAAGCCGTGGATTGGTCTACGGCTAAGCCGTATACTGACTGTAGCCCAGCCGAAAAAGGTACCAGATCAGAGGTGGAAGGATAATCAGTTTATCTGTGTTTTAATGGAACCAAGGAGAAGCCGTAGTGCATATTACGACGAGTACGTAAGATGTCTTCGGCTTAACCATAGGTCCCTCATGGCTAAACCGTTAGGCAGGGCAATTTTGAAATATAACTTAGGATGATGGTGAGACTTATAGGGCTCAAATACAGGTTAACCACTCGTGTAAACCGGCCCAATGGATTCCCTTGGATCGCATGAATGGTCTGTTAGGCTGTGACTTATTCATGTGGGTGTTGATTTACTGTTAAGCACCTCCCCATGGGTGTTGGTTTAAGGGACGTCAGTGCACGCAAAGATTTCGCAACACTTTGATGGCAACGGTGCATTGATTAACTTAAAACTACATCAACATGCACGGTTAGTGACAGTGAACAATTAGATTAGGACTGGCTTGTAATTAACCTTGACTCCGTATTAATCTGAGATGCATTGCATATTGTTTATGGTTTTGCCCTCCGTTCTGTTAATCTATGTTATGCATTCCGCAGTCATTTTGCTTTCGTCCTGTATATCTGTATTATTCTTCGTTCGGCACTAAGTTCTGATCTATGCTGTGCTTTGACTTAATCTATGCTCTACTCCGTATTTTGACTATGCTTTGTATATTTCTGGCTTTGTATATATGTTGGGTATTCCCTGGTGGCTCTGCCCAGAGGTTAATACGTGAGGACAAGATCCGGTCTTTGCCATCGGTGAGTCCAAAGCGGATAATCTCTCTTTCTATGGATTTGATTTGATTTGTATTAGTCTGGCTCTACTCAGCCTCAGCCCTAGGATGCCCGACGGGGTTACCCTTTGGCTTAGATCTCTGTATCTCTGTATAACTGCAGTGTTGCTTTGTCTTGGGACCCCGGAACCCAGGAAACCGAGACCCGCTTGTACCTTTGGCCTGGACAGCGGTGTTCTCCTCTGCTTTGCTTTGCTCTGCTCTCTATTGGAGAGAACATGGTTAACGTAGTAGCCACTCAGTCAGTATTTCTATGTTTGATTCACATATCATGCTTTACCTCTACGCACGATTTGCTTAGCATACTAAGATGAAACTCTGAAATCATTATTCTGTCATTTATTCAGCTTTGATACTATGAGTGTTTCATCTCTGTTACTTGTATTTGCTGGATCGTTGTATTCATTTGTGTGGTCTGTGGTGTTGCAGGCACAGATACCTTGCCCAGCTCCCCGGCGGTCGAGGAGGCTGCAGGGGCGAGTGTAGAGGCACCTTCCGGTCTGGCAGAGTGGGCCTGATCACTTCTGCCAAGTGCGTGCATGCATACCAGTGGCTTTTATTTCGAGTTTTGGTTTTTGGGAATTGTATTTGGACTTTGGACTTTGGACTTGTATTCTGTGTATTTTGTATATATTGGTTTTGGTGTGTATTCGGTTTTCTATCAGTGTAGTTGTCTTTGTCGTTTCCGTATTTGTATTTGTTTTGGCTTCCGCTATTTTCCTTTGTTGCTTGCTATGATATCTACAGCTTCCGCGTTCGTCTGTTTCGCACGTGTTAGATCCCTTGTGTGTGTGCATCTGGACTGGGTTTAGATGCACGTGCACGGGAGTACGTGTGTCACCGGTTTAGCTTTTCGCTAACCCCCGATTTCTGGGCCCGGGTTGTGACAAAAGGTAACCCTCAAAATAAAAATGACTTTAGACCAATCAACTTATGCAATGTTGTTTACAAAATAATTGCTTATGTAGTGGCCAACAAACTTAAAAAAGTGCTAAATAAGATTATTGGCCCCTACCAAAGTGCCTTTGTGGAAGGCAAAGCCATATCTGATAATTATATTGTAGCACATGAGGTCATTCACTCTTTTAAAAGGAAAAGGAAAGAGAAAGTTATGGCTTTAAAGTTAGACATCGCGAAGGCTTACGATCGAATGGAATGGGATTTTCTAGAAATAGTCCTTGAGGCTTTTGGATTTCATGAGGAGTTTATCAAGATTACCATAGAATGTATTTCATCAATCTCACTCTTTATCTTGCTATATGGATCCCATTTGGATTAGTCACCCCAGCGAGAGGGTCGAGATAAGGAGATCCCTTATCCCCCTATCTGTTTATCTTGGGAACCGAAGTCCTCTCTAGAATATTGTTGAATGAGGAAAAGAGAAGGACTATACATGGAGCCAAAGTCTCTAGATTTGCCCCTAGTATTTCTCACTTAGTCTTTGCTAATGATAGCCTTCTCTTTTGCAACACTAAAATCAATAAAGCTAAAGTGCTAAAAGATACTCTTGATGGTTGTTGTTGCCTCTCTGGCCAGCTTATCAACTTTGACAAATATGCAGCCCACTTTAGTAAAGGGACTACCAATAGTAAAATGAGAGGTCAAGCTGAGATCTTGGGTGTTAGACTTATGTCAAACAATGAGAGTTATTTAGGTGACCCCCTCATTACAAATAAAAACAGAAACATCAATTAACCTCTCATTATTAAAATAAAAAATAAAATTATGTCTTGGTAGGCTTGCTTACTCTCACAAGCGGGTAAGAGTACTCTAATAAAATTAGTTGCTTTAACCATCCTAATCTATAACATGTCAGTGCTATAATTCCCTTCAAAGACCACTACTACTATCAATAAAATGCTCAGAAGTTTTTTGTAGGGTAACTCCCCTAAAAATATATATATATATCCATACCATTAAGTGGAAACAAATTTGTAGCCCAATCGAGGATGGAGGGCAAGGGATTAGAGATATAAACACAAACAACCTAGCTCTTTTGGCCAAAACTTACCGGCAGTGCTTCTCAAGTGAAAATTGGCTCGGCTCAATGATCTTGAAAGCTAAATATTGCCCGAATAAATCTTTATAGGAGGCAAATTATAGAAAGGGCAACTGTTGGTACTGGAAGGGGCTTGTTCAAGTAACTAATTTCATCAACGGGAGGGTAGGATGTATAATAGACAATGAGGATCAAATCTCCATCAGGAAATATAACTGGATACCTTCAGAGAGGGGCCTTAGGAAACTAGTGTCTAACAACTGGATATGATCTTATGGTAAAGGACCTTTGGAACCCAGACAAGACCTGGAACGAATAGTTAATTAAGAGAGTTTTCAATAACCAATCTGATGTAGACAGTATACTGAAACTCTATATCCCTCAAACCAATAATGCGATCCAGGTATGTAAAATTCTTTACAATAAAAATATCTCTTAGGATGCCCTTTGTCCTATTTGCACAAACATAAAAGAATCTGTTGAGCATGCTTTTTTCCACTGTGAGCATGCAAGAGCTGTTTGGTTTAGCTCTGACTTAGGAATGCTAACGAGTTGTATCGTTCCTCTCATAATTAGAGGTTGGTAAACCACCTTCATAGCCACCCCTCCCCCACCCCTAACCAAAATTCAACAAGGCGACAAATTCATCCTCAAGTGAAACCCTTGGCCCTTACTCTTTGGTGGGCCTTATGGAAAAAAGGAAATGACTTCATTTTTAGGGGGATAAATATTATGCCCCTTAACATTGTTAATTATGAAAGGTTAATGATACAAGACTCTTTGGACAAATCTAAAAAGATTGCCAAGGAGGTCTAATACTACACAAAGAGTTTAGCTTGAGAATCTTTAGAGACATTGCTCAAGTATTCTCAGCTACTTATTTTAGAGCCAAGGATGGACAAATAGGATTTGGCTTTGCTATTTGGTTTGATAATGACTAGGTGAATGCAGGCTCACATGATGGAGTTAAGGTTTCTTCGTCAAAGAAGCTGAGGCAAGACCTATTTTATGCTTGCTGAAGGAAGCCAGACTGATAGGCCTCCACAAGATCCACGATTTGTTGGATACCCTCAAGGTGACTCGAGTGATCAATGGGTTGTTGGATTGGTCTATCCATCATATTTTACAAGATATCAGAGACTTGAGTTTAAAGTTTGTGGACATTTCTTTCTCTTATATTCTTAGAAACCTTAATGGCTTTGCTCATGAACTTGCCAAGAATACTTACGAGTCAACTTGTTTTGCTAGGTTTTATGGAGGGGGTGGGTGCTTTAACTGTTGTGTATTTTAATTGTTCTGTCTTTCTGTTTCTAATGAAAGTTTTCTTTTACACAAAAAAAAAAAAAAAAACCTTTTCTTGGTGAGTTTCTCTCTTTCTCTTTCTCCCTCTTTTTTTTGTTTCATGTGCTTACTTTTAATAAATTAGACTTTGCAGGAGCTACAAGCTTGTAGAATTCAATGGGATCTCTCTGCTAATGTTAACAATTAGGATTCCCCCTATTAATGTTAATAATTAGGAGCGCTTCGCTGGATTCGAGAAGAGGAGTGACAAAAAGAAGGGAACTCATTGGTCTAGCTCATTATTTTGTATGAATAAATGAATTGACAAAACCCACAAAACACTACTCCATGAGCATCATCCATGCAGCCCATTTTTGGTTGATGCAAATCTTAGGATTACTATTTGGATCATAAGTGTTGCAACACAATGATAGGTTTCCACATAAAGAATTTCACAATGAAGAACACTCTCCAACGATGAAATCCCCCAATGGAAAAGTACTATTAATTCAACTCTAAAATTATGATTTCTACAATGCCATATAAAGCGTAAGAGAAACTTAGGGGCTAATTAAGAAAACCTAATCAAACTAGTAAACTAGATAAGAATCCTACAAAAATTATAAAGCTATTCCTAATTCCAACTCTTCAACCAAAACTAGCAAAAAGTGCCCGCACTTAGCACAAGCAATATAACTGATTGTATTAAATATTTCTTTATATTAAAAGTAATGATTTTTATCAATTATATAAAAATAATAAAAGTAGAAAAAATAGAGAATCAATAAACTAAATAGATAGATATGGGGAAAATGATAGAAAAAATAAAAAAATAATTCTTCAAATCCTACTCAGAGATAGAAACTATAAAGAATAGTTAAAAATTAAGATAGAAGCACTAATACCTAATCTTATATCTGGAAAGTGGGCCTACATATGAAAAGCCTTGTGAGACCTAAAACTATCAACCCACTTTTATAATTAATTAGAAACCGAGGGCCTGTTTAGCATTGTTCCCGTGTTCTTTCCAATTTTGTGTTCAAATCTGGTTGCGCTAAGATCGTGTTGTGCCAAGCTACAACTCTTTAGAACTTATTTGGCAACATTATATTAAAATACTTTGTTAAGAATATGCCATATGGAACTTATTTGGTAATGATGTAAAAATTTTTTTCCTACGAGTGGAAGTAATGTTGACCCATAAAAAATCACAACTGCTACAACTAACTCAGAAGACTTTAAATGAATTTGGAATGCAGCAATTCAAGTTTCAAAGTTTGTGGACTTCATTTGGTTATTCAACTTACCAAATACCAAGTTTGAGGTTCAATGACTCAAATCCAAGGATCACCAAGTAAATTCCAGCTTCTGGGTTATCAAAGTGGCTGAAACTCTTATGGAAACTCTAAAACAAGCTTGAGAATGATGTTTCAAAGTTTCAAAGCATTTGGACTTCATCTCAGCTCAAAATTAAGCTTTAGTGACTGTTTGCCAGCTCTTTGGGGGTCACTGTAGAAATTAACTCTTCTACTTATCAAGGCAAACTCAAACTCACGGGAATTCCTTCAAATACATTTAAGGATTATCCTTCAAAATCTCAGAGCATTTGGATATTGTTTGGACCAAAACTCAGTTTAGATGGAAATCTACTAAGCTTTGTGGGGTTATTATGTAAAGTGACACCTCATGAAGATCAAAATCAGCTGAAACCTTTGGAAGAAGCTCAAATCATGCTAAAGAGAAGCTTTGCAAAATTTCAGGTCAAACAGACATCATTTGACCCAAAGTCCAGAAAGATGTCAACTTTTAGTCATTGACCCCCAAGTCATGGGTTCACTGACCAAAGTCTTGCTTCCCGACATCCAAAATTAATGAAATTTAGGCACAAAGCTTCAGTCATACTCAAGGGTGATTCTAGAAATTTTTAAGTCAAATGGACTTCATTTGGTCCCACTTCCACTGCATGTCAGCTTAGAAGTTAGTGACCTCCGAGCCATAGAGGTCACTGGCTAAAATCTTACTTCCAAGGAGCCAAAACTGATGAAATTTGAAACCGAAATTCAAAATATCTTCAAAATGAATTTTTCAAAGTTTCAAGTCAATTGAATGTCTTTCGTGTAGAAAACAAGCTAATTCCCTACAGTGTGAGGTGAATAGTGACTTAGAGCATGCAACAAATAAGTCATTATTTGAGATCCTACTTCCCCAAATACAAACTGCATAAAATGAGGATGGACACTCCAAGATACCCCTGATATCAGTCCTTCCAAGTTTCAAACCAAACTAAGGTCATTTGGGCCTCAAACAGCTGAAAAAAGAGCCCATTTTCATGAAGAGTTAACAAGGGAGTCGACCAACTTCAGAAGGTCAAATCAAACTGAAATTTTTATGACACTCAAAATACTGTCAAAAAGCATCGCTCCAAGCTTCATGAAGATCGGGCATTATTCGGGCCGCAAACAGGTGAAAATGGGTCATATATGCAAAAATCCAAAAATAGACCTGGGGAGTGATCGTGGATGTGGTCACTGCCACCCCTAGAGCAGTTCCAGCGGTTTCCAGCGTTCCTTCCACTCCTTTCGAATATTAACTCCCAATAACTCCTTTAAACTTATCATAATTGCTACTAAAGTCTATAAAAAGGACTGTTGGGCATTTGAAGGGAGGACAATAGTTTTTCTTAAAATTCCATAGACAAGTTCCAAGGTTCTAAGCAAATCATAAGGCATTTCCAGCACTTTAGCCCACCTTCTTCTTCTTCTCATTCACTCAAGGCAAGAGATGATTCAAAGAAGGAAGGGGGGTATGGGTATCATTTAAAAGAAGACTATGTTCAAACACTGGCAAGCCTTCAAAAGATGAAATCAATTCCTTAATTTGTTTTTCTCACTGGGGGGGGAGGGTTCTAGCCATCATGGAGGTTGTGAACAAGCCTTTTTAACCTTTATTCTATCCCCTAGAAATCAAAGGTTTAGAATTACATAACTTTGGCTCCAATCACTGGTATACAGCACCATTTTCGAATTTGTACAAAAAAAATTCGTATCCAAAAGTGATGATCACTAAAGGTTTTGATCGATTCCATGGCCAAATTCAACCCTCTTAATGGTCACTCAACACTCCAAAGATCAGAAAAAAAAAATAAGTTTTAGCACCTTGGAAGCATCACAGAAATAAAACAAAGTCACACAGAGAACAAATAGTGGCCTTTCAGCCACTGTCTACCACTGACCGCAAGTTACGGTCACTGACAGAGCGCCAGTGACCGTGACCCACGATCACTCCCCTTGTTTTCTTCTTTTTTTGCATCTTTTCCTAATTTTTATGTATTTTCTTGTATTTTTTAAATTTGGATCACATCTAAGACTTGAGGAAGGGCTTGTAAACTTTTCAAAAACATGTAAACAACTTGCATCCCCGAGGTCAGAGCATTTAAACCTATGTAAACAAAAGGGAAATTAATAATAAACTATAGTTAATTCTCATTCTTCTTAAACGCTTGAAGTGCATGAATATTGGATTGAATCCGTTACACATTTTGCATTTTTGAGCATGATCAAAAGATTGGCATGGTCTGTGGGAAATACTTTGCCCTAATTTCTGATCAAATTTAGCCAAAAAACATGAAAATTGGCTAAAAATGCATGCAAAGTGCTGTAAAGTGTTGCTATTAAGCTGTAAAGTGCTGTTGTCAAGCTAAAAAGTGCTACCATTACCTAGTGGCCGTGAAATGCTATACAGAAAGTTCTGTGACCGCAGGAATTGATGGAAAATAGGCAGTGACAGTGGGTCACGGTTAATGACCTGTTTTGCTGCTAAAAATGGCTTGTTTGACCTTTGAAAACACCCATGCAAGACCTTGATATCTACGATGGGTTTAAGAACATTAATGAAGGAATTTAGCACCTTAAGGTACATCATATAATCATTCAAATGAAGACATTAAGTACCTCGAAGTGCAGACTTTTGCCATTTAATTGGAGGATTTAATTGAAGGAACTTACACCTTGATGTGCACGGACCAAATCACACCCTTTCATGTTTTAGAAGAGTGGTGATTCAGTCCAAGGGGCTTCAACCCAAATAAATGTTTTATTAAATCAGTGATAAGACCAACGACATTACAGTTATGCACTGTCCAGCGTCATGCACTGATGGATCTCGTATGATCATTGTGATAGTGGTACAGGCTTGATCCTATGGGCCCTATCATTTTGATTAGATCCAATCCTCTCTTGCTTATAAGTCTGACACAGATAGCCCTGAAATGTTGTCGAGATTTTGGTAGCTAAGTCTAGTCAGCTTAGCATGTTTTTAAGTTTGACTATATAGTCCCAAAATGCTGCAAAAATTCTAACAGCTAGGACAGTCAGTATAGCACAATGAGATGGGGTTTATGCCCATGTCTAATCATTCTGGTTCAAAACCATGTTAGTTTAGATAGCATCTATAAACCATTTCGGCTAGCCCAAGAGGTAGTCATGCTGGTTGTAACACAAATATAGTCTTGTGGGCTTGCTTTTTGCAGAGATATTATGGGTTCCCTAATTATTACTTTCGACAAGGCCAAGGAGAGGCTCTTTAGAATTTCCATGACCTAAAACAAAACAATTGCAAGAGCATTCAAAGAAGGCTCGAATGGACTCTACTACCCCTACGTCAAGAGTCTCAGTTTTCCAAAGGCTCTCTACTCCCACAGGCTCCATGACTTCAGTTTATTTGAATGGGTCATTAATGGCCCCAAAATTTATCAAAAAGACTGAGACTCCTAAACCTTAGGTCTCCAAATATGCTCTGAACCCATTTGGTGTTCCCACAAGGTTCAGGAGGAACCAAAATACAAGTTGGAGATAGGAGGCAACAGTCTTCAGATCACTAAGCCTCGTCTTAGGGCAAGATAGGTCCGGCTCTCGAATCATAAGTCAGTGACACCTAACAAGTCACATTCAGTGACTGCTCAAGGCTTAAAGACATCATCTACTCAGCTAAAACAGCTGGTCATTAACAAGTAAACACTAGAGGACCTTCGGCAATTCCTGACTCGCAAAGAGGCCCAGAGGGTGCATCCATCCCAGGATGCAGCACATGGTCACTTTAACCACATTCTTCAAAATCTAAAAAGGCTGAGAACAAACCCTTGGCTTTACTCAAATATAACACTTTCTACCCTCTAACTCAAAAGAGGGACGGAGGTTCGGCAAGGGGCGTCTACCCTCCGTCATTGTGGCACCATCCACGCCATTTTCACCCCAGCGCTCGTCATTTGACACTAAAATCAAAAGGCAAGCTAAATGATTGGTCAACAATGATTCGACCGATCTTGTTCATTTTAAAGATTTGCTCCAATAAAAGGAGCAGAAAAAGAAGAATAAAAGAAGTACTGTTGACGTTCTTTCATTTCCTACTTCCGACCCCATTGATTCGGAACAAGTTGCTAGTACTTCTAGGCCATTGATTACCAAGTTCAAATATCAAACCTTGGCGATCAAATTGGCTAGTCAAATAAAGAAAAAGGCTTTGGCTTGCTATGAGAATCAAACCTGGAAGCAATCACAACGCACAATCACTCAAAATGGGGATTAAAGAAGATGAGCTGGACCTAACCTCATCATGTATGGTCAGACCAGGCTTAACCTGGAGAGTCACCCATAGTATGGCTCAGACTCAATCACAAGAGTCTAACTCTAACTCCTATTAGAGAAGGACTTCTAAAAGGCATGCCGAAACAGACTCCGATAAAGATCCCACTATCTTGAATATAGAAAATAGTCAGTCCACTTTTCCTACATTAACTTCCTCTTACGTATACTATATCCATGGCTGAAAGGAGTGGAACTAGTAAAGATGGAAATGAGGATGCCAATGGAAGTAAAGATGCCAGTGAAAAAGATGCTGGCGAAAATCAAGAAGATGACATCAATGATGTCGTTAAACAGCAAGGAGCTAAAATTGATCACCTGACTGCCAAGTTGAAAATCTTGGCAGATAAATTAGGTGGTTCAACTGAAGCTCCAGTCATTCCTTTGTTTGCTGACAGAAGGGAGCAGGCAATGATCAAGAGAAATGCCACCAAAATTGACCTGCTTGCAGCTCAGATCAAGCCTCTAATAGACAAGGTGATAGCTGCAGGTTCGACTGGTGGCGATCATTCGTCAATCCTTGGTCTTCACACAGATCCTGAAAAGCCTGTAACCTTTAAAGAAGCTGAAGAAATATTAACAAAATCAAAAGTAGAGACCAAGATGAAAAAGAAGGGTAGTACACCTAAGTATCCTCTAGAATTTGATTTGGTTCTATTTCCACCAGATTATAAACTTCCGACTTTCTAGCCTTACCTAGGAAAAGGGTCAGCTCATCAACATATAGTGTATTTCAAATCACTCCTTGGAAGCCTGACAGAGTTGATGTATTAAAAATAAGGCTGTTCGTTGGCACATTGAAAGGAGTTGCCTTCGATTGTTATAAGCAATTACCAGAACTTTCCTTCACAACATGGCCAATCACAGAAAGGAAGTTTTTACTTCATTTTTAGGAGGAAGATTAGACAGTTACCTTCACCATGCTTAGCAGTACAAAGCAAATGGATAATGAAACTACACAAGCCTTTATCAATAGATGGAGAGCATTGTCTTACAGATGCTTAAAACAACCATCTCAAAGGGCTACCATTGAAATGTGCAAAACCAACTTGCGACTAGAGATTAAGGTTATCATACTTAGTCATAAAACTAAATCCCTGACTCGATTGGTTGGGGTAGCTACTGATGTAGAGCTGCCCCTTAAGGAAATTAGTCAGAAGAAGGCAAGTTCCCAAAAAGCGGAATCGCCATCATCTTCTGCTCCAAAATTAACTGCTCCGAAATTGAAAAAGAAACAGGAGGTATTCAATGTGCAAACCTCCAAACCACCTCCTCAAAAGCCTCAAAATGTCAAAACTGATCAAGCTAAGAAGGAGGAATATGAAAAAAGAAAAAAAAACTAAATATCCTTTTGATGGGTATATTGAAATAATCTTTCAATCATTGATGGAAAATAATAAACTTGAGTTTCCACCAATGAAGAAACCGGAGAAAGCGAGTCGCGTCAATAACCCAAATTATTATGCATATCGTCGGATGGTATCTCATCCTCTCAAAGACTGCTTCATTTTGAAGGAGAAAGTTAATGAGATGTGGGAAAATGGGGTAATAACATTCAATCAGAAATATGATGACGCTCCAGTCAATATGATTTCTTTTGGACAGTTTGCACCCGTGGCAGTGTTTACTCCACCAAAACCACGGACCGTTGTATTCCGGGTCATCAATGCGATACATGATGAATATGGATTGATACTAGTCAAAACCTCTTCAGGGGAGGAACTGTGGGTTCACCTAGACCTAATAAATAATGAAGGCTGGGAGAAGGTGAAAGCCAAACCCACACCTACAGAAAGAAGGAAAATTAAAAGGCAACTCAAAAACCTTCAGAAAGCTATTCAGAATCGCTTGGCTAAACAAGAAAAACAAGCTAAGCAGAGGAAGGAAATGGTGATTGAAGCTTCGGTTTCAGAGGAACCTCCCAAACCGGCCAGAGGTCACTTTACTTTGGTTGACTTCATCATTCCAATTCCAAAGGATAAGGAAGAACCATCGATATTCAATTGCAACCAGATATCATGGGATGGCACATCTCCTAACTCGGATGATGAGGAAGATTGGTCAGACTATTCCGATCTCGAAGATGATTAGTGGATTGATGACTACTTTGCTGATGAATACCCTTCCGACGAAGATGAAAGTTTTGAACAAACTTTTGATCCTGAAACGGGTACACTCATTATCAAGCATGGTCTTAATACGCTGTCGGTGGTCCTTTATGACATACACAGACCAAGTACAAGTGGCTGGTCGAATGACCCTCCTCCTTTTCCACTACCTCTGAAAATTCATCTAGACCCTTTGCCACTGGTTGAACATGAAGAAGCGCAGCAACAACAGGCGTCGCCTTCTTGTTCGCACGCAGTAATCCCTGCATTGGGTGTTCCTCTTGGACTAACCTTAGACTCAACCCCTCTGAATGTAGATTTTGAACCAAACAACTCAATTGGTTGTGCTTGACCTAACTAATGAGCCTGAGTTGCCGAAGGAACACAATAATCTCAGCATTGGCAGTCCTACCACACCTCAGGAAGTCTTCCAAGTTTAGGATCAAGATAATATCTCTAACTTCAAAGAAGAGATACCATTGGCTCCTGTTCTGGTGATTCTAATTACTAGTACTAATGAACTCCAAACATCTCAGGCCATTCCTGATAATACAAGTCAAGAAGTAGGCTTGGAAGAAATTAATTAACTTTTTGTTGAACCCGAAGAAGTTAATGCAATAAGAAGAGATACTCTTCTAGAAATTGACCGAAGCAACATGGTCAACGACGGTGCTCGTTCCGGTCGTGACTATATGGTCAACTATGATAGACCCTCTTCTTTTTCTTATGTAAACCCTTCAAGGGACAACACCAATGTAAATGTAACTTCTTCAGATGCAAATACTAATGCAAGGCCACCAAGCCATTCACGTACGATGTTGTTGAACACCTCAAATACATACTTGCATGACTTCATATTTTTGATCTTTTGCAAATGTCTAAGGAGACTCGTAACAACTTCATATGAGCTCTATAGGCTTTGAATGTAAATAATCAAGCTTATGTAGCACAAGTTCATCAGATAGAGAAGAACTATCTGAAGGCAAAATCTAAAAAGCCTCAAAAGCAGTGCATGGAATGTCTTTCAATTCATAATGCTTCTAAAGCCACTATTTTTTTCACCAAAGATGATCTTCTCTCAGGCAATATGAAACACAAAAGGCCACTTTATTTCACGACCTACATCAAAGACATACCTATTCCAAGGGTTCAGGTCAACCGAGGATCAGCTCTGAACCTCATCACAATTACGGCTCTTTAGGAACTTGGTATCCTGGTAAGCAAGCTATCTGCTACAAAGACATCTATTCAAGGCTATGATGGGGAAGTCTAGGATCCGATTAGTAAGATTCGGATTCGATTTTAGCTGAAAGATTTAACCTCAGAAGCCACTCTGCACATGGTTAAGACTCGTGCTTGTTATAATATCCCCTTGGGAAAGCAATGGCTTCATGATTACAGCATAGTACCTTTTGCTCTCCATCAATGTCTCAAATATATTGATGATGAGGGTAAAGTGTATTGAGTCTTTGCAGATGAAAAACCATTCAAAAGGAAAGAGGTCTACTTCAATGATGGAACCATGTATTAGGAAATGCCTATAAAGTCTAAGCTAGACACAAAAAACTCTCTAGTGGATGATAATCCCGCAGAACCTTTCACTAGTCAACAGAAAAGAAAACCTATCCAGGATTTGGCAAAAGATCTGATCCTGTCAGAAAGTTACAGTCCACCAAAAAGTCTGTGTTCAAGTTTGTGGATATCAAAGCTCCTTTGGTAATCAAAGTAAAATCTGAAATCAAACAATCAGATCAACCTCTAGTTATATCCACAAAGCCATCAAGGATAAAGCAAACAGGTATTGTCATCCACACATGCAAGGCACATAGCCCAGCTATGTATGTAGCACCTGTTTAGAATGGCGAACCACTTCCTCCAGGACATCAAAAGCTCTCATATTCAACAAATGTAGTTTCCTTGGTCGGCAACTTAGATTCTGATCAAGAAAACAATGATGTTCCTCTTCCTACTAGGGGAATGTCACCTATGAAGCCTGGTTCTCCTATCACTTTCAGTCAGCTCGTGCTAACATCATAACAAAGAGGAGGACTATCCTATAGATATATTAATAGATGGCTCCGTTTGGTTGAAAGATGTGAGAACCCCCACATTACTCCACATAGACTCATCTATGCTGGGTTGGTTTCCGGCCAGCCCTCCGTAGCTTGACTATGGCAATGGAGTTTCAAACCTTTGATGAGATGTCTCAAATTGTTTCACCTCTCGAAGTGGCACTCTATCGTCTGTGTGGGAAGTCTAGACGGTCGCGCCCATTACATGTCGTTTTAATAACCAAAGACTCAGATTCTGAGTGGGATTCTGAGGACGCTGAAAAGTTGGATACTTCAGTGCACTCTATAGCAGATTGGGATCCTCTACTTTTGCCATGGCCCACTCTATCTCATATTTATAATTTTGAAGGTTCTTGCTTCTTAGTGCCTCCATCCAAGCAATACAATCATCCAATTATTTTCTATCGAGCTAAAGATGCTTCTTCTTCAGATCCTATTGACAAGATCACTAACGATGGGAAAATACAGTTTGACATGTTCAATCCCGTGGTCCACAATATGATAAAGAACATGGGGTACAATCTCAAGAAACCCACAGGCTTTGGATTGAGTGCAAATGGGGTACAGATTCTTTTGGACGTCTTCACTCCAGAAATGAAGGAAGATCTCAAAAGGGGATGCATAATTAAACAGTTGCGGCATTGCATAGGATACATTCCTTACAGTAACGTTCCTAAATTAAATCAAAATTTCAAAGCAAGATCTGTAATTTTTACCGAAAGGTATGACTTAGATGACTTTTATGAAACTGTTGTCTTCCAAGATTCTGCTGATTGGGTTACTTTTTAGTATCCTGAGGGGGCAAGTGATGACGATGACATTATGTCACAAATCACTGAATATTGGCCTTTTGAACTCAATGAAGAAATGCATCTATCTCAACACACTCCTTGGGAATATTTAGCCCTTGATGTAAAAGCTAAAGAGCTTTAAAAACCAAATCCATGGAAAGGGATCAGGCCTTGGCTTAAAACCCAAAATGAAACTCCAGAAGGTTTTCGCGGAGTTAGAAACTTCTGAAAATACTGTGGAAGTGCTCCTCCCGAGCCTCCAACTGAGGACTAAGTGTAAGAAATAAAGTTAGGAACCCTAGAAAATCCTCGACCTACATTTGTAAGTTCTCAAATCAAAGGAAAAGAACTTAATGTGTATGTGAGTTTCTTGCGGGAGTTCATAGATTGCTTGCATAGACCTACACAAAAATGACGGGTCTAAATCCAAAAATTTCCATGCACAAATTGAACATAGCAGATGATACTAAATCTGTAAAATAAGACCAAAGGAGGACAAAACTTGAAATCATGGATAAAATAGAAAAAGAAGTTCAGAAGCTCAAAGATGTTTACTTCATTCACGAAGAACAACACCCTTATTGGTTGGCCAATATAGTGCTAGTTACGAAAAAGAATGGGCAAATCAGAGTATGCATCGACTTCAGAGATCTGAACAAAGCCTATTCTAAGGACGACTTCCCATTGCCTATACTATAAATCATGATTGACAATACTTTCGGGTATGAAAGGATGCCATTCATGGATGGGTTCTCGGGATACAATCAAATCAAAATGTTCAAAGAGGACGAGAAGTACACCTCCTTCATAACTCCTTTTGGTATATATTGCTACACCGTCATGCCTTTCAGTCTCAAAAATGCCAGAGCCACATACCAAAGGGCAAAGATGAAAATTTTCAAGGACATGCAACATAAGTCTGTCAAATGCTACATCGATGACTTGGCAGTCAAGAGCAAGCAGAAATTAGATCATCTAGCTGATCTTCGTATAGTTTTTTAAAGATTGCGAAAATTTAACCTTCGGATGAATCCTTTGAAGTGTTTCTTTGGAGTCTCTTCTGGAAAGATTTTAGGATTTGTGGTTCAAAAAGGTGGCATCGAACTAGATCCAGTTAAAGTCAAAGCCATATTAGAGATGCCTTCTCCAAGAACTCTAAAAGAACTGAATGGATTGGCAGGAAAACTTGCCTACATCCGCCGGTTCATTCCAAACTTGTCTGGAAAATGCAGAACGTTCTCCAGATTGATGAAAAAAGGAGTAAACTTTGTATGGGATAAAAATTGCGAAGATGCCTTTCAAGATATCGAACGGTATCTCACAAACCCATTGGTTCTTTCAGCTCCAATTTCAGGCAAATCTTTCATCCTCTATACTCGAGCTCTTCATCGCTCTTTAGGGGCATTATTAGCTTAAAAGAATGATGAAGGTAAAAATGTGGCTCTTTATTATTTATCAAGGATGCTGATTGGTGCTGAACACAATTATCATCAAGTACAAAAAGAATGTCTTGCACTGATGTTCGCAATACAAAAACTACGTCACTACATCCTCTCCAATGTGGTGTACTTAGTTTCTAACATCAATTCATTGAAAACATTGGTCACAAAAGCTGGAGCACTGAGTGATTGTTTGGCTAAATAGTCCATTTTTCTCTCTCAATGTGATATCAGATATAGCCCTACAAAAGCTGTAAAAGGACAGGCTTTTGTTGATTTTTTGGTAAAACATCCACTATTAGAAGATTTTGAATTCATAGACAATCTCCCTGATCGACCGGTCTTCTCCGTTGAACAATTATGGAAACCCACAATTGATTGAGATTTACATTGGATCACGCATTTTGATGGAGCTTCCCGAACCAATGAGCTAAGAGAGCCAATTTCAGGAGTTGGAATTATTTTCTGTAATCCAGAAAGGTTCTATGTTCCTCACTCTTTCTCATTAATCAAACCATATTCAAACAATATAGCAGAATATACCGCATTGAATATGGTCTTGAGTTAGCCTTAGAATCAGGCATCAATATGCTTGGAGTCTACAGAGATTCACAACTCATGATCAAACAAATGAATCTCGAGTATGAAGTGAAACAACCTGACTTGATTCCCTTCTTCAACAATGCTTTTGAACTCAAAGAGAGATTTAGTCTAATTGAGTTTCACCATGTTCCGAGACATCATAATATCAAAGCAAATGCACTAGTAAGTTTAGCAGCCTCAATGTCGATCCCTAAAAATGACAAAATGGTGTTGGAAGTAGTCAAAAGAAGACTTCTACGCCCACTCAACACACATAAAGCAGTTGTAGATTGCTTCGATGTGATTAATAATCGGATTTCATTTTTTCAAAATTCGTTCAGAGATTGGAGAGATCCTTTTATTGATTACATTCTTCATGGAGTGCTACCAAATAATACTAAAGATAGAATTAGTATTCAAAGACAAGCTCTAAAATTCCACTTTGATTTGCCTTCAAAGACTCTTTATTGCAAATCATATGATGAAGTTCTTCTCCATTGCTTATCATAAAAAAAAGCAGAGCAAGTACTCAAAGAAGTTCATTCTGGCCTATGCAATGCCCATCAGGCTAGACCAAAGCTTTACGATCAAATTCGAAGGCTAGGCTACTATTGGCCTTCCATGGTGTCTGATGCCATCAATTTTGCTAAAAAATGTAATAAATTCCAAGTTCACGGTGATTACATTCATCAACCTCCTAAATATCTTCATCCTACATCCACTTCTTGGCCGTTTGAGTCTTAGGGAATAGATATAGTCAGAAAAATTAGTCCACCATCAGAATGTGGTCATCAATTCATTTTGGCTGTGACGGATTACTTCTCCAAATGAGTAGAAGCGATACCTTTTACATAAGTCAAAATAGATGCAGTACTCAATTTCTTGAAGACTCATATCATCTGTCGTTTTGAAGTGCTTTAGCGTCTGTATCATGGTAATGGTCCTCAGTTCAACAACGACAAATTTTATAGATTTTGTGATAAGTACGGGATCCAATGCTGTCCGTCTACGGCATATAACCTTGCAGCTAATGGACTTACTGAAGCTTTCAACAAGACTATTCGTAAAATTTTGAAGAAAATAGTCTCTGACAACAAAAAGAGTTGGAGTAATAAACTTCCTAAAGCTTTATGGGCTTATAGAACTACAGTTCTGGGTCCAACCAAATCAACACTATATTCCTTGGTTTATGGCTGTGAAACTGTAATACTCTTGGAAATTCAACTTCCTTCTCTTTGGGTAGCTGTGAAAACAAATTCACTGAAGAAAAGAATGCCAAACTCATAATCTAAGAATTAAATAGCCTTGATGAGAAGAGGCTTGCTGCTCGACAAAGCATCGAATTATATCAAGCTCGTATGGTTGGATCATTCAACAAGAACGTCAAATATAGAGCTTATAAGAAAGGAGACTTAGTCCTTGCAGTTAAAAGACCCATGTTCTCAACACACCTGTCAAAAGGCAAGTTTGAATCCAAGTGGAAAGGACATTTCATCGTTGACAAGGTTTACTCTAACAGTGCCTACGCACTTCTCACACTTGAGGGAGATAGTTGCATGATGCCTATCAATGAAAAACTTCTAAAGAAATATTACACTTAAATGTCATTAGCACACCCAAACCATGCACAGTGTATATTTTCACTCCTAAAATCCTCTAGTTTCGAGCCTCACAACCTATGACTCGTAACCAAAATCCCTCAGACTTTTACAAAACAACTATGAGGACAAAACCAATTAGCCCCTCTAGTCAACCCTTTATTACTTGTATAATGTCCCTACAAGACCCCTTGTAACATTCTGCTATATAGATTAAGTCTTTTTGTAAATACTGTATAGCAAAACTCAACTATGTGGAATAAGTCTTTTTGCAAACCCCATATAACTATTCCTTAGTTGTATAGAACAAGACTTTTTGCAGGCCCTATATAACTACCTTCGGTTATATAGAACAAGTCTTTTTGCAGACACTGTATAGCTAAAATCTAAATGAAAACTAAAACTAAATTTTTGTCCTAAGAAATAAGTCAAGGATCCCCGAGAAAGCCTCACACATGGGCACTGGATAACATCCACTTTGTTTAACCCCTTTCGACACCAAAAAGGATCAAGTCATGGACCCCCGAAAAAGCTTCACACATGAGCACTAGATAATGTCTATCTATATGACTCCCTTATTTTCGATTTGTGGATCCAAAAGATCGCAAATCACACCCTCATACAAGTCTGAGAAAAACAAATAAACCATCCATATCAACCACATCAAACATCTACATAAGATCAAACCAGATATCCATGCCAATGACAAAGTAGAAGTGAAACAAAATGAAATTTCCATTAATATTTATTTGGAGTTTTAGCACGAAAAATGAAATCAATCAGTGTACACATGGCCCAAGGGCTAATCAAAATAAAGAAAAAAAAGAGAGAAGAAAGAAAGAAGTCAAATAGGAGCTGCAGCGGAGAGTCTTAGTCCACGAACTTCTCCAGTTATCCCTTTGCATTCAGCACGCCTTTCATCAGGATACATCCTTTGTAGCTTGCATAAGCAGGTACGGCAATATTGATGTCAATCTCATCCACCTTAATATTCAATTCACTCTCCAGAGACTGAACAAAATCATCTAAGGCCATGCGCTTCACCTTGGCATGCGCAAGAAGATCATTTCTGTGCCAATTGCCCTTAGAAATAGATTTCTTCAAGTCTTTAATAGTATTCTCCACGGAAGATAACTGTTCCTGCAACACGGTGATCTACCAGTGTATATTTTCATGTTCAGTCACACGCGCAACTAGCTCTTATGTTGTCTTAACCTGCTCAGCATTTACCACCCATATTTCCTCCTCTGTGCTCTCAATCTTTGCGGCTAGTTGGACTTTATGCCTTAGAACTTCATCTTGAAAAGGTTTGGCATGATCAGCATTTCTGTCCCAAGTATCTTTTTCTGCAAGTTTGTTGAAAAAAGAATAAAGGCATCACGAAGGCCACTCAAATCAGTTCCAGCACCGGAAAATATCAACATATTAGCCAATGCTTTGGCACCCTGAATCTTTTCAGAAGTAAGTTCTCCTTGGAAGACGGTGGCCAAAATGTGATGGCCAAAATACTGTGAATAGCCATCTTCGTGGAAAAATTTATGGCAGATTAAGGCTTTGGAGTATCCCCAAACAAACTGGGTTCCTTAGGGGTAGAAAGATTCGACTCTCACTCTTGTGAATTGGACTGAGTCTGAGAACCTGAGCGATCATCCCCTTCTTTCTCGACATTTATACCCTCACTCCCATGAATAGCCAATGCCTCTTCATGAACAAAAGGTGAATCATGTGACCCTTGTGAGACAAAGTGGCTGAAGAATCCCTATTCGTATGTGGTGTTACTATAAAATGCAATAATACTTTCCGGGATCCTCTGCCTTCTACTACAGAAGCCTCATCTGATATCTTCTGAACAACAGGGTCTTTGATAATTTTCATGGGCAATGATTGATCCACCCTAAAATGAACCCTTAAAGGTGTCATGGCTTTGGGAAGTGTAAAACTACCTGTAGCTGGAGGCACACTTCTAGTAATGGGTGTTACAAGAGCATTTTCTTCCATGGGATTTGCATCTTCTAAGACCAATTTCCTCTGAGCAGAAGGACCTGTTTTGATTATGATTAGTTCTGTTACAACGGTCTCTTCAGCTGGGATCATTATAGTGTCCACTTTTCTTTCTGTTTCACCAACCGGCTCAGTATTTGGTTTTGTCTGAATAACCACAGCTTCATCAACCCTTGGCTTAATGCCAATAGGTAGTATAGTGATAGCCGATGATCATTCTCAATCATTGCTGACGCTTTTGGCTGGCGAATCTGAAGATAAGCCTTCTCCGAAGCACTGCAAGTCACTTTTCAAGGTGCTGCTCGATGATGCTTCAAAGTATCCACTATGAATCTAGATATCACCTAGGTCAATTGAAGCTTCAGCGCCCTCCTTCTCTGCTTGCTCCTTAATGGGTGACCCAAAAGGCTTGCTTACGGAGGTGGGAAGTATATCAGGAATGCTCTCTTCCGCTTGCGTACCTAAAAAAGGAATGACTAAGATCAAATTACAGATGTTGGAATAACATTTTCAATTCCAAACAAATCAAGTCAAAAATTACCTTCAGAAGTTGAATCCATCAGAATTCCTTCAACAGTAATGGGGATTTCTCCCTTTTCCATTAAGGCTCCGGCCGCGAGTCCCTTGAGGATCTCAAAATGAATCTTTTGCTGCTCAGTTTGAGGGGCCACATCTTTTGGCTCCATGGATACATCGCTGTAAATTGCCCTATCTACAGTAGCAGTGTCGCCCTTGTCATCGCTAGATTTCTCTACAGTAATGAATTCTGCCGGAATATCCGCCGCAGACTTTCTCCCTGACTCAAGCGTCATTGCTTGATCAAATATATTCTTCTCAAAGTCGAACTCGATATTAATGTTATTATCGGTTCGTTCCCCGGCCGTGGGAGTGCCAAAACTGCTCCCTCCCTCACCTCTTTCATCAGAGGCATAATCTTCAACAATTTCGGCTACTTGCCTCAACTACCCCTTCAGCATTTGAGGTTTGAGCTAATAAAATAACAAAAAAAAGTGTAAACATCAAAAACAAGAGTCAAGAGAAAAAATCAATGAGAAAGTAATAATTTACAAAGAAATATAGAAGTATTACCAGCTTTTAGCCTTTAAGAACAATGAGTTCTAGGGCTTTCAGCTTTCGCTTCTTTGAAGAACCTCTTTGCTAACTGGGGCTCAGGTTACTAACTTCGAGTGTATGGCTTTGAGGTTTTTATGTAGAACCGGACTTGCTGGGGGTTTTGTTGGCATTGCAATAGGTAGCCTTGCCCCGGTAGTTCCTTCAGCTGACTAAACCACCTCTGCTAGACTTGGATCTGCATGTGTCTCTGTTGGTATCAGAGCCAAGTAGCAGCTTTTGACGAAATTTGCTGAGCAAGGTCTGCCTCAACAGCTGCATGCATAATGGACTTCTCTTCTTCAAACTGCTTTGTTTGCTCTCCTACTGAAACTTTAGTTCTAATAAAGTGAGAAGCAGGTCCAAAGTCTAATGTAGCTCTCCCCATCTACCTGATCTCAGTAGGATTCACGCTCTCTTGTAAATTCTCATCCACAGCCCGTTGCATCCTCACTGTGGATATATTAGGAGGAGGCATAAATCTCTCATCTTCCTCACCTCTTAAGGAATGGTGAGCTCGACAGATATCAAACCCAGCCATCAAGCCAATTCACCATTTATCGCCATCATGCAACCAATTTTCAAAATTTCCTGCATTGAAACGATCTTTCTCCGTATTTTCTCCTCGTTTGGAAGCAGCCAAAGCACGACATTTAACGTGGGGATTGCTCATATATGTTTGTACAATGGCAATGGTGCTCTTGGCATACCATTGGCGAAGCAACTCGTGTATCCGGGATTTGGAAGGTGAGGGTAGTTGAAACAAGCCCCAGTGTTAAGCGCTTGATAAAATTTCTAAGCATTTTGGGCCTCTTGTAAAGAACGAGTGATGCCTCGAATCCGGCCTGGTGCTCCCAAAACGGCTTGATGAAAATTATGTTGTCTGCAAAACTTGGCAGGTATATAAAGTTGAATGTTGATATATGAATTCTTCCTATATACCAGATCTGCAGGCCTTAAGCTCAAGAACCAGCTTTTTTCTTCATCTGACAAGCCAACATCTCGACCACCCTCTCTGACTTTGTCAATCGATGGTTCCACAGCGTTTCTCATGCGAGTTGGAACTTCGATGTTGGGTACAACGTCGCGTGAAGCAATATAATTGTTGAAGTTATGCAAATGTTGGCGTAAATCAGTCATGGAATAGGTGATAATCAAACAGCTATCGCCTAATACACCCTCCGTGAAGATACTTCCTGGTGCACCGCTATGTGAATGAAGACCGTTGCAATGAAAAGTGAACCAGGTGTACAGCGGATACTCAACATAATACCAGTTAAAGGGCTTCCCCTTTCTGATTGTAAAACCCGATAGCTTCAACTCGGTTAGCATATATGATACAAAAGCTGGGCCCAAGGTGAGACTATGTCCAAAGGCCATTCTAAGCACTGGATATATGCAACCAGGCCTGAAGTCACTTCCGGAACTCGGAAAAAGAACTTCGGACAAGCATGATGCCAAGAATGTGGCGAGCCAACACTTCATTTTCAGGTCTGGATACTTGGCAAAAATGTATGGCTGGAAGTCCAGATCCACATGATAGACGATTGTCGGTTCCTTCTTGGGGTCCTCGCTGGGGATCACCTCTTTCCATTTAAAGTATCTGCCCTAATTTACGAAGAAAAGACTAGTAATGATCTTCACTCGACTAATCCAGTTGACGACTTTACCTCGACTGCGGCTGGCTATTTGAATTAAATCGTCGAGCGCGAAGAGGAGATAATATGCAGCTTGGAACTTGTCATCTATAGTAGTCAATTCTTCATCGAGTAAGATGGCTGTTGGAAGTAGGTGGGTCTCGTGGATAGATTTTCAAAACTTTTGACCCACTTGACATAGGGATCAACTATCCATAAGACCAAAACCCAATTCAGGATGCATTACCCTCAATCTCGGGACCATGTACAGTAAATATTCTATCTAAAAGACAGAATCAACCAGCACTAAACATTCATAATAATCTACGACATGCAAGAAGTAGATCATACCTTTGGAGATCCGCAGTGCTCTAATGGAGAAGTTGCGACTCTACTTGATGATGAGAATTTTCAACACCTCTTAGCCTCTCCCACGCTATGACCCGAATTGGATTTCTTTTCTCAAGAAGATTGGTGGAATCTCTAGGAGAAATCCCAACTCGAAACTCCAAGGAACTAGAAGAGGTAAGGAGAGAGAAACTCGTGCAACTCTTGCACGAATAGGGTTTTGGGCGTGAGAGAGACTCTTTTGGACGTCCAAGAGATTTTATAAACTTTCAAATCTCTTCCTTGCCTAATTGAAATAGAAGTTTTACTTCCAAAGCAACTTTCTCCTTTCTCATCCCTTCTTTCTAGAGTTCAAGTCGGATTAGTATTTTCCAATAACTTGGGCTAGCGTGGAGACCACTAGGGATTCCTTAGAAAGCTGGCTCCAACTGGAACACCGCGACCTCACATCTCATGTGCAATCCGGGCCCACAGTTAATTGCAAATAACACCACCATATAATTGCAATTGCACTCTAGTCTTAGAAATAAATTACAATGAAGACCCTAAACTTCCCAATTACCACAAGTAGGCCCCTCTATCAATATCCATGGATCAATTGGAATAAATCTATCTCTTCCAATCTAAGTTCCACATCTTATTATCCTTTAGCCCCAATTAATCACAGTAATCATCAGTACCATCCAATTAACTCTTAATTGAGATGAGTGCACACTTACTAATGACAAATCCATTAATTGGCACAAGGGGATAATAGAGATAGATTCCATCTTGATCATTCAATGTTCCCACAGTTCTACTACCACATACCTAAGACACCGAGGTGTTAACCTACAATCGGCCTCACTCATTGGTGACTCAAAGCAAATGAATAGATAGAAACTTGAGTTCATCAATTTCTCAAGATTGAGAGTCTATTGCTAGGGAATTATGAGAGTATACCTTATTATTGAGACAGAATTCCATAAGGTGCATCTCATGGTCCTTCAATACATCCAATGTACCAACACCGTGATCCAGAATCTTACATTCTGATGATCGAGACAAATCATACTATCTCATAGTGATCAAAGTGCTGCAACCTTATCAAATAAGATGCTCAGTCTCATTACTGGTTGTGAAGCTATTTAAGTATAAGATTTGTGACATATATCTCCCGCGTGTAGATCTCATCCATGCACATGTATCACATCTAATATACTAATGGGACCCGGTTCAACTCATGAACCATTATGTCATATGTATTGGTCATGTGCATGAAGTAGTAAAATAACATTCATCTCATGAAAGTAAAGCATGATTTTATTGATAAATAAAGAAATTAATCAATTTATTACATCAACTGATGGATTGAGTCCACAAAATCTAACAATCTCCCACTTAGGCTCAATGCCAGTCAGGGTTGCATCTCATGCCCATCCCTTCTACGTGCTGCTCAAAAACTTTGGTAGTCAAAGGCTTAGTAAAGAGATCTGCCAAATTGTCTGCAAAGGCTATCTTGGTAATAGCAATATCACCTCTATGCACAATCTCTCTGACTAAGTGATACTTCCTCTGTACATGCTTTTGGCTTTTATGGCTTCTGGGTTCCTTTGGCTGAGCAACTGCCCCACTGCTGTCACAGTAAACTGTGAGTGGCTGTCGTGCCAAAGGTATCACCCCAAGTTCCAAAAGGAATCTTTTAAGCCATACTGCTTCCTTAGCTGCTTCACAAGCTGCTACATATTCAGCCTCCGAGGTTGAATCAGCGGTACATTCTTGTTTTATACTCCTCCAGCTGATAGCTCCACCTCCAAGCATAAATACATAACCAGAGGTGGATTTCCTAGAATCCTTATCTGACATAAAGTCAGAATCTGTGTATCCGACTGGAATCAACTCATCATTGCTATAAATCAACATGTAATCTCTAGTCCTTCTCAAGTATTTGAGAAAACATTTTACAGCAGTCCAATGTTCAGGTCCTGGATTAGATTGATATCTGCTGACTAGGCCCACTACATAACAGATATCTGGTCTAGTACATAACATAGCATACATGAGGCTTTCAATAACCAAAGCGTATGGTATCGACCTCATCTGCTCCTTTTCCTCGGGTGTCTTAGGACACTGATCCTTGGAAAGGTGCACTCCATGCCTGAAAGGTGTGATACCCTTCTTGGAGTCTTGCATTGCAAACCGTACTAGCACCTTATCTATGTATGCAGCTTGGGATAAGTCAATCATCCTATTTTTCTGGTCTCGATAGAGTTTGATCCCTAGGATGTGCTAGCTTCTCCCAAGTCCTTCATATCAAAAGTCTTGGCTAACCAAACTTTTACCATTGACAACATTCCTAGGTCTTTCCCGAGGAGAAGAATGTCATCGACATATAAAACCAGAAAAACTACCCTGTCACCTTCGCTTTTCATGTACACACATGACTCATCCGGATTTTGACAAAAACCAAATGACTTGATTACCTGGTCAAAACGGATATTCCAGCTTCGGGATGCCTGCTTCAGTCCATAAATAGACTTCTGCAGCTTGCAAACTTTTTACTCCTGGTTTTTAGCTACAAAACCGTCTGGCTGCACCATATAGATGTCTTCCTCAAGATGGCCGTTGAGAAACGCCGTCTTGACATCCATTTGCCAAATCTCGTAATCGAGATGAGCTGCAATGGATAAGAGTATCCGGATGGATTTGAGCATGGCTACTGGCGAGAAGGTTTCCTCATAATCGATCCCCTCTTTCTGAGTATATCCTTTCGCAACAAACCTAGCCTTATAAGTCTCCACTCTTCTATCTGGTCCTCTTTTTCTCTTGTAGACCCACTTGCACCCAATAGGTTTAATATTGGCAGGCAAGTCCACAAGTGTCCAGACCTGATTTGAGTACATAGACTCTATTTCAGCTTTCATAGCATCTTACCAGTGTCCCGAGTCTAAGTCATTGATTGCTTCATCATAGTTAGAGGGATCTTGTTCCAGCTCTTCTGGGATTGCTTCATAAGACTCTCAAAAGAATGAGAACCTGTCAAGGGGTCTGACAATCCTCCCACTACGATGAGGTATTGGTGTAACTACTGGGTCTGGTAAGGGCGGTTCTTCCTCAAGTCCGGTCATACTTGGATTTGGAATTGATTGCTCCTGAATCTCTTCCAAAATCACCTTTTCTAAAGATTTCCGGTCCATCATATAATCTTCCTCCAGAAAAACCGCATTGGTGCTGACCAGCACTTTCTGCTCTCTAGGATTATAGAATAACCAACCTTTAGTTCCTTTAGGATATCCTATAAACGTGCATACTTCTGACTTCGTTTCCAACTTATCCGTCTTAACCTTGAGCACGTGTGCTGGACAACCCCAAATGTGTAAATGTTGTAGACTAGACTTTCGCCCAGACCACAATTCCCGGGGAGTCTTAGGTATAGACTTAGATGGTACGAGGTTTAGTATGTACATTACAATATCCAAAGCATATCCCCAAAAGGATATAGGTAATCTTAAGAAACTCAGTATAAACCTAATCACAATTCCCGGGGAGTCTTAGGTATAGACTTAGGTGGTACGAGGTTTAGTATGTACATTGCAGTATCCAAAGCATATCCCCAAAAGGATATAGTTAATCTTGAGAAACTCAGCATAGACCTAATCATATCTAAAAGAGTCCGATTCCTTCTTTCTGCTACTCCATTCTGTTGAGGCATACCAGGAGCAGACAACTGGGATAGAATCCCATTTTCTGATAAGTAACCCATAAAATCAGCAGAGAGATATTCCCCTCCTCGATCTGATCGAAGAGTTTTGATACTCTTACCTAATTGCTTTTCCGCTTCCACTCAAAACTCTTTGAACTTTTCAAAAGCTTCAGACTTGCGGTGCATAAGGTATATGTAACCATATCTTGAGTAATCATCTGTGAAAGTGATGAAGTACTCATATCCTCCTCTGGCCTGACATTAATGGGTCCGCAGACATTAGTATGCACTAATTCCAATAAATCTTTGGCCCTATTACCCTTAGCTGAAAAGGGTCTTTTGGTCATTTTACCTTCCAAACAGGACTCACAGATAAGCATTGGTTCTACCACCAATGAAGGTAAGATACCATCTTTCACTAGCCTCTCAATCCTATTAAGGTTTATATGACCTAGCCTCAGGTGCCAAAGTTTTGTTGGATTAGATGAAGGTGATTTTCTCTTTAATGATGGTCTATTAATTGTTTCAGTATCATGTATCTCATACATCATGGGAGTTAACAAATAAAGTCCATTGGTTACCTTGCCAGAACATATGAAAGTACCATTCCTCTTTATGACAACTTCAGTACCAAAAGTAATAGAATAACCTTTATTCACCAAACTAGAAACTGAAATTAAATTCCGCCTTAAAGACGGCACATATAATGTTTCTGACAAAACCAATTTATTATTTGAAAAACATAAAGGAATGACTTCCACTGAAACAGCCTCTGCCTTAGTGTCAGATCCTAGGTTGACAATGATTTCTCCATCACTTAGCCTCTTGGTTTCCCTGAACCCCTGCAACGTATTACATATGTGATTAGTTGCCCCGGAATCCACATACCAGGATTCTGAAGTACCAGTTGCAAAACTAACTTCAGATATAAGTGACTCAATCATACCTGGGGTCTTTTTCTTAGACAGATATTCTGGACAATTCCTCTTCCAATGTCCTATCCTACCACAATGGAAACACTTTCCTTTTGTCCCTGAACCCTTGGCTTTAGCCACGCCACCAGTTGGACCATTCTCCACCTTAGGACCCTTCGGAACTGATTTCTTTTTGCCTTTCCGCCCTTTGCCTTTCGACTTGGACTTGGCATCTGACTTTTCTGTCATTAAGGCAGTTGGTTTTTTCTTCATAATCCCTTCAGTTGCTACTAGCTGACTAGATAACTCAGCTAAAGTCAGATTCATTTTATTCATATTATAATTGATCTTGAAATTGTTGAATGACTCTGGTAGTGACTCAAGGATTATGTCAATCTGCGATTCTGCATCAATCGCAGCTCCTAGTATATCTAACTCATTTAATGAGTCCATCATTTTCAGCATGTGTTCCTGTACTGATGTACCTTCAGCCATTTTGGTGTTAATGAGCACTCTCATGCTGCCTGCCTAGCAGGTCTGCCTTGTTCTGCAAACATCTCTTTTAAGTTCGATATCATATCATATGCAGTCTTATAAGATTGATGTTGGTGTTGCAGCACACTAAACATGGATGCTAGAATGTAACATTGGGCCATCTCATCGTCTTTGGCCCATTTGGTGTAAAGGTCCTTTTCTGCTTCTGATGCATCTGGGCCAGGCTCTTCAAGGGGGTTTTTGGTAAGGACATATTTATATCCTGAAGCTGTCAGGACAATATCCAAATTCCGTTTCCAGTCTACATAGTTGGATCCCACCAACTTATTCTGGTTGAGGATGGTCGCAAGTGGATTGAAAGTATTCGAATTCATGTTTGAAATACTGTAGCACATAACCATACATTCAATTAATGAATTTAAATGACATTAGGGTTTAGTATTCTACCAAATTTATGTGAGAATTCTCATAACCACAAAATTCAGAATACATCGGAATCCCAATCCCGCGGGGTATGCCTCCTTAGGGAGTGCAAATACCTCCTAGATTAGTGCGGATCAAAGTTGGTCAAAATTGGGATTAAGACTAACTATCCATGATCCCCTTCATTCATTAATATCTATGTATCTCATACCAAATAATGTATGACTCCCGATTAGCTTCGGTTTCTAAAATACATGAGGCAAATCCTTGGGGATACTACATTATTACTACATCATTATTTTAGTTAAGTGTGACCCACCAACTAGCATTACATAACAACCGTTCCGGGTAGCTCCTCCTTGGGGAGTGGGCTCCCACCCCGTCTCATCAACACTATCTATAGGAGATCCATATCCAGTATCCAGATAAATACAAGCCCTCCGTGGGGAATGGCCATTCTCAAAATGGCGCGAGGCTAATACTTTCCTTACAATGGACCTATGGTGGAAAACCATGGAGATTTGTATATATAAATGCCCCGCTCCCACTTAATATTTTAAAGTTGAGGATTTCCTTATAGGTGTATGGGTCCATCAAATATAGCTATAAATTCATCTCATGATAAGACCAATGATTGGTTCCAAGTCAAGTTATTTTAAGGAAAGCCCAGTTTCTAAAATTAGTGTTACCAATAGATCCATCTCATGGGCCCACCAACTCTAATTAGAACTCTTTCCAAAAATTAATTTGATTTGACCAATTTTGGAATTTGCTATGTTTGGATCAGATATGGAAATACTCTAAAATAAGCATTCATCCATAAATAGAAAGTGCTATAATAAAAGACTAGTCCTCTCCTCTACATGGCCCAGGCGGAAAAGACTTCTTGGACTTTTAGACTTTCCAAAACTTTGGGATTCCTCAAACTCTTTGGGCATCTCCAAAACACCTTTTTGTAATCTTCAAACTTTTTGATTAGGAGTCCATCTTCTCTTTCCTTCTTTGTTTCGGACATCTCCAAAATTTACAAATTTTAAAAAAATACATAAATTCCTGTCTCCATAATGAGACTTACATGGTAATCTAAACATGGAAATAAAATGGCTATAGGGAAATTCACCATGCCTTGCCCTTTTATGGGAAACCAAGGAAACCATGATGCCCTTTACACTTAGCCACAAATAAACCAATAAGTAAAAGGAAAGAAAAAACATGTGGGCCATATGGAGAGGACATTATCACCTGCAAGTTAGTATCTCATATAACAAAGCATCTCACAAAACCAAGTTGTCAAACCACAATGGAAAAACAAGATGCCAAAGGTTTGCCACCACGATACAAGATCCCCTACGCAGCGGGGGTCCGGGGGCGGCGCCCCCGAAAAAAAAAAAACAACAACAACTCAGACCAAGAACAAAATGATTTTGCTTAGGTTCGGTGAGCTGATCTGGTCCCTACGGCTAGCCAACAGACCTCTACAGCCATAGTGGTCCGTTTGACTAACCGACTTGACGAACCCAGAAATTTGAGTTTTTTCAGATTCGACTCCTGCTGTTCCCAATCACTTCTAATGATCTCAGTATGCTTCTAATGGCATCTTACCATCCTCCTATCATGATTAAAACCTTTTGTGACTTTCCAAACATGGATCTACTACAAAAGCAAGCAAACCCAATAAACACTGATCCTTTCATAGCCCTTGCTCTATCCTCTTCACATCTCATGCAAAGATTAGAACAAGATTACTGATCTAACATGATTAGAGATGAGGTATGTCTCTGATATCAATTGTTGGAAGTAGGTGGGTCTCGTGGATAGATTTTCAAAACTTTTGACCCACTTGACATAGGGATCAACTATCCATAAGACCAAAACCCAATCCAGGATGCATTACCCTCAATCTCGTGACCATGTACAGTAAATATTCTATCTAAAAAACAGAATCAACCAGCACTAAACATCCATAATAATTTACGACATGCAAGAAGTAGATCATACCTTTGGAGATCCGCAGTGCTCTAATGGAGAAGTTGCGACTCTACTTGATGATGAGAATCTTCAACACCTCTTAGCCTCCCACGCTATGACCCGAATTAGATTTCTTTTCTCAAGAAGATTGGTGGAATCTCCAGGAGAAATCCCAACTCGAAACTCCAAGGAACTAGAAGAGGTAAGGAGAGAGAAACTCGTGCAACTCTTGCACGAATAGGGTTTTGGGCGTGAGAGAGACTCTTTTGGACGTCCAAGAGATTTTATAAACTTTCAAATCTCTTCCTTGCCTAATTGAAATAGAAGTCTTACTTCCAAAGTAACTTTCTCCTTTCTAATCCCTTCTTTCTAGAGTTCAAGTCGGATTAGTATTTTCCAATAACTTGGGCTAGCGTGGGGACCACTAGGGATTCCTTAGAAAGCTGGCTCCAACTGGAACACCGCGACCTCACATCTCATGTGCAATCCGGGCCCACAGTTAATTGCAAATAACACCACTATATAAATGCAATTGCACTCTAGTCTTAGGAATAAATTACAATGAAGACCCTAAACTTTCCAATTACCACAAGTAGGCCCCTCTATCAATATCCGTGGATCAATTGGAATAAATCTGTCTCTTCCAATCTAAGTTCCACATCTTATTATCCTTTAGCCCCAATTAATCACAGTAATCATCAGTACCATCCAATTAACTCTTAATTGAGATGGGTGCACACTTACTAATGACAAATCCATTAATTGGCACAAGGGGATAATAGAGATAGATTCCATCTTGATCATTCAATGTTCCCACAGTTCTACTACCACATACCTAAGACACCGAGGTGTTAACCTACAATCGGCCTCACTCATTGGTGACTCAAAGCAAATGAATAGATAGAAACTTGAGTTCATCAATGTCTCAGGATTGAGAGCCTATTGCTAGGGAATTATGAGAGTATACCTTATTATTGAGACAGAATTCCATAAGGTGCATCTCATGGTCCTTCAATACATCCAATGTACCAGCACCGTGATCCAGAATCTTACATTCTGATGATCGAGACAAATCACACTATCTCATAGTGATCAAAGTGTTGCAACCTTATCAAATAAGATGCCCAGTCTCATTACTAGTTGTGAAGCTATTTAAATATAAGATTTGTAACATATATCTCCCGCGTGTGGATCTCATCCATGCACATGTATCACATCTAATATACTAATGGGACCCGGTTCAACTCATGAACCATTATGTCATATGTATCGGTCATGTGCATGAAGTAGTAAAATAACATTCATCTCATAAAAGTAAAGCATGATTTTATTGATAAATAAAGAAATTAATCAATTTATTACATCAACTAATGGATTGAGTCCACAAAATCTAACAATGGCTTCATCATAGATCTCACCATATGGTGCCAAACCAAAAATCTTCTTTACTTCTCATAAAGAAAATCCTAACTCCATATTCAAAGTATGAAGGTACCAGTTGTTGGGCAGAACAATTCCAGAATAGCCCTACAGATGTTCTTGTTCTCACACGGGACTTTCTATGTGGTGGCATTTACAATATCAAAAATTCTAATTGCTTTCAAATCTTCTGCATAATGATGCTTAATTGCAATCACCCCGTCCCGCCAATCCCCAATGCAGTTAAGCCACCCACGGGACTGGTGTCTTTTACTGAGCCAGGCACTCTCGTCCCCCATGTGGATATCAAGCCCAATTGTCCTTAGTTGTGAAATCATGGTGCCCACTTCAAGATTCAAAGTGCATGGTTGTATGACCTCTATTTCAGACCTTGGCTACTCTGTGAAATAATATGGAAGCTTACACATGAATTTACCAGTTTTCAAATGGACATGGTGCTTTATCCACGAAAATGGATCATTCCTTGCCGAGATCATTGGAGCCATTGACATTATTGTTGGATACCGCCGGACAGATCGAACAATGGTTAATTCACGAGGATTCCCTGTTGAGTTTACATAGCGGTACTGTACGTCGTCAATAGGCTGGTTCACATTCTCCTTTGTGGCATCTCCAAATATATGACGTGGTTTTTTAAAGCTCACCTTGTCATTATTCTCTCAATCGGTGTTATTTGCCAAACACAAGTATGTGTCTTTGGTTCTCTTACTCTGCAAATTAACATCAAATACTTCATTCGGATTTTTCGGATTGAAGTCACTTGCAGTTTTACCCTTTGCACAACTTTTCGATGCCCCGTTGCGGTTGCAGGTACCTTGCCTTTTCTGTCTACAAAACAAACAAATGAGAAGGAAAAATATCAGTAACAATGGTTTGGAATTCTACCAAAATTTCAACAACATCTCACCTTAACAAAAGGCCAAAAGGAGAAAATAATACTCAGTTTTGAGACCAAGAATTGGCATAAAGGCACACTTAGATCCCAGAACTGAGGCTCCCAACCCAAACAGGTATTCAAGCACCTTAAGACCTTTCAGGAGGAAATGGATTCATGGTTGAGCACGAAAATTGTAGTATCCAATGCTAGAAATGCATGCATAATACGAGCAACGCGTGATAGCAGTTATATACAACATATAAAGCATAAACAAGCTTAAACATGTATGAAAGAACAGTATTTGAAAGTGCATCACATGTTTTTAACAAGATCAACAAAGAGCAACATCAATTTTAAAGCATTAGAAACAAAAGTAAATGTTGTTGGTCTATTGGCAATTACTCCGCCATTCCCCGGGGTTTCATTAGACTTACTTGCAACTATTGGAGATTGTTTCGCTCTCAACATTCAAACTCGAAGCCGGTTAAAGGATTTTCACATTCCCAAGATGGTATTTCTCACAAATTTCAGCAAACAAAAACCTGGGCAATGATTTGCTATGATGGGACCATTAGACATTCTTGTGGGATCGACAATGCATTATTTTCAATGTGTGTAGAGCTAATAAAGGAAATATTGCTCTGCAAAGTTAATTTCAAACCAAAGATCATCAACTGTCATGAATGATCAGAAGGCGATATTGTATCTGTTGGCCTCCCACAAAGATGGTCGACATCATTCAAAATTGACTCAGATAATACATTTCGGGTCGGCGTTGGAAAAGGCGAGGAAGGGTTAATTAGCCTTGGAAGTTGTAGTTGAAAAAGACAATGTAAAATGTCTCATTCAACCACTCAACCGAAGGTGCATTAGCCTTTAAAGTTGTAGTTGAAAAAGACAATGTAAAACGTCTCATTCAAAGCTATATTTAACCACGTGATTGGCAGTTCATCAGCCTTGGAAGTTGTAGCAGAGAAAGACGATGTAATACGTCTCATTCAAACCTATATTCAACCACGCGATCGGCAGTTCATTAGCCTTAGAAGTTGTAGTAGAGAAAGACAATATAAAACAATAGCTCATTCAAAGCTACATTCAACTACTCGATCGGAGGATCATCCAATTTTCGTTATTTTCTTTCATCGACCACTTATATCCGGGGTGATTTATATTTTTCATGTTTATTGAGACCTAAGGGGAGTAACCTTCTCATCAAAAGCAAAAAGAATGTCCCTTACGGCTAGTCAGTTTGCTAGATCATGAAACAATTCTTATAGAAATCATGGCGGTTAAGTCTGTATTGTGTCATGCCATGACAGAACAAACTATCACAACCCAATCCCCTATAATTTCCACAGCGGCTATGATGGTTCAACTTGTGTATGCCAAAGATTAAGTGGATGTCACTTCTCAACCCCCTAAATTTCCCACAAATCACAAGAAGCCAAGTGTGTGTGACTTCGTCAATAACACAGATGGGTATGACTTCACCAAATCCAACAGTGAGAGGGGAAGTCTAATGTTCAATGAAAGGCATTCATCCCCCAAGATGGAGTTTATTCACTTCGAATCTCTTAAAGAGTGTATATCCACAATCCTTTTGAAGCCCAAGGTCTCTATGCTATCCCTAATGGATATCCGCAAACCTTTGCACCTCATTCAAACAAAAAGTGAGGCAAACAAAGAGAAAGAAAGGGGTTTGGCAATGACCGTGAACCTCCATTATCAGTGATGGCAGTGGCTGTAGCCATGCTCACAAATCGGATATGGCGAATAAACTCTATCACATTGTGTCCAAAGAGTGAAGCTCAGCACACCATCATGCATGCATCAAAAAGGATTAATCAAATCAAATATCAGAATAAAAAATAAGGAGGAAAAGAAGACACGTGCAATGGCCGTCACCATGAGTCTATCACTGTGGGATTAGTTAAGACGTCAGTGGTTGTGACCAAGGCTGTATTCAGATAGTGCCAATACCTAAGCAAACAGCACTCCAACAAAAGCAAGCAATAAGTAAAATAAAATAAAGAGAGGAGAGTCATAGATTGGTTGTGACCATGAACCTCCCATGGACAGTGATGGTCGTGACCATGGGCTGCCAGGTGATGCCTAATTCGAGCAACTTGCCAAGAATGGAGCTCAAATAGAGCCCTCACGTCAAAAGGCAAGCTGGGAGAATGAAACAAACAAACAAAAAAAAAACACACAAACAGCCACAAGTAGGCCGTGACCATGGGACTCGCCTAGACTAACTGGTTGTGACCGTGGGAGTTGCTTAGGTAGTGACCAACTTGGGCAAAAAAATCCTCCACAGTGGAATGCTCAGGCATGATTCTTCCATCAACAGCATGAAAGAGGAGCATGGAAGCATAACATAAATAAATAAATAAATAAAATCAGTCAAGCAATTCATCAAACAGGTCGTGTCCCTGGCCTCCAGTGTGGGTTTGTTTCAGCTAGCTATGTTACAGGTATGGAAGATGACACCAGGGCCATCTCACATTAAAGTCATTGATCAGGTTTTGCATATTAACTAAAAAACAAAAAAAGAGAAGAAGAAAAAGAAGAAGAAATAAACCACATCAGGCCGTGACCGTGACCGTGACTATGAACCCCTCACAGGTTATTCTGGCCATGAATAGGTACACACAGACAATGTCCAATTTTGAACAAGTTGCCTTAATAGAGCTACCATTCAAAATATGGCACTTAAGCAAGAAGCATAAAAAATCCAAATCTGAGAAATCAAGTAAGAGTCATGCAAAATCCAAGCTTAGGTTTGCCCATTAACAAACAAGAGGAAAGTGGAATCAAGGCTCTTACCAGCCATAGTCTGTGCATGGGGAGAAGAAAGAAACTTGAGTTTTGCTTGACAATTGAGAAGAAGATGCACTTAGCACTTGTCTACTACTACCCGTTTTCTTGGTCCCAATTTAGAAAATAAAATGAAATATGAAAAAAAAAAATTGGAAAGCAGGTCTTATATGGTTAGTGTTCGGACTGTCACGCCCCCAAAACTGGGCCGGATCCAAACCCGGTTCCAGGGGTGTGAGAATTGGGGCTAATTAAAATTTTTTTAACATAATCAATACAAGCCCCAATTCCGGGTGGATCGAAGTCCTTCGTGAGGCTATGCTTGGTGATCAAGCAACCATAATCACACGCGGAACTAAAATCCATACTCATCGCAGACAGATATCACGTAACAACCATGTAACAAATCTCATTAATAATAAAATCAAGGTCAAGTGCTTCGAAGCATAACAATTAAAGTTATAATTTCAAAACAAATAAATTTAATTAAATAAACTAATGGCCCAAAAATAGCCTTATTAAATAACCTAAAGTTTTCGAACTCTGCACCGCACTAGGACACCTCAGATGATGTCACCGGTGCGCCACTCAACAACTCCGCCACCTAGCGGAATTTCCTGCGTAGCCTGACCCTCTGGTTCGGCCCCTGTAACGGAACCTAAACACCAAAAGTAGTGGGTCAGATTGACGTAATCTGGCAAGAGGGTAAACTGCAAGCAATGGACTAATCAACTGAATTAAACGGAAGTATTCATTATGGCAAAAAATATATCAAATGCAAATCCCAATGGCATGAATGCACAGAAACGGGTATTCCCGCGGATAAATATACAGAAACGGGTAATCCCGCATACAGATAACAGAAACGGGTAATCCCGCAGATAATAACAGAAACGGGTAATCCCGCAGATAATAACAGAATCGGGTATTCCCGCAGATAATAACAGAAGGCACAGCTGTGTACTATAATCCACAGTACACGCTGACCCGATGGCGTACGTCCACCTCCGAATTGCAGTCGGTCAGATATATGTATACATATATATATTTACAAATGCATATATATATATCGATGCAGAATGAATCATGATATGACACCCTTAATCCCAATGTTCATACCATTATCAATTTGGGTACGTAAACTTTTATAATTGAAAATGTATTATGTACACGTATCAATTCCAGTTTTTCTAAGAGTAAGCACTAAACCACCTAACGGTCATAGTTATTTAAATATACACATGAGAACCAACTCCCTATCACAAGGGAATGTGAGTCCATGATGCCATTATACTACTTTTGGTGCCTATCATGTAGTGCATCCCGAACCTCACATTCCCGTTCAACACTTAATCCAATTCTCATGTGAGCATCCAACTAAGTTTTCTAAAAAGGACATGATTTATCTCATCCAATTAAGTATGCTTAGTATGTTTTACTAATTGGGTAAAATATGTTTAAATTACAAATCCAAATTTAAATCAAGTTATGATCAAAGGGGGAAAGGAAATAATTAATTCCTTAATATCATTGTTGTGTATAAATACACCTAATTATTTTATACAAAACAAAAAGGTACGAATTTCGGACCCTAGCTTGAAATCAAACTCAATTTAGAAATCCAAATTAGAATTATAAATATAATCTAATTAAGATTTAATAATTACCAAATACATCTTAGTTAATTGGTAAACAATCTAAATAAAAATATTAATCTCAAGTACAAAGTCCCCAACTACTTTTATAAATAATCCTAATAAAATCTTCATCACATCTAATTTAATAATTAATTAATATAACCACATCTTCATTAACTAACTAAACCATTAACCACTTCAAAATAATTTAAACATTTATAATTAATAATCTAGAGTTCCAATTACATATATATATATATGTTTTTTTTTTAAGTGAGCCCAGACCCGCCAGCCCCGGCCCAGCCCAGCAGCTGGCCAGGCCTGCAGCAGCAGGCCCAGCCAGCTGGGCCAGGCCGCCAGGCCAGATCCGGCCTGGCTGGTAGCCCAGGCAGCGGCTGCTGCAGTGCTGCCGTGTTTTGTTTTTTTTTTTTTTTTGTTTTTTTTATATCAAAATTAGAAGAACAATCTACATTAATAAACCTTAATTGAAACATTTAATCAAAACCAAGAAGTCAATCTTCATTATAAACATCTAATCAAAACATTAAAACCAATTAAATAAACCATATTTTTAAATATGTTATTCAACAAAACAACTAAAATCACATTGGTTACAGTTATCCACTTGCCTGGATCTCAAAGCCAAAAGCAAATCTGAAGAGCAGAAGATCCAACCTTGGTTTCCCCCTGGAGAACTTCTAGAGCTTGGTTGCAGAAGAGAGGAAGAAGATGAAAGAATGGGGAAAACCCTAAGAGTAGAGTTTATATAAGAGAGGGGGGTTTTTTTCAAATTACAAGAGACGGCTCCCTGCTTTCTAGTGGGTTTTAAGAAATTCCAAAAAGAGTCCTCTAGCCCAAAAAGGGTCCATTAACTCAGGCCCAATTGTGTTAAACCGATCTATTTGACCCTCTTAACCCAACTCAAACCCGACAAACCGGTATGACCCAATATAAAAATTCAGGACTTGACATCTCATCCCCCTTAAAGGACATTTGGTCCTCCAAATGACTAACATACCTTAGGAAAAAAAAAAAGGTGCGGATACTGTCTCTGTACTATGTCTCTAAACTCCCACGTTGTTTCCTCCGGGCGATGATGACTCCATTGTACCTTCACCCAGTGGATGACACCATTTCTCAACACCTGCTCTTTGGTGTCGACAATCCCCACCGGTTGCTCAACGTAAGTTGTATCATCCTGCACTTGCAACGGCTCATACTGTAACACATGTGAACGGTCTGCTATATACTTCCTCAGCATAAAAACATGGAAGACGTTATGAATACCCGACAATTCTAGTGGCAGTGCTAACCGATAAGCTACGTCATTAATCTTGCTGATAATCTGGAACGGTCCCACATATCTTCGAGAAAGTTTTCCTTTCGGCCCAAACCGCAATGTACCACGCGTAGGTGATACCTTCAAAAATACATGGTCACCAACCTCAAACTTCAACTCTCTCCTCCTTTTATCAGCATAACTCTTTTGACGACTGCGGGCAACCTTCAACCTTTCCCGAATCTGTCTTATCTTGTCACTGGACTCTCCAACCACAAACGGTCCATGAAAACCACGAGCTCCAAAATTCAACCAACATATAGGGGTTCGACATCTCCTTCCGTACAATGCTTCAAAAGGCGCCATGCCAATGCTAGAGTGGTAATTATTGTCGTACGCGAATTCACACAGAGCCAAGCTTTCGTTCCAACTAGTCTTGAAATCCAAGACACATGCCCTTAACATATCCTCTAATGTCTGGTTTGTACGCTCTGTTTGTCCGTCTGTTTGGGGATGATAGGCTGTACTAAAACTCAGTTTGGTTCCTAAGGCTTCCTGCAGTGATACCCAAAACCGAGATACAAACTTACTATCCCGATCGGAGACAATAGAAACCGGTGCTCCATGTAATCTTACCACTTCCTTAATATACAAATCTACCATTTTCTCCATTCCTTGACCAGTCTTGAGTGGTACAAAGTGGGCTAACTTAGTCAAACGGTCCACATCACCCAAATAGCATCAAATCCCTTTCTAGTATGAGGCAATCCAGACACGAAGTCCATAGTAACGTGCTCCCACTTCCACTGAGGAATCTCCAAATGATGCAAAAGACCCGGGGGTCTCCTATAATCTGCTTTAATCTGCTGGCAGACCAAACATTTTCCAACAAATTCTGCAATATCCTTTTTCATATTCTTCCACCAATAATGATCCTTCAGATCGTGATACATCTTGGTACTGCCTGGATGAATAGTATACCAAGTATAGTGTGCCTCGACCATGATTTCATTCTTCAATTCTGGAAAATCGGGCACACAAATTCTGCCTTAATAATGTAAAATATTATTTTCCAACTTAAAATCGGGCCTCTCCTCCATATGGTCTTTGATTCTTGTAATCTCGGGGTCTAGTAGCTGGTATTCTCTAATCCTCGGGAGTAATTCGAGTTCCCACAAGAATATACTAGCTAATACTGCTTGCTCACTGATAGGCTGAAAGTAAACATCCATATCTTCCAAACATCGAATCCAGAAGTATTCTGCAATTAATCCTCCAGTGAATGCTGCTTTTCTACTTAGAGCATCTGCCACCACATTAGCCTTCCCAGGATGGTACTTCAACCCAAAATCATAATCCTTAATATACTCCATCCATCTCCTCTGTCTCATATTCAAATCACCCTGTGTAAAGAGATACTGAAGGCTTTTATGGTCTGAATGTACTTCAAAAGTGGCTCCGTAAAGGTAATGTCTCCACATTCTCAAAGCAAAGACCACTGCAGCAAGTTCCAAGTCATGGGTTGCATACTTTCGTTCATGATCCTTCAACTGTCTAGACCCATAAGCCACCACCTTCCCATGTTGCATGAGAACACAACCAAGTCCAACTCCAGATGCATCAGTGTAAATCACAAAACCATCATCACCAGCAGGTAAGGTCAAAATAGGGGCTGTGGTCAACCTTCTTTTCAACTCCTGAAAACTTTGTTCACAATCCTCATTCCACACAAAAGGAACTCCCATACGAGTCATTCTCGATAATGGGGCTGCTATTGAGGAAAATCCTTCCACGAATCTACGATAATAACCTGCGAGGCCTAGGAAACTTCGGATCTCCGACACTGTTTTTGGTCTATCCCACTTTACCACTGCTTCAATCTTCGCTGGGTCCACCGCTAAACCTTCCTTAGAGATGATGTGACCAAGAAATCCTACTTGTTCTAACCAAAATTCACATTTACTTGCCTTAGCATACAATTGGTGTTCCCTCAATAACTGCAATGAAGTACGAAGATGCTGAGCATGCTCTTCCCGACTTTTCGAATATACCAGTATATCATCAATAAACACCACCACAAACTTATCCAAGTACTGTGCAAAAACCCTATTCATCATAGCCATAAAAGCTGCTGGCGCATTTGTCAACCCAAACGACATCACAAAAAATTCATAGTGACCATATCTAGTTCTGAATGCAGTTTTTGGAATATCTTGATCTCGTACCCTCAACTGGTGATATCCTGACCTTAGATCAATTTTAGAAAAATATTGAGCGCCTTGCAATTGATCAAACAATTCATCGATTCACGGTAAAGGATACTTATTCTTGATGGTCACTTGATTTAGTTGTCTATAATCAATGCACATTCTCATAGCACCATCCTTTTTCTTCACAAACAATACTGGAGCCCCCCAAGGAGAGACACTCGGTCTAATAAGACCCTTGTTCAAGAGCTCTTGCAATTGCTCCTTGAGTTCTCTCAACTCCGCTGGGGCCATCCTATAAGGGGCTTTTGAGATCGGAGCTGTGCCTGGAACAAGTTCAATTGAAAAATCAATTTCACGGATCGGTGGTAATCCAGGAATCTCATCAGGAAAAACATCGAAAAACTTAGATACCACTGGTATCTCCTCCACCACTTTAGTCCATTTATCCTCCGTGATAAACGCTATATACCCCTCAGAACCTTTCATCAACAACTTTATAGCCTTAATAATTGAAATCATACGAATAACATCCTTCTTCTTTGATCTCACAATTGCACCTTGTGTCATCATCAACTATAACTTAACTGTTTTCTGTCTCCAACACTTAGTTGTAGGGTGATTATTGCCACAAATACCACAAGACTCCCTCTTTTGCTTATTAAATTGGTACTGTGAAACCGAAGACGGAGTAACTTTCAGCTTGACTTGGCTTGTAGGGGCCATGCGTCCAATCACCTCCTTGGCCCAATATGCCTTATCCGAAAAATGCCTGGTAAGTATTTAGAACTTGTGACTTGGCATGAAGCAGTATATCTGGTCGAAGGCCATTGAGAAATCATCGAATCCTCTTGCTTTCTAGAGTGATGAAGGTTGGTGCGAAACGAGAGAGACGAATAAACTGCAGCTCATACTCCCGAACAGACGGATTCCTTTACTTCAATCTATCAAACTCTATTCGCTTCTAAATGCGAACATGCTCCGGTACGTACTTCTTGGGAAACAGATTACGAAAAGTAGTCTAGGCCATACCGGTTTGTCGGGTTTGAGTTGGGTTAAGAGGGTCAAATAGATCGGTTTAACACAATTGGGCCTGAGTTAATGGACCCTTTTTGGGCTAGAGGACTCTTTTTGGAATTTCTTAAAACCCACTAGAAAGCAGGGAGCCGTCTCTTGTAATTTGAAAAAAACCCCCCTCTCTTATATAAACTCTACTCTTAGGGTTTTCCCCATTCTTTCATCTTCTTCCTCTCTTCTGCAACCAAGCTCTAGAAGTTCTCCAGGGGGAAACCAAGGTTGGATCTTCTGCTCTTCAGATTTGCTTTTGGCTTTGAGATCCAGGCAAGTGGATAACTGTAACCAATGTGATTTTAGTTGTTTTGTTGAATAACATATTTAAAAATATGGTTTATTTAATTGGTTTTAATGTTTTGATTAGATGTTTATAATGAAGATTGACTTCTTGGTTTTGATTAAATGTTTCAATTAAGGTTTATTAATGTAGATTGTTCTTCTAATTTTGATATAAAAAAAACAAAAAAAAAAAAAAACAAAACACGGCAGCACTGCAGCAGCCGCTGCCTGGGCTACCAGCCAGGCCGGATCTGGCCTGGCGGCCTGGCCCAGCTGGCTGGGCCTGCTGCTGCAGGCCTGGCCAGCTGCTGGGCTGGGCCGGGGCTGGCGGGTCTGGGCTCACTTAAAAAAAAAACATATATATATATATGTAATTGGAACTCTAGATTATTAATTATAAATGTTTAAATTATTTTGAAGTGGTTAATGGTTTAGTTAGTTAATGAAGATGTGGTTATATTAATTAATTATTAAATTAGATGTGATGAAGATTTTATTAGGATTATTTATAAAAGTAGTTGGGGACTTTGTACTTGAGATTAATATTTTTATTTAGATTGTTTACCAATTAACTAAGATGTATTTGGTAATTATTAAATCTTAATTAGATTATATTTATAATTCTAATTTGGATTTCTAAATTGAGTTTGATTTCAAGCTAGGGTCCGAAATTCGTACCTTTTGTTTTGTATAAAATAATTAGGTGTATTTATACACAACAATGATATTAAGGAATTAATTATTTCCTTTCCCCCTTTGATCATAACTTGATTTAAATTTGGATTTGTAATTTAAACATATTTTACCCAATTAGTAAAACATACTAAGCATACTTAATTGGATGAGATAAATCATGTCCTTTTTAGAAAACTTAGTTGGATGCTCACATGAGAATTGGATTAAGTGTTGAACGGGAATGTGAGGTTCGGGATGCACTACATGATAGGCACCAAAAGTAGTATAATGGCATCATGGACTCACATTCCCTTGTGATAGGGAGTTGGTTCTCATGTGTATATTTAAATAACTATGACCGTTAGGTGGTTTAGTGCTTACTCTTAGAAAAACTGGAATTGATACGTGTACATAATACATTTTCAATTATAAAAGTTTACGTACCCAAATTGATAATGGTATGAACATTGGGATTAAGGGTGTCATATCATGATTCATTCTGCATCGATATATATATATGCATTTGTAAATATATATATGTATACATATATCTGACCGACTGCAGTTCGGAGGTGGACGTACGCCATCGGGTCAGCGTGTACTGTGGATTATAGTACACAGCTGTGCCTTCTGTTATTATCTGCGGGAATACCCGATTCTGTTATTATCTGCGGGATTATCCGTTTCTGTTATTATCTGCGGGATTACCCGTTTCTGTTATCTGTATGCGGGATTACCCGTTTCTGTATATTTATCCGCGGGAATACCCGTTTCTGTGCATTCATGCCATTGGGATTTGCATTTGATATATTTTTGGCCATAATGAATACTTCTGTTTAATTCAGTTGATTAATCCATTGCTTGCAGTTTACCCTCTTGCCAGATTACGTCAATCTGACCCACTACTTTTGGTGTCTAGGTTCCGTTACAGGGGCCGAACCAGAGGGTCAGGCTACGCAGGAAATTCCGCTAGGTGGCGGAGTTGTTGAGTGGCGCACCGGTGACATCATCTGAGGTGTCCTAGTGCGGTGCAGAGTTCGAAAACTTTAGGTTATGTAATAAGGCTATTTTTGGGCCATTAGTTTATTTAATTAAATTTATTTGTTTTGAAATTATAACTTTAATTGTTATGCTTCGAAGCACTTGACCTTGATTTTATTATTAATGAGATTTGTTACATGGTTGTTACGTGATATCCGTCTGCGATGAGTATGGATTTTAGTTCCGCGTGTGATTATGGTTGCTTGATCACCAAGCATAGCCTCACGAAAGACTTTGATCCACCCGGAATTAGGGCTCGTATTGATTATGTTAAAAAAATTTTAATTAGCCCCAATTCTCACACCCCTGGAACCGGGTTTGGATCCGGCCCAGTTTTGGGGCCGTGACAGATGGTATCAAAGCCGGTCAAGTTCTAGAAGTTCTAAAAGATGCTAGAACGTAGGTCCGATGTGAGGATTAAAAACTTTAAATGGGAACGTTGGGGGTTTTTGGCGTTCATAATCGTTTTCGTACTTTAGCAAATGTTTAGAGGTTACAGGAGCCCGTTACTTTTCGCATTTTTGGTCGTTTAGTCACTAATGTATAGGGGATTACCAAAAAGGGTCCATTAACTCAGGCCCAATTGTATTAAACCGATCTATTTGACCCTCTTAACCCAACTCAAACCCGACAAACCGGTATGACCCAATATAAAAATTCAGGACTTGACACGGACAATACACACTCGAGCAATGGGGGTCCACCTACCACTTGAACAAAGCCCCAGACATTACTGCTCCTCTCTCACTCATGGTCACTACCTTCCCTGCCACCCACGAACACTGCTGTGTGGGACAGTGGGGTCCACGGCTTGGCCTTCCTTCATTCCCACAATCATCGTGGTCTTGAACTAGTAGACCCACTACTTGGTGACCCATCCTTTTAAATGTGATTATTTAAAGTTCCCACAACACATAGTGGGCCCAATTTGGGTATTTTACAAAAGAAATAAATTTCCCACAATAAAATGATCTTATTTTGTGGGAAATTATTCAAAAAAGGAAGGGGGGGTTCTTTCCAAATCAACCCAAATTTCAAAATTACCTTGGGTTTAACTTGATTTTGAGCCATCATCTTAAATTATTTTGAATCAAAACCCACAAAAGCCAATCTTTTTTAAAATTCCATCTTAACTCGTGTCAAGCCAAGTCAAAACCTAAACTTTAATTTTTAAAAATAAACTAAAAATCCATGAAAATCCAAACCGAAATTCATTCTAAACCAAACCTTTGATTTTCTTAAAACCTCAGGGATTTTTTTTTTTTTTTGTGGGTGTTCCCCACAGTCCCCACAGAGATACCACTCTGGATTGTGATAAATAGGTCATAAGAAAATCAAATCTTTTTCCAAAATCCAAACAAAAAAAATTTCGTAAATTTCTGAATTTTCAAATACCTCATGGATTTCTTTTTATGGGTGTTCCCCACAGTCCCCACAGAGATGCTACTTTTGATATTTGTGAAAAGAGGGCAAAGAAGTTCAGATTTCTTATATTTTTACTAAAATTCCATTATCAAACCTTTCATAGTTTTTATCAAAATTTTCAAAATTTCAAGTCTAGGCCTACAACCTACCTTGACAAAACCTTTTTCATCAAGCCATTTCTCATTCCCACAGGTTGTCTATTTCGAGGCACAATGATTCTTATATTTTAATCATTGTACCTTAAGGGGGCACTCGTTGACCCATAAAAAATCATAGCTATTACAAGTAACTCAAAAGACTTCAAATGAGTTCAGAATGTAACAATTCAAGTTTCAAAGTTGGTGAACTTCATTTGGTTACTCAACTCACCAAACAACAAGTTTGAGGTTCAATGACTCAAATCCAAGGATCACTAAGTAAACTCATGCTTTTGGGTTACCAAAGTAGTCGAAACTCTTATGGCAACTCTAAAGCAAGCTTGAGAATGATGTTTTAAAGTTTCAAAGCATTTGGAATAATGTTTTAAAGTTTCAAAGCATTTGGACTTCATCTCAGCTCAAAATTAAGCTTCAGTGACTGTTTGCCAGCTCTTTGGGGGTCACTGTAAAAATTGATACTTCTACATGTCAAAGCAAACTCAAACTTAGAGGAATGCCTTCAAATATATTCAAATACTATCCTTCAAAATTTCAAAGCATTAGGATATCAAAATTTCAAAGCACTAGGATATCGTTTGGACCAAAACTCAGTTCAGATGGAAATCTATTAAGTTTGTGGGTCACTACACAAAGTGACACCTCATGAAGATCAAAATCAGTTGAAACTCCTGGAGGAAGCTTAAATTATACTCAAGAGAAGCTCTACAAAAATTCAGGTCAAACAAACATCATTCGACCCAAAGCCCACAAACATGTCAACTTTGGGTCATGACCCCCAAGTTATGAGGTTACTGACCAAAGTCCTGCTTCCCGACATCCAAAAATGATGAAATTTGGGTCCAAAGCTTCAGTCATACTCAAGGGTGATTATACAAAATTTCAAGTCAAAAGAACTTCATTTGGTCCCACTTCCATTGTATGTGAGCTTAGAAGTCAGTGACCCCCGAGCCATGGAGGTCACTGGCCAAAATCCTACTTCCAAGAAGTTAAAGCTGATGAAATTCGGAACAAAGATTTGAAATATCTTCAAAATGAATTTCCCAAAGCTTCAAATCAATTGAATGTCGTTCGGGTAGAAAACACGCTAACTACCTACAGTGTAAGGTAAATAGTGATTTAGAATATGCAACAAATAGGTCATTGTTCGAAATCCTACTTTCCCAAATCCTAACTGCATGAAGTTTTGATGGACACTCCAAGATACCCCTGATATCAGTCCCCCTAAGTTTTAAATCAAACCGAGGTCATTTGGGCCTCAAACAGCTGAAATAAGAGCTGATTTTCATGAAAAGTTAACAAGAGAGTTGACCAGATTTAGAAGGTCAAGTCAAGCTAAAATTTTTACGACACATTCAAAATATATCAAAAAGCATTCCTTTAAGTTTCATGACGATCGGACATCATTCGGCCCCCAAACAGGTAAAAACGGGTCACATGTGCAAAAGTCCAAAAATGGATCTAGAGAGTGACCACAGTTGCGGTCATTGCCACACCTGAAGCAGTTCCAGCGGTTCCCAGTGGTTTCCTCCACTCATTTTCAAATGTTAACTCCTAATAACTCCTTTAAACTTCTCATAACTACTGCTAAAGTTTATAAAAAGAATTGTTGGGCATTTGAAAGGGAGGACAGTAGTTTTTCTAAAATTCTAGAGATAAGTTCCAAGGTTCTAAGCAAGTCACAAGGCACTTCCCGCACTCTAGCCCACTTCTTCTTTTTCTTCTCATTCACTCAAGGTGAGAGATGATTCAGAGAAGGAAGGGGGGTATGGGTATCATTTAAAAGAAGACTATGTTCAAGCACTGACGAACCTTCGAAGGATAAAATCATTTCCTTTGTTTTCCTCACTTGGGGGGGGGGGGGGGGGGGGTTCTAGGCATCATAGAAGTTGTGAACAAGCCTCTTTAGGCTTCATTTTGTCCCTTACAAATCATAGGTTCAAAATGACATAGTTTTGGCTTCATTTTGCTCGTATACAGCATCCTTTTCGGATTTATACAAAAACAATCTGTAACCAAAAGTGATCAACACCAAAGGTTTTGATTAATTTTACGGCCAAATTTAACCCTCTTAATGGTCACTCAACACTCCAAAGATCAGAAACAAACAAGTTTCAGCACCTTGGAAGTATAACTGAAACTAAACAGAGTTACACAGAGAGCAAACAGTGGCCTTTTGGCTACTGTTTGCCAGTGACCACATGTCACGGTCATTGGCAGAGTGACAGTGATAGTGGGTCCCGGTCACTGGCAGGGGCCAGTGACCAGGAGCCACAGTTACTTCCCCTGTATTCTTCTTTTTTGCATCTTTTCCTAATTTTTATGTATTTTCTTGTTGTTTCTAAATTTGGATCACATCTGAGACTTGAGGGAGGGGCTATAAACTTTTCAAAAACATGTAAACAACCTGCATCCCCGTGGTCAAAGCATTTGAACCCATGTAAACAAAAGGGAAATTAAAAATGAACTATAGTTAATTTCTATTCTTCTTAAACGCTTGAAGTGCACTAATGTTGGACTTAAATCTATTACACATTTCGTATTTTCAAGCGCGATCAAGCAAGAAACTCATAGGATCTAAAATGTGAGACCCACCTATGTTTGTGGTACTTTGTTATTGGCATGCATGGGACCCACCTGTGGAGGTTATAACATAGTACCTACCTTTAAAAATTAGAACACGGGGCCGATATTCATAGGATTGAAAAGGTGGGCCTACCTTACTAAGAATTATAATGTGGGCCCACTTTTTAATGTAAATATGGGACTTATTTTTATAAATTACAGCATAATACACTCATTCAGAAATTAGAATATGGGCCTATATTCATAGGATTTATAATGTAGGTCCACATTTTTTTATTGTGACTACGTGATCCACGTTTAGAAATTACAAAGTTGAGCTATATTTTTTGTGATTTTGTACATATAACTTACATTTAGAAATTATAATATGGTGCCCATCTTTGAAAATTATAATAGATTATAATGTAGGGCCATCCTATTTATTGATTCTAAATATGAGACTCAATTTAAAAATAACATGGTACCCACATTTAGAAATTAGAACATGGGGCCACATTCATAGGAATTATAATATGGCTTTTCCTTTTGTGATTTTTTTGAAAGACTAGATAGTTTTTTTTAAAGAGTAAATATTTTTTTGAAGGATTAAATATTTTTTGAAAGATTAATTTTTTTAATGATTAAATTTTTTTTGAAATATTAAATTTTTTTGAAAGATTAAATATTTTTTTGAAAATACTTTTTGAAAGATTAAATATATTTTTGAAAGATTATTTTTTTTGGAAAACAAAATATTTTTTTTGAAAGATTAAATAATTTTTTTGAAATATTAAATATAATTTTGAAAGATAATATTTTTTTGACCATATAACCCACATTAAGTTTTTTGAAATATTAAATATATTTTTAAAAACAATATTTTTTTGACCATATAACCCACATTTAGAAATTAGAATATAGAGCTCACATCAAAAGATTTCTAATGTGGTCCCACTATTATAAGAAATTAGAACTTATAACATGGGCCCAGCTACTTTTTGTGATTGTTACCATGTGACTCATATTAAAAATTATGTAGTTGAGTCACCCTGAGACAAACAGGAAATAACTATGCCAATATGAAACATGGGAACATTCGAATGGGACGATACCAAACATAGCCCAAGAGTCTAAATCTTCATAAAGTTTAAACAATTGGAAATTCCTAGAATCTTTCCTTCAAGTCAAAATTAGGTGAGATTGGGCTTAGATGTTCCCATAAGCCTCAAATTAAAATTGAACAACCAAAATTAAAATTAAATTGACCTCCAATTTTACAAATTGAAGTTCAATTTAGAAATCAAATCCTATCCCGTTCATAAATATATAAATTGAAAACAATTAGTAAAAATCTCTATCTTCCCTTGGGTCTCGCATGTAGCGCACGAGTCTGTCTGCAATGACATATTAGTGTTATTGCATCCTCCCCTCCCCCCTGCGCCCAACCCCTGAAAAAAAAAAAAAAAAAAAAGTTGAAAACAAGATTGACCTTGAACTCAATATTTCGTGGCAATGCTTTTGCAGATATTATGTCCTTGAAGTGCTCCCTTGATGAAATGGGCTCTCGATCCTTTCTTTGGTGGTTTTGGCTTCATAGGACGGAGTGTGGCATATTTTCCATTACGAACAAATGTGTATTTATTGTCACATATGCCATGAGTTCCGTCTTATTATATATTTACAAGTGTCTTAATAATATATCACCACTATCTATTAGTAGCACATCACATGAAATTATATATTTTTAGTCCTTGTTACTCAAAATAAATGTTGCACTTACACTTCATCACTTGTTGATAGCCATCGAGCAAAATAGGGACAATAATGTTTTCAAACCTCTGATTTCAAATGATCCACAAGAACTTGGGATGTGATGGCTTCACAAAAACCTCCATCAATCACAACTGATCATGCTTTTCCATTTTCAGTACTGTTAAGCGAAAAATATTATTTCACAACTATTTCTTCTCAATAGTAGGTGTAGTATCTTTGAGAACAATGAAAGTTTAACATCCATCACCATAAAAGAGGCTGACCATCATTGGGATTGATGATCTCTAATTCCTTCGTCTCTTTACCCTTAGAATCCTTGGGCGTATCCCATCTCATCACCTTTTCCTTCTATGAAATTTATTCACTTGAAACATTTAAATGATCAATGCTTTGGTTGATGACAATGGAAGCATGTTTGTTGATGACAGTGGAAGCATGTGACCTTCCCCTCACATTCAGGCTTAAAGAAAAAAATTTCTGATGAACCACTACTTGGAGTAGAAACCAGCTTTGATGGGTTCTTTTTAAACCCCATTTAAGCCTAGTGAATTTTCGTGCTTGATAATTTGCAATATTCCTAGCCTTGATGACATATTGGATGATCTCATAAACATTATCAAAATTCTTAAATACAAGTGTATGTTAATGTTGTATGTCTATTCTCAACCCATGAAAATATTGGTCAACTAAAACATCATTGGTCTCATTTAAAGCACAGTGAGTTTGCATGGTATAAAACGCTTTAGAATACTCAACAACAGGGCCGGCTTCACTGTAAAGCAAGGAAAGCCCTTGCTTTAGGCCCCCTAAAAATAAGGGATCAAAAAAGAGTTATCCTTGACACTAGTTTTTAGAAAAGAAATAGTAGTTAAATCCCTACTTTTTCTATTGACAAATCAATTAGTTCCTATCCTTTCTCTTTCGTTCAATTGACTCTAACGGGAGTTTGAGACTTCCCAACCTTTTTCTCCTTTTACATAGGGTCCTCTTATTTTATGATAAGATCTAAATGGAATCAATGGTTGATAAATCATGTTCAATGGGCCCCTCTTAATCTTCAAAGATGATCAAACATCTCAACTAATAGAATTAATTATATCCTCTGACTCTTGTGGAGCTTCTCACCCTTGGAACAGCAAGATTTAAATGTCTCTCCCTCTCTCTCTCTTTCCAACCTAACTAATTGATTTAAGATTAAATATACATTATTCCTCATAAATGATATCTTTTGGTCTTCTCTTTTCTCATTAAACGGTTAGATAAGGTCAAAAACCCCTTTTTGAAGGGGAACTTTTTTAAAATTTATTTTTTTTCTTCACTTCATAGAAATAAAGCCCCCTAATAGTAATTAAAACAATAACATCTTTTTTTAAATTCCAAAAAACATATAGCTATAATCCTATTTATTTCTCCCCAAAGGCCTCAAAAAAGTAATTAAAGCAATTGCCATTTTTCACATTTAAAAAAAAAATGTTATCTTTTCACTTCTTCATATCTCATTTTTTTTATTAATTTTTTTTGTTTTCAATCATCAATGAGGCCAACTGTCCCATCACCATAAAATTTTAAATTTTATTTGGGCCCCACTGATGGATGAAATAAATATGTTAGCAAAATGTAAATACAAAAACTTAGTTAGTAATTTTGAATAACAAAAAGCGAGAAAAATATATTTTAAATAAATTATTTATAATAATATTAAGAAATAGAAAAAAGCTCATTTAGTATTTTCGCTTTAGGCCTCAATTTGTCTCAATCCGACTCTGCTCAACAACTAACTTGAATCATTATTTCAAATCTTGAAAGCCTAAATGTAGATCCATTGAGTAATTGATTGGGTGAAACTTTTACTTCAAAATATTATTCATTTCAATCTATGTCTAAATAGGATCTATGTTTGTTTCGTTTTTCTTCTTTTGCAACTTGGTCCGCTATATCATGGCATAATTGCCACCCTTGATCATTGTTTTGTGTGTGGAAATGTTTTCTTTGCATACTAACAATCCAAAAGTTTATGACCCTCTGTCTATTTTCAATTTTCAATTATATACGAAAACCATAAGCTTAATCTCTAAATCTCAATCACTATTATTCGTCCGTTGATGTTGTTGATTCCGAGTATTTCCTCCACCTGTTGACTACCTTGCTGTTGATGTCCAACGTTGCTGGCCTTTAGAGTGCAGATGGGTCAGATGCCCTTACCCGAACCTGACGTGCCTTGGATTGAAACCGAGCCAGATGTTTATTTTTGGGAACTTAAAAGGCTCAGCACTCAAACGACACAGAGAGAGAGAGAGAGAGAGAGAGAGAAGAAAACGGTAGAACTCTCCAAACCAATCGCGTTTCCGAGAATTCTCAATTTTGCTTTCTAGGTTTTCAAAGCAGGAAAATCGAATTCCACGAACTCTTACATGTTTTCCTTGTGCTTGTTCTTTCATTTTCTAGGGTTTCGGAGTTTTTGTTGTTGTTGTTTCTTTCACAATGACTGATGCTTGTTTGGATGCATTTAGGGCAGAATGAATTCCTCTTGATCATGAGTCTCGCAGAGGATTCTCCGTTGCACTCTTCGAGCAGCGACGATTTCGCTGCGATTCTCGACGCAGAGCTGAAATCCTCTTCTTCGGAAGACGTGTCGCCGGAGGAAGAGGACAATGATTGCTTCGACAATGCCAGCGAGGAGGAATTCCCGGAAGAAGTGAGGTATTCATTTCATGTTCATTGATTGTTGTAATGAGAATCGAATTCATTCATAAGAATCAGTTTTTGGAGTGGATGACAAGTAGTCTTACAAGATATTTGAGTTATATGAGGCATAGATGGATTGCGCTATTTGTTTTCGCTCTTCTACTGCTTCTTAAAATGCTGTTGTTTTCTATTTGTTGTGGGGCTCTAATTTTGTTCTATCTCAACTATCTCAAATGCTAGTTGACATTTGTATCCGTCATCAATTGTAGCCAGTTCTAAGTGTTTCCCTCTTGTGTGCTAATTCCTAATTCTTTCATGTTTTGTAACCCCGCGCGCGTCCACTGTAAGACGAACATTTGGCCACATGTACTTTGATTTCCTGTTTCAATATTTTGCAGCATTCTGCTTCATACAACAAAGTAAGATTCATTGCAATCGTATGAAAATGTCCTAGTCTCCATTTTTCCCACCCTGTTTTTATGATATTTGTTATATCTGTTTTAAACCTTCTGGTTTGTTTTGCGAGTTCTTCTAGCTGTTGAAATCTCACATTCTAGTACTTGGCTGTTTTCAAATTTTGCCATCTAGATATCTGAGATCCACTAAATTTTGACTTCAATTTTTTTTTATCTGTCCTTAATTTGTCAATAATTAAGGGAAATAACTAGAGGTGCTCAATCTTGACCCTTGGTGCAATCTGATTTCAACTGGGATCTGACTTACGATGCCATCCAACATGGTCCTGATACTTGTTAATACTCCGTGTGTGTCTTGAATGATTTTTGGATGAACTTTATGGATTGCTTTTGCTTCAATGCCTGTGGAGTAGCTGTCTCATCATTCTATCAAATGCATTCTTAGTCCACGTAATCCTTGTGTTATTTTTATCGTTTTTCTAAACCTTTTAATGACTTGTCTAATTAGGAAAATGACCTCTTTAGTTGACTTTGTGGTATAGACCCAAATTAAATCTATGAAACATTTGATTTCTTTAGTAAGTGCTAAATTCTCTTCTAGTGTTTATCATATGGCTTTTAAGTGGGGATGCCAATGGATTGGTTAAATAGGCGACCCACCCCGATAGGGCTGGTTTTGTAGTTTGTTGCGTTTGGGTGGGAATGGTTTATAAAATTTGACCAACTTGGGTTTGGGTTATTCTTCTCTTCCAAAGTTTGTTGTATGTCTTGTCAATAGGGTCATTAATGGGCCAGGTTAATCAAGTGACTGCCTCGATAGGGTGCGCATGGGTTTAAATATTTTGATCGAGTTGGATTTTGGTGGTTTCGATTTTGGTTGCTTGGACTCACTAAGCCTTGTTCATATATAAGTTAACGTATTACTTGTTAGATTGAAACACACAAAGCTTGTATTGCTATTCTACATTTCAGAACTATGGTCCGCTTGGATTTATGTTGAGACTGTGTTTGGTTGGGCTTCAAAGTCAAAAATACTTACTGGAAAGTTGCTTCTTAAAAAATACATTTTTAGATCAATTATTTTGAAGAAAATATTATTTATTTAGCACATATTTTTTGCATAGTTTTCAAGTTCGTTTCGGACAATGTTTCGGTTTGGCTTCAAAGTGAAACATCTCGGTTGATTCAGATATTTCGCTTTCTAATTCGGAAATTCAGTTCGGAGTATATAAAAACAAATAAATAGATATATGTATTCAAAAATTATAGAAAAGTTCATTCTACTAACCATCACAAATGTAATTCCCATAAGATGGTGAGCACTGGGGCCACTGGAAGTTTAATTAATAATATTTAGTACTGTTTATGGGGGCCACTAAATGTTTAATTACTACTTTTTAATTGGCATTGCTCAATTGGCTAATAAAATTTTCTAGTGGGACCCTTAGAAAAAAAATAAAACCATTTAATTCTAGCTGTACCAATCAAACTTTATTACCCTACTCAAATTTAAGGGTCCACTTTAGGATCATATTTTTTCAAATGGTCTCATAAGATATTTACTAAGCTCAAATATTTCTATATGCAGTACGACTATATGTAATGCAACTCGTGATGGACCTTGATATTTCAAATAGTGACATTTAATTGAAGATTCATCTTCTACATCAATTACAATTAGGTGGGCCTCTAATTAACTTCAATGAATGAGCCATTAGAAATAGTGGGCCTCACTATCAATCACTCTTCATGACCTTTTTTATAAAATGCTACTATCCCCAACTTTTATAAAAAGACTTCTCGTCATAAAAAAAAAAAAAAGAAAGAAAAACCACTCTTTCTTGAGCCCTTTTTCAAACCCTTTTCTCAAAATGAAGGAAGGAAGGGGAGATCAGGCATACCTGTTGCTCCAGTGAGAAGCTTTGCATTGGCAGCAATGAAGACCTTCGATGAAGAAGTAGATGCTCCCAACAATGGTGGCGAGGGAGGATTGGAGCTTTGAAGGCTGCATGTTGTAGAAGAAGATGAAACGAGCAGTTGTTGGCTCTCCTTGATGAGAAAGGTATGTAGAATAATTTTATTTATTTCTCTTTAGTTTCATCTGAATCTCAAATGCAGTTCTTCCATTTTTCTTTTTTTTTCTTTCATGATCAATTCCTAGATTCATCCAAATCTATCTATTCGGACACTATTCATATGAAATTAGGGGTTTTGCACTGAAACCCTATTATTCCGGCGAAATCAGACGAAATCTTAACTGAACATCTTCAAGCAAGATGTTCGGTTCAGTTTTTTGCTTCAAAACGAGATAAATTCAGACATTTTGTCCTAACCAAACCGAACTTGACAACTATGATTTTGTGCATGACATAAAAAAAATAGTGTTTTGCATATTATAACTAAATAATATATATGCACATTTTTTATAGTAAAAAATAATTACACTGTATATAAATTATAAAACCCTGTTAGGTATAAAATGGCCTTAAATAAAATTCTATATAGTAGAGACAGTGAATTTCCATTGATAATAGGTTTGCATCATGGATCAATTTTAAGCGCTGATCTTTTTGCACTGATTATGGAAGAGTTAACTACTCATAATAATGAGGAGGTACCTTGGTGTTTGTCATTTGCCGATGATATGTATTGGTGGATGAATCGAGTGATAGCGTGAGCTGTGAATGTGAAACTTGAGACATGATGAGAGGCTTTAGGGTCTAAGGGCTTTATAAGTTGTACAAAGACGGAATATATGAATTCCAATTTCAATGGAGATGTGCAACGAGTTGAAACTTCTGTGAGAACTGGAGCTGAAGAGATACTATAAAGAGAGACATTCCGATTCCTTGGATCGGTAATTTGTAAGGATGGAAAGAATGAGGAAGATATTGAACATATGATAGGAATGAGATGGTTGTAGTGGAGACTTGCTTTTGAGGTACTTTGTGATTAACTCTTACCAACAAGATTGAAGAAGAAATTTTCGAGACAATTATTAGACCAGTTGTGACCTGGAGTAGAATGTTGGTTTGTCAATTAAGAAATGATATGCACAAAATGAGTGCAGTAGAGATGAGAATGTTAATATGGATGTGTGGTAAATTAGGAATGATAGAATTAGAAATGAGCACATCTGAAAGTAGTTAGGGATAGCATCAATGGATGAAAAATTAAGTGAGATTCGTTTGAGATGATTTGGATATGTCTAATACAAGCCAACAATTTTTTATATGCCCAATGTAGGCCAACACCGATGCTCTTGAGAAAAAGTTTTTCTATGCAAGTTGATAGCCCACCAAGGAAAAGGGGTAGGTTGAAGTGGACATGTGATGCAGGACAATGCAAGACTAAATTATGTGAATTTATGAGACCAGAAGTGATTAATATTTGCAATTAGAAAATTTTAAATTTAGACTCTACTTTTTTTTTTTTTTTTTTTGTGTTAAATTTCAAAGGAGTCTAGAGATGACTCTAGGCCTTGTCACAATCCCGCAGTACGCACCCCTTAAATTAGGATCGGGGGTCTCAATGGAAGGGAAGCTGTCCCACTAGCTTAGGGATCAATTAATCTTTACCTGTTTCACTTATCCCCTTAGAGGGTTTGACAACGGGCCAACCTCAACTGGAGTACCAACACATTGATAGGAGGGAATCAACGATTTCATTTTTCAGAAATGAAATTAGAAATTCCTGCAGTTAATTTGGCTCATATAATCAATAAATAGAAAGGGCCTGAAATAAATGCCCAAATGGGCCTAAAGAACCTGAAATCAGGTTGAGCCTGGTATTATAATGGGCCTTGTTGGGTTTAGCTGGGCCTGTTGGGCCTGGGCTGGGCTCTGCTGGGCTGTTGGGCTTGGGTTGGATTCAGTTGGGCCCGGGCTGAGTTCAGGTGGAGCTGGATATGGTCTGTCTAAGCCAATTGCCTGTCCTTGGGTTCTGGCTCTGCTGGATCTGCATTCTGCCATGCGGAATGGTTAGCTTGGACATGTAAAGGTAGTGGTAGTAGGTCGGGGCTTGGGTGTAGGAGTTGTGCCACTTGTTTATTGAGTGTAAACACTTTGACAGATTTAAATAGGCTTGGCCTGAGAGGTGTCATGCCAATCAAATCTGATGGGTTTTGACTTCTGTCATGGGATTTGGAATAGGGAACATTGTGAAGGCAATGACAGGTTGGTGAGATCTGAAAATATAGAGTTCGGCTGACACTTTTTAGGGATGTTGGGGCTGGTGGATTGGACTATGGGCTGTCAGCCATGGATTTTGTGGTATTAGGCTGATCAACAATGGAGATGACGACAAGGGAAAAGAAGAACACCCAACCAACAATGAAATAATCCAAAGGAAGGAGAAGAAGATACCTTGTTCGTCGGATTTTACCGGTGGCTTCCGCCAAATCCTTTCCTGGAGAGCGAGAGTTAGGCACCAAAAAACATTCGATTATTCATTAACATTAACTGGAAAAATAGGTTTTACAATGCTTTATAAAGATAACCCTAAACCAAAACTGCATCTCAACCATAAAACATATGAAGGTTTGTGATTAAACACTAAAATAATAATAATGGTCCCACTACTAATGGTTCTCAAGTAATCAAATAAAATAATAAACAAAGAACATAATAAGAATAATGTCTGCCACATTAGGTATTCATCATGATCATGGGTCACGCGCCAGATAGGGTTGGGCCACACGGTAGGTTTACATTGTGATCAAGATCCAACGGTGGATTTGCACCGGGATCAAGATCCAATGGTGGATCTACATTTGATTTGCCATCCAACGGCGGATCTTCGTTGTATATGCGATCTACCACCAAGAAACACCCATCTAACCACAAAGCAGCTTGTCTTGTGATTTCTTCTTCTTCCATTGGTATATCTTGAATGGAGGAGCTGTGATGTCCTCATCAATATAGATAGAAATAGTAAGGATGGATCCGAAGAAGTGCAACCCATTTGATGATTTGGCTCGGGATATACTGGAATGGAAAAACAAAATTCATGCAGCCATCCTCATCAAAGTGTGGATAAGGCTTTGTTATTGATGATGATGGTGAGTGGTATTAATGGAAGATAATGGTATTATGGTGCTATTGTTTTTTTGAATCTAATCAAAATGATTGCATTTGATTTTTGTTCTTAGTGTGGTTTTGTTCAAGACCCAAAAGTTTTTTTTTTTTTCCATTTACTTTGATAAGAAGGAGTTTTCATTTATATTGGAAAGGATGATTGATAAGGCTGGTACCTTTCAACATAATCCGACAGAAATTAAACAAAATATTTACATGCAAACTTAAAAAGAAAGAAACCAATAAAAGTGATCTTGCTGATGTAACATCCAAATACAGGAAGCTTATTATTATTATTATTATTTTAATCTGTTAAAAAGTTTCATTCATATGTGTTGAAATTACTTGAAAACTGCACAATAAAGGGGTTGTATACTATCTAAAGGAAAATGGCAGTAGAAATTACTAAACCCCCAAAACAGAATTGTGGTGGTAAAGAATCGCTCATTATCAAGTAAGCATTGTGGTGGTAAAGAATTGCTCATTGACAACTATGTCCTATCTACACCTGTTGTCATAGATGAGTTTGCCTCACATGCTTCTTAAATTTTGGTGTCACACAAGACGACCTAATGCCAGTCAGTACTAGTCAGAATCTGGGATTGAGAACCCCAACATAATGTCAACTTGATTGAGTTTGGTGTGTGGGGGTTGCGGGGGGTTTGTGCGTGGGAACTAACACATACTGGTATAGGCTGGTATAGGACTTGTACATATGGCACAATATTGGTACTGGTAGGAATTAAGTTACATTGTGAGTTGTGACACAATATAGAATCTTAGTTTTCATTTTCATTTTTTGAGTTTAAACTAAGTTAAAGGGGCACATGCTAGTGTGATACCCTATGAAGCACGAACACTTGTATAGGGTCCCTGTGTCTATGTTGGACACGGACACAGCCGGACATGTGTCCGACATGCCAAAAACATGTCTTGTCTTTTTTTTTTTTTTAAATTTTTAATTGTGGACACGGCTTGGACATGGGGGGGACACATCTGGGACACGTTTAGGACACGGCAGGGCTAAAATATAATAAAAATGGGCTAAAACTTGGGTTTAAATTAGAGAAAAAAGACAAAGGGGTTAAACATAAATTTTTTTAACTTAAAAGCCTAAACCTTTGCTGTCTTGGCCCAAAAGCTTCAGTTGTGAAAAATAAAAAAAGAGGCAGCGAAGAAAAAGAGAGGTAGCATCTAGAAGAAAGAATAAAAAAGGGCGAAGAAGAAGGATCTGTGTGAAGGAGAAGAAGAAGATCTGCGCGGAAGAAGAAGAAGATCTGCGTGAAGGAGAAGAAGAAGATCTGTGTGGAAGAAGAAGAAGAAGAAGATTTGCGTAAGGAGACGAAGGAAATGCCCCTTCTTTTTTCTTTTTTTTCGCTGCTTTTTTTTTTGTTTTGTTTTGTTTTGTTTTTGCTGCTACTGTGTTTTTTTTTTTTCAAAACTGCTATGCTGATAATTTTTTCCATTAAATCGCATTATAGGAATTTCAGATTTTTCCATGATAAAATAATTCCACTGAGTTGTTTCAATAGGTCAATAGATGATGACCAAGAACTTTTCGATCACAAACAGTGGACCAATAATCCAAGATGAACTGTTTGATTATAAACAGTGGGCTAAGCTAAGAATGCAAGATTTCAAAGGAAAAGGCTGCACGTTATAAGTTGCCAGCCAAACAGAAGAAAGGACAAAAAAGTGAAAAGAAAAAATGCCTGGCAACACCCTTCACCACTGCCAATCTGATGTGTGTGGCCCAGAGATGATCAAATCTGAGATCTGATCTGTCTATGCTGTGAAGGTCCTTTTTCTCTTCAGAGTGTTCAGGAGTCACTTTAATCAGTTGCAAATCCAAGCCACAGTGCTTAACTGGAGGAAACTATTGTATTAAACAATAAAATCATGCTTGTGACAAGACTGCCTACCTCTGATGAGCCAAAAAATCTGAAAAAATGCTCTAAAATCTCAGAAGAGATGGTTGACCAGAGTGGTGTGATCTGCTGAAACGATTGTGATGAGATCAAGTGGGCCACACGTGAACAGGTCACCTTCCCAGCCACGAAGCAGTCACCAGTCCTCTGTGAGCAGTCAAGATGCAGCAGAAGAAGCGAAAAAATTAGAGCCTAGGCCCCTTTACAAGAAGCAAAAACAGTTGATTGGGATGACTGTTTAGGCCAAAAGAAGCAAACACAGTCGATCGGGATGACTGTTCTTCAATCAAACAAAAGTCTGAGCCGTTTGGAGCTCTGATACCATGACAAATTCACAAAATATAATATGGAGAGCAGATTTGAATGGAATTGGTTGCCTCCACTTGAGGATCGACCATCCTTATATATGAGGAATGCCCATTTATGGGCTACACTCAAGATATATTACAATCAATTAGATCTCCTAGTTTAGTTTGTTTTTCTGTACAAATTTGATTTAGTTTGACTAGTATACAGTCAAGATATGCTTTACAGATGAGTCATGGGTCTTGGGCTTTGTGGATCATTGACACTGTTCTTCCATATTGCTGCTGTTGCCGTTTTTCTTTTTTTTTTTTTTTTTTTAGAGCTGCTGTGCCATTTTTCCATTTTGCTGCTTCCTTTTTTTTTTCTTGAACTGCTGCTGTTGGACTTCCATGCTACTGCTGCATTATTTTTCATAGTTTATTTTTCAATGTGATAGGAAATTGATTTGAGAATATGTCATTTCTTTTTTAGTTGTGACATTATGCTTCTTAATTTGGCTCAAAACATAATTATTCTTTAATTTTCATGGTTATATATAAAAATATATATATTTATTATTTCCCATGTCCTAGCTGTGTCCGTATCCTACTTTTTTAGGATTTGCCGTATTGCCGTGTCCGTGTCATGTTGTATATGTGTCTGTGTCCGTGCCCGTGCTTCTTAGGTGATACCTAAGTCCACATCTTTGTTCTCATCAACATGGGAATCTTTATACAGGTGCTACAAGTAAATTAATATGTTATTGAATTGTACGAGATCAATAAAAAAAGTATGAGATCAATGATCATTGCTAGAGTGGAGTCATCAAAAAATTTTTTTTTTTTTTTTATGATGACATGGAACCCTTGAGCCCACCTCCCAAACATTGTAAGGTGGACGGTAAAACCCTTGATACATGACACAAACTATAAGTAGTCAAAGGAGTTGATTGATATTATTAGGCACTCAATTTTTTTTTCTTTTTTTTTTTTTTTTTTTTTTTTTTGACTAGGATGTCAATTTGTTTGTCTCCTAATTGATTGTATGGACTCTGGAGTAGAGATCATGGTAATGAACACTAATGACGAATTATTTTGTGCTAGATTGTAACTCAATGTGGTAATGAAGAATTGTTTGCCCCATGGACTAGTTGGAATTTAGTTGGCACAGCCCCGGATTGTTGATCGGGTGTAGAACAATCTCCCGAAGGATTATTCGAATCCGAAGAATCAATGAAACTCACGATCAAAATTGGAAAGAGAAAAATTCTGGAAAAACTGGATTATTATTGATAAAAAGCATGTCTAATACAATGAATAACTCCTCCTTATATAGGAGTGATTGTCTTTAAAATAGAAAGACTAATTCTAAACAAACATAGTCTACTAAAAATAAAATAAGAAGTAAATAATTAAGGATAGGGATCCTTGAGGGGATTAAAGATCAATCGGATGGCCTGCGGGCCTGTGATTTAGGCCGGACTTGGGATTGGCCTGCATCAGCTTTCCCCGGCTTGGACAAACTCGACTCCGGCAAGTTGAGTGCTTGATATCTCTCATAAAGATCATGATTGATGCGCTAAAAGTCAGTAGCTGTAATCTATGTAGCATCGGAGAGAGGACGATTCCGCCAACATATATAAAACTTCTGGTAACCTCCTTGACGTGTAGAAACAATTTGATCATCAAGGACATTAACAATTTCATCAGTAGGTGGAGAATTAACTGGCAGAGAAATAAGCTGCTCTTCATTATTTCCTTCATTATCATGACCACGGTAGAGAGTAAAATCTTCGAAATTGAATGAAGAACTGATGCCTAAATCAGGAGGAATATCAAGAATATAGGCGTTGGGACTAATCTTTTAGAGGATCTTAAAAGGACCTAAGTTACGAGGGTGTAACTTCTTATTAGCTACAAGTGGCAACCTCTCAGGTCGGATACGCACCATAACCATATCGCCTTCTTTAAACTCAACAAAGCGACAACTTGTCAACTTGCTGCTAGTAAACATCGTTGCTAGCAGATATATGGCGACGTACTTCATTGTGGACTTGTTGCATGTGTTGGAAAAAATGTTCAGCATCTGCACTAACTCTTGCATCAACGGGTAACGGCACAAGATCAATAGGGAGTCGTGGACGAACTCCTGTAACAGCTTCAAATGGTGAAATTCCAGTTGATCGATTGACAGAATTATTGTAAGCAAATTCTGCCATAGGTAGCATTTGATCGCAGTTTGTGATACGGTCACGTACAAGGCATCATAACAATTGTCCAAGACTTTTGTTTACCACTTCTATTTGTCCATCAGATTGAAGATGATAAGCAGTGGAGAAGTTAAGCTTAGTATTGGACAACATCCACAATGTCTTTCAGAAGTAACTCATAAACTTCGTATCTTGGTCAGAAACAGTAGTCTTTGGAAGTTTATGTAGCCGAACAATTTCTTTGAAGAACAATTTAGCCACCTTATAAGCATTAGTAGTCGCAGTACAAGGAATGAAGTGTGCCATCTTTGAAAAACGGTTAATAACAACGAAGATGGAATCAATCTTTCTGGCAGTCGTGGGTAAACCTAGCACAAAATCCATGCTAATGTCTTCCCAAGGAGTGTGGGGAACAGGCAAAGGCTGATATAATTCAGTGTTCTTGTTTTTTTTGGCAAGCTGGCATGCTTGACATCTCTCACAAATATGAATCACATTAGTCTTCATGCGAGGCCAATAATATCTGTTGCTGACAAGAGCAAGTGTTTTGTCGCGACCCAAGTGTCCGCTACATCCTCCTGCATGCAACTCACGCACAATATATTCACTAATAGAAGTAGCTGGAAGACAGAGTTGCGTACCTTTGAATAAGAACCCATCATGAATACTATAATGAGGATGCTGAATATGATCACCATTAAGGATATCCGCATAATATAGAACCAAAATCTTTGTCAGCTGCATAATCTTGTTTAATTTGCTCAAAACCAGGCACATTAACAGACATGGTGGTCAAAAGATGTTTCCTCCGGTTTAATGCATTCGCAGTCATGTTATCCTTTCCAGCTTTATGTCGAATGCTAAATTTAAACTCTTTTATATATGTACTCCATTTAGCACGGTTAGTGCTGATCTTCTGCTGAGAGTGTAGATGTTGCAGAGCATTATTATTAGAATAAAGCACAAACTCAATAGCAATCAAATAATGCCTCCAGTGACGAAGTGCTTGGATAAGAGCATAGAATTTTAAATCATACGCATAATACTTTTGATTGGCATCAGAAAGTTTCTCAATGAAGAATGCAACTGGATGTCCTTCCTGGCTAAGAACAGCGCCAATGCCAATATTTGAGGCATCACAAGCAATCTCAAATAGCTTGTTAAAATCAGGAACCTGTAGGACGGGTGCTTGAGTAATCTTTTGCTTGATCTTTTCGAAAGCCTTGGTGGCTGCATTGGTCCATTTGAATTCACTTTTCCTCATACAGTCAGTAACAGGAGCCATAATAGTACTGAAGTCTCTGATAAACCTTTTGTAGAAATTGGCAAGAATATGAAAACTGCGAACCTCAGTAAGGGTAGTAGGAATAAGCCAATCAAGAATTGCGCTCACTTTTTGAGGATCCATTTTAATACCTTGTGTAGAAACTACTTATCCCAAGAAAACAACAGAATCACTCATGAAGGTGCATTTCTTGAGATTAATATAGAAACGCTCTTGGCGGAGAAGTTAGCAGACCTTATCTAAATGTTGAAGGTGATCTTCTTTTGATTTGCTGTAAATCAGAATATCGTCGTAGTATACGACAACAAATTTCCCAATATAAGGTTGCAACAATTATGTCATAACTCGCATGGAAGTACTAGGAGCATTGGTTAATCCGAATGGCATAACCATCCATTCAAAAAGACCATCTTTTATTTTAAAGGCAATTTTCCATTCATCTCCTGGTCTTATGCGAATTTGATGATAACTGCTCTGTAAATCAATTTTTGAAATATGCATGCACCAGTCATCATGTTTAACATATCATCCAATCGAGGGATAGGAAAGCAATATTTTTTCGTGATTTTATTGATTGCGCGGCTGTCTACACACATTCGCCGGCTTCCATCCTTCTTTAGAGTGAGAAGTGCTGGAACACCACATGGACTAAGACTTTCTCTTATATAGCCTTTCATAAGCAGTTCATCAACTTGCCTTTTTAACTCCGCATGTTCTACTGGACTCATCTGATAAGTAGGTAAGTTAGGTAAAGAAGCTCCTGGAACAAGATCAATGGCATGTTGAATATTTCTAAGTGGAGGTAGTTCTTTAGGTAATTCATCAAGAACTAAATCAGTAAATTTGTTCAATAACGGCTTCACTTCTTGAGGAATGGACATGGCATGGGAATCATTGGCAACTTGTTTAGTAACTAAGGCATACATGACACCTTGCTTTTTACTTTCAACTTCAAATCTCTGCATTGTTAAAATATGCGATGTGGGAGAAGATGTGGCAGCAGGAGAATAGGAAGGTGAGGACGGTGGAGTCTGCAAAGGATGCAACATGATTCTTCTACCTTTCCATTTGAAAGTATAGGTATTGTATTCATGATCTGTGATAACTTTAAGCTTCTGTAGCCATGGCCGTCCAAAAAGAATGTGTGATGTTCATTGGGATGATGTCACAGAGAAGAGTATCCTCATAATTGCCAATCTTAAAAGGAACAAAGCATTGCTGACGAACAGGAATAGAATAGTTGTCAACTCATGCAACTTTATATAGCCTTGGATGCTTTACCGTGGGAAGATTAAGCTTATCGACTGCTTCTTGAGAAATGACATTCATAGCACTACCGCCTAAGAAGCACGGACACTTCTAAGAAAGTGACGTGTCCGACACGGACACGTGTCGGACACCGACACTCCTCAGACACTCTCGGACACGTGTCTGATACTATTTAGCCGTGTCTATAATTAAGAACTAAAAATCTTAATTTCGAACACTTGTTCGACACTCTTTTTGCAACGTGTCCCACAATTCTTACCCCGTGTCTATTACTAAAAAATAAACATGTGGTTGATATCTCTTGGAAATGGACACTTTGTTAATATGTGGTTATTAAAACTTGTAAACTTTATATATGACAATTTTTTATCATGGAAAAATGTATGATTGTAAGTATTAATCATATCACAAGCTAAAAACAAATAAATATTTCACTAAAGAATAGGCCTCAAGATAGGCTTCTTTTTGCTCTTTTTTTTTTTTTTTGTAGAGAGGGGAAAGAGATAATCCGCCCTTTTCTTTATATGGATTTTATGGAACTATGGATATTTCATGTTTAATGATTATGAATTATGTTTTAGTGTTGTATTGATATTTAATTATTTGATATGTTTGTTAGTTGGTACTTGAATTTTTACTTTTTAATTGCTAAATTGGTTAAAAAAGTTAAATGATATTATTTTTTTAGTAGATGATTATATATATTAATATATATTATTAACGTGCCCCCCGACGTGTCCGTGTCCTACTTTTTTGAGAAATGCCGTGTTGGCGTATCCGTGTCGTGTCGTATCTGTGTCCCGTGTCCGTGTCCGTGTTTCTTAGACTACCACCATCAATAATCATATTACATGATTTGCCCATACAATTGACACGAGACCGAAAAATAGAAGCATGATTCCAATCTTCTTCATCTTTTGCATCTGCTACTAGTAAACGACGATTTAGAAAAAGAAGTGAAATGCCATCGTCAGCGTCTGCATAATCTAACTGATTTGCTTGATCTTCATAAGGAGGATCTGTGTCAACTTGCTCTGGCTCGACATACTCATCATGTTGGACATTACTATCAGGCTCATTGGAAGTGTATAAATTTCGATGAGGGCATTCATTCGCATAATGTCCTCGTTGCTTGCAAGCATGACAAACAATATCCTTTCTATCTATTTTTCCATAAGTACGATTCTCATTCTGGTTCTGTGAAAACCGCTGATTCTGTTGGGGATTCATTTGTCTTTGTTGTATACCTGGCCGAGGATTCATAGGGTTTTGCTGAATTGGTCGCTGAGGAGGAGGCCTATAAATTGGTGCTTGATTGCGATTATAGGTAGGGTCAGGACCTCTTTTTGTGGAAGACTCCCCAGCTTGATAAGTATTGTGCTTCTGCAATTGAAGTTCATGTTGGGCGTTTCGGGCTTTATTGAAGATTTCATCCACTATTGCATAATCAAACATTGCTACATCTCGTCTGATATCGGCACGCAAGTTATCTCTGTATCTGGTGATAGTCAGATGGTCATCTGTCTTCAAGTTACAGCGAACAATGTATTCGCGAAACTTGTTGTTATATTCTTCCACAGTCATAGTGCCTTGCTGGAGACTTAAATACTCTTGGTGAAGTGTATCCATATAATCAGAAGGAAGAAAATTACCTTTGAGCTTCTCTTTCATGATATTCCACCGGAGAATCGGCTGGCCTACTGCAAGCTCATTATTCTCAACACCATACCACCAAATTCGAGCAAGACCCTTAAGTTTCACCTTGGTAAAGGCTATCCGCTGTGCATTATTCATACCATACCAAGCAAAATAGTCCTCCAAAGAATTAAGCTAATCAACAAAAACTTTCGGGCTCGCATTGCCACTAAAGTCAGCAATTTCAATTTTGACTTTCTTGGTGATGTCATCAGGTGGGGGTGTAACAGGGGGACCTTGATAATCTCGTTCAGCCAGAAGGCGCTGCATAAAATCACGGATGGATTCTTGATTTTCAGGTCTTTCTAGTTGGATGGGCGTGTACACCATTGACACATTGGATGATCCTTCTTGACTGACAAATTGCTTTTTTTTGTAGCTCAGCAATGGCAGTTTCTGCAATTTTGAGACGTCCTGTGTCATCTTCTAATGCTTGAGTTAATTTAAAGATAGTTTCATCCCTCTGCCGGTCTGTTATCCAATGCTGAAGATCATCACCTTTTCTAGGCATTGTTGCTTCTTCTTCTTCTTCTTCCTCCTTTTTTTTTAATACACTTGAGAAAGAGAGAAAAAGATCCAGGTTGGGTTGGACCCAAACTAAGGTCAAATTAAGAAGTAAAGGAGAGGCCTGTCAACAAAAACCCCTTTGGTGGTTCTCGGTTTGTGCGCAGAGAAGAAAATAAAAGGTCTCGAGGTTTGACCCTTACTTGGCAGTTTCGACTTCGAAGAAGGAAGGGGAGGGGTCTCATTGCTGGGAGGAGGTGATCGGCTGGAGATGGCGACGAGGACGGAGTTGAGGCGACTGCGGTGGTGACGAGGAGAGGCTCCGCTGTCGTCGTCGGTGCAGGTATGCATGTGTTTTTTTTTTTCTTTTCTGAGTCGCTGCTTTCTGTGTCTCTCTCCTCCTTTTGCTGCTGCTGATTCTTTTACACTCCGGGGGGGTATTTGATGCAGGCCGAACCCAAGTCCGGCCCAGATCACAGGCCTGAAGGACATCCGATTGACATCCGATTGATCCTTGGCTTCTTCAAGGATCCCTAATCCTATCTACTTCCTATTTTATTTTTGGTAGGTCATGTTTGTTTAGAATTAGTCCTTTTATTTTTTAGAAACAATCACTCCTATATAAGGAGGAGTTCTTCATTGTAATAGTTATGCTTTTATTAATAAAAATTCAGTTTCAAGAAATTTTCTCTAGTTGTGATCGTGAGTTTCATTGTGCTTTTGAATCCTTCTTTGGATTCGAACAATCCTTTGGGAGATTGTTCTACAATCGATCCAAGATCCAGGGCTGCGCCAGATTGGTATCAGAGCTTAGATCCGGTCGCCGGAAGCCTTTGTCGTTTCCGGAATTCATCAATCCATCCATTCTGCTCACCGGTTATCCTCTCCACCACCACCAGTCGACCGTGCCTGACTCACAAATCCACAACTCCTAGACCAACCGAGGCCTCTGTCAAAACCCTTTGCCCTCTGTTGACACCAAGTTCCACCCCTATCAAACCTCGATATCCAGATCTATAACCCTTAAACCCATTCCTGATCAGCCCAGACCACGACAGATCCCATTCCTAACCACCATCTCCAAACCCAGCCCTCCGCTGCCATCCCAGTTGGCCCAAAATCTTCTCCCAAAAACCCCCTGGGCACCTAACCATGGATGTAAATATCGGCCGTAGCGCCCAAGGGCGCTACGCTTTTTGAAAAATAGCGGCGCTCACAAGCGTAGCGGTCCGTAGCGGCCGATACATTGCCGTAGCGGCCACTACGGCCGCTATATTGCCGTAGCGGCCGCTATGTATCGGCCTGGTTAAATCAGGGCCCCTCTTCCCTCTTTCTGCTTCTTCTCTTTTGCTCAACTAGTAGATTAACAACAAAAAAAAAAGTAGAAAAAGAGGAAGAAAGGGAAAAGAAAAAAAAAAGAAAGAGAAAGAGATAGAGTGGGACGAGTTGCAGAGGACATATCTGATGCGGCGGCAGGCGGCAGCAGCAGCAGCAGGTGGCAGGCAGCGGAAGCAGCAGGCGGCAGCGAGCGGAAGCAGCAGAACCCAGCGGTAGGACTTCTTCTTCTTCTTCTTCTTCTCCTCCTTTTCCTGCTTCTGCTGCTGCTGCTCCTCCTTCTCCTTCTCTTTCTCCTTCTCCTGCTTCTCCTCCTCCTTCGTCTATTTTGGGCGAAACTTAGGGCAAATGGGCAACGAAGACCCATCGTGCCCTGTTTTATTTTGTTAACGGGTCGGTTGTGGCCCGGGTCGGTTATTTTGTTAACGGGTCGGTTATGGCCCACGATGGCCCATCTGATGAAATGTTGAGATAAAAATTAAATGGGTCATTCAAAAACATTAAAAACCATTAAAAACATTTAAAAAAATTAAGGGGTTCATCCAAAACAATAAAACCTAAAGAACCTATTGTAAACATTGGTGGGCTCCACAATGAAGCAACAATGTTAAAATTAAAAAAGTCATATAGGAGCCAAATATTACTAAATTGAAATTGGCACTTTCCTCAAATTTCACTCAAATTGGAAATATGGTCATAGCCAACTTCCAGACTTACTTTTTACAGTTATATATAAAAAAAATTCTACACCTACTAAAAATAAAGGACATCCAAATTTCACACTAATTGAACAAAGGCTATTTAATAAGACACAGGGCCCAACCAAAGTTTACTCTAATTAATAAGAAATAGGCCCTAACCAATTAACACCCAAATAGAAAATGGACCCTTTTCAATTTTCAATTTAATAAAAAATTCCCTTTCACATATATATAAATATATATATATTTCAAAATATAACTATGAAATGACCATTAAAAAAACTAATCCAAACAATTTTACTCTAATAAAAAATAGGGCTCTAATCAAATTTCACTTTAATAGAAAAACTTTCTCCATATATATGTGTGTGTGTATTTCAAAATAAAATTATGAAATGTTATATTCTAAGTATGACTAAACAACATTAATTCATATGAAAAAAATTTATCATTCCTATTTTTTTCTATTCATACAGCGATATAGGACCTCATGCAATGAGGGGACCGCTACATACCCCTATACTAGTTACTTTTGCAAAACAAACGCATATTCTATCATTTTCCAATATTCTGGATTTTCTGGAATTTTTTCAGATTTTTTTGAATACTTTTTTAAATCACACCGCTACGCCGCTACCGCTACGTATTGTTTTGGCGACGGGCCGCTACGCCCGCCGCAACCGCTGTTTGCATCCTTGCACCCAACCATTATCTCGACATCACCCCTTCACCTACCGGACACCCTTGGACCCAACCCTATCCACCGACGCCACCACCGTCCCAGCCCCACTACTCTCTTCAGTCCCAGCCGCAACCACCCAACACCTTTTTCAACTCTTTTCGCCATTATCACCGGCCCAAATCCACCACCGAAACCCCAGACCCTACGAAATCCCACTTTTTGGCCAAACTCCACACCCTGAAATTTTCCTCAAACCCACTTTTCGGCGAAACCTTCTCCTCCCCAAACCAGAGTGCAAAAAAACAAAAAAAAAAAAAATCAGAGAGCAGCCGAGACGAAGATGGTAGAGAGCTGAGACGTCGTACCAGGCACCGGCGGCTTCCATCGTTGTCGGTTTCCACGGGCTTCATCGTCGCCGTCATCATCAGCCGCGGCGAGAAGCACTTCGACAACTTGCCCCGGATCTTCATCGTCGCCGAGCGCCAGCGCCAGCCCCTTTTCCACTCTTTTTCTCCTTGCAGATAAGTTTTCCCATCCTCTCTCTTTATTTCTTTCTCTGCACGAGCCCCGAAAAACAAAAGAAGAGGGAGGACCGAGCATGTGTACCCAACCCGAGTTGTGTCTATTGCTTTGTAAACAGACCTAAGTGGTCCGGCTCATCACAAATCCGGCCCGTCCAATCCACCTTTTTGTTCAACAAAAAAAAAAAAAAAAAAACCAGCAATCATGCCTAGAAGAGGTGATGATCTTCAGCATTGGATGACTGACTGGCAGAGGGATGAAACCATCCTTAAATTAAGTCAAGAATTAGAAGACGTCACGGGACGTCTTAAAATTGCAGAAACTGCCATTGCTGAGCTATAAACAAAGCAATTTGTTAGTCAAGAAGGATCCTCCAATGCGTCTATGATTTACACTCCCGTCCAACCAGAAAGACCTGAAAATCATGAATCCATTCGTGATTTTATGCAGCGCCTTCTGGCTGAACGAGATCATTAATCTCACCATGTTGCACCCCCACCTGATGACATCACTAGGAAAGTCAAAATTGAAATTGTTGACTTTAGTGGTGATGCGAGCCTGAAAGTTGTTGTTGATTGGCTTAATTCTTTGGAGGATTATTTTGCTTGGTATGGTATGAATAATGCACAGAGGATAGCCTTTACCAAGGTTAAACTAAAGGGTCCTGCTTGTATTTGGTGGTATGGTGTTGAAAACAATGAGCTTGCAGTTGGCCAGCCGATTCTCCGGTGGAATGTCATGAAAGAAAAGCTCAAAGGCAAGTTTCTTCCTTCTGATTATATGGATACACTTCACCAAGAATATCTGAGTCTCCAGCAAGGCACTATGACTGTGGAAGAATATACCAACAAGTTTCGCGAATACATTGTTTGCTGTAACTTAAGGACCGATGATCGTCTGACTATCACCAGATACAGAGATAATCTGCGTGCCGATATCAGACGAGAGGTGGCGATGTTTGATTATGCCACAGTGGATGAAATATTCAATAAAGCCTGCAAAGCCCAACATGAAATTCAGTTGCGGAAGCGCAATATTTTTCAAGCCGGGGAGTCTTCCACAAAAAGAGGTCTTGATCTTACTTATAATCGCAATCAAGCAACAGTTTATAGGCCTCCTCCTCAACATCAAGTTCAGCAGACTCCTCAGAATCCTAGGCCAGGGATGCAACAAAGGCAGATGAATCCCCAACAGAATCAGAGGTTTCCACAGAACCAACCTGATAATCATGCTTATGGAAGAACAGATAGAAGGGATATTGTTTGTCATGCTTGTAAGCAACGAGGATATTATGCCAATGAATGCCCTCATCGCAATTTATACACTTCCAATGAGCCTGATATTGATGCTCCGCATGATGAGCATGTCGAATCAGGGCAAGCTGACATAGATCCTCCTTATGAAGATCAAGCAGATCAGATAGATTATGCAGATGCTGATGATGGTATTCCACTTCTTTTTCTAGATCGTCGTTTGCTAGTAGCAGATGCTAAAGAGGAATAAGATTGGAATCATGCTTCTATTTTTCGGTCTTGTGTCAGATGTATGGGCAGATCATGTAATATGATTATTGATGGTGGAAGTGCTATGAATGTTATTTCTCAAGAAGCAGTTGATAAGCTTAAACTTCCCACGGTAAAGCATCCAAGGCCATATAAAGTTGCATGGGTTGATAATTATTCCATTCCTGTTCGTCAGCAATGCTGGGTGCCTTTTAAAATTGGCAATTATGAGGATACTCTTCTATTTGACGTCATCCCAATGAACGTTACATATATCCTTTTTGGACGGCCATGGCTACAAAAGCTTAAAGTTATTACAGATCATGAGCATAATACCTACGCTTTCAATTGGAAAGGTAGAAGAATCATATTGCGTCCTTTGCAGACTCCACCGTCCTCACCTTCCTCTTCTCCTACTGCCACATCTTCTCCCACATCGCATATTTTAACAATGCAGAGATTTGAAGTTGAAAGTAAAAAGCAAGGTGCCATGTATGCCTTAGTTACTAAACAAGTTGCTGATGATTCTCATGCTATGTCCATTCCTCAAGAAGTGAAGCCGTTATTGAACAAATTTATTGATTTAGTTCTTGATGAATTACCTAAGGAATTACCCCCACTTAGAAACATTCTGCATGCTATTGATCTTATTCCAGGAGCTTCCTTACCTAACTTACCTGCCTATCGGATGAGTCCAGCAGAACATGCAGAGTTAAAAATGCAAGTTAACGATCTGCTTCAGAAAGGCTATATAAAGGATGGGCTTCCAAAAACTATTGTTTCTGACCGAGATACGAAGTTTATGAGCTACTTCTGGAAGACATTATGGATGTTGTTTAACACCAAGCTTAATTTCTCTACTGCTTATCACCCTCAATCTGATGGACAAACAGAGGTGGTAAACAGAAGTCTTGGCCAATTGTTACGTTGCCTTGTACGTGACAGTATCACAAACTGGGATCAAGTGCTCCCTATGGCAGAATTTGCTTACAATAATTCTGTCAACCGATCAATTGGACTTTCACCATTTGAAGCTGTTATAGGAGTTCGTCCACGACTCCCTATTGATCTTGTTCCGTTACCAATTGATGCCAGAGTAAGTGCTGATGCTGAACATTTCTTCTAGCACATGCAGCAAGTCCACAATGAAGTACGTCGCCATATATCTGCTAGCAATGATGTTTATAAGCAGCAAGTTGACAAGCATTGTCGCTTTGTTGAATTTAATGAAGGCGATATGGTTATGGTACGTATTCGACCTGAGAGGTTGTCACCTGGAGTTAACAAAAAGTTACACCCTCGTAACTCGGGTCCTTTCAAGATTCTCCAGAAGATTAATCCGAACGCCTACATTCTTGATATTCCTACTAATTTAGGCGTCAGTTCTTCATTCAATGTCGAGGATCTTACTCTCTATCGTGGCCATGATAATGAAGGAGAAATTGAAGAGCAACTTATTTCTTTCCCAGTTAATTCGCCACCTACTGATGAAATTATTGATGTCCTTGATGATCAAATTGTTTCTACCCGTCAAGGAGGTTACCAGAAGTTTTATGTACGCTGGCGGAATTGTCCTTTCTCCGATGCTACATGGATTACAGCTACTGATTTCCAGCGCATCAATCCTGATCTTTATGAGAGATATCAAGCGCTCAACTCGCCGGAGTCGAGTTTTTCCAAGCCGGGGAGAGCTGATGCAGGCCGAACCCAAGTCTAGCCTAGATCACAGGCTTGAAGGACATCTGATTGACATCTGACTGATCTTTGGCTTCTTCAAGGATCCCTAATCCTATCTACTTCCTATTTTATTTTTAGTAGGTCATGTTTGTTTAGAATTAGTCCTTCTATTTTTTAGAAACAATCACTCCTGTATAAGGAGGAGTTCTTCATTGTAATAGTTATGCTTTTATCAATAAAAATTCATTTTCAAGAAATTTTATCTCTAGTTGTGATCGTGAGTTTCATTGTGCTTTTGAATCCTTCTTTGGATTCAAACAATCCTTCGGGAGATTGTTCTACAATCGATCCAAGATCCAGGGCTGCGCCAATATTGATGGCGTAGATGGTTGCGAGAAGTGAAGGGTGTGCGGGCTAGGCCGGAAAGTGGGAGTTTGTGGTATCTGGGGTTTCGGTGGTGTCGGTTCAGGTTTTAGGTGTTGTAGATGGAAATGGCCTTTCGTTGGGGAAATGGGTGATTTTTGGACTTGGTATGGTAGGGTTAGGGGTTGTTGATTTGGGGAAGAGACAGGGAGATGGGTCTCGACAGGAGGGTAGGTGGTTTCAAAAGGGGTTTCGTCGAGATGATGGTTGGGTGCCTAGGGGTTTTTTTTTTTTTTTTTTGGGGATGACAGCGGAGGGTTGGGTTTTAGGTTAGCAGAGGCATGGCTGGCAGCAGATGGGTCTGGGGCTGCTGGTGGTGAATGAAGGGTGGTAAGGGAGAACAGTGGACGGAATGATGACGTCCGGGAAAGACGATGGCTCCCCGGCGACCGGATCTGGGTTTTGATACCAATCTGGCGCGGCCCCGGATCGTAGATTGGGTGTAGAACAATCTCCCGAAGGATTGTTTGAATCCGAAGACTCAATGAAACTCTCGATCAAAACTTGAAAGAGAAAAATTATGGAAAAACTAGATTATTATTGATAAAAGCATGTCTAATACAATGAATAACTCCTCCTTATATAGGAGTGATTATTTCTAAAATAGAAAGACTAATTCTAAACAAACATAGTCTACTAAAAATAAAATAGGAAGTAAATAATTAAGGATAGGGATCCTTGAGGGGATCAAAGATCAATTGGATGGCCTGTGGGCCTGTGATTTGAGCCGGATTTGGGATCGGTCCGCATCATTAGTGTATTATCGACAAAATTCTTTGATTGTTTTATTGATAATGGCCGATTGCTTTTTATAGAGTACAACAAAAGATAAAACTGGTAAACTTAATTACATCATAATAGGAGATTCTAATCTCATCATAACTCTAACCTAAAATAAATCAAATTTAATATCATCCTAAACTACGACAAAACATATTTTCATCATTACAAACTAATCCATAATTACTAGAAAATTTCAAATTAATCGCTAATTCTCTCTCAACAGTTACCCTCAAGGTGGTACATATATATCCACTATGAGCAGCTTGGGAAAAAAAATCATTATGTTTGCTTACTTTTGTGATTGCTTTGATGAGGAACTTTGTATGCGTAATCATACCAATAACCTATGCTGGATCTTTGATCTGATCTTGTTACCTCATTGATGAAGGAGATGAAAACTTCATCCAGTCTATAGAAAAAACCTCACACTTAACAACACTAATGATTTGGGCAGTAGCTTGGTATGCTACACAATGTACATATCCACTATGACCAGCTTGGAATAAAGAATAAACATCAATATGTTTGCTTACTTTTGTGACTACTTTGATGGGGAACTTTGTCTGTTTAACAGTACCAATAACCTATGACGGATCTTTGATCTGTTCTTGTAAACCTCATTGATGAAGTAGATGAAAACTTCATCCACTCTAGTGCAAAAACCTCACAACCAACAACACTATTGATTTGGGTAGCACATTGGTATGCTACACAACATATCTGAAGAGGCAAGAATGCTACATAACATTCTCATATAAAATTAAGGATGAGCAGTCATCAACAAGGATGAAAATAGCATTAGGGGCGGGTGTAGCGGCTTATCATTGAAACGCTACGTAGCACCTAGTGGTTGCGGCACTAGCCGTACTATGTAGTGGTGTAGCGGTGTGATTTGAAAAAATCATGAAAAAAATTCAGAACATCTAGAATATTAGAAAATGATAGAATATATGATTTTCTTGCAAAAGTAATTAAGATAAAGGGGTATAGCGTTCCCCTCATTGCATGAGCTCATGTATCGTTGTATTAATAGAAAATAATAGTAATGATCATTTTTTTCACATGTATTCATGTTGTTATGCTAACTTAGAAACTAATAAAAGGCTTATTAAAAAAACTATGTAATAAAAAAATATCATCAAAATAAACAATGTATTGAACTTGAAGTTAAGACTTTAGACATAAAAGTTGGTACTTAGGAGTACAATTATAAACACTAAACAGTGAATAGTGAATACTTAATAGTCAACAGTCAATGCAACAAATGTGGAATGGCATAATAATTAACAACTCCATAAAAACACTTTACTTGAGGGCAACTCTTTGCATCAACTTCAATTTAGCGAGATCCTACGTGCTTTGGTGTTCTTTAATGGATAGAAGGGGGATCTTATGTATTTTGGTGTTCTTTCAAGTAAATAGAAAGGTAGAAGAGTTCAGTAAAAATGTTATTTGAAGAGAAGATGTAAAAAAATAAGTTTTAATATGTATTTCAAAATTTTTTGAAAAATAGCCATCAATCACATTCCGTAGCGGCCCGTAGCGGATGGTAGCAGCTGCTACGGAAGATAGTGGCAGTAACACGACCGCTACGCGTAGTGGCTGCCACTATTTTGATCCATAGTCACCAATTCTTTTTTGAATGGTTGATTTCTTTAAAAACAAAAAAGCAAGCAGTATAAGAGATGTATACTAACAAGCGTAAGAACAAAAGCAGAAACAAAAGTAGACAGCAATTACTAATGGGTTACTTGAATGCACTCTACCAAATGTGGTGCAGCCGGGGATCATGATCAAAAGGGATCTGGAGCAACCACGAATCTACGACCAATAAAATAGATCAATCTGCCAAAGGATTAATCGAATCTAAGAGGAATTTAGCCCCTAGGGCATCCTCACAAGCTATGATGCATGGGTACTTCAAAATGGGAAACATATCGTGTCGTATTGTATCTGATACTTTACTTTTAATGTGTAAAATCCGTATCCCTTCTGTATCCATGCCGTGTCCCTATTATATCTATGCCGTATCCGGGCATCATAGCTCACAAGAAAAACAAACACCACAAGAGATAACATCTCGAATTTCAAAAGAGAACTTTTATTAATTGAAACTTAGCATACATAACAGTGAGGCCTAGCATCCTTATATATAGGAGTTGGCTTGATGTCTAAGCAACATAATTTACTAATATTAGAATAATCCTAAACAAGATAGGAAACTCACTAATATTAACTCTAATGCAATCAAACTACTAATAATATTTTTAAATAACTAGGTATCCAATTGGGCTTATGGACTAGGCCTAATGAGTTGGCCGACTTATGGTTTGGCTTGCATCAGCTCTCCCTGGCTTGGAAAAACTCGACTCCGATAAGTTTGCTAAATTAAGAAATGCCTGGAGGAGTTCGACTGCAATGTGAGAGAAACTTTCTTCTGGATTGAAAATCAGTCATACGAACTTTTGTCTTTTCTTTAGATCTGTATTTTCATGTCATGCTGGAAAGCTTGACGTGACATTTTTTTCCATGCAAAAGTAGGTCGAAATTGTCTCTTCTTCTGATAAATGAATTTAGCTTGGATGTATGAATGGACAGTAGATGCTTCAATTGTTGACTGTCAGATGTCCATGCTTGATCTCCGAAGAGGAAGTTAATGTGGGGGACTTCAATAACTTGATCTTCTTGTGAAACAACTGGAACAATTGATTTCACTATTGACGACCCAAATGGATTTTCTGGAAGTGGCAGGACAATCAAATCTCTTGGATGTTCAATATTATCGCTAAACCGAGCAATGCCTTTAATATCTCCTTCTCCTTATTTTTCTTTTGAAGCCTCTTGATCAAATTCTTCAATGTGCACTTATTTTTGTTCTTCCTCTACCTTTTGTTGCCCTTGATTGACACTATCTTGATTAGATTCTACTTGTTTTGAATTTTGCATGAGGTCAGCTTTGCCTTGACTTTGCTCAGGTGTTGTGTCGTGAATGTCAGCTGTCACGGTTGGCATAACCTTTGGTGCAATCATGATGTTAATTTCTTCTTTTGCTTTTTTGGCGGCTCTTTAGTTGGAGATGAGGATGTAGAGGATGAAGGAGTTGATGCCAATGGAATGAGCATAATCTATTTTCCCTTCCACACAATTGTATATGTGTTCATCTCTTTATCATTGTGCACTTTCCTATAAAAAGGCCATGGTTTTCCAAAAATAATATGAGCAATTTTCATATGGATCACTTTACACCAAATTTTATCTTCATAATTGCCAATCTTGAATGATACCAGACATCTGTGAGTGACTAGAATGACATAACCGTTAGACCATGTTACTTGGTAGGGCTTGCGAAGGGGCTCAATGGGCAACTAAAGCTTATTAATGACCTCTTGCACGACAAAATTGAAGGCACTGCAATTGTCAATAGTCAGATTGGTGACTCTGTCTTTGACTCATACCTGCATATGGAACTTTTTGGATTGTCTTCATTTTTTATCTTCTTTCTCATTGGAATTGAGAAGCCTACGAATGACAATCATGGGATTATCTTCTTTAGCAAAAAATCTTTCTACAACATGAGCTTGTTGTCTTTGTTGCATGCGAGACCGTCCAAGCATATGTCAACATGAAATGCTTCTAAGTATGCTTCGTAACTGTTTTTGCAATAATTCATATGCTCCAAGATGTCTGGTCGCAATCCCTTGATAAAACGAGCCAAATCATGTATATTATTCTCTTGTAATGCACAATTTTCACGCAGTTCCCAAAACTGATGGGTATATTCATCAACTATCAGGTGCTTTTGCTTCAAATTAAGAAATTGCTCAAAATAGAACTCATTCTCAAAATACCAATCGCCAAATGTAAATTTATACCAAATTGCTTGACGTTCATTGGAGTTTCCAAAAATCTTCATATGACTTGGGTGTATGAATATCAAAAAGTTACTCCTTTAGAAGAATAAGCTGATGCGAATCTTTATGAGTTGAATATACTGGTGAAGATGGATTGTTGATTGAAGATTAAATGGTTAAGATATCACCTTTTTTCATAATCAATGGTTGAGATCAAGCAAGCCAAAAATTTAAGCAGTAGTTGACCTTGGCTTCTTGTGGACAAAACCACACTTTTTTTTTTTTTTTTTTTTATTGTTGTTGATCCAGATGTGGGTCAGGGGAGACCTACTGAACCCAACTAATATGAGCTTAGTGTAGGCCCGGGCTGAATTGGAGATTCAATTGGGGGCTGGATCACAAGAAGAGACTGGCATGTGTGAGGGGTTTGTCTCCTTTCATCAACTTCAGTGCAACGAAAAGAAACTGGAGGAAGACTTACCGAGCCATTGCGGTGAGAATGGAAGATGGAAATGGCAAACGATGGTGGCGGTTGTGGTCTGGTCACGATTGCAAGCAACGTGTGATGATGAGTTGCAACTCTACGATGGATGCTAGGTATGTCTCAATCCTTTGTACATTTGTTCTCCTTCTCTTTGCTCTTTTTTTTTTCTTTCTTGGATTTTGGGTATTCGCAGATGATGTTGAAGGGGTGAGTTGGGTTCGACATTTTTGAAAGGACAATGGGTCGGAGGGTATGGGTTGTGTAAGAAGCTGCGGATGCTATGGGCAAGATTCCAACAATGGAGTGGTGATGGGGGTTGGGGTTTGACAGATTGGAGTTGGTGCGGCTAGGGATGTCATGAAGGTGGTGCTCTCTGCAATGTTGCTATGATTTGGGTGACTGATTGATGATGGAGGAAGGGATTGGGATGTGATGAGAGTTCCGAAAGGTGAATGGAAGGTCTGATTGATGAAGATGGATTTTTTTTTTTTTTTTTGGATCTAGGCAAATTGGAGATGGGTTCTGGGGTTGTTGGATTTTCAAATCTTTGGATTTGTCGTGGTTCAGGTTACTGGTGAAGGAAGGGTGATTGGATTTGGGGATGATGGTGGTGGATGGATTCTGGGGTTTCAGTATGGGAGGTGTGGATCTGGGATTTGGGCAGGGTCGACGGTGATGGATTAGGGTTTTGGAGTCATGAGGGAGATGGAGAGATGGGGTTTGGGTTCTGTGAGGGTTTGAGGGAATTTGAGGCTCGTCAGTGGGTTCAGATGGATTAGGGTTTTAGGGAAGGTGGGTTAGGTTCAAAAGGGGATGGGGTTTGGACAGGGGCTTCTGGGAGGGTTTTGTGGGGAAGGCAGGGACCGGGAATAGGTTCGTTTTGGTTCTGGGAGGAGATGGTTAATAGTGGGTGTGTGGAAGGGTATCGGCAGTGAGATGGGAACAGTGGATTAGGGATGGGTGGAGATGGATAGAGTCATAGAGAAAATCTGGGAATGACAAACGTCTCCCCGGCAAGCACTCTTTGGCTCTGATACCAATTGGCGTAGCCATGAATCCACGATCGATAAAATAGATCAATCTCCTGAATGATTGATTGAATGCGAGAAGGATTTAGCCCTTAGGGCATCCTCACAAGAGGAACAAACACTACAAAAGATAGCATCTCAAATCTCAAAAGAGCACTTAATTGAAACTGAGCATGCATAACAATGAGGCCTAATATTCTTATACATAGGAGTTGGCTTGATCCCTAAACAACAAAACTTACTAATATTATAATAATCCTAAATAAGATAGGAAACTCACTAATATTAACCCTAGTGCAATCAAACTACTAATAATATTCCTAAGTAACTAGGTAACCAATTGAGCTTATAGATTGGACCCAATAGGTTGGCCTACCTATGGTCTAGCCTGCATTAGGACCAAATTCAAAGGATTTAAAGCAATCACACTCACAAGAACATGAGCAAAATACCCAAAGCCAGTAACATTCTCAATTTATTAATCAAAGGTGTCGGTCCCAGAAGGGGATTTACATATTTATTTATAGGAAAGAGAGAATAATCTCTACTTGCTAAGAATCCTACTGCTAACAATATTCCTAATCACTAAGGGAACCTGCTAATTCAAAATACAAACGCAATTAAGAAACTAGAATCCTAAATAAATTCAACTTCCCACAATAAAACAATTGCAATCCCATTAGGATTTATGGGCTGATCCAATGGGCTGGGTAAGGTTAACCCAATAGCTCATGGGCCTGGTGCAATGGACTTGGGCCTAGCTCGTCTTGCACCAGTATGACTGTGTAGTACTCATTGGGCCTATTTCTTTACCAAAATCTCTGACAAGAATTTGGTATGATCATTAGCAAAAAAAGAAAGGAAAAAAAAAGAATTTGGTCTGATGTGGTTTTATGGACATGATGTGGCATCTTGTTCCATGGCATTTGAAATGGAACGTCTCTTTTATCAGAATTTCAAATTCTAGCCACCTATAAGGTCTCAAATGACCTTTGGGAATTCCTGGAATTCAATTCTCTATCCATTTTGTTGGAATTCAAAATGCTTGACCAAGAGGGAGGATTTGGAATTCCACCTCAAGGGGATAGCTTTTGGAGAATTTGAAATCCTTTCGACATGAATATTTGGAATTCTGATAAAGAAACAGACCCATAGAGTTTTCTTCCCCTGACTTGAACAACCTCAGAAACCCTTATTTTGATTAATTTGAGTGATGAGAACCTCATAAACCACTATTTTGATTAGTTAGTGTGATGGCAACCTCATATACCCCTATTTTGTTTAATTTGTGTGATGAAGAAGCAACCTGGAATCCATTTCAGAAAAAAAGAAAAGAAAAAGCAACTGATATCATGTGTTGGTTAGATCCGAAGTCCTTGAATAGGTTTGCAGAATGAGTCTTGTTGATTAAACTTCTTGATGGCCATGATGGATATGATAGAGATACATCAAGGACACAGATTTTACACATAAGAAGTGAAGTACTGAATACGATATGACACTATATGTCGCCTGTTTTGAAGTATGCTTGTATCATAGCTTGATAGTCTGTCGAGTCCATTATAGCTCAGCCCCCATATGTTAGAGGGTAGTGCTTGGACAAACCCCAGCCAGGCCCTTTCACAGCCCTAGTTGATTCCCATATGGACAGGCTTACTTCCATCATCCCACCAGTTGTTTCTATGAGGGTCGTCTCATCATTGAATTCATAGCTGAGGCCACTCCTTCCACTATATCTTCCATGCCCAAGAGAATCTGATTGTTTTGGTTAGTGAATTTTGCAGTTGTAGGCGCAATGACACTGTATACGTAATTCTTTGAAGAGAGTTGATTAATAGATAATGCCCGCAACATGAAGTGCAAGAATTTGCTTTCCTCAGTAACTTATGGGGACAAGACTGCAATGACCCTTCAAGTGTTGGTGAGGGTGGAATATCTAAAAGATCCATCAACTCCAGTTGAAGCCACACAATCCGCCATCTTCTTCTTTTGCCTTGGTATTCGTCTACGGCTGAGATTAAAATAAACACACAAATAAAATTTTCCTAATTGCAAATAAACCCATCATATAAAATAATTTAAATAAAAGATCCTATAGGAAGAGATCCTCTAATTTGAGTCCGTTGGGCCTGCTGACCCATGGATATAGGCCTGTCCTACGTTATTTACTCTCAGCCACTAATAGAAATCTAAGGCTAAGATTAAAATAAACACCCAAATTAATATTTCTTAATTGAAAATATACCTAGTACAAAAAACAATTTAAATAAAAGATCCTAAAGGAAGAGATCCATCCTATAATTTTGGTCCATTGGACCAATGGATACGGGCCTGTGCTGCATCAGGAATGGAAACTGAGATATGCTCTGTCAGTACTGTTTAGTGGGATGTGTTAAAAGTTTGACTAACTAATACATCCCAAAAGCTTGAGCTGTCAGGAAGCAGAAGACAAATCTAATTAACACCTCATCGAGTGGGGTGTCTTCCAAATATGCAACCCACATGATATGTTCCTGCCCATGCAACCTGAGGGTTCGAACTCGAGACCTGGCATGGCTCTTATACCATGTTAAAGACCGACTAGCCCATGCATCCCAAAGGCTTAACCTGTTAAGAAGTGGAAGACAAATCTACTTGATAGGATGGAGGAACACTTCTAGTCTATTTGTCTTTGAAGAAGAAGAGAAACCCTAATTCTAATTGCGGCCAAGGATTCTTCTCTTATCTTGCTATTTTTTGGATTCTTCAATACTGGTGGATAAAGACACCTACTGCAAATAGAAAGAGGGAGATAGAAAATAAGAAAGGGAAAACCTAAGCCTAAACCTAAACCTAATCCTGTGCCTTGATACCACATTGAAATTTAGGGACTACATCTTGACAGCGTCATAGTTTTTGGTTAGTTATCTTGGTATTACTGTGAAAGTTTTAAATAATTATTATATATTGGTAATTTGGTGTTATTTATGTGTTTAAATGATCCTCCAATTATTATATATTGGAAAGTGCTATTTTTCAATTGTTTTTTTAGAACTTTTTATATGATTGGTATCCATCCCAGTTTGGCTAGGCTTGCGACGACTTGTCGTCATCCAACCTTCATAAATACTGCCGCCATCATTTTTAACATTGCTGTAATACATTCAAATCTCTTTTAATATGGCAAGTGGAAACCTAAGTCAAGATGCTTTAACTTAATTAACTTGAGATAGGAGCTAATGTCAAGGTTTGGCTACTCAGTTGTTAGCGAACAGTTTGATACATTGAGGTGCCATGATGCATTGGATATTTGAGATGCTTCCTTGTGGAAGCATGTAGCGGGCTTGAACTTTCAAGTGGTGAGCAATACTTTTTATTTGGTTTTTATTGTTATGTAGTTTGTTTTGAGTGCATGTGTCTATTCTGTTCACTTTCTGAAATAGGTTTTTCTTTCTTCTCTCTATGGTGATTTGTTTTGAAGGCATGGATTTTCATGGTATGAGTCACATTCAATTTTTCATGTAGTCGTAGCTCATATAAATGAGACCTTTCCATTTCATTATTATGTTATCATCTCCTTTCACTTTGCACTTCTTTCAGTTTGTTGTTTTTACTGCCTGAATATGTTTACATTATAACCGATTTGATATCTCAAATGTATGATTATAAGTATCAAGTTGGCCCCAGCAGGTTTCTGTAACTATTACCTTCATCATTGTGTATTTCTTGTACAGGAGATTGTTATTTTTATGTGGATTTGGTCACTATTATTTTTTATATGAATAATTAGATTTCACAATACATATTATACTTGTGAAAGAACAATTTTTAATGGAATTGTAGAAGTAAAAGGCAAAAAGTGGATGAGTTGAAAGATGAAGTCGAATCCCAAGGACCAGCATTGCTTCGAGCCGTGAAGGAAGTATTAGGTGCGTTGAACTAACATTGTGGGATACCCACAATTCATGTTTCATAGCCTTCCACAAAGTTTATGGTTGATGGGTAGTGTTGCCTACAGTAAAATATGATGTTATGACCTCATGCATTTAATATTTGATCATTGAATTATAGGTAGGCACGTTGTTTTATCTAACAATTTTTTATGTGCACATGCACCATAGCCATTTGTAAATTTGCTATTACTCCTAATTGTTGGTAGGCATGTTGTTTTATTTAACATGATTTGTTAATTGCAGATACTCCTGAGCCATCTGTAAGTGTAAAAATTTGCCCTCCACATCCGGGTTTCTTTGGCAATATTTGTATGAGATGCGGGATGCTTTTAGATGATGATACTGGCGTTGCATTTGGATACATACATAGGGTATGGTTTACCTCAAATAAGCTGATTTGAAGTCTTAACTGCTTGGGTTGTTGTTTATTTTTATTTTTATTTTGTTTGCTTAATTTGCAAAAAGGTCAAAGTTCTATTATCCAACATTCCATTTTATCTATTTTTTTTTCATTTCCTTTCCATTAATATGACCTCCATTTGAAATGCTTTTGATTTTTATCACTATAGATTAACTTTATTTATTGTTGTCCCCATCCTTAATATCATCATTTAGTCATCATTGCATTAATATTAACCCCTCTCAGTGGGGTTAGTTTGGTGATTTTAACATCATCAATCCCTACTCTGTAGTAACTTCATTCTCACTCTGTAATCGATATCCATTGCTCTGAAATTATGGTATCACATAGCATTCATCCCATGAATCAAATTGAATTGTGAATCATAAGATTTTTAAATATTTTTCTAAGAAAAATGAAAAATAATTAAAAATTAAAAAATTCATTTATGGTACCGCATAATCATGGACTTTACTCATAAAAAAGTGAAGTGTTGGGTATGATACAACCTGATATGTTGTCTATTTTAAGGTATCCTGTATGATAGGATTTTGCAAGATTAAGGGCCCCTAAAAAAAACCGAGGACAGCTTCTGCCATCTCATTCTTATCTCCAAACCTTGGATTTTCACTGTTGCCTCCTTGTAGCTACTTCTTTCCTTACATGTTCATTATCGACCCCTCCATTCCTTGAATACTTTAACTTCCTTAACGTTTGCACTTTGTTTTATGTTTGCAGGATTTGAGGCTTGGTACTGAAGAAATTGCTCGATTACGTGATGCAGATGTAAAGAACTTCTTACGGCATCAAAAGCTTTATCTGGTTCTGGACTTGGACCATACTCTCCTTAATTCGACTCGTATTGATGCCATCTCATCACAAGAGCAATATCTGAATGAACCACATTCCTTGCAAGGTTTGACTTCCAGTTATCACACTTGTTGCTGTTTGTCAGTGGTGCTAGAATGTTTTCTGTGAGTTACAATGCACTTTTTGCAGCACAGAATCCTGTTTTACAGAAGTAGTTAGAACTTGTTCTATTTGTTAATCTGGTACTATGAAACTAAGGACATCAACATATGGTATGAGTGACTTTCAAGAATAACTAGATTGCTCCTAAGGTTGGAATGTAGCCTGCGGAGCCCACTTAGCTGCACCTCACCTGGGTTGGCAAGGAATCATATGATCTACCTGTTTGCAAAAAATGGGAACCATCTGACTGATGGAGGTCTGTTTTGATTGTTTGGAAGTTTTGATAGCCTGGCTATTAGATGAAGCCCATGGGAATCAGAGTTCTTTTGTGGGTGTGTGTGGGTTTTTTTTTTTTTTTTGTTTTGTTTTTTTGTGTTGTGGGGGGGGGGGGGGGGGGGCGGGTTCACAAAATTTGGAAAATTGTACCAGCATGTAATGATAGTCTAGCACTCTTTAAGGATGAATGATTGCTTGTTTTTTTCCACCATCATGCTAGGGGACATGCTAAAACTATATTGGGGGGGGGGGGGGGGGGAGGGTTTGGTTTGGAAGGTCACAAAATTTGGAAAATTGTACCAGCATGTAATGATAGTCTAGCACTCTTTAAGGATGAATGATTACTCATTTTTTCCACCACCATGCTAGAGGACATGCTTAAACTATATGATGGTATAACTGTCTAGACCAGGGATTGAGAGCCCGGACTCAGGGCTTGACTCGGGACTCGGTTGAGTCTAAGTCAACTCGGCCAAGTCCTTTTTTTTCTTTCTTTTTTATTTTTTTTTAAGTTTAAAAATGTATAAAATTGGCTAAAAATTCTCAAAAATTGTAAAAATTGAAAATTAACCTTAGGGGCCCCTCCAAAACTTCCAAGCACCTTTTTAATTCCTCAACATTTTATGCAACAACGAACAATTGATTGCGATTTTTGAAAATTGAAGTATAATGTGAATTATGAACTATGAACTATGAACTATGAACTATGAACCATGAACTATTAAATGAAAATCGATTAAAATCAAACTGAACTCTCAAGTATGGAGTATCAAGTATCAACTAATAATTGAAGTGTCAATTATCAACTATAAAGTATGAAATAACAAATGTCAAATGGTAAACATATGGTTATACCTTAGTCCTTGACACATTCTTCATAAAATTTAATACCATGTTGATGCCTTGCTGGTTCGATGTCGTTGTCATCATCATCGTCATGTTGTTGTTGACGATAGTATTGAGCAATAACAAAATTGAAGAACCCTTGTCCTCTTTGTCCTTGATCACGTTGTTCATGACCATAAGGATAGTGAGTTGGTGGTGATATTTGATGTGTAGGTATCATAATTACTCCATATCGCTCTTGCCCACCAAACCCATGTAAAATACCACCGTACGCACCATATTACCCAATTGAGGGTTTGAATTGTGACTGCTCATAGTCACCATATTGCTGCCCTCCATATGGACTTGATGCGAGTTGATGTGGCTTTTCATGAAATTATTCTGATTGCTCTCTTCTTTGTCCATCAGCAAGCTCAAGTTCACCATCCATGTTATGGATAGTGATATTATCATGAAATTCTGCATAATCACCACCATCATCTGGTTGTTGTGCATAACAACTTTGATCCCTTTGTGGTGAGCCACCTTTGCTTGAAGATGATGTATTATGTTCTTCTTATTCATGAGTGGCTAAATTCTTGCTTGCCTGACCTTTACCTTTTGTTTTCTTCTTGTATTGGAAAGTTGGATCTTTAAGAAATTGTTTGGCTTTGGAGAGGGTTAAATTGCCACGCGAACCTGACTTATCCTTAGCCCCTTTAACATGTTCTGAACTAGAATGTGTCAACTCTCTCTCATATTATGAGCCTTAAGAGGGCCCATCTGCCACACTCTTAAGCTTTTCCCGTATGGTAGAAGATTTGCGAATGGGAGGTGGGGGTGGGGGTTCTGATTCCTATTCTGGGGGCTCGGTTTCATCTGGATTATACATGCATTCATCTAGGAAATCTGTATTTGGTAAAACTGCAGCCTCTCTTTCAGCCAACTAGTCCTCTAATGGGTCTTCTTTGAATATATAATCTAAATTAATTGGATTATAGTCTCTGTTATCCCTTTTTTGGAGATTTCTTGCCTTGAACCTCATATTATAATGGATAAAAACCAACTTATCCAATTTCTCTATATTGAGGTGATTCCTGGTTTTCGTGTGGATCACAAGCTAAATGTACTCAAATTTCGTTCACAGTCGGATGATGATGCTATTTGGCTCAGAATTTTTCTTGTGAGATCTCTAAGGTTAGGAGTATTATCGCTTAAGTTATTCCACCATTTAGCTGTAATTAAAATTTAAATTAAGCCATTTCCCATGAGAATATTGATTATTAATCTACTAAAGATTATTAAAAATAATAAGATCAAACCCGAATATAACATACATGGATTCATCCTTTTACGAGACATTATATAGAGCTCATCTCCAAAACTTCCAAGAGCGCCTTTATAATTCCTCAACTATAAAATTATCAAGTTCAAAAAAATAAATTACAATTGTATTAGTTTACTGTTATCTTGATGCAAACAAAATGTGATATTATGAAACTTTACTTGGTTAAAAATGGCAATTTTCTTCATCTTGTCAATAACCATTGTCTCTAATGTATTTTTAAAGCCTCGAAAAACTTCCTTGTGCTTAGAGAATCCCTTGCTATAGAAGTATAATGAGTTCAAGAAGTATGCAGCATTATGTCATAAAGTATTATACTGATTAAATTCTAATAAATAAATCAATGTTTAAAACTTCAAACGTAAAATTTAGCAACTGTGTATATCTTAATTTACCTGCGGCTTGTACATCTTGATGTAAATGGTTGTTCCATCTTTGGTCAATAATTTTCCACAGCATCTTATAATAAGCCTCATACTTTTCTCTATATCTTGCCTCAATAGTAAGCTTCGCAAGATCCATTGCATTATAGATATAGCATATTGTAGGATTCGTATCAGCATCTACCATTTTCAACACCTTCACAAGCGGCTTGAGTAAGTATGTAATTCTCTCAGCCTTATGCCAAAAATTTGTACCCAATACAATTCCTTGTACAAGTTGTGGCAACCTCTGCCTTGAAAACGTAGAGTTTATGTATGCTTAACTCGTCCATATCTGCATTATGTTTGCCTTATGACGACAAAAACTCTCCAAAGCCAGAAAATTGGTAGCAAATCTCGTAATACTTGGCCTTAAAATCTCACGACCATTATTGAATTCTCTCATGATATCGGTCAACCACTAATGATTGTATATCAAACTTGTAATAGTCTTTTTATCTTCAATAGTGTCATGGACATCTTCCAATTTTCCAATGTCCTCCAACATAAGATCAATACAATGTGCTGCACACGGCATCCAAATAATGTGCGGATACTTGTCATGTAATATTTTTCCCACCACTTTAAAATTTGCCACATTGTCCATCACAACTTGGACAATATACTCATTGAACCCATTAATCATTTCTAGTGTTTTATCCATTAAACTAAATAAATATTGGGCATCCAATTAATTTCCTTTTGTATCTACTGAGTGAATAAAACATTATTCCATTACACAATAAGCCATAAAATTAATTATTTGTATCTATTGAGTGAATAAAACATGTTCCTATTACACAATAAGCCATAAAATTAATTATGTGCTGCTTATTGTTACTTGTCCATCCATCACACATAAGTGTGCACCCATATTCTTTCCAAGTCTTAATATGTTCATACGTATACTTCGTATAATCTTTATGCTCTATATCAAGATATTTACCGCTAATTTCATAAGCGGTAGGTGGTTTAATTCCAAGACCCGCCTCAGCAATGGTATCCACTATTGCCTGATAGTATGGTGAGATGGCCACATTCGGAGGAATCTGATTATAATGGAAGAACTTCGAAATTGCTCCATCTATCTTCAAAGCTCTGGTTTTCATATCACCCATCATAGAACTAGAAATCTTGGATTACTTCATGCTTTGGGTTCTATGTAAAAGTGGATTCAAGGTACCTTTCCTTGCTGTATCCTTAGAAGGGTATGGAGGTACTCTTGAAGGTCTGGCCCCACCTCGTCATTCTTCGGAATGAGCAAGCTCAGCTTCATAAGCTTGATGGCTCTCTTTCATTGCCCTCCTTATATCGCTATCCTCATTATCATCCTTGGAAGAATCATCAATCCTCTCCATTTGAGTAACCCTCTCTTGAAAATTTTTTTTCTCTACTTTTTCAGTCTTCTTTGCGGATAAAATGTCCTTCATTTCTTTTCTGACTTTAGTAGGGACATTTGGACAACCTTTTTCATCTCCTTAAATACGTGTAAGATGCTATTTAAATCTGTGGATTCCACCATACATGGTTTTTCCACACTATTTACATTTCACCTTATGGTCTCCACCAACAATCTCTCTATGAGCCCATCCAGGATCAACTTCCCTCTCTTTCTTCTGTGGTGCCATTCTATTTGTGACTAAAGTAATTAGTAATATGCAGAATTTGTCAGTTTGAAAAAATATTTTAATACCCCATGATCTTTTTCTCAACTATTTAATCTAACTCTAGAAAACATGTTAGAAAGTTACAACTAAGTTAATTGAACTAATAAGATCATACATGCATAGATCTATATACTAGACAACACATCCATTAAGTTCATATAAATAACATAAAATATTGAAAAAAAATATTTTTATATAATTAATTTTTAAATCCGAGGAAAAAATTAAAAAAATTACATATTTCCAAAAATTTTTGAGTGAAAAATCCACCTACAAGCCTACATGCATACCTTATCATCTTTTCCAAACTATATAAGCATGGACAAATCAATAAATATAACTTTTTATTTATTTTATGCAAAATATCATAAAAATTATAACTTTAGATCATACATGCATAAATCTATGAAAAAAACCATAGATCTATATACTAGACAACACATCCATTAAGTTCATATAAATAACAAAACAAAATATTGAAAAAAAAATATTTTTTATCTAATTAATTTTTAAATCCAAGGAAAAAATTAAAAAAATTACATATTTCCAAAAAGTTTTTAGTTGAAAATCCACCTACAAGCCTACATTGCATATCTTATCATCTTTTCCAAACTATATAAGCATGTACAAATTAATAGATATAATTTTTATTTATTTTATGAAAAATATTATAAAAATTACAACTTTAGATCATACATGCATAGATCTATGAAGAAAACCATAGATCTATGTAGTACATACCCAAAAGAGTGAGAATCTACAAAAAAAGAAAGTAAATCATGAAAAAAATTGATATTTCCTATTTTTTTTTAAAAAAATCCGAGCCAAAAAATACAAATAATTGTATTTTCCATGGCAATGAGAAGTAAATTTCAACCTCAACCACATCTATCATAGTATGTTCCTCTCTCACCCATGTAAGGAAAAAAAAAAAAAACCCCTCAAAAACCAGAATTTCAAAGCTCCTCTTTTGAATGAATAGTAGTCTTGATTTTTGGAAACATAAATCTCTCAAAAAAATACAAATTTGAGCCTTGATCTCTTCATAAAGAGTCTTCTCCCAGCCTCCCTAGCCTCTCCTCTCTTTTAAAGCAAGAAAAATGAGATTTTAGGGCTCCCTCCTCCATTATATATGTCGGCCGAGTCCGTCACTGTGCGGACTTGCCCGAGACGGATCCCGAATTGGTCTGACCCGACTTAGCCAAGTTTTTAAACCATGGTCAAGACTCAAGGAAAATAGATTGTTTCATCATTTGTCTAGCATTCATTCTTTTAGGCTCAGTTTGAATCCAGCTCATGGCTAGTTCAGTGACAGGAGATTGGATTCGATGGCCTAGCAATAAATCAAGCTCGTCTTGGTTTGATGTCCTGGGAAAACCTTTACTCAGCTTGTTTGAGCTTTATTGGAAAGCTCTCACAGAATTCACGTTGAAAAGCTACTAGGTTTTCATAATTCAGAAATTTGGAGTTTTTTTTTTATAACGACAAAACATATAGGATGCAAGTTCAGTTGATTAGAAGGTGGAGAGATTGAGTAGCTGCTTATAAAAAGAAAAGGGTGGTAGAGACTACCTCATTAGTGAGTGGATCAGCTTAGGAAGTGGCCACCTTCATGTCATCGGTGTCTGTGTCCAATTTATTTAGCAATGAAGGCTATGTTTGCATCTTGCAATAATTTATTGCTTTAGGCGTTAAAAACCTTAAATTGAGCCTAAAGTATTTTAATGAATTTAGTGATGATCTTCATTGTGATTTAAAAAGCGCGCGCCTGTGATTTAAAAAGCGCGCCCGGGCGCGCACCTGGGCATAAGGCATAGCGCGGCGTAGCTGTTGCGCCTCACATGGGGTGAGGCGAGGCGACTTCAGTGAGGCACGGATTAAGCGCACGAGGCGCGCGCCTGGAGCTTAGGCGAGAGGTGTGGGCTTTTTTTGTTAGGCAGGGTCTTGAAATAGAATAAGAAAAACGGAAGGGTGTAAATGTAAAATTTGTAAATTATAAAAGCAATGATGCCCTAATCTGTTGCAACGAGAAAAAGGTGGAGTGCCGTTTCTCTCAAGGAGAGGAAAAAACAGAAAACGGAAGAAGAAGAAAGAAGAATCAGCAGCTCCCACGTCCGGCGAAGGATCACGTCCGGCAGGCCACGTCCAAGCTGCATCCCATGTCTAACGAGGTATGTTTTGTTTTTTTTTTTTTTTTGCAGCTCACGTCCGGCGAGGCCTTCTTTTTCTTCTTTTTCTTTTTTGTGTTTTCCTTTTTTATTTCTGTTTTGTTGCTGCTCTTTATTTTGTTTTCTGTAGTTTTTTTTTCGCTGCTGCTACTTTTTTCTATTTGCTTTTCTTTTTTTTTTTTTCTCCCATGCCTTTTTGCTGCTGCCTTTTCTTTTGCTTCTTTTTGTTTCTGCTGCGTTTTTTTTTCTTTTTCCATGCCTTTTTGCTTCTGCTATCTGCTGCTGCGTTTTTATTTTTCCTGCTGTTGCTGCATTTTTTTTTTTCTGTTTTTTCCCTCTTTTTTTACTTTTTTTGCTGCCTGCTATCTGCTTGTTTTTTTTTTTTGCTGTCTGTTATCTGCTGCTGCTGTTGCTGCTGCCATCTGCTTATTTTTTTTTACTGTCTGCTATCCAGCTGCTGCTGCTTTTCTGTTTCTTTTTGTTTCTTTTTTTCTTTTCCACTGCTGTATTTTTTTTCTGCTGTGTTATTTTTTTTTCATGTTTTTTTCTGCTGCTGCTATCTGCATTTTTCTTCCTTTTTTGCATGTTTTTTGCTGCTATCATTTTTATTTCTGCAGTTTTTTTTTTGCTGCTGTTTTTTTTTTTTTTCACTGCTGTTGCTGTTTGTTTTCTCATCTCTGGATATTCATTTGTTGTTGATATTGCATTTGTCTGTGCATGCTGATTGCCATGTTGATTATTGCCTTTTTGGTATCAAAATATGTCTGCCGGGGCTGGATTAATTGTTTATCCCTTTTTTAATTTATATGCTTGTTGTTTTTAATTTAATTTTTTTTTCAATTGTATATTTTATAGAGATGTCAACCGAAGGTAGTAGTAAAAAGGACCTAGCATGGCAATATTCACACTTGGAAAATCCACAAAATAATAATAGGTTCAAATGCAATTTTTGTGGCAAAATATCAAATGGAGGTGTTTTTCGGGTCAAGCAACATCTTGCTGGGGTTATAGGAATGCCACTGCTTGTCTAAAATGCCTACCTGAAGCTAGAGGGGATTAAAGAATACATGGCAAAGAAAAAGACAGAAGAAGAACAAATGAATTTGTTGCCCCATTTTGATGAGTTGGTTAATGAGTTGGAAGATGATGAAGATGATGTTGTAGAGGTCAATGAACGTGGCCGAAGACCTTTGGCTCATCATAGTCAAGTTTCTAGAAATTCTAGTAATCTTTCCACTGCCTCCAAACCTAAAAAGCCAAAGCAAAATGGGCCCATTGATGTATTCTTCATTCCCAATCTAGATGATGTAGTGCAAAATAAAAAAGCCCAAGGAAAGCAGACAAGAATTGATCAAAATGACCCATATAGAAAAGAATTAAGAGAGCGGACATGTCAAAGATTTGCAAGGTTGATATTTGATGCTGGGATTCCTTTGAATGCTATTAATTATGACAATTTTGGACCAATGATTGAAGCTATAGGGCAATATGGTTCTGGTATGAAACCACCCACTTACCATGAAATGCAAGTTCCTCTTTTTAAAAAAGAGTTAGTGCATACAAATAATTTGATGAAGGATCACCGAGAGGAATGGGTAAAGAATGGATGTTCTATAATGGTTGATGGGTGGACTGGCAAGAAAGGGAGGACATTGCTTAATTTTTTAGTGAATTGTCCTAAAGGAACCATGTTTGTGGAGTTCATTGACGCTTCTAGCTACTAGAAGGATGTAGAAAAACTGTTTCAACTAATAGATAAGTTTGTGGAGCGTATTGGAGAAACTAATGTGGTCCAGATTGTCACTGACAATGCTGCAGCTAATGTCTTGGCGGGTAAGAAACTAAGAATCTTCTCTTTTGAAAAAAAAAAGTTATTAGTTATCTAAAAATCTTTTTTTTTTCTCTTTCTTAGTTTGGTTCTAATAGGAAAGTTTTTGGAGTTAGAGAATCAAAACTTGTATTGGACGCCATGTGCTGCCCATTGCTTGGACTTGATGTTGGAAGACATTTTTAAGATACCAACTCTCAAGAGAACATTTGAAAGGGGTATTGCGGTACATGGGTTCATTTATGACCGCCCAACCTTGCTAAATATGATGAGGCAATTTACACAATTGAAAGATTTAATCAAGCCTGCAAAACTGGATTTGCAACTGCCTTTCTCAATTTAGCAAGGATTCATCAAGAAAAGAACAACTTGAGGAAGATGTTCACTTCAGAGAGATGGACAACCAGCAAATGGGCAAAGGAGCTGCTGGGTAAATGGGCTGCACAAATTATGTTAATGCCTTCATTTTGGAATAGTGTTGTCTATGCCCTTAAGGTCTCGGGTCCTCTTCTTCGTGTTCTTAGATTGGTTGATGGCGAGAAAAGGCCTCCCATGGGATACATTTATGAGGCTATGGATCGGGCTAAGGAAGCAATTGCAAATGCTTTTTGTGGAAAGGAAGAAAGATATAATAATATCTTTCAAATTATTGACCGAAGATGGGATGTTCAATTGCATTGTCCTTTGCATGCAGCTGAGTTTTTTTTGAACCCAGAGTTATTTTATTCAAATCCAAATGTTGAGCAAGATCATGAATTCATGACTGGGTTGTATAATTGCATTGCAAAGTTGGTCCCAAATATTGACATACAAGATAAGATTGGTCAAGAGTTGTCTATTTATACGAAGGCTAAAGGTTTATTTGGGATGCCAATGGCAATTAGGCAAAGGAAGACAAGGTCACCGGGTAAACAATTTTGTCACATAAGTTTATCCCATTTTATTACAAAATTAGTTTTTTAAAATTATTAGTCTATACTTGGTAAAATTTATGCTAATTACTTATAATTAACAGTTGATTGGTGGAGTGCATATGGTTCCAAGACACTAAATTTGCAAAAATTTGCAATAAAAGTTCTTAGCCTGACGTGTAGTTCATCTGGTTGTGAGCGGAATTGGAGTGTGTTTGAGCATGTGAGTATTTATCTCGAATGCGGTGAATTCAAAATATTTTTAATTTATAGATATAAATTTTAATATCTTTTTTAATTGTTGCAGATTCATAGCAAAAAAAGAAATAAGTTGGATAAAAAACGTCTCAATGAGTTGGTATTTGTTAAGTACAACAAAGCATTGAAACCTCGATATAATATGTGTGACATACTTGATCCCATTTCTTTGAAGGATATTGATGAAAGCAATGAGTGGTTGCTTGGGAGGATGGGTAGAAAAGTGGATGAAGATGATGATTTTGTATTTGATGATGATATTTTGACATGGGGTGATGTTGCTATAGCTTCTGGAGTTGGAGAAAGTAGTCAAAGAACCAGAGAAACATCAACTTCAGGAGCAACACTAAGAGCTTCAAAATTTTCAAATGTTCTTCAATTGGTAGATGAGGAAAAGGCAGGTTCAGATGAGATTGACGAGGAAGACTTGGATGGATATAAATCCAATGATGAAGAAGAAGATTATGATTTATTTGGTGTAGATGTTGAGGATGACTATTAGGTTCTCCTTAGGACCATATGTATCATTGGTTTGACTTCGGACTTTGGAGTTGTATTGACTTTTGATGCTTTTTTTGCATTGAATGATTGATGTTTTTATGACTTTTAGAATCTTTTCTAATATTTATTGCCTTTTTTGTGAATTAATTTCACTTTTCCAATGTTAATTTTAAATTGTTTATCTATGACAAAATATCTATTTTTTTTATCTATAATGTGTGCCTCGCTTCAATGAAGCCCGTGCCTCGCTTTGCGCCTTGCGCTTAAGCCCCAGGATACCCTTGGTGCCTCGATGTGCCTTGCGCCTTCAAAAACACTAATTCTTCATGTTCTCAAGGTTACTTTTTATGCAAGGATTATTATTTATAAAAGTTAAGTGTTTTGGATAAGGTCTTTTTTCTTATTAGGATTAGTTATAGCAGTTAGGACATAGATATTCTAGCAAAGGACTTATGAGGTACCTTTTGCTTGGTTTTGTGATGCAGTATGGATTAGGCCCAAGAATGCAATTGGGCCCGCACATTGACCTAGGGGTCAACATGGTCCATAGGGTTTAGTCCACAGGCTCAATTGACCGAGAGTTACTGTGGCAACTCTTATTTTATCCTATTTCTAATTTTATTTCTTCTTTAACTAGGATTACGAAGTTTCCTATTTTATTTAGAAAGTCTTAGTTGCGAAAAATTAGGTTTATTACTCTAAAAATGGTGGAGACTCAATTGAAGTTGTTTATACTTCTTATGATTAATAAAATTTATGGTTTTCCCTCAATTTTAGTTTATTTTATGGTTGTGACTGTGCCTTAGGGCTAGAATCCATCTTGGATTCGATCAATCCCTTGGGAGATTGGTCTAAATATTCTATCTAGGATTTGGGGCTACATCATTTTGTGAGTGAAAATCACAATGTTTTTTTTTAATTCAAGGTAAAGTAAAGTTTTTCTTTTTTTTGATTCGTTGAATGTCTTTTCTTTCAAGTATCTTTCTGTTGGATGTCTTTGTTATCTCTTTTTGCTAGTCATGCTTGCTAGATTCGAATCTTCCTGGGTTTCCTCTCTTGAGCAAGGATCAAAATAGCGGTAGCGGATAGCGTCGCGGCCGGTCGCCAAAACGCTACGTAGCGGGCGCTACGTAGCGGTAGCGGGGCTACGTAGCGGTTCGCGGTGTGATTCAAAAAAATTATCAAAAAATTTTGAAAAAATTCTAGAAAATCCAGAAAATTGTAAATAACCAGAATATGTGTTTGTTTTGCAAAAAAGCCTAAAATAAGGGGGTGTAGCGGTCCCCTAAATGCATGATGTCCTGTATCGCTGTATAATTAAAAAATAATAGTATCAATCCGATTTTTCACATGGTATCAAGAATCAATATTCAACATTGAAAGTCAAGACTCAAGAGTCAAGAATTTAAGACTTAGAGAGATTAGTCACTAGAGTCAGTGACTTAACAATCAACATTCAACACAATAAATGACATAATAAATAATAACTTCATAAATAACATTGTATTAAAAGAGTTGAGACATTAGACTCTGAGAGTTAATATAAAGTTGAGATTTAAGAAATGATTAGAGGAATACCTCTACCACCAAAATGAATGTCTAGCAGGATATATGACACTGGCATCACTGTCTTCATCCCCATAGTTGTTATCATTGGCACCACTCCCACTTGTACCAACATAGTGCAACTCCCCTCCATAGTGGTAGGCATTAGGATCCTCAAACATAAAGAAATGGGATGGACTTGGATTTGGATGAGGATATTGATCAAATGACCCTGATTCTGAATATTGTTGTGAGGATGATTCCGCTTGACCATGTGCGTAGTCTGGTGGGACATACGGTTGGTACCCAGAATATGGGTCATGGAAAATAGGGTACCACTTTGCTGTTTGTTGCCTTCCAACATTTGCACTCCTACCATCATTTCCTTGTCCATTACGGGGTCTTTGGCGTACATAAACATGACCTGACCTCATACGAGATGGATTTGGAAATTCATCCACAGTCTGAGCAGGAGCATTTAATTCGTCTTCATGGTAAGAATCACTTGGCTCGGCCCCGTTACCTCCTCCAGACGGAGAGTCACTACTTGGAGCAATGCTTGAACTCGAACTATCAGAGCTCACTGTAGATACTACATGAGAGGGCTCAGGTTCAATGCCCCTTGATGTTCTAGTTTCTGTAGGTGGCTGAGGCTCACTTTCCCCTTCTCTTTCGTCTTCGTCCATTATTCCTCGTATATCCTGGTGTAAATTCTCATCTCCATCTAACAATGGATCTTCTACATCAACTAACCATGGAAGTAAGGGATCATCTTCCTGAAAGATATTATCCAAATTTATAGGGCAATAATTCGGATCATCCCTTTGCTTCCTTTGTCTATTTCTGACTCTCAGCTTCAAATTGTAGTGACAATATACTAGCTTGTTCAACTTCTGCATTGCTATCCGATTTCTCAATTTTGTGTGAATTAATGAGAAAGTACTCCAGTTTCTTTCACAATTCGATGAAGACGTTGTTTGGCTAAGGACCCGAATGACAGTAATTCTCAAGTGTGGAGCACTTTCTCCAAAATTGATCCACCACTCGGTTGAAATTGGAAAAAAAAATGAACATAAAAAATTAGTCATCCACAATCCCCATTCCACGGCAAATAATATATATAAACTTAAAACTAGTACGTGACTAGGTTAAAACTATTTGTACCAGGATATAAGCTGGTTATTGATCTAATTGCCAACGGGTTTGCAAAACTCCCTTGTCTCATTGTGTATATAGAAATCTACCATATACAAAGTACAAATCATTTTAAATTTGTCACAACTCAAAACTTAGGTAAAAATCACAATACATTTAAACTATAATAAACGTTATATAATATATGACATGTCACTTACTTCTTTTAAGGCTAAAACCTAGTCATTGTGATTAAGAATTACTTTCTTCAACACCTCCTTCAATCCTATTCGCAACTCGGTATCAATTGTTTTTGTATGTTGTTTCTCGTTCGAATAGTAGAATTGAGGGTTTAAAAAATATTCTACAATTCAAATGTCAAATTTGCATAAGTACATCTCTATACAATACAAAATAAAAGTAAAACTCTTGTAAAATCATAGGCCAATAGTGTAAAAGTTTATTTCACCTGCAGCATGCAATGGATGGTGCAATTGATCATTCCATCGAGCATCAATTATTTGCAAGAATTCTTGATAATACCTGCAATTTTCTTGTATTGCTAGTTTTGCTCGATCCATTGCCTCATAAATATAGCCCATTGTCAGCTTATCATCATTATCTACAAGCCGCAACACTTTCACTGAGGGTTCAAAGACCTTCAAAATATTTCTAACTTTGGACCAAAATTTATTATCTCTAACAAGATTAGGGACATCAAAGCCAGGACCACTCGTTGCTGCTCCCCATTTTGAATTAAGCCATTGTTCTGATGCAAACATCTGAATCAACTCATTTCTATGTTGCACAAGGCTATCCATGGCAATGAAGTGGGTGGCAAACCTTGTTGCAGCTGGACGCACCAAGGCTCTTCCATTTGTGAATGTCTTCATTAATGCCAACAACCACGAGTGATCATAGATAAATCTTGTGATGCTTCTACAAGACATGATGACAGTTTTCACATTTTTCCTCTTTCCAATGTCCTCCAACATTAAATCTATACAATGTGCCGCACATGGGGTCCAAAACAAGTTATTTCTCTTTTTCATTAACAACTGCTCGGCTTTCTTGAAATTGGCACCATTATCTGTAACAATTTGCACAACATTTTCCTCACCAACACTTTCAACAACTTTATCCATAAGGCGGAAAATATATTTTGCAGTCCGTATATGTTCAGATGCATCAACGGACTTAACAAAGACGGTCCCAGCAGCAGAGTACACTAAAAAATTTATTAACTGTGTTTGTGTGCTGCTCGTCCATCCATCACACATAATTGTGACTCCCCTTTCCTCCCATATACCTTTAAAAGTAGCTACCCAACTCTTTATATCTTCATACTCAATTTCTAAATGCTTGGTCCTCACATCATAGACAGAAGGTGCTGTTATACCAGGACCAGCGGTAGCTGCAACATCTAGTATAGTTTGGAAGTAAGGAGAATCCACAGCTTGAGGGGGTATATTCTTGTGAATTAACCACTTTGCTGTAGCTGACGCTAATCTGTCTCTTGCACTTTTCAAGGCCCCCTTAAACAACTTTGAGATTTTAGGCTGTTTAGCTGACTCATTTCTATGTGCTAGAGGATCAATTGGACCGGGTATAGCACTACTAGGAGTCTGTAATGCTTTACGGGAAGAAATAATCTCAATATCATCCTCCTGTTGTCGAGTGCTGAATACTCGACGCATTGTTCTAGCTATACCTTTGCCCCTGGATGAGTCCCCTGGCCCCCCTCCCTTAGATGAGCCCCCAGATTCAAACTGTCTACCAGTACTTCTTCGCATTTCATCCATTTGTGCCGTCATAAGTGACTCTCTTCTTGCAGCTTCCATTTCTGGGTCATCACCTTCATCATCAAAATCAGAAGGAATTTGCTCTCCAAACACCTCATAGTGGGCATCATCAACTTCTTGGCTTCTTTTTTCTTTGATCTCTACTTTTCTTTCTTTTTCTTTATTTAGAAGCTTTTTCATCTCTTCTCTAAGCTCTTTTGGTGCAACTGTACATCCCGCCACATTGCCTGAAACATGAGCTAAGTGCTGCTTGAATCTTGTAATACCCCCATTAGTGATTTTACCACACAAATTACATTTTATTTTTGACCTATTTCCATTAACTGCTACACCGTGTGCCCATGCAGGATCTACATCGCGTACCATCTTAATTCTTAGCAAATCACAAATGGAAATGATGAGAGAAGTTGAACTTTGAGGCACACAATAAATACCTGCATAATGCATATATGACTTAGTTGACCACATTTAAATATTTTTTTTTCAAAAAATCCCATTAATATGGTGTATGAAGTATGAACTATGAACATGAAAAATTAAATAAATTCAAAAAAAAGAAAAAAAGAATGTGTGAATGTGTGATTCATCCATGGGATTCATTGATCTAACACTTGGGAGTGATTTTCAAGCAATTTGGTTAGTGTTTCTTCAAGAAAAAAATTTTTTTTTAAAAAAATTAAAAAATCCAAAAATAAAAAATAAAAAAATAATAAATAACACATAAAAATGGGGGTTTGATTTATGAGAATTATAGATCTAGCTACTTGGGAGTGATTTTAAGTGATTTCATTGACCACATTTAAATAAAAATTATCTTTTTTCAAAAAATCCTATTAATATGATCATAAAAAATTAAATAAATTAAAATAACAAGAAAGAAAGTGTGATTCAATCTTGGGATTCATAGATTTAACACTTGGGAGTGATTTTCAAGCAATTTTGTTGGTGTTTCTTAAAGAAAATTTTTTAAAATGAATAAATAAATAAAATCTGAGAATAATAAATAAAAAATAAATTATAAAACCCAAAAAAATGGGGGTTTGATCTATGAGAATGATAGATCTAGGCTACTTGGGAGTGATTTTAAGCAATTTAGTTGGCCAAATTTAAATAAAATTTATTTTTTTCAAAAAGTCCTATTAAAATGAACATAAAAAATTAAATAAATTCAAATAAACAAGAAAAAAAAGTGTGATTCATTCATGGGATTCATAGATCTAACACTTGAGAATAATTTTCAAGTGATTTGGTTGGTGTTTCTTCAAGAAAAAAATTTTTTTTTTCAAAAAATAAAAAAAATCCGAGAATAAAAAATAAATAATAAATAAACTATAGAAAATGGCGATTTGATCTATGGGAAACATAGATCTATCACTTACAAGCCATTCCCAAGAGATTCATGAAGGAGAAAAGAAGAATAGAGCCATAGATCTAAAAAAATCACATAGAAAATACCTTTTGAAAAAAGCTTTTTGGCTCCAAAGAAGATGAATGCTCTAGATTTGTAGATCTTGATGTGTTTTTGGACTCTTGTTGATTTTGATTTGAAGAAAGAGGGTGGTAGGACCAAAATACAGTGGAAAAGGAAAATGAGAGATGGAGACAGCAGTGCAACAGGTGAAAAAATGAGGAAAGAAGTTCGTCTGGGCTTTAAATAGCCCAGACATGATGCGGCCGCTACGGGCCGCTACGGGTGTTAGCGCCGCTAACACCCAAATAGCGTAGCGGGTAGGGCCGCTACGGCCGATATAGCGGCCGCTACGAAGCTATTTTATTCCTTGCTCTTGAGGCACTCAGCCCTCTTTGGATTTTGTTTGTCTTCATACATGTTGTCTTAATATGTAAGTGGTTTATTTCTATTGTCTAGCCACTTCCTGAATGCCTTCTAACCATTGATACCAAGTTCTTTGATCACTGGCTTATCAATACTCCATTTTAATGTAAGATTCCACTTGTCAGATGATGCTTCATCAGGCTTAGAAGTTTGGAGCATGAGCCATCCCCATTAATGCCCTCCAAATGGATGACCAAAATCACTAAATGCTAAGCTTCTAGGGATGTTGGCTTGAGCAAAACTTTAGTTTCTTGGCTTTTCTTCTATTGAATTGTATGCTTGTATAGTCTGTGGCTGTTCTTTATCATTGTATTTTTTGTTCTATTGTCATGAGGCTCTGAAGTTCATCGCAATGGTGACTGGTATTTCTGTTAGTAAATCTGTATTTTTACATGGCATTTGATGGATATTCTACATGATGTTACTGCTGAGTCTTCTGGTTTCTTCCTCTAAATCATGCATTTTTCAGCCAGTAACCCTTTCTGATGCATGAAAATCCAAGTTAACATGTCAACATTGCAGATTTGCATGTAATCATCATCATCATCAGCAGCATCATCATCATTGATTTTGAAGTTTGATTGATGATTTAAATGCAGGCCTGTACAGATTGGAGAAGATGCGCATGTTGACAAAGTTGAGGCCCTTTGTTCACACATTTTTGAAAGAAGCAAGTTCTATGTTTGAGATGTATATATACACTATGGCAGAACGATCTTATGCACTGGAAATGGCGAACCTGCTTGACCCTGAACAAGTGTACTTCTGTTCCAGAGTACTTTCACAAGATAATTGCACCAAAAAATTTCAAAAAGGCCTTGATGTGCTTCTTGGAAATGAAAGTACTGTGATCATCCTTGATGATACAGAGAATGTAAGTGTAGTTAACAATTTGGTGCATTTAATTTCTACATACAATCTCAATTGTTCTTAGGGTATTTTATTTTTGACTTTTAGTTCTTTTTCCGTTGATAACAGTATATTGCATTGTTTTAATAGTAACAATGTACTAAGTGTACCAGTCTATGATACCCGGATACTTGTACAAGCCCAATGTATCTGTGTCGGACCGATACGATACTTGTACTAGTACTTAATACTGCACCGATACTTCCGGGGTATAAGTTTAGTAATATCCTACTTAGCAAGTCCACTATTTCATTTATTTCTTTAAGTTTTCTTACTTTTCAACATAAAAAATGTTAAATTAAACATAAACAATGATAATTTCATTAATTAAAACATAATTTAAAGAAAAATTTAGGACACCCGTATCCATATCTGTGTCCTAAATTTTTCAAAGTGCAGTGTCGTATCTCCGATCCCCGTATTCATGTCCGTGCCCATGTTCGTATCTGGGCATCATAGGTACCAGTAATGAAGAGAGTTTCTCTTTGAATAACTCTGAAGTGATGTCATCTTCTGTATGTAATATCTCCATCTCCGTTTCTTCTTATGCTAGTTTCGCGATTTTGACTCTTTAAAGAAAAATTTAGGACACCCGTATCCATATCCGTGCCCTAAATTTTTCAAAGTGCAGTGTCGTATCCCCGATCCCCGTATCCGTGTCCGTACCCATGTTCGTATCTGGACATCAGAGGTACCAGTAATGAAGAGAGTTTTTCTTTGAATAACTCTGAAGTGACATCATCTTCTGTATGTAATATCTCCATCTCCATTTTGACAACTTCTGTATGTAATATCTCCATCTCCGTTTCTTCTTATGCTAGTTTCGCGATTTTGACTCTGTACATTGAGGGAATTGGCCGAGGAATTATATAATCCTCAGCAAGAGACTGAATCACCAGTCAGAAGGAGCTAACTGTACCACCAGTTGGAAGGAGCTAACTGTTGCAATCATGTGGCTGTAGGTTTGAGTTGGCTTTTCTTAAAAAAAGGAAGAGAAATTGGATGTTATTCTCAAGCCTTATTCTACCTCTCATTGATGCACCTCATGGGATGACCTCATGAAGTGGTTGAATTGACTGAGACCCACTTGGGACCGACCTTGATCATGCATTTTTTGTTTTTGTTTGTTTTCCCAGGGGATTTGCACATGTATTCAATTTTGTGCAAACCCATTGTGTGTCAAGTGTTAACCTCTTTTCGCGCTATTAAATAGGATTTTGGAGATACTTACACCCTATTAGTTTTGTTAGGACTCTCTAATTAGAAAATTTACAGAAGTATGATCTTAAGTTCTATTAATTCATGGGACAACTGGTTTGGCTGCTGGTAAGGAACTGCAGAACAGAACCACCGTTTCTGTAATTTGCAGAGTTTTGGCAAAATTGAGATTTTCTGAACTAGGGCAGAGGCCTAGGTTTTGGCAAGATTTCAGGCTTAAATTGAAGGGGATCTAGTGGAAAACATGGGAATTTTTTTTTGAAGGGTTGATTTTGGATGGATAGTTGAAGGTTTCAACAGAGTTACTAGGGTCTGATTTTGGGGTTTTATGAAGTAATGAAAATTGAGGGAAAATTGGGGAGAAAAAAGATAGAACTAAGTAAAGAAAAAGATCATATCACGAATTTGTTGAACCAGAGCATGATCCACCAAGGATTTAGCTTTGATATGAATCTGACACAGCGGGATTGGTGGGAGGATCCACCCAAATGTGTGGTCCTTAAATCAAACACAAGTAATTCTATGGTTCTACATAAAGAGGAGAATGTTTGAATTTTGGACTACATGTCTTGTTGTTTTTGTCGTCGTTGCCACCGTCATCATCATCATCAAAGCCTTATACCTATTATGTTGGGCTAAACTATATGAACTTTGTTTCTCTATTCCAATCTCTCATGGTCTAAACCCTCGGATAGGTTTTACTTCTTCAGATCTATCCTTGCTACTCCCACGCATGTCCTCTTCAGCTACCCTTTTCCATCCTCCTCTTGTAGTACACATAAATCTAAAATGTTAGCCACCACCTGATGCAGGACAGACCCATGATCCCCTGTGGGTCGACCCGTCTTTGGGCCTAGCCCACCTATCCTAGTTTATTTAGGGTTTTATTTGCTTTAAGTTATTTTAATAAAATATTTTAATGATGTTTTAATCTTAACCATCAATGTGATTGGATGGTTTAGAGTAGTTTTAGGGTTAGTCTTTTATCTATTTAAGCATTGTAAAGCCATTTTGGCTCAGTAGTTATGAATGATTAATGAAAAGTTTTGGGATTTTCCCCAAGTTTCTTCGAGTTCTCCTCGAAATCTCTAACGCGTCCTGCGACTGGAGTTTGGTGTGAGCCCAATTTCTAACGCCTCGTGCGAGTGGAGTTTGGTGAGAGCCCAATTTTAATATCTATTTCCATTTTCTACCTTGCCAGCCCCGCATCTCCATCCCGTTCTGCACACCATACCACCCTCAAGTTTATCTCAATTGACACCTTGCTAGTCACAGTCAACCAACGAAATATCTCCACATGGCGAGAAACCAAATCCAGCCAAACCTACGCACAGAGTGACCAATGTTGGGCGGCTACTTGATCCGATTTAGCCAAAAACTTGTTAGAAGGAAACGCTTTCAAATATGTGTGTCCTTATGTACCTTGCAAAGAAAAATGTTAGAAAGGTTCCCCCAACAGTAGAGGCATTTGTTCGGTTGGTAGTTGCTAGCAAAATGTCTACAGTTAAGAAGATGAGGTATCTAAGAAGCACAGACACTTCTAAGAAAGTGACGTATCCGTGTCGGACACGAATCGGACACCGACACTCCTTGGACACTCTCGGACACGTGTCCGATACTATTTTAGCCATGTCCATAATTAAGAACTAAATATCTTAATTTTGGACACTTGTCCAACATTCTTTTTGCGACGTGTCCCACAATTTCTAACCTGTGCCTATAACTAAAAAATAAATGTGGCTGATATTTCTTAGACACTTGTTAACATGTGGTTACTAATACATGTAAACTTGATATATGACAATTTTATATTATTGACAAATGTATGATTGTTAATATTAATCATATTACAAGCACAAGACAAAATAAATCTTTTACTAAAGAATAGGCCTCGAGATTAGCTTCGTTTTTTGCTTTTTTTTTTGTTTTTGTTTTTGTTTTTTTTTTTTTTGAGAGTGGGGAAAGAGATGATCCTCCCTTTTCTTTGTATGGATTTTATAGAACTATGGATATTTTATGTTTAATGATTATGAATTATGTTTTAGTGTTGTATTGATATTTGATAATTTAACATGTTTGTTAGTTGGTATTTGAATTTTTATTTTTTGATTGCTAAATTGATTAAAAAATTAAAATTATATTACTGTTTTAGTATATGATTATATATATAAATATATATATTATTAATGCGTCTCCCGACATATCCATGTCTTACTTTTTTGAGAGATGCCGTGTCGAGGTATCTGTGTCGTGTCGTATCTTTGTCCTGTGTCCGTGTCCGTGTTTCTTTGTGAGGTCTATTGTTGGAATCCATTTTAGACACTTATGTTTTATGTGGGGAGCAAGAGGAGTGTATCAATCACTTAGTTGTGCATTGTGACTTTGCTTCTTATATTTGGAGATTTGTTTATCAAGAAAAGCTCAATTTCATGGTATATGCTAAGGGGTCTTAGTGCTTTAATGGAGGCTTGGAGAGGGAGTCCTTTTAGAGGGGGTGGTTCAATCCTTTGGAGGTTGATTCCATTCTCTATTGTATGGACAATTTTGGAAGGAAAGAATTGATAGGATCTTCAAAGGTGAGTTGAAGACTAAGGAGGATTTTATTTTCTACACATTTCTTAAAATAGCTAAATGGGCAAGCACTAGAAAAAGAGTTAAAGCATTTAAGCATAGATAATATCTTCAATAATTGGGATGCTTGTTTGGGGCATAGTCGTGCTAAGAAGAAACCTACAGTCGCTTGGTCTTCAACCTCTCAGAATGTTCTTGATGTAGGCTAGATCTATGATTGGCTAGCTCATTGTGCCCAAGTCTATAAAGAGGTGTTTCTAGGATTTTAGTTATCTAGGATATTAAGTTAATTAGGATTCTTTTATATTTAAAAGTTGTTATCATTTAGAAGTCTTTATTAGGATTAAATTAGAAGTCTTTTTATTTTATGGATTGTTTCCTTATTTAGAGAGTAGCTTAGTTATAAATACAGATGTAATCCCTTCTCATGGGTCATATTACATTACATTGATAGTGAATAAAAATGCAGTTTTCCTCTCGAGGGTGAGTTGATTTTGTCTTTTGGTGTGAGATTTGGACAACCTATTCTGAACCTTTTGGCTTGGAGAGTAGCCCCATTAGCTATTATTCTTTCCCATGGTGTGTTAATTCTAAAATTTAATGTGGATGGTGCAGCAAGAGGAAAGCCAAGTCTAGCTGGTGTTGGTCACGCCCTAAGGAACTACAAGGGAGAGATGTTGTTTATATTCTCAAAACATGTAGGCATTAAAGATTGCAATGAGGCAGAAGTGTTGGCTAGTTTGGAGGCTCTAAGAATTTGTTCATCTCACAATTATCAAAACATAGTGGCGGAAGGCGATTCTTCTAATGCAATATCTTGGATGTCTTCTTTGCATAAGGATCTTTGAAAATTTCAATTCCTCTTCAATGAAATCAAGACTTTGTCTTCATTTGTGAATGTTGGGTTCCATCGCATGCTTCAATTGGCAAACGGGATGACAGATGCTTTGGCAAAGTTGGGGGTTGATAGAAATGTTCCTTTGTTTGCTCCTTTGTAAATTGTTTTTATGCATTGGTATTTAGCTCTTATACCTTCACATTCTTTTTTCTTTTTTCTTTTTTTATTTTTTGTTTCTTTTGTGATTTTATCCTTAATTTGTACTCATTTAAATCTTTAATCTAATTTACTGTTACCGTTAAAAAAAAATTGTCAGAAAGCTAGCCCAATAGATGCATGCTGAACGTCCTTAGATTGACTCAGGACTCTCCTACATGGCACCTTTCTCCACTGATTCACTTGAAACCATGTAGAACTCCTCAACCGAAGACATTTTTCTTCAACACCAATCTGAAAAATCTAGGATAATGATTACAAAATCAGCCCATCCCCACCCATCATCAAGCAAAATTTGAACACATCTCCCATCCCCTACTTTAAAATCCTATGTCTCCCTCGCTCAGATTCATCTCCTATGTTTGCAATAATACCCCATTAGCCTAACACCTGATAGTGGTGGCCATTATTATCCTTTCATTCTCTCATAACCTCTACAATCTTATCCGTTGGATCTCCGTCAACTAGCACACCTATTCAGTTTTTTTATTTACAGTTTTGAAAAAGCTTAAACCCTTTTTTTAGGTTCTTCTCCTACTTTGTCCCCTGTAACAAGTTGTGTTTTATCGTCCTTTTTTTCCTACCAAGTTTATGCATTTTTCTGTTGAAGTACCCACATTAGAGGAGGAACTTGTATCACACCGCCTATATTGTCACTTGTATGTGTCACATTTACTTACATGACACTGCAGCCCCAGTTTTGTTTGCTCACTTCTTGGAGTGCCTAACATGCAGGCTATTGATAATACTCATAATATGGCAACAGTGGTACATTTAACTAGTTAAGTACAAAAACAGAGTAGAACTTGTCATGAAGTGTAAGTTTTTATAGTCAACTGCTGATTTGACACAAACTTCCTCCTTTGGCGAGTTTTGGGATCTGCATGTGATGGCAAGTGACACATGGAGGAAAGAAAATTTAATAATAATACTAGTTGGTACTTGGTGGTAACCATAGAATTTGTCATTCATTCAAGAAAAAAAAAAAGAAAAGAAAAAGAAAAAGAAAAAGAAATCAAACATGTGCAATCATCAGTAGTGCTAAAAAATATTTAGTAGACTAAAATAGGGCATCATTCATGTCTACAATGTCAATGCAAGTCAAACTAAAATACAAGATTGACATGGTAAACCCTTTTAATTTGAACAAAAAACATGTTGCATGTCCTATAAAAATCCAGAAGGCACAACTTTTGTCCGCCATCAATTTTATCTAAAACTTATGGGATTAAACAAGATAGTATCAATACAATCTCTGACATGTGAAGAAACCTAAACTTCTTAGTGCGAAAGCCTTTCTTTGAAGAGACATGGGTGCTGTGAGGATTAAATCTATGATGGGAGAAAATCACCTGGACAATGCATCGAGCACCGAGAGAACCTAGCATTTTCCTACCTATCTCTAGCATTATCTAATCTTCTTACAGGTGGTTCTTTTTTCCCCCCTTTAATGTGCAAACCATTCGTGATTCTTTTCACTTTCTTTCTTTCTTCCTTTTTATTTCTTTAATATAGTTTTGAGTGATTAGGTCCAGTACTAACAGGGCTGGACCTCACAGCAAGCAAAAGCGTGCCAATTACTGATACATCCAATGTAGCCCAAGATTTTGTGACTTACAGTTATTTGCTTCATTAGTTTATACAGGAGTCTTCTGTTTCTACTTATAATGCAAATGGTATTCCCTTCGTTTTCTTATCAGTTGCCATGGTTCATCATTATAGGTATGGACGAAGCATAGGGAAAATCTGATTCTGATGGAAAGATACAATTATTTCTCTTCGAGTTTAAGTCAATGGGGCTTTAGTGGTAACTCACTCTCAGAGCGAAAGAAGGATGAAAGTGAGACAGAAGGTGCACTTGCATCAGTTCTCAAAGTTCTCAGGCGGGCTCACCAAATGTTTTTCAATCCTGTAAGTTGCAGTTTATCTTGTTTTATACAACTTATTTAAACCACAGTTGGATTCCCTGAAAAATATCTCATTTCCATTATCTTAAATCCTTTCCATCCATTTTTTTTATCATTTTATTTCCATGCATTTGGTTAAGTCCTTTCTGTTTTTTATTTTTATTTTTATTTTTTCTCTTGCATCAATTACCATCATCTCGTTTTTTATCATTTCATTTCCATCATTCAACTTCATCTTCATCAACAACAACAACAACAACAACAATAACCTTGCCATTTTGACTGGCAAGTGGAAACTCTTATTCTTCTCTTTCCACTTAGTAGTTTATTGTCATTAACACTGATCAGTTGGCTTATGGCTTGTTACAGGACCTTGGTATTGATATCGAAAAGCAAGATGTAAGACAGGTTAGTGTTACCAAAGAATCTTGGGAAATAGTTTTCTTGTAGTTGTGATCTGGGCATTTTGGCGAGGACAAACAGTAGCAGAGACCTGATCTCAATGAGATTGGATTCATGCCATTTTTCATCCTGCATCCTAGACTTCCCACCCCCAACCCGCTGGATGGATTGGAGAAGTGGTATTGTGCATTTTCTGTGGTGTATTGCTACATGTATGCATGTGTTGTCATTTGTAACCCATCCAGATTGTGGCCCTTATTGCAGTAGGTGGTAGCTTTAGCAGAAACATATTGGCTTGCCTTGTTCAAATGATGGCCACTGAATGGACTAAAAAAAGTGATAGCCAATCTAATTCTATTGACAATGAGGTCCATGATTGTGGATGGATTACTTTGTTAGCAAGGGCCTAAATCTCATGTTCTGTATATTACTTGGGATTGATGGTTCCAACTGATCTGACTCCACTCTTTCCAGTGGTTTGAACCCAACACGACTGTTTTGTTCAAGTGGAGCCCTGACCAGTTTTATTAAATTGAAACCTCTCTAACAGTCAACAGCTGCAAAAGACAGTTAAACCTCCAAAATTGGTATGGATCATTTGAGTAAAACCTCCAAAATTGGTATGGATTATTTGAGTATTCTTAGCTTTCTTTCATTGGTTTCATGTTAAAACTGGTTTTGACATTGGATTGAATGGGCCACTTAATGGTTTAAGTTTTACCACCGGTTAATTTTTTAAACATTTGCTACAGTCAGTTGACACCGAAACCCATAAAAATCCTAAAAAATGAAGAAATAATCTGATGAAATAAAAAAAACTTTAAATCAATAAGTTTGATATGTATTTCCCCCCTGTATTGAGCAGTTTCTGTGAACAATCTATTGAGAAAAAACAATGAGACACCACAAGGGTGTAGGAGGATTATACCCTACATACAGGCTACAGCTACACACAAAACCCAATGAGAAATTTTAACAAACCGTTGTTTAAAACATCTACAATAGAACTATCGACGTAGGAACATGACAAAATACTGTATGAGATCGAGAAGCCAAGCTGTTCATCTTATTCGAGTGAAAGTGGAACTCCCATGGTTTGGGCCTCTTATGCAAAACCCATGAAATAGCATCGGATTAGTCGCCCTCAACAATCAAACTTCTTGAAAAGAACTTGAGAAGATCTGGAAAGCTTCTAGAATTGCAACACCTCGGCCTCATTCAAATCTTGTACAAACATTTTTTGGAAAACATGCCTCAAAAACACCCCCTTGTCATTCCAAAGCACCCCTTTGTCACTTGATGACCCCATCTTCCTCTCACTGCACGGGAGCAGTTCTAATAGATGGATATTGAGAGTGAGTTTGTCTTGTCTCGGTTCAATTTTTGGTTTCGTTAGTGATCTTAGAAGCCATGATACCCAAATAAGGCATGGATACTAAATGGACATGCAGTAGAGATGGCACGAACATGAGCTTTACTCATAAAAAGTGAAGTATTGAATATGATACGAAATGATACATTGCCCATTTCGAAGTGTCCATCCATCATAGCTTAGAAGCATTTAGGATTTTTATTTGAGGCTTGCCTTAGTGAGACATCCCAAAAATGCTCTAGTTAAAGTTTTACACATGGTTTTGACTTTGGTTCATGCATTAAGAAAAATTGAGGTGTTCTCCCCATATGAAGGACTCTTTAGCCGCACTATATGTTCTCCCCAAATGAGGTGCTGCCACATATTAACACTTCTTGTTTTAAGAGGGAGGGGGTGATTAATGTATATTATTTACCATTAAAAGAAAAAAGTTGGTCATCATCATCAAAGCCTTTTCACAACAATGAAGGGGTCGGCTTCATGCATGTTGTTTCTTCATTCCGATATATTCTAAGTCAAGTCTTCCGATAAGTTACTCTTCTTCAAATCTATTTTTACTACCTCCATCCGCTTCCTCTTCGGCCTACCCTTTCCCCTTGGTGGGTGATCAACTTGCAAAAGTTAAGCTTTCTCTTACTGGCGTTGTTTTCGACGTGTGTTGGACATGTCCAAACTATCTCAAAACATGTTTCTCTAATTTTATCCCTTATTGATGTTCCTCCAAATGCTCTCAAAATCACTCATTTCTAATTTTATCCTTCGTAGTTTGTTTTACAATACATCTACAGTCTACCTCAGCATTATTATTTTGGCTACATTCATTTTGTGCATATATTACTTTTTAATTGTTCAACATTTTGCTCTAAAGGTCATAGCTAGTCTAATAAATCATCATCATCATCATCATCATCATCATCATCAAAGCCTTATCCCAACCATGTTGGGGTCGGCTACATGAATTCTATTTCTCCATTCCGTTCTATTTTGAGCTAAATCTTTCGATAAGTTAAACTTCTTCAAATCTGAATTAATGACTTCCATTCATATTTACTTCGGCCTGCCCCTACCTCTTGATGGGCCATCCACCTGTATATCCAAACTTTTTTTCACCGGTGCCATTATTGGCCTACGCTCAACATGCCCAAACCATCTTAAACGGGTTTCTCTAATCTTATCCCCTATTGGTGCTACCCTTAAATGTTTTCGAAAGCGCTCATTTCTAATTTTATCTTTCCTAGTTTTACCACACATCTACTTAAGCAATTTCATTTCCGCTACATCCATCTTATGAATATGCATCTTCTTAATTGGCCAACATTCTACTCCATATGTCACAGCTGGTCTAACCACTGTCCTGTAAAATTTACCATTCAATTTCGTTGGCATTCGTCTGTTACAAAGCACTCCCGAAGCTAGTCTCCACTTTAGTCATCTAACTTTTATCCTATGCTCCACATCTTCGTCAATCTCCCCATTCTTACTAATCATCGAGCGTAGGTATCGAAAAGAATCTCCATGTGGTATTTCATGGGTTTCAATTTTGACAGTGGTTTCAACACTTTGTATATGTCCATTGAAGTTGCAATCTATATATTCTGTCTTTGTACGACTTATTTTAAAGCCTCTATATTCTAATGCTCTCCCACCATCTCTCAAGCTTTGCATTTACACCATCTCTTGATTCATCCACTAATACTATATCATCTGCAAACAACATACACCATGGTACTTCTTCTTGAATATGCACAGTTAACTCATCCATAATTAATGTAAAGAGATAAGGGCTTAAGGTTGATCCCTAATGTAAACCTAGAGTCACGGGGAATCCACCTGTTTCCCCACATGTGTTTCTCACATTTGTTATTGCTCCTTCGTACATATCCTTAAAAATTTCAATGTAACCTTTGAGAACATTTCTTTTCTTTAAAACCTACCAAATTAAATTCCTTGGTATCCTATCATAGGCTTTTTTTAAATCGATAAAGACCATATGTAGATTTTTTCTCTTTGCTCGGTATTTTTTCATTAATTGCCTAAGTGAAAAGATAGCTTCCATAGTTGATCTCCTCGGCCTAAAACCAAATTGATTTTCAGAGATCTTGGTCTTCTTTCTCAGCCTTTGCTCTATTATTCTCTCCCATAACTTCATAGTATAACTCATAAGTTTAATCCCTCGATAGTTGGTACAATTTTATATATCTTCTTTATTTTTATATATAGATACTACAATGCTTCTTCTCCATTCATCCGGCATTCTTTTTGTCACAAGTATCTTATTAAATAGTCTACATAACCAACTTACCCCAACCTCTCCTAAGCATTTCCATACTTCTATCGGAATACCATCTGCGCCTGTTGCCTTTCCTGGCTTCATTCGCTTTAATGTTTCTTTCACTTCTACCCCTCTAATTCTACGGAGAAAAGCATGCTTTTGTAATGAAATATCTTCTTTAACTCTTGTATCGCCTAAATGTTCTTCATTTAGAAATTTGCTAAAATATTTTTTCCACCTTTCTTTAATGTCGCTGTCCTTCAACAAAATATTTTTCTCATTGTCTTTGATACATTTGACATGATCTAAGTTTCTACTTTTCTTGTCTCTTATTTTTGCAAGCTTAACAATATTCTTTTCTCCTTCTCTTGTTCCCAACCTATTATAGAGGTCATTGTATGCTTTGAACTTTGCACTACTTACTACTTTTTTAGCTTCTTTCTTTGCTTTCTTATATAGCTCAAAAATTTTCATACTCTTAGTCCCCTGCCAAACTTTGTAACAATATTTTTTTTGTCGAATAACTACCTGAACCTCCATACTCTACCACCATGTTTCTTTATTAATATGTCTCTTCCTTTTTGATTCTCCAAGTACCTGCTTTGCCACATTCCTAATGCAATTAGCCATTTGATTCCACATTACTGTAGTTTCTCCTTCAATATTCCATTTTCCCTTCTCAATCATTTTGTCTTTAAATATATTTGCTCTTTTCCCCTTCAAATCTCTCCACCTTGTTTTAGGGTTAATTTTGTTTACTACCGCTCTCTTTCTACTTCTAATGCAAATATCTAAAACTTCGAGCCTATGTTTCGTAGTCAAACTCTCTCCCGGGATAATCTTGCAATCTTTACAAGCCAATCGGTCCTGTTTTCTAACTAGAAAAAGTCTATCTGATTCCTATTACTCCCGCTTTTATATGTAATTAAATGTTCATCTCTTTTTAAAGTAAGTATTTGCTACCACAAGATCAAATGCCACTGCAAAGTCCAATATCGTGTTTTCGAATTCATTTTTTTCTCCAAATCCATGCCCTCCATGCACTCTCTCATATCTTCTATTATCTCTTCCTATATGCCCATTTAAATCCCCTCCAAGAAAAATCTTATCACTATTTGGGATTTCTCGCATTAAATTATCCATCTCCTCCCAAAATTGTCTTTTCACACTTTCCTCTAGTCCTACGTGGGGAGCATATGCACTGATGATATGAATTATGTCTTCCTCTAGCACTAGTTTAATTGCTATAATTCTATTACCAAATCTCTTTACCCCCACAATTTTCTCTTTCAAATCCTTATTTATAACTATACCCACTCCATTTATTGTATTACTCTTTCCTGCATAGAAAAGCTTATACCCATTCGTGAGCTCCTTAGCTTTATTCCCTTTCCACCTTGTCTCTTGTATACAAGCCAGACTAATTCTTCTTCTTTTCATTACCTCAACTAACTCCATGCTCTTGCCTATCAAGGTTTTTTATATTTTCCAAGTAGTAAGTCTAATTTTCCTATTTCTCCTCTTCTTCTCATGGACTAACTTCTTTAACCACACTAGTCCAAAGTTATGTGGTAGCCCTTGCATTAAAATTTTTTCTTCAATCTTGTTGTCATTCGTCAGTAAAAAATTACTCCAGAAGCAACTCTCTACTTCATCCATCCCGCCTTTATCCTATGTTCGACACCTTCATCGATCTCCTCATCCTTTCTGATTATCAATCTAGGATAATGGAATGAATCTACTTGTGGTGTGTCATGTGCTTTATTTCTCACAATAGTTTTAGCTCTTGTAAATGCTCACTAAGGTTACAATCTATATATTTTGCCTTTGCTTAATGCATTTTAAAACTTAGGATTTAAAACCTTTTGCCATCTCTCAAGTTTTGCATCTACATCATTTTTTGATTTATACATCAAGACTATATCATCTGCAAACAACATACACCAAGGTACCTCCTCTTAAACATGAGCAGTTTACTCATACATAATCAATGTAAAGAGATGAGGGCTTACAGCTGACCCGTGATGCAAATCTATGGTCATTGGAAACTCACCTGTCTCTCCACAAGTAGTTCTTATACTTGCTACCGCGCCTTCATACATGTCTTCGATAATTTCATTATAACCTCTTGGAACATTCCTTTTAATTAAAACTTATTAAATTAAATTTCTAGGTATTATGTCATAAGCATTTTTTAGATTGATGAAGGCCATATGTAGATTTTTGTATGGGCTTGATATTTGTTCATTAATTGCTTTAGTAAGAGGATAGATTCCACAGTTGACCTTGGCATAGAATCAAATTAATTTTCAGATATCTTGGTCTTTTATTCAAGTCATTTCTTCATTACTCTCTCCCATAGCCTCAAAGTGTGTATAACTCGTAAGTTTAATCCCACAATAGTTGATACAATTTTGCATATCTAAAAAATAAGAAAAGCATTGTTAAGAACTTGAAATGGTTTCTCTTTTAAAAAAAAGTTACTATAACGATGGTTAAAAGTTAACCCTATTAACTCACTAACGGGCTTAATAGAGTCAAATTCCTGACTGTTTATTAAACAAGATGTGTCCTGGTGTCTACACCTCATACATTGGGCAACTGGAATGACCTCTTCATGCCTCAACCTGGTATAACTTATTGGTTCTGATTACCTTGTAAGAAACCAAGGGCACTATTGTAAGAAACTATACCTAATGTACTTTGTTAATTTCCATCACTGTCTGCCCAAACTTAAACAAGCAAGTTGAGATTATGTCAATACGTAATTTTGAAGGCTGCATGACATGATTGAGAAGAGTATTACGAGTAAAGTTTGAAATGATGAAAATAAAGAAAGAGAGAAGAAATCATGATAGTTGTAACAACTCACGAGCACTCCTAACTTATAAAATCCCCTCTGTATCATGATTATTTGTTATCAGATGATTACTTTGATGAGTTGGGATTTCCTGAGGAAAAACCCCACTGTGACTGTGGGACCAATCAGGTCCCTCCACGTCACCAGTGGAGTTTTTTGATAGAGGATCCGGACTCCTACTTTGACTCAGAATGTGGAATTGTAGTTGTTGGCTAGGATGTTGAGTCATGTTATTTTCATCCTTCTGTACTTGGTTCTTATTGATCATGGAAGACAGACTAAATTTCATTCGTTTTGATCATGGTAGATAGACTAAATTTCATTCGTTTTGATCACGGAAGAAAGACTAAATTTCTTTTTTTTTTTTTTGGATAACAAAAGACTAAATTTCATTCAAGAAATAATTTCATAATTTTTTTTAAAGCATATGGCTTTTTTCATTAGAATAAAGGCTTATAAAGAGAAAAGATAGAAGAGTGATATGGTCTTAAGTGGTAGACAGCAATTTGGCTCTATTTGTTTGACTGAGGCTATTTGAGAGGGAAACAGGCAATAAAAGCAATGCATCATGAACAAGTTCTTTATGGTAGGGCCTACCTGTGCAATTTCAGCTGCTTTGATTTTGTGCAGGTGGGCTCTGCTACATGATGACAGTAAAAACTGAACTTCCTTTGACTTTTTGTCAGATAGCTGAGACGCATGTTCTATGCTAAAAAATCTCACTGCTTGGTTTATGCTTGTAGATACTGAGTATGATAAGGAGCGAAACACTCAGTGGATGTAAATTAGTGTTTAGCCGTGTATTCCCCACCAAGTTCAAGCCTGAGGATCACCAGCTTTGGAAGCTGGCGGAGCAGTTAGGAGCTACGTGTTCGACGGAGCTTCATCCATCTGTGACACATGTGGTTGCAATGGACATAGGAACGGAGAAGGTACGATGGGCAGTGAAAAACAATAAATTTCTTGTTCACCCAAGATGGATTGAAGCAGCCAATTACTTGTGGAAACGGCTACCTGAAGATCAGTTTTTGGTCACCCCTCAGACAAGTGAAAAGCATACAGAAGAATAGAAAGCTCATGCGGTAATAGGTAATGGTTTTGTCCTGACTGATTGACATCAAATTTCATTTTGATTTGTCTGGACAGTGGAGTATAGATTAACCGCCCCCGAAAAAAGGAAAAAGAAAAAAAGAAATTAAAAAGTAGTATAGTTTAGTGGTCCAATTTAATGGAGTTGCCACAATTGCTGTGGTGCTAATCTAGAGTAAAAGGGAAGGGCTGATACTATTATACTTTTCACCTACTATAAGTTGCGAGTACTGTGGAAATGTGAAAATCACAAATTAAAAGCTAAAACAAGGTGATCTTTAGATTTTATTTCTATTGGTTTCTTATATATATGGTTTCTTATATATATGTATATATATATGTATCATAATTATTATTTATTTCTTTACTGGCATTAAAATCAGTTATCTGTTTCCTAACGATATTGAGCATCAAACCCAAACTGTGATTTCAATATTTAATTCTGTTGATTTTTCTTTATCCACATTTTTTTTGTACACCTTGCTATTTGTATTTAATTTTTTTTTCTGGACTTTTGTATACCAAGTTGTATCTGTTGGATTCTGATTGAGTTTGCTACCAAATGCCCTGCTGAGATTTAATTCCTTGTTACTTTGCTTATCTGGTATGCATTCTGAAAATCATATAAATTCCCTTTTAAAGATTGTGATTGCGATTTTTCTTATTCAACATATTTAAGTGTTAAGAATCAGTAAATCAAGGGGTGCTTATGGGCCTGGCTGAGCAAAGCCTGGGGCTGGGCTGTGGATTAAAATCCTTAAGCCCAATCCTTGTCCAAGCTTGGCTCGGGCCATAAGTGGCTCACCTGGACCAGGCGATATAATATCTATTAAGCCCGAGCTTGGTCCACATATTAATGGGGCCTAGCTTTATTTAGGCTTAATTATTAAGAACCCTTAACTTGATCTCTGATGGAAGCCAACATGGCTATCATGCACTAAGTTCTACTTATTCGTAGTAACGTTCAAATGAATCTTTGTAAAAAAATCTTTATTAAAAGTGATTTCAATTTTACATAAAGCTTTCAATTTTACATAAAGCTATCTTTTTGGCTCTTTGAGTTGAGGTTGTCTCTTGTTTTAATAAAAGCATGTAACTCATTAATAAAGCAGTGCTGCATTGGTGCAGCAAAGATGTCTTTGTCTAGTACAAGCCAATTAAAAAGAATATTGTTTGCCTTTTGAATAGTGTTTTTTGATAAATAATTTTTAAAATTTTTACCGTGAAAGATTTGCATGCAATATAAGAACCATAAAAAGGAAAAGTTACAACTTAATCCATCTATTTGGGCCGGGCTGGGCTTTGGGCTTGCCAGCACTTAGTCCAAGCCCAGCCCATAACAAACTGGCCTAAAATTTTAATTCAAGACCGGCCCAATGACTTATACATAAGCCCCAAGACCATCAGCATCCCTAAGTAAATGGTGTCTGGCGTTGCTCAATTTTTGGGCAAAAATAAAAGGGGCAGAGTTCATGCGTAAGAATTAGGCAGTGCATCCAGATGTGGGCTTGTCAGCTGAGAAAGTATTGTGGCAACTCATCCGTCATACAGAAATTAAAGTCCCAACTTCGTCGGATATTATTGAATTTTTGGGCTTTACTTGAGATATTGTTGGGAAGTGGTGGAGGAAAATAAACCAAATTTAAATATTAAAATAATATATAAGTATAAAGCACTTTTTTAAAAAGTTTTGTTGCCTTTTCCTTATATATATATATATATATATTTTTTATATACAATTTAGCTTCTCAATTTTATTGCAATTTTCTATGTTTCTAGTCTTCTGCTATGCTATTTTCATAATTACTGTTGTGTGTGACACTGGAAAGCTTGCTTGTGTCCGAATTCAAACAATGTATTCTACCCGATGCTTGTTTGCCATCCTTTGTGGATTAAATGAAAGCCCTACGTAGTTGTAGGCTGGGATGTAAATGGACCATGGTGGATCCATTGCCTGCCCAAACTTTTCTTTTTATTATAATTTTTATTACAAATGTTTGTATCTAGAGCTGAGACTGATGGGGACCTGTGTGGACCCGGACCGAGCCTGGACCAATAGGAATATTATGTAGCAATGTTGTATATCTACGGCCTCTCAAATCGTAATAAAATAATATTAGTGCAATATGTATTGATGTATTTTTGTTTTGTGTGAGCGTATGAGATAAGGCTTTGAAGATGATGATAATGATGATGATGATTTTATTTTTAATATGTATTACATCTTTGACTGATATTTTGGGCATGGGCCCAACTGGTTCAAACCTCATTATCAATTGGATCCTGTGAGAAGGTTTGTAATTGTAATTTTTGGGGATCTGATCACTCTGGAAATATGGATTGCTTGTATTTTTGTTTTCGTCTTGGTTTTTTTTTTTTATGACTCGTAGATGCCAATGTGTTTGAGAAAATGTTCTGCTAAGCAACAGTATGTGCACTGTAGTCACACTTTGATCCCTCATGACCTGGCATCAGGCCCAGATTTCAATCTTATCAAAATCTCCAAAGAAATCCATGGTTAAATGAGGACTACAATGATCAGACGGCTATTTTGTTTCCTAACCCTTTATTCTGCAAAGAGACCATGCCTTTTTCTCCACCCCTGATAAGCAGGAATCTAAGTGGGCCCATGAGATGAACTGCTTAAAAAAAACAGTATGCGATATGCGATCCCTGGTAGGACATTTCCCACTTGTACTCCTTTATAGGGCCCCACATGCTGAGAAAGGGGTCCACACAAATGTCTCACATGGTGTGCAGTTGACCAATTTTCTAAAATAATGTGATCATACAAATGTTTCATGCAGCAAACGTTCATTAAAACCTGCAAAGAACGCATGTTCACTCCCCAGAATGGAATTATAGAGCTCATATTGGTGTTCCTGTTTACTCATTTGAACATTTTTGTGTTTTGGGGTATGAACAGGCCAACGCCAGAGAAGCCCACAACTAGGCTCATTAAGCATTTCAAGCCCCTAATGAGTCTAATACGCACCCCGATACGTTGATGTCCAATTAATCCAATGAAACTCACAGAAGGCCTAAACCCTCCCCCATTAAGATTAAAGACTCGAGCTCAATAAAGGTCCATTTCAATTAAGAATTAAACTTACGACCTGGCTGGCCCAATAAGTTTTGAGAAAACGTAATTGGGTCTGGGCTGATGCAATGTCTGTCGACAGACCAAGTTAACTCTTCTACTAGAGAGTGATATTTGAACTCCATCTTCCAAAGGAGACCACTTTATGGAGACTGATAGGATCAGGTATTACTTGTAAGTTGTATCTACAAAGGATAATTGGTTATATTTGCTGGACAGTTCACATAAAAACACAGACAATATAAAGAGATAGGCTGAGGCTCTTGTCCAGATGTATCTTATGAGAGACCTTATGCCGGCTCTCGTCTTTTCAGCACCCCCCTTAACCCCATGAAACGGCAGAAACTCAGATTTCACATTAATCTGACTACTAATACTCACTATTGGATTAAGATTATGAAAAAATCCTGCCTCCTCAAATCATTAAACTTGAGGGCCAAGGATCAAGGGGTTAGATGATTTAATCGAGTAGAATTTTGCACACATTTAAGTTTCATTGAGATATTTTGATCCCCGCCTTCCTCGTAACGCCATCACCATTGGAGTCCTATAGCTGGGGTGCTGCACAAGGTGCGCATAGAGACTAGGCAGGAGAGGGTGCCCCATTATCTTATATTCAAATATTTCTTAGAAAAATAAATATAAATATAAAAAAGCAATATCTGTTATGGGCTTAACTAATACATAAAAAACCTTAGGACTAATAGAACACGTCAAATTAAATCTTATAACTATTTAGGATCATAACAAACCCCCACTCTAGCGGTAGGTAGTTTTAAAAAATTTTTTTTTGTTCTTTTGATGGCTCTTTCTCTACTCTAGGTAGCCTTTTCCATGACTCTAACTCAAGACGTGGAGCTCAGCTCAAATACCAAATGTTATGGACTTAATCAATATGCCAAATGCCCCAAAACTGATAAAATATGTCAAATCAAATCTTATAACTATTTAGGACATCCATAATGATATCGAACCCATCATAGAGTGAATTTGGCGTCACATATCATGGACCTGTCATGAGTCAAGTTGATCACATGGAGGGACAGTTTGCCGGCGGAAATTTGTATTTGGTAACACATTATTACATCGCTCAATGAAAGTGGGGATGATTGTGAGTGGGTTGGGTTCGGGTATCTTCAATTTCTTCTGTTGCCATCAGTGATAGCCACATCTGCTAACCTAGCATGTGAGTCACATCGAGTCGGGCTAGTTTTGTATCTTTCCTGGGAGCCTGATCCACTTATCATCTGGACCACAGAAAATATCCAACGGTCAACATTTAATGTATATGTGAGGTCTAGGTAGGCCAGCTTCAAAGGAAGGGTAATGTCCACTGCTTCCTTTCCTGGAATGGATGCACAACCACACTAGTTGCCCGAGCATGCAAGCCACAGGTGTAGGCAGACATTGAGTTTCTTTCTGTGTTTTTTTCCACCTTGTCTTTTTTCTCTTTTTGCTTTTTTCTTGCACTGAACACATGCCAAGCCATGTCTGTGGTGTGGACTGACCAATCAGATAAGAGGGAGAGGTTTTTGGAGCTAACTTGATTTTCAATTATCGTAATGACAGCCTATCAACATCTATTGAATTTACATTTTGGTAAATAGTTAATCTGAAAGAGCCACAAAGCCACATGATCTGCATACATGTTGTGCATCTTTGAATAAAATATATTAAAAATTGAGCGGTTATTTGAAAAAATTTTTTTGAGTAAATAAATCATTGCAAAGGACATGCTTCTTAGAGGAACTAAGGGGTCGTTTTGGGGCATCTAGGAACGGCCATGAATTATATATGCAGCTTATGGATTCCACACCATATTTTTTCTATGGTCATTTGAAGTATGTATTCTTCACATGTAATTTATATTTGTTGCAGTGATGGAAAATGTAAGTATTTTTGTTATTGGCTAATTCATGGGTTGGGCAAGACTTGGGTCCATTAAGTTGTATTTTATATTTCTTTCATGGGTTGGATAAAACTTGGGATTAATTGAGTTGTAATTTTCTATTTCTAGATGGACTGAGGTGTGTGTCAAGTCGTGGAGTTGAAGAGATAAAATTCAAGACTTGAAGCAAGTGTTTTACAAGGCCCAATCAATCGGATCTGAAGCCCGATCAATTAGATGAATGTTATCAGTCCTGAGGGAGAAATAGCTCCAGACACAACCTCAAATTGATTGATTGGATCGATGCCCCGATCGATTAGATGAAAGTTATCAGTCCTGAGGTAGAAATAGCTCTAGACACAACCTCAAATTGATTAATTGGATTGATGCCCGATCGATCGAACCTGATGTTCGATCGAGCACTTACCCTCGATCGGATAGGTCACAGAACTCAAACTGACTTTTCCGAATTTGTTTCAGGTTTGAATCAAACTTCCTAATTCTTCATGGAATCAAACCTTACTTGCATCCTACGAATATTGGGCTACAAATTCCCATCTATTCTCAGCCCAAAGTACCTTTCTCATATTCTTTACTCTAGAATACTTCTTGAGAGATCTTCTTCTTCTCTGGAGCAACTCTTCTCTGTTGTGCTAAAGCTTTGAGTTCTCGAGATGTTCATTCTCCTACTCTTTTTGGAGATTTATCTCGAGTGGCTTCAAAGCGTGTTGGGTGAAGTGTGAAGAAGGCAAACAATATGTGCATTGAAACAAAGAACTTCAATCCTTTAGGTTGTGTGCAACTAGATAAGGGTATTAAGTAGATCTTGTAACTTTTCATTCATAGTGCTTAATCTGAATGTGGATTGTTGTTAGGTCCTGTGGTTTTATTCCATTTGGGTTTTTCTCATAAAAATCATACATCCATCTCATATGGTTGATTGCTTATTTACTTAGATTAATTGTTTGTTTTAATTATAATTAAGAAATCTGTATTGGGACCTTAACCTGTGTAAAGGTTATCCTTCATGTGGTGTACAAATTTGCAAGAAAATCCACATCTAGTTTCTCTCCCTTCATATTAAAAAATTTCTGAAGATACAAATTTCAGCTGATTCATGTTCATTAAAAAAGGTCTACCCAGGTACTAGATTTGCATTATTTTTTTGAAAAAAAAAGAAAAAAAGAAGTTTTTTTCCTGAGAGAATTGTCTGGCACAAACATGCCATATGAAAATTGGTGAATGAAAATAATACAATGCTCTAGTTGTGGGACTCTTTCTTGTGGTACAGACCCCTTGTATGGATGGATGGTCTTATTTCTTACTCAAATGTGGGATGATTGATGTGATTTTCTGTTTGCTTAGGTCCTATTTGTTTTGTTCTGAAAGGTGGCATGTCTCTAACTGGCATCTCTCTGGTGTCCCTTGTTCTGCCGCGCGTACGTCCAGGTACCTAACACTTCCGCCAAATATCTTAGCATGAAATCAGAAGATTTGCCAGGGCAGCTACCAAACTGAATTTACTTTTAGTAAGACTTGGATTGGCCTCTTCAATAATTTCATATAACTAATTCACAAGTGAGATGTGGCATGGTGTGGTCAATCTAACGGTGGTTCAAAGTTGAATTTGATCCCAGTAAAATTAAGTCTACCATCGACATATGTTGATATTGTAGTTTGAGCAGTTTAGATTTAAGGAAGTGTGCTAATTTGTCGAACATCCTTAAATTGTCTGTCAATTGAAATGACTGTCACTATTTTTTTTATTCCAGCTAAGGGGGTTGGGACCCAAGAGAGCCCACATACTTGGGAAGACAGCCCACTCAAGTGGCAAACAAGCTCACACACGCGGGAAGAAACCCATAGAAGTGGAAAGGCTAGGAGTACACAAACGTGGGATGATATGGCAAACCCAAGATTCAAATCCTGGTCAGTTAGTTGAGACCTGCTACTCCTTGCCACTAAGGTAAAGAGCCATTCTTGAGTGTTGCCAATAGCATTACATTGAAATAAAATAAGGCATACAAAAACTGTAGGAAAAAAACAAAAAGGGAAAAGGGAGAATAAAGACATTGAGATTGTGCCGAGCAAATTGTATAAATAGCATAGACTTTGATGGGTGGGGGCAATCCGCAACGTTAATTAGTGTGAAGTTTTGAGTCGATGGTATACATGCATTGGAGTCTCATCATTTTGATCAATTGGGATTTAATAAGATAAATTATACTTCTGACTTTTTAGACTCTCATAATCTAGATCATTTTTCACACCACACACAAACAAATACTAAACACAACAAAAAAATCAGAAGAAAAAAATTGCGCGCGTTTGGGATCAATTTAATGATGGATATGGAAGATGAAAGTTTCAAAACCCTAGTTTTAGGTTAATGTCTCAAATCAAATTCTAATATGAAGTTTAATAAAATCAGATTTTAACTAAATCTAGAATTAACCAAACACATAAAAGAATAGACACGTAGATTTTTACTTGGAAAACCTTACTCGAGAAAAACCATGAGTCCTCGGACTAAAAAAAATCAAGCACTAATAACTAGCAGTTACAAGATATACAAACAGATCATTTCTTAGTTGCAACTCAACCGAAAGACTATAGTTTTCTTGCACAATCCCTATTTTCATGACTCGTCACTATTACTACTCTCTGCATTTAATCCAATATGCCTTAAAGCCACTCAAGCCAAATAAGTATTCAAGGAGAGAGAAGACAATCTTTTACAAGATATATAAAAGCGATATTCTTTAGTACAGAGTGTCATCACAATCTGCCCAGTGGAAGCTTTAGAGAAATAAGTTTATCTTCAATGTGAATTCTCAATTCAAAACAATGAGATCTTTGCATTAGGGTTGAGAGAAAACTCCTTTCTATAACTTACAATTCGTGCCTTAAGGTTAGAGTCTTTGTAAAACAGAAACTGGCAGTTCTACCATAAACAGAAAACAATTCCATATAGGAAAGTGGGTTTTTAAGCTTCAGGCGCTCGAGTCAAGCTCTAGGTTCGCCAAAGCGGTTGGCTTTTTCAGTACAATTTCTACAAAGTATACAAAGTATCTGAGGCTATAAATTTGTCATTTTAGCTCCGATTGACATAATCTTAAATTCTATAGATATCTACTCAAAAAAAATTTTTCAATGGTACATAGCTTGCCTTGATCCGACACTCTATTTGTAAGATATGATCTTTTTAATTCATATTATCCTCAAAAAATCACTTCAAAAAACTTCAATTTGCATGTTTTCTTTGATTTCTTCACTTTAATACATCTAGTAATTCATACCATAGTTTATTATAAAAGAAATAAAAAATTACAATTCAATGGCCCTAGAGTTTTGACTAACCCATTAAGTAGCAAGCACATAAATATCCTAACAAAAGGTCCTTTTGTAGCCAAAGAAAGCATTCATTCAAGTGCCTAATTTGAACCATCAATCTTTTGGTTCTAGGATTAGGGTGTCTATCCTAGCTTTAGGATTGTAATGAGCGAAAGAGGGGAGATTGATCTCTCGCAATCAAATTTCCAGTCTTCACAATGGATGCTTGATCCTATCCAATATTTGGTTCATCTTCGTGATTGTAACAGTCGAATTACCTCCGATAAAAACTTTCATGACTTCTTGGAGTTTTCGGGTTCAGGATTTCTAGATTGCAAATCAAATAGTATGTAGTGGAATAATAAAACTAAACCTACAAATAAACAATCAATCACATAAAAAGAAAAATCACATATTTTTAACGTGGGAAACCCAAACAGGAAAAACCATGTGCCCTTCTGGAATAGTAAAACCAAGCAATAATTTTGAACAATTATAGGATATATTCACAGCTTTTTCTAGTCATTCCCTCGACTTAAGGACTGTAGTTCTTTTTCTACAAATCCTTGCCATAGCAGTCCCTCGCTGTGCACTGCTCTTCATGCTTGATCTAATCTTGAATCCATAAGATAAATAATCTTTAATGAAGAAGTAAAAGCTATAAACTCTAGAACCCAAAGCTTTAACAAAGTCTCTCCAATGAAAGCTTTAGAGAAAGGATGATCTCTAAAATGTAATTTCCACTTAGAATAATGAGGTCTGTACATTAGGGTTAAGAAAACACCTTTTTTATAACCCAATATTTTTGCATAGCAGTTAAGGTTTGTGTAGAACACCAAATAGCAGTCTTGACACAAATATGAAATAAATACGAACAAGATAGTGAGTTTCTATTTGCCGTGCACTTGAGCGGGTGCTCAGTCGTGCTCAAGTGTGTACCAATTCCGAGAGTGGGTACCTTTTTTGAATTTCTTCTAATTTCTATACTTTTGTTTCTTCAGCTCTTATGGCGAAACAAACCACAGTCCATTTTAAAATAAATTTAAAATTGCAACTTAATAGACCTAAAGTTTTGTCCAACCCATGATTTAGCCAATAAACAAAATCATTATAATCTCCCCCTTTGGAAATTCATAGACAAAACTCCCTAAACATACAATTTACTCAAAATAAAACCAAAATTACATTGAGTGCATTGAGTTATAAATTTTTTTATGCCAATAGCTTTACTTGTATGTCCTTTATCTGTCTTCTGCTCTGTCTCTGTTTTCATTACTAACTCCCCCTGAATTTCTAAATCTTCTCCCCCTTGATTCTACACATCTGCCCCTTTTTGAAAATAATTGACAAATTTATGATTTGAGCAATCAACATAACTGTTAACTAAAATCTAGTAGTAGCACCCTTTTAATAGTGATGCCCCCTTAATGATATCATCGGAGAAGCTGGCGGTGGGAGTTTAATCTTTTTGATGAAGGGCTTTTGAATTTTAGTACCCATACATGCAAATTTAGGAATTTCAACATAGTGTGTACCAACACAATGGGTAAATCAACTTTTTTTACTTAGATGGCTTTAGTCTTGATCTTTGGTTCAGACAATTGCTTTTCTCATTGCGTATTCTTTGGTAAATCTCTTAGTTTATTGCAATGAGGTCAAATGTCCCCTTTAATTCCATAATGATGACATGTGGTTGTGACTTTATGATTTGACACATTCTTCTTCTTTGAATTACTCATCATATGATTTGGGCTTGCAGTATATTGAGCAGTTGGCGCCAAAGAATTTAAAGCAAAACTTTTAATAAAAACAGCTTTACCTTTTGCCTTTAAAGTTGATACACCTTGATTAGATCCATGACTATGTGTGTCAATAGGTCTTTTCTGAATGCACATGATGTCATTAAGTATTATAGAACCAGCGTTGATCTTGTCAAGTAATTCCTTTAATGCAGTCAGCTTTGACATTGTTATCTTCAACTTGCCTTCAAGTCAACATTCTAAGTTTGACAAGTTTCCAACTTTCTCTTTAACTCTTTCATCTCTTGAGTAGTTTTCTCAAGATCAGCTATTAGCAACTTTTGTTTTACAGAAGTTAACTTGTTAGCCAAATTATTCTTATGATTATCAAAGAGTTGTACCTTATCATCTGCTTCAACAATCTGGCCTTCAGTGAAGAAAATTTTCTTTTGTAACTTGCTAATTGATTGTAACATTCTTATTCATCTTGACCATCTTCGTAGTTTTATCAAAAAAAAAAAATGACATTCTTCCTTCCAATCATCAAATTTATCACATCTCTTCTTTTTCCTATTTGCACATTCAGATCCTCTATAACCAAACCCTTTGCATTTAAAGCATTAAATAGATCTAGGTTTTGTTTTTAGATTCAAATTTAAGAATCTTCTTCAAGTCATATTTCTTATCTTTCATCATTGATGGCCTGCTATTCGATGTCCCTTTGTGGCTGAATTCCATTCTAGAAATGTCAAAGGATCAAACACAATAAATTAGTGTAACCCTCTCTGATATCAATTGAAAGTCTCGAGGTCCTGGATTTCTAGATTACAAGTAAATAATATGTAGTGGAATAATAAAAGTTAACTTGTAAATAAACAATCAACCACACAAGAAGAAGACACAAAGATTTTTAATGAAAAATTCGAACAGGAAAAACCCAGAGCCCTTTCGGAGTAGCAAAACCAAGTACTATTTTCGAATGGTTTTAAGATATATTTATGAACCTTTCCAATCATTTCCTCGACCTAAAGACAATAGTTCTTCTTATACAAATCCTTGCTACAGCAGTCCTTCGCCGTGCACTGCTCTCTGTGCTTGATCCAATCACCTTAAATGCGCAAGATGAACAATCTTCTATTAATAAGTAGAAGCCATAAACTTTAGAACTCAAAGCTTCAGCAAAATCTTTCAAATAGAAGCTCTAGAGAAAAGGGTGATCTCCAAAGTGTATTCTTCACTTAAAATAATGAGATATGTACATTATGGTTGAGAGAAACACCCTTTTTATAACCCACAATTCATGCATAAAAGTTAGGGTTTGTGTAGAACATAAAATAGTAGTCCTGGTACAAATAGGAAATAAATCCGAATTAAAAAGTGGTTTCTGTTCGTCGTGCACTTGAGTAGGTATTCAACTGCACTCGAGCGGATACATATTCCAAGAATGGGCATTTTTTTTCGAATTTCTACTATTTTTCTACACTTTCTTCTCTTTAGCTCTTTCGGTGAAACGAACCACTGTCCATTCTAAGCCTAGAGTTTTCTCCAACCCATGATTTAGTCAACGTACAAAATCCTTACAACTTCAACTCAAGTAAAACTTAACCAATCAATTTTAATGGCTTAGGTTTAAACAAGCCAAATTATGCATCAAATTGACTCACAAGAAAAGAGAAAACAGGGAAAACATCTAGCAAACATTTAAAATGATTCATATTGAGATAACTCAGCTTCTGTCATGTTCCTATGCCAAATTTCTTATTGTTTTCATTTGATACTGAACTTTTCATAATATCCTGCCAGTCACAAACTATTGTACACTACATGAAAAAGGGTAATAAGACTTCAAATTAGAAGTTCAATCAAATTACATTTATTAGATATTCCTGGTCATCACATATCAAAGGTTATAAAAGGAATGGCCAAAGATAGGTAAAAGTGAAATCCTTTTCACCAACCACACAAGAGAGTTAGATTGGAGAACTAAAAATGTCTCATAGCACATTGTCCTTGTATCCTTATCATACGACTTATTTATGCATCTGATAAGGCAAAATTAAGATCTTACATAAGGCAAAACTAATCTTGGGTACACATAAGAAATTAAGTTGATTGTTTGTGTGATGATTCTTAATTAATCTTGGGTACACATATGAAATTAAGTTGACTGTTTGTGTGATGATTTTGTGTTTAATATTGAACTGAAACCTTTTTATGTCAATGTAGGGTAGTTTTAGTACTCCTACATTTATTAATGTGAAGTTTAAATTTAGTTTGTAATATTTTTATGGCTAACTGTTTGTTTGATGCTAATACTTCTTTTTCTTTTGTTAATGATAATAGACCAGCAATTACGATCATAACAAACTCTTGTTTAGATGGACCCAGCACAAGATGATTTTTTATTATGACAACATAATTGCTATGAAAAACAATTATAAAAAAAATAAATAATCAAACATCAATAAAAAATTTAATTCACATGAAAAACCGTTTGAGGTAAAAGGTAAAATGACAGGATTAGCTCCAAAAATTAATATTTTTTTAAAGAAGTTTCATCAGGATTCTTCTAAATTCAACTATATAAGCCCAAATCGATCTAAGTGACTTACTTGAAATTCATTTCCTCCTTTGGACCCATATTTAGACATAAGTATTCCTACTTGGACTAACAAATGATCTAAGCTATTTGGGTCTATCCTGTAAAAATAACAATTTGCTTGAAATCCTATTAGGATAAACAGCTCAGATCAAGGGAAAAACACATTACTTTTGTATTTGCATTGAATAAATGAACTCGCATACAATAACATCCCATTATAAGAAAGAGATCTGAATCAAGTACACAATGGTTCCACGTTGAATCCAATCTATGCATATGTACGCATACGCGTGTGTTAGAAAGGTAAGTAATTTCAAAGAATGAGATCTGGAGCTCCTCGAAAGACAAAGAAGTATGAAAAAGGGATCAAACCCTAAAGACCTTAAGCACCCAACAGATGAGCCCGCAAAAAAGACAAGCATCCCACAGAATCCGACAGCCCGGGAGAAGCCAAAAAGAAAGCCCACAGCCTACGCCGGGCAGGAAGAAAGCCCACATTGAATAGAAAGCTGCATCCCAAGTGGAATTTCTTAGAACCTTGGTTGTACACTGAACATAAGTTTTTAAAGTAAAATTTGGCCAGCAAGACAAAACAGCACTAGCAATATATAATTCGGCACATTCAAAATGAATGAGTTATAGCTTCCTTGTCCCTTCTTGGTTGCTTGTATTAGCTGACTTTCCACAGCAGGCAGGAAGCACGCATTGATTGGTTGTGCATGATATTTGCAGTGGCACTACGAATATTGTTACATGCATGTGCTAACTTTGATTGGGAAATGAAATTAGCTGATTTTGCTTTATTGGAGCTTAACTTTGATTGGGAAATGAAATTAAAAATGAAACACCCATTTAAGACTGGAACATTTACTTGATCAATTTAGATTTTTACTAAACATGGTTACAACCGGAGTATCCGGGTATGATACTGCAAAGGAAAGTGAAAACTGAGTTCATGTAACTTCACGAATTATAGTGAAAAATTGTTTGTTAGGCAGAATTAATTGTGCAGATATTTAGATTTGATTTTATTATTAAAAGATGAGGAATTTTTTGTCACTTTAAAAGATGAGGAGTTGATTTCAAGAATAATAAATAAATGTTAAATGAATACATGATACCCGTTCAAATTTAGTTGTTCTAGATTCTTTTTTCTAACTTTCCATTTTTGTTCCAGGAACATTGTTTCACAAATTTTACACAATCTTCTTAGTGTTTAATATATGATAAAATATTGCGATATTGTAGGAAAAATTCCATTAATCTGAGGAGATATTTTGGTCTTATCATAATATTCACTACACCGAAAATGGTCATTAGGAACGGTTTTAAACCATTCCAAATGAGATTTGGAACGATTTCAAACTGTCCCTAAGAGGGGTGTCTCAAAACAATAAGAACAGTTGAAAACTATTCCTATTTTTCAGATACTGGTATGGTTTTCAACTGTTCTAATTTTTGATATTTTGGAACGGTTTATAACTGTTTTAGTTTCTATTTTTAAACAGTTCATAACCGTTCCAATTTTCCGATTTATGAACTATAATTTTAAAATATTTTAAAAAGGTGCTTCTAATCATCTAGACACATTTTGATTAAACAAACTTCATTAATAATAAATTTTATTGATTACAATCATCGACGAAAGTCTTAAATAGTATATATTTTTAGAACATTTATTTAATGTAAAAATTCAATACAAAATAAATCTTTGGAGTTAAAACTTTACCATTCAAAAGGATACCTCCAACAAAATCTAAGTGGACTACAAGCTAATGCTTCGTTTGCTAAGTGCACCATGAGGTGAACACTAATTACAAAAAATGATGACAGAAAGAACTTCTCCAAAGTGTACATTGCAGCAAAAAGCCATTCTTTGATAGCAATAATACTGTCTACACTAATTGTCTTTGAGCACATGACATTAAAAATGTTGCAAATTTGTTGAATAGCACCCTTCAGCGGCTTATGCTACGTTGAAGCATGTTGTAGCAAAACAGGTAGTGATTATTGCATTATGACATGGTAATTATGTGACTTAAGCCCCTTCATTGCAAAATTTTGTAGGTTCACAAGATGTTTAAACCTCGAACTATACCCTTATGGATCCTTTAAGCCGTGTAAAGTATGATATAATAATTCTTTCTCCACATGACTTAGAGTAAACAGTGCTTTCGGTTTAATAGTCTTATATCAGATTCTTATAACCATAGTTCTTTCCTAATGTTCATTTATTTAAAATCCTCACGTGAACTTGTGTTATCCTTTGTTTTATTTTTGAATCTAAGATCGTCGACAAAAGATGCTCACTAACGTTCTTCACAACATACATCACATCTATGTTATGACGAATTAGTAAATCCTGTTGATGCATATTAAAGAAAAATGGTTAACTGTCTATTCATTAAGATGGGATGTACAAAAGATGTCACGCCCCGATCTCGGGAATTTGGAGATTTGAGTGGGCCCCCAGGGCGTGGATACGTAATCCCGTAGAAATCCGTGCCCTGAAGAATTATGCACGAATTCCTATAAGGGAGATTCCACAGGAACGTGTGAGGTAGGCTGACACACGTACAAACATAACTTATCATTTACGAGGTCCTGTGCAATACTCGGTAATTATCAAGAGCACCTGCTTTCATAAGTAAACATATAACATACAGTAGAGTTAAAGTCTTTAAAAGTCTTTAAGTACATTCCCAAAAGGTTCTTAAAGAGGTGATACAAAAATTCCCATCATAATATCTCGAGAATAGACGCGCTCCGTAGGATGGCTAGTAATAGACATCGCCATCCATCCATTCGCCTACACCCCGAGGTACCGTTGGGGTATCCTCCGGGGGCGCGTCAATGTCCTCGTTGGGACCGGGATCTGGACCTGCAATACCAAGGGTAACACTGTTAACACGACGGTTAAGCAAGTACTAAGGCATGTCAAATGAAACAACATAAAATAGTAACAAGGACAGTCACTAAACATGATGCATGAGTGAGGAATTACCACTTAAATGTCATACATACTGATTGGCAACCACTATGCTCTATTCTCCCAAAAGGGAGCATACATGTCGTATGGGTCGCTAGGGGATTAGGTTAGCTTCCCGAGGAGCGTCGACAACCCCTCCGTGAACCTACTGTAGTGGTGGCTTATATATACCCAAAAGGGCAAAAGCTAAGTGGTGCCGACTCGGAAGCAATCATACTAGTCATATCATGTGTAAGGAACATTAGTCTAAGAGTATAGTGGTAACAACGACAATAAAATAATAAAGAAAATGAAGCTTATGCATAATGAAACGAAGCAGATACATATGAGCTACAAGGCTCGAACCTCAGCTATACCCTTGGTTAACAAGCACACACTCAGTAGAAGCTCTGGCTTGTCAGACACGCACTCATTAGAAGCTCAGGTCTGAATTGCCTCGGGTTTTGCTAGAGGAAAGAATTGGATAACAATCATGCTGAAGGTGATATATCGTAGCAATATGGATGCATTTCCACTTGGTCCCCAAGGACATTCAACACGATGTACACATGAGACATTTGGTGTCGCTGTGTTACCGTGTCTTGGCATTACCCTGTGTGCACACGGGACACCCTTTCTCATGCCAACGTCCATTGACTTGCCATTAGGAGATCATTGATAAATCATTCATTCATTCCAACAGGAAATTACCAGTGGCCAATGCGGAGGTATAGAAGGTACCAACACTAAGGCCCTACAATATCATTGAGGTTCCTAACATCCTACATTCATTGGGTTTTTACGGCTTAGTAGCATACAAGGCTACGGCTTAACCGAGGGATTCAGAAATTCATCCGCATTTTCGGTGCAGTTACGGTCCAACCGTATATTGTCCTACGGCTTAGTCGAGCTAAGCCTACGGCTAGGGTACGAGGAATTCACGGCGTAGTTGTAGTGTATTCCACGGTGCAGCCGTCTGCAAGCCGTAGAAGAACTGGGTTTCATGAGCTCCCTGGAAAACTCGCCATAGGGAGACCTACGGCTAGGTTACGAGTTGGATACGGCTTAGCCGTAGTGAAATACACGGCTTAGCCATATGTGAGCCGTAGTACAAAATCAGGTTTTGCTACTCTCTGAACTTTGAGCCGTAAATGCTCACGGCTTAGCCGTAGCTTCGCCGTAAGCTTCAGAAACCTGGACATAGTTCTATAGCTCAATCCCGATTACAGTCAGTACAAAACGTATATTTGGAAGGGGTTCTGTAACTCACTAGTAGCATCCAATTAAGATATTCTGTACTCCCACACCCTCTATTCCCATTTTCCATTATTCCCACTTGATTCAAACACACACATCAAGAAGAAAATGTAATAAGAAACAAACTAACTTAACATGCAATGAACAATTACACATGCAGTGCATATAAGCTTAAGTACTTGCCTTGTTACAGTGTTTAGCACCTTCCTAACTCTTCTTGTCGTGTGGGTGAAAGGGAAAACTCCAAATTCGAAATGGGTTCTCTACAATGGAACATGTAAGGAGGGAAATGAGGTTTAAGCTCACATGCATGTCATGTGGTTGAGTCTCTTAGACTCTACCAAGATTACAGAGATGAATCTGAAATATTATTCTCACCTTATGTCATAGCTTAGAGAAGAGTGTGATTTCTAGGGAGATGGAAGTGCCCAAAGAAGAAGATGAAGAAGATAGATGCCAAAACATCACATGCAAACTCTAATTCTCTCTTCCCAGTTCTAAGGTGAAATGGAGAGAGATGGAGTCCAAGAGTTCCAACAGCTGAACAAAGGAAACGAAGAAAGAAGGAGCAGACACGTCGAGCTCCCATTTAAACGTAATTTCCTGAGAGTTACATGCAAGCCCACTTGTTTCCAAAAATTTTAGTTTAGTCCGGAGGACCTCAATTGGCCTAGAATAAGTCCGGATCAACTCGGGCCCAACGCGAAAGATGATCTACGCGATAAATTACACGTAAGGAAATGGACGAGGTGTCCAAGAGGCGCAAGGATAAATTACGAAAAAGCCCTTAACTACTTAAGTGGGGTCCAAACTCTGCCCAACTACTTATTCGAGGCCCAAACCCGATATGTTTTGGATTAAATCAGCCTTAATCGAGTTCAATTAGTATATAACGAGCTTAATTAACGTAAATCAAGATTAGTGAGGTTCGGGTCCTTACATCCTCCCCCACTTAAGATCATTCGGTCCTCCGAATGCAACGTACCTGGGGTAGTCACTCTGGATATTTTGCTCGAATCTGATCTTCAAGCTCCCAAGTGGCCTCTTCCTGTCCATGGTGCTCCCATAACACCTTAACCCATTTGATTGTCCGTGTACGCAGCACCTGTTCCTTAGTATCAACGACCTGAAGGGGTCTCTCTTCATAGCTTATATCAGGCCTTACTTGCACATCATCCAGCTCAAGGACGTGTGAAGGGTCTGGGAGGTACTTCCGGAGCATTGATACATGGGATACATTATGAACTCCTGTAAGCGGGGGTGGTAGCTCCAACCGATAAGCTAAGTCTCCCACTCTACCCTGTATTTCGAAAGGTCCAACAAAACGTGGAGCTAGCTTACCCTTCTGTCCAAAGCTGATGGTACCCTTCATTGGGGAAACTTTCAAGAACACCTTATCTCCCACTTGGAACTCGAGGGGCCGGCGGCGGTTATTTGCGTTACTTTTCTGGCGTGATCGTGCAGTTTTCAACCTATCTTGCACCTTTTGCACCCTTTCCGCCGTATCCGCCACCAGGGTGGGTCCATGGAAACTCCTAACCCCAACTTCTTCCCAACAGATAGGCGTACGGCACTTACGTCTGTACAAGCCTTCAAATGGAGCCATCCCGATAATCGCGTGAAAGCTGTTATTATATGCAAACTCGCATAGGGAGAGGTGTTCATCCCACTCCTTTCCGAAGTCCATTACACTAGCTCGTAGCATATCTTCCAAGGTTTGTATCGTTCGCTCCGATTGCCCATCTGTCTGAGGATGGTAAGCCATGCTGAAACTGAGTTTGGTGCCTAAGGACGTCTGAAAAGACTGCCAAAAGGAAGACACGAACCTACTGTCTCGATTGGACACAATCGAGACTGGAGTACCATGTAGCCGCACGATCTCATCAATGAAGATCTTGGCCATTTCCTAAAATTTCATCCCTTTCCTGATGGGAATAAAGTGAGCTGATTTCGTTAGTCGGTCGACAATCACCCACATTACATCATGGTGTCTACTTGTTCAGGGCAGTTCGGAAACAAAATCCATCGTGAGATTCTCTCATTTCCACTTAGGTATCTGCAGGGGATGTAACAAACCGGGAGGCTTCCTGTGTTTAGCCTTCACCCGTTTGGCAGGTAAGACATTTTGCCACAAAGCCCGCTATGTCCCTTTTCATGTTATTCCACCAAAACCTGCCATGTAAATTCCGGTACATTTTTGTACTCCCAGGGTGCATGGAATATTGAGCATGGTGTGCTTCAGTCATAATTGCCCTCTTCAAGTTATGATTTTGAACCGCTGGAACACCAAGTCGGCCTCTAAACTACAATACACCGTCTACCATCCGGAAATCAGGTTTCTCAGATATGTGGTCACGAATCTTGACAAACTCCAGGTCCTCAAACTGCCTCTCCTTGATTTGTTGGATTAAGGTGGGTTTGAAGACTGACATAGCCATTAACATAACCTTATCATCCACGAATTCAACCTCCACATCCAGATCTCGGAATTCCTCTACTAGAGACCATTCACCACATAAGGCTGCCAACTCGGTGGTGGATTTCCTGCTTAAAGCATCAGCTACTACATTTCCTTTCCCAGGGAAGTATCTAATCGGGAAATCATAATCCTTTATGAATTCCAACCACCTGCGCTGTCTCATGTTAAGATCATGTTGCGAAAACAGATACTGGAGACTGCGATGATCACTATGGACTTCAAATCTCTCTCCGTGTAAATAATGTCTCCACATCTTTAACTCGAAGACTACTGCAGCCAATTCTAAATCATGTGTGGCATAGTTTTTCTCGTGGTCCTTCAATTGTCAAGATCCATAGGCTATTACCTTCCCATTTTGCATGAGTACACAACCTAGCCCAATCCCTAGAGCATCTGTATAGATAACAAATCCGCCACTCCCTTCTGGTAGGGATAAGATCGAGGCTGAGGTTAATTTCTCCTTGAGGAGTTGGAAACTTGACTCATACTCTGCTGTCCAAGCAAATGGTTCGCTATTCTGGATCAGTTTGGTCAAAGGTGCGACTATCTTGGAAAAGTCTTTCACAAACCTTCTATAGTAACCTGCCAAGTCGACAAAACTCCTAACTTCTACAATGGTTTTGGGACTCTGCCAAGTAGTTATAGCGTCAATTTTAGCAGGGTCTACTGCAAGCCCATCCTTTGAAATTATGTGCCCTAAAAAAAGCAACTTGCTTGAACCAAAATTCACACTTGTCCAATTTAGCATACAGTTAGTGGTCCCTTAGCAATTACAGAGAAGTCCTCAAATGTTCCACATGCGCGTCTTTGGTCTTGGAGTAAATCAAAACATTGTCAATGAAAATTACCACGAACTGATCAAGATAGGGTGAGAAGATCTTGTTCATCAAAGCCATAAACACTGTGGGGGCATTTGTTAACCCAAAAGGCATAACCAAGAATTCATAGTGCCCATATCTCGTCCAGAAAGCTGTTTTTGATGTGTCTTGATCTCTGACTCGCAGCTGATGGTATCCGGACCTTAGATCAATCTTTGAAAAATGTGTTGCACCCTGTAACTGATCAAACAATTCATCGATTCTAGGCAGTGGATATTTGTTTTTAATTGTCACCTGGTGCCGGTAATCAATACACATCCTGAGGGTGCCATCCTTTTTCTTTACAAATAAAACCGAGGCTCCCCATGGTGATGTGCTAGGACGAATGAACCCCTTATCCAATAAATCCTGTAATTGTGCTTTCAGCTCATGTAACTCTACTGGGGCCATTCTATACAGAGCCTTAGAGATGGGAGCAGTACCGGGTACTAGTTCTATAGTAAAATCCACTTCCCTAATAGGAGGGAGGCCAGGTACTTCATCCAGGAATACATCCGGAAATTCACAAACCACAGGTATCTCTTCTAACTTCTTAGGTGATTTTTTTTTTCCATAATGAAAGCAATATAGCCCTCACAACCACTATGGATCAATCTTTCCGCTCAAAGTGCTGAAATCAATCTGGTGTTCGAACTCTTCTTATCACCTTGGAACACAGCACTTGGGCCATCTTCAACTCACCTTTACGGTGACAGTCTTACGAAAACAGTTGAGGCAGGCCATATATTTAGTCAACCAATCCATGCCTAAGATTACATCGAAATCGTGCATGGGCAGCACAATAAGTTCCGCTGGGAAAAGAACCTCTCTGATGAGAACTCGACAACCAGGGTAATAGTTGTCACAGGTTACCCTCTTACCGACCGGAGTGATAACACTCAACACATACGACAACTGTGCTGGGGATTCCCGTATCCTACTAGAGAATCTGGGTGAAATGAATGAATGTAAAGATCCTGAATCAAACAACACCTTAGCTTCCATGCCACAAACAGAAACCTTACCTACAACTACATGTTCCGCCGCTTCAGCTTCTTCTTGGGTCAAGGCATAAGCGCGGCCTTGCCTTTGAGGTCGGTGTTGCTGTCCTTGCCTCTGCTGTCCCTGACCTTGCCGGATCTATCTTTGGCCTTGTCTCACTTGCTGTTGCTGTCGGTTAGGTGCAGGAGGTGTCGTCCTAGAAGGCTACTGATACTACTGCTGCTGCGGCTGCTACTGCGAGACTCGACTAAATTCCTTCCTTCTCGGGCACTCGGACAAGCGATGGTCCATGGAGCCACAACCAAAACAGGCTCCCTTGGACCTCCAATAATTACTAGTCTCGTGACCCTTCCCGCATACACCACAGACCGGTCGTGATGTGCTACTGGCAAATCCCTTCTGTTTCTTCGAATACTGTTGACCTTTCCCAGAAGACGGAGCACTCTTTTTAGATTCCCCCAAGAATAGGCCCATCTCAATTTCTTCCGCTGCATAAACCCTGGCTACTGCATCATCATATTGAATGAGACGTTGGAAAGCAGTGGCATGTCCCTTGATAGTAGGCCTTAACCCTTCCAGGAATCTTTCCACTCTCTTCTCCTCAATGTCAATCAAGTCTAGAGCAAACCGCGAGAGCTGGCTAAACACGTGCACATATTCTGCAACAGTCATGAGGTTCTACTGCAAGGTAAGGAACTCTGCCTTCTTTTTGCGAGTCACGTGGTTGGGAATGAACTTTTTCCTGAATTGCCTCTTAAAGGCTTCCCAAACAGTAGCATCTGGCATAGTCCTCATGTGGTCCCGGATACTCTTCCACCATGTATCCGCGATGTCCCTAAACATAGATGCCACAAGAACCACTTGCTGCCTGGGGGTACAAGTTAATGTGTCAAAAACGTTCTCCGTGTGGACAAACCATTCATTTGCTTGTAACAGATCCTCATGTCCAGTAAACTCTGTTGCTCCCTTTTTCCGAAATTCTCATACAAGGAGTTGGGATCTCCTGGATGATCTTGTCGATTTAACAGTGCAGCCAATTGTAATTGCATCGCAGCTTGGTTGGCATTGCTAGCAGCTAACTGGTGCATCATCATCATAAACCGCTCCTCAGTGTTGTATGTGGGACGCGGAGTAGGTTGTGGTGGAGGGTCCGCACCTTCCAATTCAATATTATCGCGTTCATTATCACCGGAGCTGTTGTTCATGCCGGATCCAGACGCCATGGCTCTGCAATCACAATGGTGATCAATCATATATGTCTATATACACATACATACATACTACATATACGTGCATACATACTACAGTCATACCATAGAATCCACCTAAACGGACCTATCGGAACCTCACCACACTTCCAAATGTTGCTAAGTCTTTTAAGTGACTTCTTGGAGTGTCTCTGATACCATTACGTACGTATGTCACACCCCGACCCTGGGAATTTGGGGATTTGAGTGGGCCCCCAGGGCATGGATACGTAATCCCATAGAAATCTGTGCCCTGAAGAATTATGCACGAATTCCTATAAGGGAGATTCCACAGGAACGTGTGAGGTAGGCTGACACATGTACAAACATAACTTATCATTTACGAGGTCCTGTGCAATACTCGGTAATTATCAAGAGCACCTGCTTTCATAAGTAAACATATAACATATAGTAGAGTTAAAGTCTTTAAAAGTCTTTAAGTACATTCCCAAAAGGTTCTTAAAGAGGTGATACAAAAATTCCCATCATAATATCTCGAGAATAGACGCGCTCCGTAGGATGGCTAGTAATAGACATCGCCATCCATCCATTCGCCTACACCCTGAGGTACCGTTGGGGCATCCTCCGGGGGCGCGTCAGTGTCCTCGTTGGGACCGGGATCTGGACCTGCAATACCAAGGGTAATACTGTTAACACGACGGTTAAGCAAGTACTAAGGCATGTCAAATGAAACAACATAAAATAGTAACAAGGACAGTCACTAAACATGATGCATGAGTGAGGAATTACCACTTAAATGTCATACATACTATTGGCAACCACTATGCTCTATTCTCCCAAAAGGGAGCATACATGTCGTATGGGTCGCTAGGGGATCAGGCTAGCTTCCCGAGGAGCGTCGACAACCCCTCCGTGAACCTACTGTAGTGGTGGCTTATATATACCCAAAAGGGCAAAAGCTAAGTGGTGCCGACTCGGAAGCAATCATACTAGTCATATCATGTGTAAGGAACATTAGTCTAAGAGTATAGTGGTAACAACGACAATAAAATAATAAAGAAAATGAAGCATATGCATAATGAAACGAAGCAGATACATATGAGCTACAAGGCTCGAACCTCGGCTATACCCTTGGTTAACAAGCACACACTCAGTAGAAGCTCTGGCTTGTCAGACACGCACTCATTAGAAGCTCAGGTCTGAATTGCCTTGGGTTTTGCTAGAGGAAAGAATTGGATAACAATCATGCTGAAGGTGATATATCGTAGCAATATGGATGCATTTCCACTTGGTCCCCAAGGACATTCAACACGATGTACATATGAGACGTTTGGTGTCGTTGTGTTACCGTGTCTTGGCATTACCCTGTGTGCACACGGGACACCCTTTCTCATGCCAACGTCCACTGACTTGCCATTAGGAGATCATTGATAAATCATTCATTCATTCCAACATGAAATTACCAGTGGCCAATGCGGAGGTATAGAAGGTACCAACACTAAGGCCCTACAATATCATTGAGGTTCCTAACATCCTACATTCATTGGGTTTTTACGGCTTAGTCGCATACAAGGCTACGGCTTAACCGAGGGATTCAGAAATTCATCCGCATTTTCGGCGCAGTTACGGTCCAACCGTATATTGTCCTACGGCTTAGCCGAGCTAAGCCTACGGCTAGGGTACGAGGAATTCACGGCTTAGTTGTAGTGTATTCCACGGTGCAGCCGTCTGCAAGCCGTAGAAGAACTGGGTTTCATGAGCTCCCTGGAAAGCTGGCCATAGGGAGACCTACGGCTAGGTTACCAATTGGATACGGCTTAGCCGTAGTGAAATACACGGCTTAGCCATATGTGAGCCGTAGTACAAAATCAGGTTTTGCTACTCTCTGAACTTTGAGCCGTAAATGCTCACGGCTTAGCCGTAGCTTCGCCATAAGCTTTAGAAACCTGGACATAGTTCTATAGCTCAATCCCGATTACAGTCAGTACAGAACGTATATTTGGAAGGGGTTCTGTAACTCACTAGTAGCATCCAATTAAGATATTCTGTACTCCCACACCCTCTATTCCCATTTTCCATTATTCCCACTTGATTCAAACACACACATCAAGAAGAAAATGCAATAAGAAACAAACTAACTTAACATGCAATGAACAATTACACATGCAGTGCATATAAGCTTAAGTACTTGCCTTGTTACAGTGTTTAGCACCTTCCTAACTCTTCTTGTCGTGTGGGTGAAAGGGAAAACTCCAAATCGAAATGGGTTCTCTACAATGGAACATGTAAGGAGGGAAATGAGGTTTAAGCTCACATGCATGTCATGTGGTTGAGTCTCTTAGACTCTAACAAGATTACAGAGATGAATCTGAAATATTATTCTCACCTTATGTCATAGCTTAGAGAAGAGTGTGATTTCTAGGGAGATGGAAGTGCCCAAAGAAGAAGATGAAGAAGATAGATGCCAAAACATCACATGCAAACTCTAATTCTCTCTTCCCAGTTCTAAGTTGAAATGGAGAGAGATGGAGTCCAAGAGTTCCGACAGCTGAACAAAGGAAACGAAGAAAGAAGGAGCAGACACGTCGAGCTCCCATTTAAATGTAATTTCCTGAGAGTTACATGCAAGCCCACTTGTTTCCAGAAATTTTAGTTTAGTCCGGAGGACCTCAATTGGCCTAGAATGAGTCCGGATCAACTCAGGCCCAACGCGAAAGATGATCTACGCGATAAATTACACATAAGGAAATGGACGAGGTGTCCAAGAGGCGCAAGGATAAATTATGAAAAAGCCCTTAACTACTTAAGTGGGGTCCAAACTCTGCCCAACTACTTATTCGAGGCCCAAACCCGATAAGTTTTGGATTAAATTAGCCTTAATCGAGTTCAATTAGTATATAACGAGCTTAATTAACGTAAATCAAGATTAGCGAGGTTCGGGTCCTTACAAAAGATATAATACCAAAGTAAGTAAAATCACCTTCCAGTATGGTAGGTCAAAAAGAATTGATCTCTTGTACCAAGCAGTTATATTATTGGTCAATTCAACATCAAAACTTTTTCGTGTCTTCGCCTTTGATTTATCAATATCCATCCGAACACCTGCTATCTTGTTCATGAACTTCTGAACCTCTCAATCGATGAGGAGGTCTTCGTTTCTCTGATTTTCCATTGAAGGGGTCGTGAAACATGATCAATAGGAAGGAATTTTCGATGACCCTGATAAGAATACTTCATTCCACTTTTAAGACGTTTAGTAATGGTTCCCTCAACACAAACAAGGCAATCGTATTGTACATGTGTTACACGACCTAATAAACTCTCATATGCAGGAAAATCATTAATTCGCCATATCAACATAGCTTTTAAATTAAAAATGGTCCTTGGATGAGACTCATATGTTTGCACTCTATTAAGCCATAATTCCTTCAACTCATCAACCAGTGGTTGTAAGTAAAGATCAATAACTTTATTCGGTCCTTTTGGACTTGGTATCAGTACTGTCAACATTGAAAATTCTTTTTTCATGCACATCGAGGGGGTAGGTGAGGGGGAGGGGGGGCGGGGGGTGGGGGAGATTATAGGGCACGATAATGATAGGCTAATAATTATAAACGCTACTAAGATGTCCAAAAGAATTAAAACCATCAGTCGCAAGTCCTAAACGAACATTACGATGTTTCTCGAAAAAACTTGGCCACTTGGAATTTACTACCATCCAACTTGATGAATCAGATGGACCGCATAACACCGTTATATTCTTTCGGTCAAGAATGCCAAATTATTTGCTCCATTATCCATGGTACACTATACAACAAAGTATACAATTAATTAATTAGTTATAGATTATAATACTCCAATTAAAAAATAGGATGACTTAGAAAATATATTTAATCTTGAAATTTAACCTATATAGCCTCTACAACTTAGGTGTCAAAGGAAAATATCTTAAAACCTTTGATGGAACTTTAACACTTTTCGTTTTTGCCAAGTAGTTTGACTTTCATCTAAATGTATGATAGATTAGACAATTTTGCCTATCTTTACTCTTTCCAATAAAGAATTCAATTATTCGTGCATGCATGTATATACTCATAGGTCATTCCCAGTGAGTTGATCATCTTCTTAGCTTGATATGTGCTTTCTGTTAATGTATTTCCTACCGGTAGAAGCTTCTTTACTAATTGAAGGAGATCGTTAAAGCTATTGTCTACCCAACCATTTTGTGCTTGTAAACTATACAACTCAATAATAGCTGACAATTTTGTGAGTTCCATAGGACATGAAAGGTACAAAGATTGCCTTGCATCATCTTCTGCTTCATGGTTTTCATGCCTTTTAAACCTTGAGAATCTTCATTTAAATCTTTATTACTAGCAAGATCATCCATGAGAGAATCAACATGTTTGTCAATTCTCCCAAATGCATCATTTAAAAGCTCCTCCATTCCAGGATACATGTCATCGATTTGGTCACAAGACTTCAATGTTGATGATTTTTCATTAGTTGTGTTAAAACTTTCTTCATGAAAAATTCAATGTGTGTATGACTAATAAATACTATAAATGAGCAAATAGTCACAAATCAAGTTAAGGCCAATCATTCCATGCCCATTTTGGCATTTAACACACAGATAAGGAAAATGTTGAAAATCACCACTATTTTTCTTTGCAAACTCAAAGAAATGCACAAGTCCATCCAAATACTCTTGAGTTAATTTGTGTTTAGACATTCATGCTTTGTTACTTGGTGACGACATTCTGCAATCAATGGGGTCACATATCTAAAAAGAATCCCTTTATGACGATGACAACAACAACATGTACATATTGCAAACGGCCCAATCTATGATTAATCCACCATCACCCCACCCAACTACCAAACATGAATTGGCAATATATCAACTATCAGATGCAAATTAGGGAAATAGTTTCAATTATAAAAAAATTCAATTCATATATTTCAAAGCTTGAATAATAAAAAAATTCAATTCATATATTTCAATGCATGATTTTATATAATTCTTACTTGCTTTCATCTTTTTATCAACGAGCAAATAAAAGCAAAAAGTGAAGGAGATGAATGGAGAGAGGATTAAGTGGATAACTTTTTTAGAGGTCAGCCAAGGTGCATTCATCGCACCATACCATGAGCCTTCTTACAGTTGTAGGGGTTGTGTTTTCAAGTGAAGGTCTTTGGTACACTAGATGCACAATAAACTTGCATTTGACCCGATTTTCGGGCATATTAAACCTTAAGGTGGTAGAGTAGCTAAGCAACCCTCCACATTGCAATTGTTAAAGACTAGGTTCCGTTCAAGAACATCTAATAAAGGAAAGACAATGGAATAACTGAGGATGGCTGGCCAAACAACGACAGTTACTTAGGAATCCACTTCATGGACAACACCCCCATAAAATATCTTTACCAAGTGAACTGAAAAAAATCAAATGTTTATTTGCCATGCATAATGATGTAGAAACCAGTCATTGACCAAAACATGTAGCCCTGTGAAGAATAAACAATATAGAACCCACCCAGGAATTCTAATCTCTTCTTTCTTCCACTTCAATTCCCCTTCATGAGTCTAGATAACAATTTAAAAATAAGACAAAAGACTTCTACTATTGGACTGTGATTAACACAAACATTTAAGCAATAAGCTAAGACTCTTTTAATACAACTTCATGAATTTCAGAGTAAAGAAACTAAATCCTTAATGATCTACCTGGATAAGGTTCAAAATAAATATCTATTGATTTACAAAGATTTAAGTTATCTAGTAAAATATTACAAGATTATCACAAACTGTGAAAAAGTAAATTTCTATTGATTTACTAATTCATAGTAAATTACTAGATATTGGTTGGATAGTGTGAAATGAATTTGAATAGATTTAGACTGAAAGATTGATATTCATATAAATATTGGTAGTAGAAATTTAAAGTTATAGAAGGTATCTTCCTAGGAAAAATTATATTGGTGTACAGGGCATCAAACTTCATCCACCCATCCTACAAATCCCGTTCTAGAGATCATTGGATCCCATTCCAAGGTTTTCCAAATCAATGTTTTCAAGTCAGCCCCTAACATTTGAAACAACTATTCTGGATTAACAAGGATAAAATAATGGCACCCATGTCAGGCAGCCCCATCATCTTCACTGCCTAAACCGAATGATGAACTATTACGAAAAAAGATGATGAAGCCTAAATTTATTTGGAAACACCTTACCCTATAAATGATTTTTTACAATTATCGGTTGCAATTAAATTAAAGTAATTGTCATACAATTAATCAAAGCAATAACATAATTAGAAGCTCATGCTTGTCCATGACATGAATAATCATCTTGAGAAAAGGATAAAAAGCATATGCTTTCAAAACAACAACATCAACAAAAAGAAAAATTGATGACCGCTCAGATTTATCTACAATGTGGGTTTGGTAAATCCCACTTTCAAGATTTGGGTACAGAGATAGCCCTGTAGCCCGATGCAGAAACTGTAAAAGACCCATATCAGAAACAGGAAAAACACAGACACACATACATAGACCCCATTCAAATAAATGCATAACACGCACCTCTAGCTATTTCACACGAGGCCATGAGAACTAAAAAACCCATTACGAAAACAGGAAACAAAAAAACAACAATGACCCAAATCAACGAAACGCATAAAAAGAGATCTAGCAATTTCATTAGAGACCGATAAAATTGATTAAAGGCAAATGAGGGCAGAAGAATATCCATAGTTATCACCACATAACGAATCAGACAGACGATGAATTGAACAAAAGAGCCATCAATGATCTCTAACAAGATGGAAAGAAAGAGATCAAAGCTAACGAACATCTACAGGAAAAAAACTAAAAACTTAGTGTGCTGGGAATCAATCTCTAACTCTATATCTCTAATAATGGAAACTACTTGTGTTAGAAAATCCAGTGGTGCAAACAACCCTTCTTGTGGTGAAACTCTCTACAATTCCCTACACATCAACGCCTTCAAATCAAGGAAATCAGCCAACATCAACAAAACCAAATCATTTCTCAAAAAGTGAGAAATCAAGCAAGCAAAAACAAGCAAAACATCAACAGATCTGACAAAACAAAAACCCTAGGAAGAAGATCAGATGAAACAAAAAAAAAAATTGCCCAATGATCCATACGAAAAAATTGACACGTAGCAGAGAGAGATATAGACCAATCAGAACAGGATTTTAGTAGATCGTTAGTAATGGAGAAGATATGGTGGTCATAAAAACGATTGTGAGTAATGGAGAAAAGGTTTGAAGATCTACATGTCGTAAAGACAAGAAGATGCTAGCCTTTTGGAGAAGAAAACCATAGCTGTCTGATTGAGTGAGAATGTTTGGAGAAGAAAACTCTTGCCATCGATTGCGTGAGAATGTTTGGAGAAGATGCTCATCTCTTGCTCTTACTACTTCTCTTGTAAGCATCTGAGATCTTCTTTATGTTTTATCCTTTGAGAAGAAAACCACGTTCGTAGACTTGGAGAAAACAAAAGACGAGAAAAAAAAGTGGGCCACGTCAGAACGGGTCAAACCCGTTTCAATTCAAGAACAGCCCAAAACTGAGCCCATAGTTCGCTCCTGAGCTGCATTTTTGGTGTAGTGATTGCGAAACATTGGTTTAGATTATATTATCATAATATTGTGAAACATTAGTTTGGATTATATTATAGGCCGATGCAAGATCTCATAGGTGAAAGTTACACTAGGGGATTGTTGTTGAGGGGCCTTTGGGGCCCAATTGGTATATCAGTAATGGCCAAGGTTGGGATTTGGGGATTGAGGGGTCCACGCATAGATAGGACATAATGCAAAATTTAGTCAAAAGATGGAAGGATGGGAAAAGAGCTTGTATATTTCACCACAAGAAGAAGCACTCTTGCTGATTTTTTTAGCGATGGGTTCAAAATTTTGTTGGTAATAGTATTATTTTACCGATGTAATAAATATAACATCGTCTCAAAATATTAAAGAACATTTTTTACCGACGTTTATTATAAAACGTCAGTAAAAGTAGGATACTTACTGACCTTTTTTTTTTTTATAAAAAGTACATTTTTACCGACGTAAAAAGTAAAATTCATTGGCAATTGTTAGGACATTTTAACTTATTTTTTTCAAAAAATTAAAATAAATTAAATTATTTACGATGAATGATTTAACTTTTTGAGGTGAATATTTCATTGGTATTTTTAAGGTTCTATTTTTACCGATGTAATTATGAAAAGCATCGGTAAATATCTTATAACTAATATTTGAGAAAAATATGAAAATAGAATAAGTTATTACCGACATTTTTGTTAAAACATATACTTTTACCGATGCAAAATAGAAAGACGTCGGTAAAGTTATGTAGATTTTTACTTATTTTTAGAAACAAATGAAAAAACATTTACTGACGAATTTAAACATTGGTAAAAGTGTGTTTTACAGACATTTTGATTAAAATGTCGTAAAAATATACTTTTACTGACATAAAATAAAATACATCAGTAAAGTTATGTAATTTTTAACTTAGTTTTTAGAAAAAACTCAAAAACATTTGCAGACAAAATTTTAACTTCTGGCAACGAAAATTCGTTGTCGGTAAAAGTCTAATAAAACTTCGAGCCAGAGGGAAATCCCTTTTTCACTCCTGCGCCCCCCCCCCCCCCCCCCCATTTGCTTTCTCTCTCCAATCTCTTGCTTTCTCTCTATGCTCTCTCTGATCTCTCACTCTCTCGAATCTCTCTGCTCTCTTTCTCTCTCGCTCTGATCTCTCTGCTCATCTCTCTCTTGTTCTCTCCGATCTTTCGTGCCAAACTCAGTCTGATATGTGTTAGTCATCTCTCTTTCACTCTATGACCCGCTGCCGCTGCCTCTGTAATCCTCCGATCCTCTCTTTGCTCATCTCTTTTTTACTTTATGATCCGCTGCCTTTGCCTTTGCAATTGCTACAGTTACCTCTACAATCCTCCATTCCTCGCTTTGTTCATCCCTTTCTCGCTTTGCGATCCGCTGCCGCTGCCGCTGCCTCTACCTCTGCCGGCCAAGAGGAGTGAAGGAGAAAAGAAGGGAGAAAGAGAAAAGAACCTGCCTCTGTAAAAATCTAGCCTGCATTTTTTCAGGTTTGTGTGTTCTCAGCTAAAATCTCGCTCTGCTCATCTTTTTACATTTTTGGATTTTCTCTACTATTTGGTGTTCTAGATTTTCTATGTGAGTTCATGTGGGGGTTTGAGGAAATGAAGAGGTAGTTTGGAAATGAAGACGTAGATTAGGGGTTTTAATTTGGGAATTTTGATTTGGGATTTTTTTAATATGTTTGGTTGAAATGGCTGGGAATTCTGATTTGGGATCTAAAATATTTGAACATGGAATTTTCTTTGTTGGGCTCCCAAAATCTGATTTGGGATATGAAATACACAACAAGAAGGGAAAAAAAAGGGACCCTTGAACCACCCTCTTCAGGTAATAAACCCAACTGTTTTTTCAGGTTAAATCAGCTTAAATCAATCTGTTTATAGGCTTACTAACTCTATGGATTTATTTGAATCAATCTGTTTTGTTACTTTGTTATGAGGCTAATAGCAATTTGATATGAGGCTATGAGCGTCTGCATTAAAAAAAAGGGGGCATTTTTCAAGTTCTAGGCATTCAACCATCTAAAAGAATCAGTAGAGCCCATTCAGATTATATCCAAACTGCTAAAGAATAATGAGCTCCCCCATTTTATTTTATTTTTGGGTAAAGATGAGCTACCCTTTATTGGCAGTACTGAGCCAAATCTCTCTCTAACAGATACAAAGCCATTTGAGCATATGGAATTCAAGTCCATTTTGAAAAAAAAAAATTAAACGGGCATTTGTATGTGATCAATCTATCAATGAGTTTTAGTTTTTTAAAATTCCCAATTCGGTTCCTTCTTCGTGAAAAATAAATATATGTGCACTAGCTACCCACTCATAGGATTTTGATTCGATTTTGATCTGTCTCTGGTTGATTCCTTTTAGGTGGATAGTCTCAAAGCAAATGAAGAGAAATCCCAAACTTAAACTCCATATTTTTATTATCTTGGAAAGAAGAATATATGCTTTGTTTCCACTAACAAGGAAGCTCTGAAAATGTTGAGCAATATGCTGTAGGCCCATTCAGATTTGTTCCCATAAATACTGAGAGTGAAGGTTTTTTCGGCTTACTTTTATAATGATTGATGCATATTTCTAGTGACCTAAAACTTCAGTTATCTATAATTTCTTGTTGTAGAGAGGAGAAAGAGTTGCTTATGTCTGAGTTTCGGGATACATGGAAAGGTTTCCTCAAGTTTAATCATTGGTTTGCTTGAAATTATATTCAATAGTGAAATTATGAGAACATTTCTCCCAGAAAAAATCATGTGTGCGTGCGTATTTCTTTACCACATTTTTCCTGCAAATTATGAGTTAGGAAATTGGGAATCAAGTAATTTGTGTAAAGTGGCCTATTAATTCTATTCTCACAGAGAGTTTTAATCAAGTAATACAATTTAAATGCAATACCTTACTTTAAAATGCTTACAATTTTTAAATGGTGGCTTAGTAGTTTGGTTTTCATTCTAGTGTCTACGCCAAGGACTGAAAGTCTCAAACACCTTCTAATGATGTAAAGGCAACTTAATGGCACAGATTGTCCTCAAGTTGTTCCTAATTGAGAAGATTATAAAGATTCGTATATGGTTTTTATTTCTTTAGTTACATCATTGAAGATTTCTCCTCCTTGGTTTGGATATAGAAATCACACCCCTATGGAACATGTGATTCCATTCCAAGTTTTGGCTTAATCAACTGTCTACACCCATTCTATAACTCAATCCTTTACTGCTCACTTGTGAGTGACGAGTTGTAATTGCATTAATATTTTGCTTAATTTGGCATTTCGAGAAGAATTTTCCAGTTTTTTTTTTTTTTTTGGCAACATTGTGCTACTACCTACTAGTATAGGAGTGACACTATTGAGGACCTAGAGATTGATACCAAGAGTTTCCTCTATATAAGGTGCCAACACTGCTCAACCATGAGAGTGTTGGGGTGGGTGAATTTTAAAGATATTTAGGGAAGCCAAAATCCAAATGATTCTCAGCAAGTAGCTTTATTTGATTGAATAAGCAGACATTTGCGCTTCAGAGCTGATTTATAAATATGGTGTGTTGAATATCTAATAGCCTTGTTTGTAAACTATAAGTTGTGATTTACAAATGTTCCAATTGGAACTATACAAGCTTTCTTTGAAATTTCTGTGTTTGTTGGATTTTCTTCTAATCTAGTCTTGTTTGCTGTATAATATAATTTAAACCAGTAACCTAGGACTGTCTCAACCTTTTTATGTATCGATAGTGAAGACACTTGCGGGCATGAAAACTGTAACTTTCATGTTGAACAGTTATATAAAATCATTGAAGGGTTTTCGATAAAATAAAAACTCAATAAAAAGCAAACGAAATCACCATCATGAGGCCAGACCAACTTTCAGTTCTGAGGAACAAACATTTCTTTCTTATAGGCTAGACCATGGTGTTGCATTCAATTAAAACTTATTGTCATATATCAATCCTGTAGGTTTTTGTGAAGGATGCTAAACATTATCACACCATGGACAGGAGTTGGATATTATATTATCAGAACCGATTTAGTGCGGAGTACATGGTCAGGGTGAACTCATTTATTGATTTTCCAAAGGTGAATTCGAGTTGGGTAGTGGTGATTAAGTGCCTATGTAACGATTGCTGTAACCATCGAAAGCATGACTATGGAACCGTGAGAAATATTTGCACATTCAAGGAATAATGGTCTCATACCAACAATGAATACATCACTGGAAACTTATAGTTTAACCTGATGATTTGGATGAGAACAAGGATGAATCAGAAGAGAATCAGGATGAATATAGTGAGTTATAGAGGACCATTGGAGGGGAACTTACATGGAGGAAGATACTCAAGAGAGGGATGATGTATAGGATTTTGAAAATTTATTGAAGGCTTCCCAACGTGGCCTGTACCCAGGCTACAAAAGTTCATATACTCTGTTATCGTTTGTCATCAAGATATTGCATGTAAAGGTAGAAAGTAGGTGTAACAATAAGTCATTTGACAAGGCTATGTAGATTTTTAAGGACTTTTTACCCGAAGGTCATGCGGTGCCGACCTCAGTTTACTAGGTGAAAAAATTATTACGTGACCTGGACATGAGATACAAGAACATAGATGCCTGCAAACACGATTTTGTGTTGTTTTAGAAGAAGAATGCTAAATTGGATAAATGTCCAAAATGTGAAGAGCCTAGATACAATGTCAATAATGGCAAGTGAAAGAAGATCTCTCATAAGGTGCTTCTTTACTTCCCATTGACACCGAGGTTGCACAGATTGTATATATTAAGGAAGATAGCCACAGAGATGAGATGGCACAATGATAAGTGTGTTGATGATGGGATAGCGAGGCGTTCAGCTAACTCCGTGGAATGGAAAGAATTTGATAAAAAATATCTAGAGTTTGCCCGAGAGGCACATAATGTGAGGCTGTGGTTAGCCACCAATGGATTCAATCCATTTGGTAATATGAGCACCTCGTATAACATGTGGCCTGTCATACTTATGCCCTACAATTTGCTACCATGGATGTGCATGAAGGAGCCATTTCTTATGATGTCATTACTTATTCCAAGACCAAACTCATCGAGAAATGAGATCGATGTATATCTAAGGCCCTTGGTTGATGAGTTGAAGGAGTTGTGGGATGATGGTGTATCGACTTATGATGCCTCTACTAAATAGACTTTTTAAATGCATGTGGCTATGATATGGATTATAAATGACTTTTCTGCATATGGCAACTTGCCTGGGTGGAGCACAAAAAGTTATAACACTTGCCCCTCATATAACAGCAGCTTGTTGGGGTGAAGTTGAAAGATAAGATTGGATACATTGGCCATTGAAAATACTTGGAAAAGAACCACCCATGGCGTAGAAGTAAGGCCTTCAACGGTTAGCTTGAGCATGAAAAGATTCTTTGGATTTACCAGGCCAACATGTACTAGATCAAGTAGAAGAACTAGCGCCGGTCAAGTTTGGCAAGAATAAGAAAAGACCACGTGACTTTGAAGAACTGAATTGGACAAAAAAAAGGCATCCTATTTAAATGGTCCTACTAGAAGTGTAACAAGCTCCAACACAACCTTAATCCTATGCACATTGAGAAAAATATCTGTGTAGCTTTGGTTGGAACAATTTTGGGCATAAAGGGCAAAAATAGGGACACCTAGAAAGCACTTAAGGATTTGAAAAACATGGGCATTAGGCTAGAGTTACATTTAGTGGAGAGGAGTGATATATCCAGCTTGAAGCCCCATGCATCCTGCACATTGGAACCTAAACATAGAGATAGATTTTATGAATTCTTGAAGTCGATCAAATACCCAGACGGCTATGTGGTGAACCTCTCGGGTGTGTAACCTTGTAAAATGGTAAATTATCTGGTCTAAAGAGCCATGATTGCCACATCCTTCTCCAACGCATCCTTTCAATTTGTATGCATGGTTTTTTTGAATAAGGATATTTGTACAACATTGTTTGAGTTAGGCATCTTTTTCTAAGACCTCTATTCGAAAACACTGAGACACAACGATTTGAAAAAAATTAGAAGAACAGATAATTTTAATATTGCGCAAGTCGGAGAGGATTTTTCCTCCTGCTTTCTTTGATGAGATGGTTCATCTATCAGTTCACTTTGCATTGTGAGGCCGTGCTTGGTGGACCGGCGCAATATCGGTGGATTTACCTAATATAAAGGTAATAGTTAATGAAAATTAATTAATCATCTATGTATTAGTGCAATTGCCTTGCATTGATAATTGTAATTGTTATCATTTGTTGTTTAAAGGTTTTTGAATACCCTAAAAGGGTACGTTACAACCGAGCTTGGCCAGAAGGTTCAATCGCCAAGGTTTACATTGTCAAAGAGTGTCTTACATTTTATTCAATATATCTAAGGCAAACTGATCAAGTAGAACGATATGATGATGGTGGCGAACATGGCCCAGGGATGTCTGTCTTCACACAAATTGTCCATCCTATCAGATTGATGACAAGGGCACATGACCCTTGTTAGAGAGAGTGTAACATGGCTCATTGGTTTGTACTAAATAATAGCCCCGAGGTGGAGCCGTATCTACAGTTTGCACTTTAATCTAACCATATTTATGCATTGCTTGTTAACTCGATGATTCATTCTCTACTTTTACTTAATTATTAAAAGCTGTCTTGAGTAAGGATCACAAGAATTTAGTGCAAAATCAAAGAAGTGGAGAAATCAGGCAGATACAACGAAAAGAATTTGCATAATGGTTCAAACAACGTGTAAGACATGTAAAACATTATCATTTTAATTGCTAGGCATTATTGGATTACACTTCAAATTACATTAGCATAATACATTTGTTTTAATTTGCTTATATAGATGAATCAATTACAAACTCAAAGGTCACTAGAAGCTACAAATGAGATGTGGTCATTAGCAAATGGCCTTAGATGCCGAGTGAATCTTTATTAGGGGTGTGAATGCAAGTATCTCCGATACCACACTATAGACCGTGAGAAATGCCATAGGATTCAGAGTAGCAGCTTGGTTATGGAAGGGGAATATAAAGGGGAGAAACATGACTACTGTCACAACCCGAGCCCAGAAATCGGGGGTTAGCGAAAAGCTAAACCAATGACACACGTACTCCCGTGCACGTGCATCCAAACCCAGTCCAGATGCACACGCACAAGGGATCTAACACGTGCGAACTAAGCATACGCGGAAGCTGTACATATCATAGCAAGCAACAAAGGAAAAGCAGCGGAAGCCAAAGCAAGTACGGAATGGGAAAGACGGAGATAAATACATTGATATAAAACCGAATACACACCAAAATCATGATATACAAAATATACAAAATATACAGAGTACAAAGTCCAAAGTCCAAAGTCCAAATACAATCTCCCAAAATACAAAAAAACCCAAACAGATGACCGATGAAAGATATGCATGTACGCACTCGGCAGAGATGATCAGGCCCACTCTGCCAAATCGGAAGGTGCCTCTAGGCTCGGCCCTGCAGCCTCCTCGACCGCCGGGGAGCCGGGCAAGGGATCTGTGCCTGCAACACCACAGACAACACAAATGAATACAATGATCCAGCAAATATAAGTACCAGAGATGAAACACGCATAGTATCAATTTGAATAATGACAGAATAGAAGTTACAGAGTTTCATATTAGTATGCTAAGCAATCGTGCATAGAAGTAAAGCATGACAAGTGAATCAAAACATAGAAATACTGAACTAAGTGGCTATTACATTCACCATATTCTCTCCAATAGATAGCAGAGCAAAGCAGAGCAGAGGAGAACACCACTGACCGGGCCAGGGTACAAGTGGGTCTCGGTTTCCTGGGTTCCGGGGTCCCAAGACAAAGCGACACTGCAGTGAATAGAATACAAAGATCTAAGCCAGAGGTAACCCCGTCGGGCATCCTAGGGCTGAGGCTGAGTAGCGCCAGACTAATGCCAATCAAATCAAAGCTATAGAAGGGAGATTATCCGCTTTGGACTCACCGATGACAAGGACCGGATCTTATCCTCACGTATTAATCTCCGGGCAGAGCCTCCAAGGAATACCCAGCTAAATCAGAGATATATATACAAAGCCAGAATATCCATAGCATATCCTGGACTAAGTCAAAGCACAGAGCATAGATCATAGTGTGATACAGATCGAAGGCTAAACAGATGTACAAGACTGAAACAAAAAAAATCTCGCAATGCATGAACATAGATTAACAGAACAGAGGGCAAAGCTATAAGCAATATGCAATGCATCTCAGATTAATACGGAATCAAGGTCACTTACAAGCCAAGCCTAATCTAGTTGTCCACTGTCACTAACCGTGCATGATGATGTAGTTTTAAGTTATTCGATGCACCATTGCCCTCCAAGTGTTGCATTGTAAACCTCTCGTGCACCGAAGTCCCTTAAACCAACACCCATGGGGAGGTGCTTAACAGTGAATCAACGTTCACATAAATAAGTCACAGCCTAACACTATTCATGCGATCCAAAGAATCCATTGGGCCAGTTTACGTGTGTGGTTCCTTGCATATAAGCCCTACAAAGTCACACCATTAACCTAAGTTTTATTTCAGATTTTCCAGGTCTTACGGTTTAGCCATGGGTGACCTACGGCTTAGCCGTGGCATCTTGCGGCTTAGCCGTAATATGCACTACGGCTTAGCCGTGGTTCCCTCCAGAACACGGCTGAGCAGTCATCTTCCACCTCTGGTCTGAGGCATTTCACGGCTGGGTCACGGCTAGCTTACGGCTCAGCCGTAGAACAATTTACGGCTTAGCCGTAGCCTAGCCGTAGAACAAAACTCAAAATTCAGGTCTCTGGAAATCAAGCCGTAGAAGTTTACGGCTTAGCCGTACAACACAGAAACAAAATCGGGCTGAGTACAGAAGCTGGAATTTGGTACAGAAATGTCTCAAAACAAGCTCAATTACTCTCTACATCTTAGAAATTGGATGTAAAACCTTCTACATCAAGAATAAGAGTGAATCAAAGCAATCAAAGAAACAACCCATATGTGTTAACAAGCCTGTACTTATACTTGCCTCAATGCCTCAAAACTCTGACAATCCACTGAATCAAGCTCCAAATCAACTAAAATCAAAGCAAATCAAAGAAATAAACCATGCATGAGATAAAGACACAGCAACAGAGAAAGAGAGGTGCAATTGGAGATGAAGAAGAAAGAACCCACTCACCTCAAGCCACAAAACACAGACAGAGATGAGAGAGAGAAAGAGGGAGAACCCAATCGAATCAACTCCCACAACCACTAGAGACCGAGAAGAGAAGTGACGAGAAGAGGAAGGAGAGGAACGGACGTGGCTGAGCTGCATGCAACGACTAAGGCAAATGGAATGAGCAGGGAGAGACACCTGGGCTCATGACCTGTATATATATAGTTTTGGAGTTTAAATCAAGAGCCAAAGAGTTTAAGCTATTTACAGTTTAAATCACACGAAGGTCCAACTTCTCCAATTGACTCCGAATGGGTCTGAAACAGTTACGGAAATTGACGAGCTCAACGAAATACACGTGCTGACACCAAGATGATGCAAAGCTGATGCACTCAAAGCAAAAGCGAAATTACGAAAAAGGACTTAGAACTACCTATCTCAGGTCAAAGGTTACTCCACTACCTATCCAAGACCCAAAACCAAGTCCAAAAGAATAAAACAACAGAAACACACACTAATGAGGCCCTAATCCGGCTCAAGGGGATCGGAGTGTTACAACTACTATAGATACATTTGCAAAATCTGGGAATTGTCCTATCGGCACATGGGTAAAGTGGTCTTATTTGAATGTGAATGGTACAACACTAGTACCAAGCAGAAGATAAACATAAAAAAAAATATGTTATAAGCATTGATATCATAGGTCGTTAGTGTAAAGATGATCCGTTTGTTCTACCAAGTCAGGTGACACAAGTCTTCTATGTCAATGACACTAGTAGAGGAAAAAATTAGAGAGTCGTAGAATGGGTCAAGCCTCAAAGAGTATGGGATGTACCTGCTAAGTGGGATGATGATGATGATAATGATGAAGATACGCCTAATAATGCATTTCAGCCAAACGAAACGACGTTTGTTGTCTCAATCTCAGTCCTTGTCGATGTACTATTGTCCAATACTCTAGGGATGATATAGATCTTAAGATTGTTTTCAGTGATGAGTCAATAGACAAGAATGGCTAAGACGAGGATGAAACACTAGCAGAGTACGAAGATGAAGAAGACAATGATGTGCATAGTCAATTTGACTTTGACATGGAATATGACATCTAGTGTTTGTTTCAAGTTTTGCACATGTAATGATTAAGTAATTTAATAAAGATCTTGCCTTATAGAATGACATTGTCTTTAATCTCATTTTCTATTGTGATTTGTTCATATATGGAAAAAAAACATTTCTATATTTCACATTTTATGCTTATTTATATATATCATAATTGCAAAAGATGCCAAACAGAGGAAAAAAATAGGTCAAATCAAGAGAGTTGTCCCGTCAAGTACAAGCATCCATTTATTTATTAAAGAGAAAAAAGACAATTAAGCAAAATACAAATAAACTTCCATCTTTAGGACTCCCGCCGACCGCACGTGCTATATTTTGTTTGGCTAAAGGGATAAACGAGAAGGAAAAGAAAAGGTTAGTGGAAATGATAACAACGAGAACTACATTCCCCCCGAAGCTTGATATGGGATCAAGCTTGCCGTCATTCCTGCAGTTTGGGTAAACTGAAACGAGAAATATCAACCAAATTTATCATAGTTGTGTTCCTTATTACAATATCTGATTATATTTTGTTATTACTAATATATGCCTCTCCCCTAATTACAACAAATATTTGATATCGGGGACTACGAGGGTGATATGCTGCTTAGGGTGGACATTGATCGTCAATGCGGGGTTTTGTATAGGAGTTGGAAATATGAGCTGCACAGTCACTATCTTAAGCTGTTGGAATAGGGGGTTCCCTAACCTTAAGACCACCCAGGAGAGGGTTGTGATCCCTCTGACTGGTAGTTGATGGTATTTTAGTGCTAGGAATCATTGAGTGGAAGTTAACTTTGGGATGTTATCTACAATAATTAATTATATTCCAACGTAATTCTATTAGTTATGATTTGTTGAAAAAAGATGTTGTATTATTGTTTTTCTATGCAGGCAAAGTCGAAGAAAGCTCAAGAGAGTCGAGCCAAGCTACCATATAATCATACTAGTGGCTCCAGGTCATTTGCATCGAGAATGTCTCTGATGGTACTAATTATATTCATATGAATAAACTTGATTAAGTTTATTAATTTATCAATATGTAGGTTTATATCTAATACAAAATAATCTTAAACGACAGAAGGCACGGAATGCCGGTCAGGCGCCGCCTATTACTCAGTTCTTCAACAACACCCACTACAGGCAAAAGAGTAATGAGTGGGTAATAAGGTGGCTCATTGAGACATGTATGTTTGCTAATAAATCATTTTTGATTAATAATGCCACATAAGCATTATAAATCCCTCATTGATTTAAATGATAGGAGGTCTTGGTGTAGCGGACTGAGCAGCAGTCCCAGCCCTCTATCACAGCTCCGATAATTGAGGAACAGATTGTTGTTGATGTGCTTGGGAAAAGGTCAGGGTACTTGAATGGGTATGGGATATACATAAGGACCTTTTCATCTTCCATACAGTCTCGAGCACTACATCCTGAGGTGATTGCGCTATAGGAGTAGCTAGCTGAGTAGGCTAGGAGGTAGGCTGAGTAGGACAAGAGGTAGGCTATGCAAGACATGTGGTAGGCTGAGCAGAACAGCCGGCAGGCTGAGCAGAACAGCCGGCAGGCTGAGCAGGACAAAAGGACAGCTACACTTAAGGCCTTCGTTCAATAACTGGCATCTACGGCAAGGATAGATCTGATAATCTACTTCAACATCTCTATAGGGACCAGTTATACTATTGATGGCATAGTGACTAGAGATCATGATGTGACCTCTTGATTAGTATATTATTCTCTTGAAATTTTAACATAATAACACATTAAAATTTATAAACACTAAAAAAGTAGGATTTTCAATACCTCAGATAAGATACGGCAAACTGTAACCGGTCGAAAACTAGCACGAGCACCTCACTTTTGGGTAGAATAACTTGTAGGAACTGACGGTTAGAAAATCAAACTCCTGGTTAGAGAACTAGACGCAGAAACCTAGGATTTCCAAGACTTAAGCTCAAAAATCACCTGCCGGGGTAAAAAATGGGAAATGACCCCCTGAAATAATCAAAAACTGGCACGAGTACTTTGCTCGAGGGTAGAGTAACTTGTACAAACTGATGGTTTGCAAATCAGACTCCCGGTTAGAGAATTAGAAGTGAAAACTTAGGATTTTCGAAGACTTATGCTCAAAAACCATCAGCTGGCAGTCTAGGACGGGAAACGGTCCCCAAAAAAATTGAAAACTGGCACGAGCACCTCACTCGAGATTAGAATAACTTATAGGAACTGACGGTTCATGAATAGGACTCCCGGTTAGAGAATTAAAAGTGAAAACCTATGATTTTCAACACTTAGGCTCCAAAACTAGCTGCCGGAGGTCCAAAATGGGAAACGGCCTCCAAAAAATAGAAAAGCAGAGCGAGCACCTCACTCGAGGGTAAAGTAACTTATAGGAACTGATGATTTGTGAATAGGACTCCCGGTTAGAGAATTAGAAACGAAAACCTAGGATTTTCTGATAATGAGGCTTGAAAACCACTCGCCTAGGGTCCATAATGGAAACCGGCCCCAAAAAAAATCAAAAACTGTCACGAGCACTTCGCTCAAGGGTAGAGTAACTTGTAGGAATTGACGATTCATAAATCGGACTCTCAGTTAGAGAATTAGACGTAAAACCGTAGGATTTCCAACACTTACACTCGAAAATCAGCCGCTAGAGGTCGAAAATGTCACACCCCGATCTTGGAAATTAGGGATTAGAATGGGCCCCTAGGGTGTACATACGTAATTCCGTAGTAATCTATGCCATATGAAGACACGCAGAAATCACTACAAGGGAGATTCCACAGGAATGTGTGGGGAAGTTCCACAAACACGTATATTGAGTTTCAATAATAAAGCGAAAGCCTGTGGCATACACCTATAATGATCATAAGTAATAATAAAAGAAACATCATCCATTTATAAATAAGTCTGAAGTCTGTTACTTAACCATCCACATCTACATGGCAACAATTACTTAAACATATGCAAGATCCAAACAACATGTCTATCAAATCTCTAACTGCAAAAATATTTATAGTCCAAGCATGTCCAAGCTAAACAACCCAATAAGAAAACCCACTGACGCTCTTCGTAGGATGATTAATAGAAAATGTCACTTTCATTCCACTCATCTACCCCCTAAAGTATCATTGAGGTTTCTACAGGGGGCACATCGTTGGCATTACTCGCATTGGGTTCAGTACCTGTAACACCGAGGGTAGCATTGTTAATATGAAGATTAAGCAAATATAGAAATATATAAGACCATCATGATGTATCAAATGAATCAGAGTACATATTGATTAAAAGAAAGCAAGTGCAAAAACTAGGCATATTGTGCATGAAGTAAGCATGAGTAACAAATAATAAATATGATATCATGCATACTAATTGGCATCCACAAGGCTATATTCTCTCTAAGGAGAGCATATAACATACGGAAAGGAATATTGCTAGGGGATCAGTCTAGCTTCCCAAGGAGCACCAACCTTCTCCTTCATAAACTACTGCAGCAGTGATATAAAAGATCCCCAAATTGGTCCTGTCAAACCTAATAAGGGTACAAGCTAAGTGGTGCTGACTTAATATATCAAGACCGTCCTGAGTTTATATTAAGCATACTTATCATTGATCATAACGATCATCAAATACTCGTAAATATTCATTTATACTTATCATCATATCATACATACAAGAGTTTCGGCCTTGAAGTCATATGCAATCATAAGATTCAGAATTAACAACGTATGATAATCAGACACTGTATACTTAAATGAGCTAACAAAGCTCGAACCTTATCAACCTTGGCTACACCCATTTTGGCCCTACACACTTAATAGAAGCTTCGGCACCAATTTTGCCTAAGGTTCGTTAGGAAAGATGGGTACATGATTGGATCATGTTGATAGCAAGGTTGCTTAACGATATAAAAGCATTTAGATTGAATGCGTATTAAGGATATTTACAAGCCAACCTTATGCTAGATAATATGTGGTTCGGAGGTCATTTAATACGATGAATTTATAAAACGGTTGGTGTCATTGTATTACCAAAATCTTCGTGTTACATTGTGTATGCAAAGGACACTTCTTCTTATGCCAACACCCATGACGTAACATCGGAAAACTATCTGGAAATCAAAGGGTATGAGTGATAGCTCAACACTTTCCTCCTTATCATTTGATCACCATTAGACTAATTTAATTGGGTAAAGGTGCCATACCTAGAGCCCTATAAGGTCTTGGAAATCCATAATTTCCTAAGTTCACAGTGTTCTTATGGCTTAGCTGTGCACAGGTTACGGCTTAACCGAGTGACACGGGTTTTCTTCTTAATTTCATACGCATTTGCGGCTTAGTTGTATTTTGGTCACAGCTTAGTTGTATGATGTGTACGACTAGGTTACAGCTTAGATACGACTTAGCCATGGCACAATTTACGACTTAGCCATGGGTTAGTAGCAAAGAAAAGCTGGATTTGTAATTCTCTGGAAGACTCACCATAAAATGGCTTACGACTTAGTCACGGGGTGGTTATGGCTTAGCCGTGGGTTAGCCGTAAAAAAAAAGCTAGATTTGTGGTTCTCTAGAAGGCTCACTATAAAATGGCTTACAACTTGGTCATGGGGTGGTTATGGCTTAACCATGGGTTAGCCATAGAACAAATGTGGAAATATTAGTCTTTGGTCTCCTAACAGTAATACACGTATGGCTTCACCGTAAGCTCTAGAATATCTGAAAGTTATTCTTGAAGCTCGAGTTTAGTACAGAACTCTACCAAATTTGGTTCCTCTAAGATATTCTTTGTTACAAATAATCATAGTAAGTCTTACATTGCCCACATAGCATCTACATTACATTTTCTTAATCTTTATCACTTACTCCAACACATAAATCCTTAATAAGGGATCGAAGAGCTGTAAACTTGCATATGAGAGATTACTTCAAGAATTAACAAAATTTAAGATGCATGTAGTGATATATATACCCTAATACTTGCCTTATATTAGTGCTTGACCCCAAACTAGCCTCTCTTTTAGTTTGATGATGCAGAAAGCCTCAATAGAAGATTTCTTTGCATGTAAAGACATGCAATGGGTAAATCTAGTGTAAGATGCATGCATGTTGCTCATTTGAGTCTCTTTGACTCTTTTGAACTCAACGGAATGAAATGAAAGTTGTCTCTTACCTTGGAGAGCTGTAGATTGTGAGCATAAGATGAACCTAATAACTTCAATAAAGGAGATGTACAAAAGGATAAAGAAAGAGGTGAATGAAACGTAATAGGAGCACATGCAAAGCTCCAAGATCTTATTTCTAACTCATAGTTGAAGTGGAGATGAGAGATGAGTGAAAAGAAGATGAGGCTCCAGTAAGAAAGTAGAGGGAAATGAAGGGGAACGATGGATACTCCTTTTAACTAAAAATTTTCTAGAATCTTTACATGCAAGTCCATTTGGTTGAGGAAATTACAGTTTAGGGCAATTGTACTTCAATTGGGCTAAGATGGTTCCAAATTGAGCGAGCTAAACATGAAAGTTGACCCACAAAATGAAATGCATATGATACAATCAATATATTGCCAAGATGATGTATAAATGATGTGCCCAATGAATGCATAACTCAAGACATGAAAAGTACCGAAATGGGCCTAAAATCCTACCTAGTCTCGGTCAAACCCAATTACCTATCCAACTGAGACCCAATAAATATTAAGAATAAGATGAATTAAGACTAAAATACATATATTAATAGGAAATCAAGTTTAATTAATATAAATTATAATTAAGTTGGGTTAAGACCTTATAGAAAATAGGAAATAGGCTCTCGAAAATTGAAAACTAGCATGAGCACTTCGATCAAGGGTAGAGTAACATATAGGAACTGACGGTTCGTAAATAGAACTCCCGATTAGAGAACTAGATGCAAAAACATAGGATTTCCAATACTTAGGCTCGAAAACCGGAAAATGGCCCCTATAAAAATAAAAAAGCAGAATGAGAACCTTGCTCGAGGGTAGAGTAACTTGTAGAAACTCACGGTTCTCAAATCGGACCCTCGGTTAGAGAATAAGAAGTGAAAACCTAGGATTTTCCAACACTTCGGCTCAAAAAATGCCCGTTGGAGGTCCAGAATAGGAAACGGCCCCTGAGAAAATTGAAAACCTACATGGGCACTTTGCTTGAGGGTAGACTAACTTGTAGGAACTGACGGTTCATGGAAAACGGTCCCTAAAAATTGGCCACCAGGGATCCAAAATGGAAAACGGTCCCTGAAAAAATAAAAAACTAATGCAAGCACTTCGCTCAAGGGTAAAATAACTTGTAGGAACTAACAGTTGACAGATCGGACTCCTGGTTAGAGAATTAGATGCTAAAACCTAGGATTTCCAAGATTAGGCTTGAAAACCGCACACCGGGGGTCCAAAACATGAAACGGCCCCTAAAAAATTTGAAAACCAGCATGAACACTTCGTCGAGCATAGAGTAACTTGGAGGAACTAACAATTCACAAATCAGAATCCTGATTAGGGAATTAGACACTAAAACCTAGGAAGTTCAACACTTAGGCTTTAAAATTGGCTGCCGGAGGTCCAAAATGGGAAACGGCTCCCAAAAAATTGAAAACTAGTACAAGCACCTCGCTCAAGATGAAATTAACTTGTGAGAACTGACAGCTCACAAATCAGACTCATTGTTAGAGAATTAGACCCAAAAACCTAGGATTTTCAATTCTTAGGCTCGAAAAGTGGTTATTGGAGGTCCAAAATGGGAAACAGCCCCTGGAAAAATTGAAAAGTGGTACGAGTACTTGCTAAAGGCCAAATTAACTTGTAAGAACTAACGGCTCGTCAATTGGACTCCCAATTAGAGAATTAGAAGCAAAAACCTATGTTTTTCAACATTGCTGCTCAAAAACAAGCCACCGGAGGTCGAAAGTGGAAAACGGCCTTTGAAAAAATAAAATACCAATAGGAGTATCTTGTTCGAAACGAAAGTAACTTATAAGAATTAACGGTTCGTGAACTAGTCTCCCGATTAACAAATTAGACATAAAATAGGCCACTGGAGGTCGAAAATGGAAAACGATCATCGGATGGCCCAGAAACTGGCATGAGTACTTTGCTCGAGGCCAAAGTAACTTTTAGGAATTGATAGCTTGTAAATCAGACTCCCAGTTAACAAATTAGATGCAAAAACCACCTGATTCTCAACACTTAGGATGGAAAATAAGCCGCCAAAAAACTTAGAAAAAGATTCTACATATATACATGTTTATCTTACATCTATAATTTAATTTATTGAAAATATTCTAATGTTGTTTTTATCATTGCAAATTGATGGATGCTTTGGGGTCGGTTACAGACTTGTAGGGGCATTTTATTTTCTTTTTAGTTTATTTGTATTTGTATATCAGACATTTATATGGGATTGTATCATTGATTGTAATATTTGTTAAATGAAATGAATGACTTGATCAAAAATGGGGATGGCTGTTTATTTATTTAGCAACTCTTATATACATACATTTCTTATGTTGACTACAGGTACATCAATAGGTTTATGTTGATACAGGTATATAAATAGGTTCATAGGAAAATTATATTGAAAAAAACAAATAATACATTTTTTAAAAAGAATTTTTTGCAAACGAAGAAAGCAATTTACCAACGTTTTTTTTTTCATCTATATAAGTGAATTGAAAATAATTAAAAAGGACAAATTATTATACTGATGTTTTTTTGTCGGTAAACGTGAAACGAAAAATAAAAAAAATAAATCACTTTACCGATGTTTTTTAATGTTGGTAAAATTAAATTGAAAATTTATAAAAAGGGGTAAATGATTTTACTGACATTACAAAAATGTCAGTAAAAATAATTTGAACATTTTAAAAATGGGTTGATGATTTTATCGACATGAAAAAAACATCTATAAAATTAAAGCAAAAATTTAAAAATAAATTTATGAATTTACCAACATTTCTTAACATTAATAAAAGTAATCTGAATTTTTTGAAATAGTAAAATGATTTTATCGATGTTAAAAAAAACATCGGTACAAGTAAAAGGAAAATAAAAAAATGAAATGAATTTGCCAAAATTTTTAACATCAGTAAAATGAAATTGAAAATTTTAAAAATAGGGATAAATTTTTTATTGACGTTAAAAAAACATTGGTAAAATTAAAATTTAAATTTAAAAAAAATGAAAGGAGTTTACTGACGTTATTAAACATCGATAAATGAGAAATTATCATTGGTGAAGAGGTAATTTTTGCCCACAGAATATAATTCCATCGGTAAAATCTTTTGTCCACAAATTATTATCAACGATGGACCGATGTAAATATTTTTATCGGTAAATTGTATACCAACATTTTGGTCTCTTTTGGAGATGAAAATTTTCATAGCTAAAAATGTAAATTGTTGTAGTGTTTTCAAAATCAAATTTTAGAATTTTTATACCAAATACCTTTTGAATTATCTAAAAATAAAGTTCATTTAATGAAAAATAGCCAAATATAGCCCTTAAACTAGATTTGGAAGATTGGACACCCTATTTTACAAAACATTGAAGGACTAGCCAAATCTTTTGAATTAATTGCTTTTCCCATATCCCTAGGTCTCACAATGTGGTTGCTCATAACTTTGCTAAAATGTCATATTGTCTTAGGACTTATGTTAACTGGGATAGGTGTTCATCTGATAGTTTCTTGTTATGATGCAGTTGTTTACTTGGTGCTTTGTGTTGAATGAAATTATTCTTTTACAAAAAAAGAAAAAAATAGATTTGGAAAATCACCTTTAAAATGCAACAATACAGCATCATTCACTCTAAATAGCAATAGTTGGAAAGTTTAAGGTGGCACCTAAATAAAATATTGCAGAAAATTTATATTTTTGAAATTTTACTGCTTAATCCCTCCTAAAATTGGATTCCACGACATAATGACAGAAGACCCAAGATGACAACATAGTTATTGACTCTGATCATTTATTTATTTTTTTCTTTTGATGATTTTGTCCAATTACCAATGATTTAGGGACTCACTATATCAAGGAATTTATCAGTTTTTGAAAACTATTATTATATATGAAGCTAAATGAGTTCAATTGAGAAATCATTCTCAATTGATTTTGACAGTGGCAATTAGTTTTGACTCCTCTAAACAGCTGTTTTGAGACTTCTTGGTTCCCACTTTTCATTTAACATAAACAATTCTAGACAGCGGTTTTATGACTGTTCGGCTTCCACTTTCCATTTAACAAAAATATTTCCTTATACATGCTAACACTACCAATTCAGTTTCTCTACTCTTCATCTCCTCTCTATTTACCAAAAACGCTTCATCTCTTCTCTTGTAACAACCAATGTAAATCCAACATTGCTAGATGACTTGCATCCTTATGGTCCTCATTCTCAAGGTCTAGTCCTTTGTTCTCATCATCTCCGCTATGGGACCGTCGATCCTCTCAAATCTCCATACACGCTCTTCTCCTAACAACTAAGAGTTGTCTACGTTGTTATAGTCATCGTCAAGTCTTACTCTTTGAGATCAGTGAGATGTGCACAATATTGGGAGATAAGGCATGTATGAATGCAATTTTCTTTTGTTCTTCTCCTTCTTTTCAATCTCATTTTTACCTTTAAAATTTCTATATAGACGTTAAAGCATATGGCCTCTCTTATCTGTTTGCTGTTTGTTTGTTTGTTTTTCTAAAGGCTTGCAGTACACCATCCTCATCATATCCCTAGAACTCCAATAAAGGTAATGTAATGTCAACTTCCTCCAATTTGAATGGACCACAGAGATATGATTTTATTTGAAAAACATCTTCTTCGATGTTTATAATATTTTTCCTCAATTTTAACATTCCATCTGTAATTTCATGGTTTTCTGGGGAACTAATAGATGTACAAATGAATGTTAAAAACGTGGGTTTCTTTCTTTTTTCTTTTTGTTTAATTTAGCCCAAGAGGGCTTCTTGTGGAAAATTTAGAATATATTTACTTATTAGACTCATTTGGTTTTTTCCTGCAATGTGTTTGTAATAATGATACAATCAATCAAAAGATGAGATGCATTGCTCGAATTTTCAACACTGTCCAATTGCAAAAATGTGGGTCTCAGATGACTGATCAGGATTTGTTTACAATATATTCTCATATGCATCACACTGGAACTTTCCACAATCACTGCTTATTTTCAATTGAGGTTTTGTTACATATTACACGTTACAGTTCATTTTATATACTAAGGTCAATTCCAATACAACCCTATTACAGTGAACCCACTTATGTAGGACTAAATTTAACAAAATTAATAGAAAAAAAAAACTAGAAGTCCCAAGATATGTTACTTTAGCTAGATCCGCTAAAATCATCAGCTTTATGAAATTTATGAACATCTCGACTTGTACAGACTCACAAATTCATAGAAAATTCATGGCTTTCTTTGTTGTTGGAAAGTTGGAATATAACACAATGGTTTTACAGACTTAGAAGCATGAGCTTTCTCTACTTTTTATTTTTTATTTTTGGTGAAGACTTAAAGCTCATGACTCGAAATATGGCCTTTTTGTGATACTGTTATCATCAAGAAAAATGTATTCTCTTTTAATTATTGGAACCTTTACTTGGTTGAGTTTCCTAGGAGAATTAGATAATATTATATTTTCTCTTTGTCTTTGCATATTGGTCTAAAAGCTACATATCTGACATATAGATAGCAATTGATTGGGAAAAAAAGTTGCTTTATAGAGAGCAGAATATTACTATGTATCCTTCCCTCATTATGTGGTGAGGAACAATAATGTGGCTTTCCTCTTTACATATGATGATTCTTCTTTTATATAATACCATAAATGATTTTTCGTCTTTTGTACATAAATCTTTCCAATATGTGTTTATCCCTCACCACATGGTGAGAGAAGGATACATAGTAATATTCACTTTATAAAAAAACAAGCATATGAATATAATCATATGTGAAACAAATATTTTTGTTTCCGTGTCATGTCTTCTTTCAAGATTATTAAGAGGCATAAAAAAGGACTGCATGAACAGTGGATTTTGTTTAGAATGATAAATAATTATTAGATTTTCAACTTCTAATTTTTTGTGACACCTGCAAACAAGAATGTTGAACCTGGAAACCAAACACAGCGAGGCAATTATCGTTGGATTTTATTTTAAAATGATAATTGGATATTAGATTATTAATTCCTAATTTTCCTATTGAATCTAGGAACAAGAGATGATGAACTTGACAACGAACACAATAATGCAGTTTAATAAGAGGATGAGCTCCCCCATGAGAAGCTTGCTATCACAAACGTGGGCAAGCAAGATGCTACAAAAAACTCAAACAGTATGTCACTAATTTGGTGACACAGAAGGAACAATGCTGCTTTATAAAAGATATTTTATCTGAAAAAACACCATGTTTTTAGTTGCTATGCTATAAGCTGAACTGCTAAAGCTACCTCTAGGGAAAACCAAAATGAAAGTTAGAAGGTAAAATCTTAGGTTTGAGATTTTTTTTTAATTCATTTACAAAGGTTTTTAAATACTACGCTTCATAGTTTAGATTTTTGATAAAATTTTATAGGTTTTAAATATTTTTATATTAGAAATTGTATTAGCACGGGCATGTTTTGCAACTAGTAACTGAAATTAGTAAGAAAAGTTCAATTTTTTCTTTCACCTTTTATTGATTTTTGAAATACAAAATCCACATTTGGCAATCAGGAAAGGGGAGCTACATATAAGTGAGATTTTTTTTCATAAATTCTGTAAAACCCACTATATCGTGGGATTTTAAGAGTGCAAAACCCATGATATCATGAATCATAATATCATGGAATTTTAAGCAAAGTATTTGAAAAAAATGACCAGAGTCAATTGACTCTGCTGTAAATTTAGTGTCTTTTGTCATTGTCTTCTGAAATCTAAGCTTAAGAGTAATTAAACCGCAAAAATTACTATATATTTTCTATGTGCAATCAAGGTGAGCTCATCTTCTGTTACACAAAAACTTGGCTAGAGTGCGAATACAAGAAGAGGATATATATTTACTTTGAGGAGTTTAAAATCTCATTAACTGAGGCTCAAATGCTCTGATACTAATTAGAGTTGTCCAATTGCTAGCCCTGCACAGTCCTAGTAAGACTTTTTTTTTTTTTTTGAAAAGATTAGGAATCCATTGAAACGACAGAAAGAATACAAAAGGCGGTCATAGACTGAATAGTAAGAAGAACAAATAGAGCTGGCCCAAAGACGAAAAAAATACCTACCAAACTGGAAGAGATCCCAGCATGAAAGAAAACAACAAAAAGGTTACATTAAAGAGGCACACTCACAGGAGTTTAACAATTTGGGTGGGGGGGGGGGGACTGTAGATGCGCTTGATCTTGCTCCCAACAATCTTGCTTGGAAAGGAGATTGGCAAAATAACATAAGATTTCAGGTCATTCATTATGCTGATGGTTTTCCTAAAGATGAATCGAGCTTGCCACAGTGATCGATCAGGGTACCTGAGAGCTTCCGCCAACTGGTAAGATTTGAACCAACCCACAATCGCTCAGGCTAAAGCCTGGGAGTGGGGCATGGAGCAAACTTTATAGTGTACAAATTTAGACAGTGGTTTCACTAGGATAAATCTTGATTTTGAGGATTTAGGAGTGTAGAAGGGAAAGGTTCAAGTGGGATCTGAAGAGCAAAAAGTGGTGGGGACTGGGTTGTTGATATACAAGGAAGGCGATGGTATTGTAGACAAAGGCTTGACATAGGCTTGACATGGAACATGTAGCCGTGCTTATGTCTTGCATAAAAAACCTTGGCCAATGTAATATAAAGCTTGGCCTGTTAAAAATCTAATATGATTTGCAACAAAATATTAAATGTAACAATCTTGACTTATGCATTAAACAATAAATAATCTAAATGATTAAAAGCATTCCTTGCGCCATGATGTTGATGACGAGCATATCGTCTTTCTCAAATAGCGTTTTCTCGTATCTCCCTTACCACCCAGTTCAATATGTATGAAAGTTGATGGGTACTATACAAATCTCGTAGGTTAAGAGAAAAAAACTACTTCTATATAGATAAAGCCTATAAAGAGATTTCTTCCATCAAAGAAATCTATTAAAGCTAAGTTTCCTTAATTCACTCAAAGATTAGTTAAACAAGAGTTCTAATTGATTGAGCTTCATAAAATTGAATCCAAGAAAGGTTTATTAAAATCAAAACCAAAATAGGAAAGCAAATTAAATTTAGTGGACTCAAACCGTAGGCCCCAACAATGGTCATGAGGACCACTCACATCTAATATGGACAAGTGGTAGAAGCCCAAAGCTCAACCCACCCCAAATAAGGAGTGCTTCTAGATTAGCAACAATTTGTCCAAACAATTGCTAGAAAGCCAAGCCCAGTTCAGTCCAACCTATCTAGACCCAGTTGATTAAATAGGCAGGGTCAGTCTTATCTTTTAGAGACTGATACAATCCTATATTTCTAAAGTTAAACCACAAACACGCCTAAATAGATGGTATTTAAAAATCATTATTACTACTACTACTACTACTATTCCTATTGTTATAATAATTATTATTATTAGCTTTTTGCTACATTGAAGACTCCAAAACACACTCTCCTACTCATACACCCATGTCTTAACTAGCTAATCTACAGCTTGGAGCTTACAACTTGGTTGCTCCTCGCGATTTAGTAGGAGGGTTTCGAGCTTGAACTATTTAAATTGTGCATGTGCAGTGCATCAATAATTTGTGAAATGGGTTGAGAATTTAGGAAAGTTACAACCGTTTTCTTTTCTTTTCTTTTTTTTCTTTTTTTTAATGAAAGTTACAACCTTTTCTAAATGCAATTGTATTAAGTGCACCGAGATAAATCTAAATATTACTCCAACAAAGAATGAGGAAGAGGGGAGAGAGAGAGAGAGAGAGAGATAAAACCTTCAAATGCTACCTTTCTGAGCATTTGACATTTAAGCTTCTTTTTTCTTTTTTTTTTCTAATGAGAAAAAACCGACCAACCTCTCTTACAGTTGATCATTGGTAAAACTTAAGTATACAAAATCACCCACTAGCATGTATAACAGTTTAATTAAAGAAATAAAAAAATTTCCAAAGTTTCGAGGACCAAGATATTCATGCGTAGAGAGCATAGATTCTATTTTCAAGTGTTGTGCAACATCGCATAATTCCTAAATATCTTGTTATCAGCACAGCTGAGGTTGAACATCACTGATAATGATCATCGGATCGTTTTTAATTCTCTACTTGAAAAGGTCGCGTATCATAATCCATCACCAACCATATCAGAAATAGATACGTGCAATCTGCAACTTCTAATAAGCTTGGATAACTACATATCATCCCTACAAACAATATTGGTTTGAATTGGGCAGCACACCAGTATTTTGGCGTAGTTCCTTAAAGCAGATAGTGTTGGCAAATATTGAGAACCAACACCTTCGTGGTAGATGTAAAATGATATACTGCATTCATGATCTAAGCTGCGATTTTGCTTTTAATAATTGAAACCTGCCGGCAGCGTCGTACTCTCATTAAAACCATAGGTATACGTTCTTATAAATTATTACCATGTCAATGTGAAAAGAAGAATAATTGGTAAGATTCATTCATTTCATCAATAGACAATGCTTATCAGTTTCATGAGGTCAAGTGATTGCGACTGCTTTCCTTTCTGCGATAAGTCAAAGAAACGATCACACAATAATTACAGTTTCCTTTCCAAAACTACCCTTCTCCGTTACAACGAGCTCCGATCCTCTATCAAAAAAATCTTACTGTGACCATGGGGGGGGCCGATCAAATCCCAACACATCACTAGGGCGGCCTATGGTTACGTGGCAAGATCAATTCCCACTGTAACCACGTCACCGTGAGGATGTCAATTCCCACAATAACCCCTTCATCGCTTTGTCAATACCCACAATAACGCCTTTATCGCTTTGCACCCCACATGTATTAAGAGGTTTATCATGGTGGGTTCCTCAGGTTCCTGGGTCTACCAATTTCGATGTTGACACAGCAGCGTATAAATACTTTTGTGCAAATAGCATGTTACTCATTATATGAAAAACAATCTAGTGGCCATGAGAAAGGTGGTCGAGATCGACCAAGAAGACTGGACCATTCGAATTCTGAGTCTCTGACGCAGAACCACGTCCCGATTGCACAACGCTCCAAGGCCACCCACCAAGCCCACCGGGCCACCACACACATGCTCTGCTGTGCAGATGTGATACAGAATACAAAAGAGAAAAAGCGGAAGCTGATAACGTATAAAAGGCCAGCAATTCAGTTCATCTGAAACAGATGTGGGTGTGCCCCACCAAAACCATGTGGTCCAGTCCAATGCCTCAGAAAAAGCAGTTCAGCTGGGGCGCCACCACCACCCCTTCAATCAATCATACAATCATTGCATTAAAACCAGTATCAACAAGAGCACCGTAGAACAAACACCATCACGTGACAAAACCACACCATCACGTGAGACCACCACCACCACCACCACAGCCATTTACAACATTTACTGATAAGTGATTAAACGATTTCACAAGAAAAATTAAGAATAAGATGATGATGTTGCAATGGAAAAGATTGAAGATTACAATTTTACCCTTCGCCGCCGTCCGCATCTTCAAAGGGGAATTGGGTTGGACGGAGCGGGCGAGGTCCAGACAATGTCCTTGAGAGCTGGTCTCAGCTCCTGACTACAGAACCGGTTGTACTCGAGGGTGTCGCCGCCGTCCTTCTTCACCTCCACCACCAGGAAAGAGCTCGCGACGGCGAAGATATCGGCGGAGATGGCCAATTTCCCCTTCCTCCCCTTCTCCTGCCCCTGCAGCCTCACCCTCGACTCGCTCTTCTTCACGCTGAACTTCCCGGCTCTGGCCGCCGCCTCCTCCAGCTTCGATATCACTCTGCTCGCCGGCTCCGTCGTGGCGAATCTCATCTCCTCCCTCTCCACCTTCTTCTCCTCGAAGAGCGGCGAGAGATCGAACCCCTCTGACAGCGATATGATGTGGAAAGCGTTCATCGTCTCCAGCTGCTGGTGTTGCTCGTTCTTCGATTTCTCCGCCTCTTCCTCCTCTTCGTCCCTCTTCACGGATCTCGGGATGGATTTCTTGAACCAGGAGGTCTCCACGATCTTGGCGACGGTGATGCGAGTGCTGGGGTTCTGGTCGAGGAGCTTGGTGACGAGCCGGCGGGACTCGGGCGAGAACCAGGGCGGGCACTTGAAGTCGCCGCGGAAGATCTTCTTATACATGGCGACGATGTTGTCATCCTGGAAGGGGAGGAACCCGGCGAGGAGGACGAAGAGGATGACGCCGCAGGACCACAGGTCCGCCTTGGCGCCGTCGTAGCCCTTCTTCCCGATCACCTCCGGCGCGACGTAGGCCGGCGTGCCGCAGGTGGTGTGGAGGAGGCCGTCCTGCTTCAGGTGGTCGGAGAGGGCGGAAAGCCCGAAATCGGTGACCTTGAGGTTGCCGTCGTCGTCGAGGAGGAGGTTCTCGGGCTTGAGGTCGCGGTGGAAGACGCCGCGGCTGTGGCAGAAGTCGACGGCGGAGATGAGCTGCTGGAAGTAGAATCGGGCGGCGTCTTCCTTCAGGCGGCCCTTGGAGATCTTGGAGAAGAGCTCGCCACCGCGGACGAGCTCCATGGCCAGGTAGATCTTGGATTTGGAGGCCATGACCTCGTGGAGTTGGACGATGTTCGGATGCTTCACCATCTTCATCACGGAGATCTCGCGCTTCACCTGCTCCATCATGCCCACCTTGATCACCTTCTCCTTTCCCACGATTTTCATCGCCACGCTCTTGCCGGACTGGAGGTTGCGAGCGTGGTACACCTTGGCGAACGTGCCGTGGCCGAGGAGGCGCCCCAGCTCGTATTTGCCATGGAGGACGCTGGCGCCGCCACCGCCACCGCCGGAGGGGGATTTCTTGTCTTCCATCAAGATCTAGGGTTTAAGAGACGAAGAAGAAGAAGAAGAAGAAGAAGAAGAAGATGAAGAAGATGAATATATTCACACGACTACCCGTCTTCGACGTGCTTGCGATGGGAGGTGCGAGATCTGCCGTTGGATTTCTTCTTCTTCTTGTCCCCTCCGAGATCACGTAGCAGAGATGGTGTTTTTCTCATCTTGCTGCATTCCCTAGGAAGCGAAAGGCGTACGAGGGTACAAAGAGAAAGAGGGCGTGAAAGAAGAGATTGGTTTTGTATTTGCTTTCGTGAAAACGTACTCTCTCTCTCTCTTTCTCTCGTCTCTAGGGCTGCTGGTGGAGAGTAAGGAGGACGGGTTGGGGTGTTGATATACTGACATTGGGATGAAATTACGCGTTTTGCCCCTGTTTTGTTTACTGAAACGTTGCGATTGGTGTTTGGTGCTTGGGCAGTGATATTTTGGGAAAATGGGAGGTGGGTTCGGCGGGTTTCGTTCCAGGAGTGGTTTCCATCAAAACGTTTTGTTTGACTGAAATTGCATATCAGTCGTCCTAAAAATCATCCCACAACTGTATAATACAAGACAGTAATGAGATGAATTGTAAAATAAGGAGTGTCGTTATTCTAAAGGCTGCTGGAGATACAAGATATAATGGTCAAATGAGCTCTACTTAAATATTAGATTAATTTTTGGTAATTTATATTTACTATTAAGTGAAGTGAAAAAAAAAGGATCAAATGAAGAAAAAAATGAAAAAAGAGGGTTCTGAAAATAATTTATTTTTTAAAAAATAAATTACTGACATAGTTATTTCCTTGCTATCTACGGAAGTTTCCATTTAGAGAAAATTTCAAATCTTGTTACTCATGATACTCTCCTCATGTTTATAATCTCAAATAAGTTAGTCCCATTTGTAATTTCTAAAGGTGGGTAGGTCACATAATCACATTGACAAAAAAGGTAAGCACATCATCAATGTTATAAAAACGAAATAGATTGCCCATAAATGTGGGTTCTAATTTCTAAAAAGTGAGATCACCTTGTAATTTTTAAAGTGGGTCTCATTTACATATACTCACGACAAACATAACTCCACTTTTTCTAATTCCCAGGTCACATGATCATTATCACAAAAGGGTGGACTCACGCTGTAAATCTATGAATATGGGCCTATATTTTGATTTTGAAAACTGGGCACCATATTGAAATTTCGGAAAGAGGGTTCCATGTTCGCAAATGCATGAAAATGTGGTCAACCTTATAATTTCTGTCACAACCCGAGCCCAGGGTTCGGGGGTTAGCAAAAGCCAAACCTAATGACACACGTACTCCCGTGCATGCACACGTAGACCGAGTCTAAATGCACACGCACAAGGGAACATTCACACGTACCAAGCAAGTACGCGGAAGCTGTAAATATCAGAAACATAAAACTAACAGTGCAAGAAGAGGATACAAAGGACGAACTGACATAATTACATATAATAGTCTTACAAAAAGAGCAAAAGAATATATACAATCTGACATATACACAAGTCTGAGATCCTCTAAAAGAAAACAACAAGAACAAGACTCCGATGCAATGCATGCTAGGAACGCTCTCCCGTGGAGTGATCACATCCACTCCTCTATGCCTGATGGGGCCCCGGGGGTCTCATCTAGAGCCTGGCCGACCTGGGAGGGTTCGGCAGGGGGATCTGGGCCTGCAACACCAAAAACAACTGTGAATACGAAGATTCAGCAAAGTATAAACCATAGCAAGTTAACACACGCTGTGTCTAATAGAATAAAGAACATCATGTGATTAAAGAAGACATTTTCGTATACTAGGCTGTAATGCAAGAAAGAAATATGCTAAGGGAGTCAATGAATACATGCTGTGTACATGACTAGTGGCTACTACATTACCATATGCTCCCAAAAGAGGGATCTTATAACATGCAAAGAACACCATTGTCCGGGCCAGGGTACAATGGGTCTCGATTTCCTGGGGTCCGGTTCCCCAAGACATATCCATACTGCAGCAGGTCCATATAAACTATACCAAATTCACCCCGTCGGGATCCTAAGGCTGAGGCTAAGTAGTGCCTGACTATACGGAGTCAATCATGAAAACCCTGAGTAACTCGTGACAACATATCATACGTGCATATCTGTGAATGAACATATCATACATGCATACTCAAGGTAAAGAACCACAATGTGAATATAACTGAACACAAGTAAACATGTTGGAGAGTTGAGATCACTAATCGAATGCAATATGTTGTGCAACAAATCATGCGAAATCAAATCATCTGTAATTACAAACCAATTCTAATCTAATTATCCAGTGTTTCTAACCGTGCATAATGATGTAGTTTTAAGTTATTCGATGCACCGTTGTCTAGTGTTGCATTGAATTGGGTGGTGCACGAAGTCCCTTAAACCAACACCCATGGGGAGGTGCTTAAGATCCGGATAACGAACATGAATGATTCGCAGCCCTCGAGATCATTCACGCATTGTATCACATTCCGTTGGGCAAGTCTAGGTGTTCTACATTCCATCATGAAGGCCATATCGGTCTTTTCTTTACACCTATCCTTATTCTTCATTTTTATGCTAGTGTGAATACGACTTAACCGTGTGTGTGCTACGGCTTAGCCGTGTGTGGCCTACGGCTTAGCCGTGGCTGGGCCGTAGAAGGTCTGTCAGTTGCTGACTCTCAGCTATTCCAGAAAATACACCCTGTATTGTTCTACGGCTGGGCCACGGCTGAGCTTCGGCTTAGCCGTAAGGCGATCCACGGCTTAGCCGTGCCCTAGCCGTAGAGGAAAACTGGGTTTTTCTCCTCTCTGGATTGTGAGCCGTAGGTGCTATACGGCTTAGCCGTACCTGCACGAATTCAAATTCCTGAAACACATGCAGAATGCCTGAAAACTCATCCAATTTGCAATTCTCAAAGGGAGATAGACAAGTACTGAATCAATGAGTATCAAATGGGCTGTAAACACATATTTCCACATTACTTCATATAAAACCAACCAAATCAAAAGCATACCAACATGGGTTCTCAAAGATATGGTTATACTTGCCTCAATTTGGAATTTAATTACACAATGGTAGCCCTTGGATCCAAACACAACCTAACACAAGCAAAACCACCTGCATGCATGAGGATTGGAGTCATAGACACACTATGCAACAATGGAAACAAGAGGGAGAAGAAATAAGGGAAGGAGATGAGAGGGATGAATGGATTTCCAACTCACCTCACAAGCAAGACCCAAGTTCTCTCAATAGAGCTAAATCGATGGAGGAGAAGATCCGGAGGAGAGAATTCAAGAGAGGGAGATTCCACGTACAGTTGAAGAAGAAATAGAGAGAGAACGAGAGAAAGAATGTGAGTTGTGATCGATGGTGAGCTTATATAATCAAATGGGTTGTTCAAATTACAATGACGGCCAAGTTAAAAGTGAAATTTCAGTTTGAGTCAAATCCAGGTCCAATCGAATCACACGACCTCGGTTGCAAATGACGTAGTTACGAAAGTTAACGAGCTCAACGAAAGACACGTGTTGACATCAAGATGATGCAAAAATGACTATGTCTAAGAAAAGCTAAAATTACGAAAAAGGGCTTGGTCTACTTAATCCAGGTCAAACTCAACCCAACTACCTATCCATGACCCGTAACGAAAATAAAACACGAACAAAACACGATTAGCAACGAAAACAAGATTAACTAACCGCTAAACGGGGTCAAGCTGGGTCGGAGTGTTACAATCTCTAAAGACAGGTCATATGTCACAATTACAAAGGAGGACCCACATTGCAAATGCTATAAATGTAGGCTACATGCTCTAATTTATAAAGCTGGGTATCACATTTTAATATCTAAAGGTTGGTCCCATGTATGAAAATAGTAGACTATAGCAAACAATAAAAGATGGGTCCTACATTGTAAATCTTATAATTCTCTTAGTTCTATTTCTTATAATAAATGTTCTATAGTGTGCCAAAAAGGTTTCGTACCTGATATTCTCAACATAACAATCTAATATATTATTTTCAAAAAAGTTTTGCATAGCATAACGAGGCTCAGCCGGATTTGGCAAAACCAAAAAAATTCCCGCAGAGGGGCGATTATGTAAAAATGGCATATAATTTCCTCTAAATTAAGGGGGGTTTTCTTAAATTTCTAGGGGACCATGGCCTCCCCCACCCTCCTACTTCTGCCCTAGCCAAACTCAACACACTTTGATTTGAGCACAGAATTGGAAAGCAACATGAGAACAATGCCAAATCTCTAGTCACAACTTAATTTTGGGAAAAATGTGGTTTCTTGTTATTTAGTAATCTTTAATTTAACCGTCACTTATTTTATTCTCTCTTCATTTAATCATTTACTTTACAACACTATATAAGTAAATTATCAAAACAGCCCTAAAGAAGTGAAGGGCAATTGTAGTAGTTTAGCTGGAAAAAAGGATAAAAAAGGAAAGGAAGCGTAAATGCGACCTTACTTTTTAGTTTTTAAGACTCAAATTATTAGGGGGACAAGTGAGTATGTATTTTTTATTTATTTAAATCTAAATAAAAAAGATTATTTTGTGGTCATTATTGACTTTTCTCCTTTGATTCTTCATTTATATTATCAGATATAAGAATACAATGCTTGATAACTGTCATTACCTAAAATTCAATTAATATGATAATTACTGGCGGCTCAATTTAGATGTAGAAGTTTCCTTGTACCAATTATTATGCACCTCTAAAACGTTTTAGGTTGAAGTTTAGATCTTTTTCTACATAGGATATTCTTTCCATCACGGGCTTAATTCGTTTTACTGTCTATTTTGATTCTTTTTACACATCGCTTTTTTAATTGATGACCAATGGGTCCCCTAGCATATGCAATGTCATCATGTCATGTCAACATTTGATTTAGCGAATATATACTATATAATATCAAGATTTTTACGATTTATATGCCTTTATATATATTAAAGCTCTAAGAATCGAGCTCTGTAACGGGTGCCACATCAGCACCTCCTATTTTTTTTTTCTATAGCGCCACGTAAGCATTCTATCTCTTCCAATAATTTCTCCCTATCTCTTCCAATAATTTCTCCCTAGGAATGGGGATGGGAATGGAAATGGGGATGGAAGGGATTTGAACAACTCCCGAGGATCATCCTCTCTACAACCTTCCGTATTAATCCTACACCATGATCTCTTTTCTCCAGCAAGGTATGTAGAAGTTTCGCAATTCTCTCTCAAACCCACACCCTCTCTCTTCCCTCCCTCTCACTCTTCCCATCCTCCCTTCCTCTTTCTCTATCCCAACCCCATGCCCTCTCTCTACCATTCTCCCCCTTCCTCCCTCCCTCTCTGTCTTGCATGAACCCATACCCAGGCACCATCTCTCTCTCTCTCTCTCTCTCTCTCTCTCTCTCTCTCTCTCTCTCTCGCCCGGCATGCAAACCTGTCTCTGGGTTTCTCTCCCAACTGCGATGGCTCCTATTTTCTACCTTTCTCTCTCTCTACCACTCCCCTAGCCCAACGCCCTAAATCCATGATCCCAAAACCCCAATACCTGCAGCTTGATAGCTTGTTTCTTTACAAGCTTCCGTAATAGGATTTTCAATGGCCTGGATTACTTAGAAATCCTTCTGTCGTGAACTCCCTATTTGAAACTAAGCATTAGATGTGTAGAAGTTTCGTGACTCTTTCTCAAACCCAAACCCAACCCACCCCCCCCCCCCAACAACCCCCTCTATCTCTCTCTCCCCCAGCCTAGAGCCTCTCTCCCCCTTTCTCCCCCACTTTCTCCCTCCCTCCCTTTTGTCTCGTCCAAACCCATGTGCAAACAACATCTCTCACTTTTTCTCTTGAAATTTTGAAAAAACGCTCCCTGCTTCATCTTTCTCCACGACCCATCTGCTTTGGCAAAGTATGCAGAGCGAAAAAATTGTTATATTTTGAAGCGGGATGCGGGAAATTTTTTTTGACAATGGTGCAAATGTTGGAACGGTGGAACAATGAAATGGTCGTATGAATGTATAAATTTTCATTGGCATTTGGATGCTGGTGTGGGGTAGGATGTTAGGAGGGGTTTTAATTTTGTAATGGTAAAATGGTTTGAAGGTTGAAATGATGTTTTAAAATTAACATGGAGTGGAATGAATTTCTTTTTTTCTTTTTTTTTCTTTTTTATGATTTTGTAATGGAAATGGAACTTGGATGTGTAATGGATCTAGTCTTTGGATAGTGGAATGAGATGTTATAATTTATTCATATGACAGAGGGTGGAAGTTGTAAAGAAATGATGTATGTGAGATTTGAACTGAGGTTACAGTCACTTTCTACACATTACAATGTGTTGAAGGTTGAGTTTCTTTTTTTTTTAGAGTGCCACATTAATATTTTACGGAATTACACGTGGCGTGGCTTCCCTAAAATCTCTCATTCATCAACTCCCTAAAATCTCTCTCCACAATTTCAAAACCTCTTTTTCATTCCCCTATAATCTCTCTTCCTCATCCCTAAAATCTCTCCCTCTATCCATTTTTTTAAAATAATTTCTAAATCTCATGAGTTCCTTAACTCATAATCTATAAGAATTTAATTCCTTTCATTTTTCTTTATAGTATCTTTATTTTTTATATATTATAATTATAATTCTTAAAATTTCAAATTTGGCCCCCAGCTTAGAATCATTTGTTTTTTTTCTTTTTTGTGGAGTGTCATGTCAGCTTCTACAAAATGGCACACAGTAGAAATTACTAAAATCTCTACTTCATTTTATTCTCCTTACCCACAAGTAATTGACAATATTAATGCACCTACCGTTTTTTATTCAAAATTCAAAATACCCCTAAAATCTCACCCACATCAATTCAATTTATACTAATACCTCACATTATGTCCCTAATAAATTGAGCTCCAACGGGATACAGGTTTTTTTTCTTTTTCTTTTTCCTTTTTCTTTTTTCATCTTTGAATGATATAGTTTTTAACCTTTTGCTTCCATTTGATTTTCTTTCTTTTTTATTAGTGATTTCAATCCATATATTTTTTCTATTTATAATGCGTTCATAGGTGTGATATTATAATTTTTATGTTAAGATGAAATAAAAGATATCTAATTTTATTAATTTTTTTCATTTCTGCCTTTTTATATAATTTTTTTATACCTTACCCTAGGAGGCTGTGAACCCAAAAGAACTTACACAAATGGGGAAAGGAAGTTATAGGAAGGAAAGCCCATACAAGTTATATATATAATATATATAATTTCATCATGCTTTATTAGTTAACAAAATCTATGTTTTTCTTTTCTTCATTTCCTTTATCCTCTCCTATATAATTTGATAAAACTATCAAATAAGCCCACTTTAGCATCAATAGGGTCTCTTAATTTACTCTTCAATTAGAAAAGGCCACTAAATAACAATGATAATCCTTATTTTTAGGAATATAGCCAAATAAATGTAAATCCTATCATTTTTTTTTGAAACAAGTATCACAAGCCCAACTATTTTACTTCTCCATCAATAAGGTAGCAAAAGACGGACACTAACATTTCTCTAAAAATTATCATTAAAATACTAAATATAAAAAAGTTATTAGAAAGAGGAAAACCGTGATGAATTTTGACATAAATAATCTTTATTATTATTATATTTATTTTGGGCACGGACTTAGCACGGGCCTTTGTTGCTAGTTTTTAATTAACACACCCTTGCTTTAGGGCATTGTTACTGGCATAATCAATATATGTTGTATCATGTACAGTGTACCCAAAATTTTCGTTCCAGCGGCGGACCCAAACTGGCAAATTGAATTTTGGTGCAAACTTCAAATCCATCCAGATTTTTCACGTGGATCTTGAATGTTCAGTATAAAATTTTCTTGTGTGTATAAAAAGGTTCTTATGTCAGGGTGCCCCGACACTATACAAGTAGGTCCTTCCCCGGATCTATATATAAGTATGGGATCGTACTCTGTTTGCACAGACAATAATGTGCTGCCACCTAATCAACTGGGGACCATGTTTGTAGGGCATCGAGATTAAGTGAGGAATTTTAATCATAGGATCTGGACTCGTTTGTAGGTCATGTGGCTGGGACCTGCTCCGCAATGAATTATATCATGTCTTGCACATCAATGAGATGTATTGCCCAAGGCATGGTTTAATGGACGGTCAATATGAGTCTGGATTATACAGTTAATTTTACGCATAGGACGAGTTTCAGATTCGAAGGATGGTTTGCTCTGTTGATGGATCTAATGTTACAAATGGGTTAATGCAATTGAACAAATGTATAAGGTGAATGTATACAGTCATACATTTTTTTTAACCCTTTTGCTTACAACAAGTTGAATTCATGCACACTAACACGGTTTTTGGTGCCTCTTACCTATTGAGATCATCATCATCATCATCATCCTCATCAAAATCTTATCCCAACCATGTTGGAGTCGGCTACATAAATTCTGTTTTTCCATTCTATTCTATTTTAAGTTAAATCCTTCGATAAGTTAAACTTCTTCAAATCTGAATTAATAACTTCCATCAATGTTTTCTTCGGCCTATCTCTACCTCTTGATGGGTCATCAATCTGTATAGCTAAACTTTTTCTCACTGGTGCCATTACTGACCTACGCTCAACATGCCCAAACCATCTTAAACGGGTTCTCTAATTTTATCTTTTATTGTTGCTACCCCTAAATGCTCTCGAAAGCGCTCCTTTCTAATTTTATCTTTCCTAGTTTTACCATATATCCACCTAAGCATTCTCATTTCTGCCACATCCATTTTATGAATATGTGTCTTCTTAGTTGGCCAATATTCTGCTTCATCTATCATAGCTGGTCTAACCACTGTCCTGTAATTTGCCCTTCAATTTCATTGGCATTCGTTTGTCACAAAGCACTCAAGAAGTTAGTCTCTACTTCAGCCATCCAGCTTTTATCCTATGCTCCACATCTTCGTCAATCTCCCCATCCTTATTAATCATCGAGCCTAAATACCAAAAAAATTCTCTACGTTGTATCTCATGAGTTTCAATTTTGATAGTGGTTTCAATATTTTGTATATGTCCACTGAAGTTACAACCCATATATTCTGCCTCTTACCTATTGGTTTCAATATTTTGCAATTGGGATGTCTCCACAATGCCAAATGCACTCAGAGTGATGACTAGATGGAGAGGAAGTAGGAGGAGAGAAAGAAGAAAAGAGCAGGAGAGTTACAAAAGAGAGAAAAGATAAAGGGGTGCCCTTGGGTTCGGTCTGGATGATGGAGATGGGACCAGTGAGTTGATGAGTTGGGCATGCTTTTGTTAAGGTGTGGGCAAGGTCCATTATCAAATGAGAAAACATGATTAAAACAAGGGCTTTAACTAAGAAATTAGACAACGTGCTATCATATGTATATCATTTATATAATACTTAACTAAAAGTATTAAACGTGGAAAAGGAGAGAAGGACATACCTTGAGTGAGAAAGAAGAGAAGATAGAGACTTGAGATTTGTATATGTGATTCAAGGGAGGGAGAGCTTTCCCTTAATATAGAAAGATAAAAGCAAAGTTCCAAAAGAATTTTAATCCTATCCAATATTAGTCAAAAGAGTTTAATTCAAATGAAACTCCATAGTTAGGATAAATCAAAGCACTTAACGAGGTTTAATCCAAATAAAACTCCAAATTTGAATACAACTTTAAGATTCTGGTAACATATGAGACCCATAGAGTAACTGAGTAATTATCCAAATTTAAATAGCACAAAATCATAATAATAATATGTGGGGTCCATCAAGATTAAATCAAGGGTCAAGATTAATTCAAATTAAAAATCAAAGTTCGGGTTGTTACATAAACAAAATGGTTGTTTAATTTCTTTAAAAATAAAAAGTTAAAATAATGTTATTATAACTTAGATATATTGGTTTTAAGTATATAAGTAAATTATCAAAACAGCCCTAAAGAAGTGGAGGGCAATTTTAGTAATTTAGTTGGATAAAAAAAAAGAGGAAAGGAAGCAGCGTAAATGTGACCTTACTTTTTTGTTTTTAAGACTCAAATTATTAGGGGGACAAGTGAGTATTCATTATTTATTTATTTAAATCTCAATAAAAAAATATTATTTGGGGGTCATTATTGAATTTTCGCCTTTGATTCTTCATTTATAATTATCAGATATAAGAATACAATGCTTGATAACTTTCACTACCTAAAATTCAATTAAAATGATAATTACTGGCGGCTCAATTTAGATGTAGAAGTTTCCTTGTACCAATTATTATGCACATCTAAAACGTTTTAGGTTGAAGTTTAGATCCTTTTCTACATAGGATTTTCGTTCCATCACGGGCTTAATTCATTTTACTGTCTATTTTGATTCTTTTTACACATCGCTTTTTGAATTGATGACCAATGGGCCCCCTAGCGTATGCAATGTCATTATGTCATGTCAACATTTGATTTAGCCAATGTATATTATATAATATCAAAATTTTTATGATTTATATGCCCTTTTTAATCAACACACCCCTGCTTTAGGGCATTGTTACAGGCATAATCAATATAGAGGAGTCTTCATGTGAGGGACACTTCCTTTTTTAGACCTATCAAGTTTAAAAATGTGTGAAATTTTATCTTCTTGCATATTAATGCTTTCTAAAAAAGGAGTGTCCCCCACCAAAATGGTGAGGGATATATACACATCAATATTCTCCATCATCATATGTTATATCATGTACAGTGGACCCAAAATTTTCGTTCGAGGGGCGGACCCAAACTGCACATTGAATTGTGGTGCAAACTTTAACTCCATCCAGATTTTTCACGTGGATTTTGAATGTACAGAATAAAATTTTCCTGCGTTTATAAAGGGTTCTTGTGTCAGGGTGCCCTGACACTATCCATGTAGGTCCTTCCCCGGATCTGTAGATAAGAGTGAGATGGTACTCTGCTTGCACAGACAATAATGTGCTGCCACCTAATCAAATGGGGACCATGTTTGTAGGGAATCTAGATTAAGTGAGGAATCCCACGGTGAAGTGGTTGGACCAAGGAATTTTAATCACAGGATCTGGACTCGTTTGTAGGTCATGTGGCTGGGACCTGCTCCGCAACGAATTATATCATGTCTTGCACATCAATGAGATATACTGCCCAAGGCGTGGTTTAATGGACGGTCAATATGAGTCTGGATTATAGAGTTAATTTTAAGCATAGGACGAGTTTCAGATTTGAAGGATGGTTTGCTCTGTTGATGGATCTAATGTAACAAATGGGTTAATGCAATTGAACAAATGTATAAGGTCAAATGTATACAGTCATACATTTTTTTAACCCTTTTGCTTACAACAAGTTGAATTCACGCACACTAATACGGTTTTTGGTGCCTCTTACCTATTGAGTTTATTATCATCATTATCTTCATCAAAACCTTATCCCAACTATGTTGGGGTCAGCTATATAAATTTTGTTTTTCCATTCCATTCTATTTTGAACCAAATCCTTCGATAAGTTAAACTTCTTTAGACCTGAATTAATAACTTTTATCAATGTTTTCTTCGGCCTACCCCTATCTTTTGATGGGCTATCCACCTGTATAGCCAAACTTTTTCTCACTGGTGCCATTACTGGCCTACGCTCAACATGCCCAAACCATCTTAAACGGATTTCTCTAATCTTATCTTCTATTTGTGCTACCCCTAAATACTCTCGAAAGTGCTCATTTTTAATTTTATCTTTCCTAGTTTTACCACACATCCACCTAAACATTCTCATTTCTGTCACATTCATCTTATAAATATGTATCTTCTTAGTTGGCCAAACTTCTGCTCCATATTTCATAACTGGTCTAACCACTGTCCTGTAAAATTTGTCCTTTAATTTCATTGGCATTTGTTTGTCACAAAGCACTCAAGAAGCTAGTCTCTACTTCAGCCATCCAGCTTTTATCCTATACTCCATATCTTCGTCAATCTCCCTATCCTCATTAATCATCGAGCCTAAGTATCGAAAAAAATCTCGATGTGGTATCCCATGAGTTTTAATTTTAACAGTGGTTTCAACACTTTGTATATGTCTACTGAAGTTACAACCTATATATTTTGTCTCTTACCTATTGAGTTAATGACATATAATAGAATCTGCAAATCCTATAGATTTTGTGTCAGATCGAGCCTAAAAGAAAACTTATTTCAACCAATTAATTAATGTTACTAATCGATCAGCTATTAAATAGTCCAATTTTACTAATTAGACCTATGTCAACTATAGTCAGAATAGTCGGTTCTCTATTTCAGTTGAGATATAAGTACATGCATTCTAAATTGCGATGAGATTAAGCCAAATTCTTGTGCATATAACTAAGAGTACTTCTGTGAGAGAAGGAATTTTACATTTTTACCCGTAACATAGGAAATTAATATCCTCTTTAACAAGAAAATGTTTTAATTCTTTTTTCTATTCTGTGAGGAAAATGTATCCTGCCGAATAACAAAAATTGAGACTACATAGAAAATCAGAAGAATCTTCGTTTCCGCTATAAAAATCAAGCCGAAAATACTACTCTTAAATTTTATGTCCATTGCCTGTCACATAAAGTGAAAAAAGAAAGAATGGTTGACTTCATCGTTTGGTCAATTTACTTTATGTGCTAAACTTTTGATTATGTTTCTTTTGTAAGAGTATGCAAGCGGTAGAGTCGACTGCGTGAATCCCACTCCTATTTCATGGTACAGAATCTTTTACAACTTCTTTGAATCTAAGGTGGATTCTCATGCTGTAAATTGTGTTTTTTTACTGAGTTGGGTTGGCTGTATATGACAAGATAGGTGTGATGTCTTATTGTTTGACCTTGTTCATGACGAGTTTGAAGAGTAAGTGTTGGTTAATTGTCAATCAAATTGGTTCATTAGTGATTGGGTCTTATAGTTGTTGACGCCCGTCTTTGATGCAAAGATTCCTTATTTATTTATATGCAACCACGCCTGCTAATTTAAGATATTCAGCTACGTGATATGATAATCTAAAGTTGGGATGCTAAGCGTGCATTTGGCATTGTGCAACTGGGATGTCTCCACAATGCCAAATGCACTCAGAGTGATGACTAGATGGAGAGGAAGTAGGAGGAGAGAGAGAAGAAAAGAGCAGGAGAGTTACAAAAGAGAGAAAAGATAAAGGGGTGCCCTTGGGTTCGGTCTGGATGATGGAGATGGGACCGGTGAGTTGATGAGTTGGGCATGCTTTTGTTAAGGTGTGGGCAAGGTCCATTATCAAATGAGAAAACAGGATTAAAACAAGGGCTTTAACTAAGAAATTAGACAACGTGCTATCATATGTATATTATTTATATAATACTTAACTAAAAGTATTAAACATGGAAAAGGAGAGAAGGACATACCTTGACTGGGAAAGAAGAGAAGATAGAGACTTGAGATTTGTATATGTGATTCAAGGGAGGGAGAGCTTTCCCTTATTTAGAAAGATAAAAGCAAAGTTCCAAAAGAATTTTAATCCTATCCAATATTAGTCAAAAGAGTTTAATTCAAATGGAACTCCATAGTTAGGATAAATCAAAGCACTTAACGAGGTTTAACCCAAATAAAATTCCAAATTTGAAGACAACTTTAAGATTCTGGTAACATATGGGACCCATAGAGTAACTGAGTTATTATCCAAATTTAAATAGCACAAAATCATAATAATAACATGTGGCGGCCATCAAGATTAAATCAAGGGTCAAGATTAATTCAAATTAAAAATCAAAGTTCGGGTTGTTACATAAACAAAATGGATGTTTAATTTCTTTAAAAACAAAAAGTTAAAATAATGTTATTATAACTCCTATATATTGGTTTTAAGTATATAAGTAAATTATCAAAACAGCCCTAAAGAAGTGAAGGGCAATTGTAGTAGTTTAGCTAGAAAAAAAAAAAAAAAAAGAGGAAAGGAAGCAGCGTAAATGCGACCTTACTTTTTTGTTTTTAAGACTCAAATTATTAGGGGGACAAGTGAGTATTCATTTTTTATTTATTTAAATCTCAATAAAAAATATTATTTGGTGGTCATTATTGAATTTTCGCCTTTGATTCTTCATTTATAATTATCAGATATAAGAATACAATGCTTGATAACTTTCACTTCCTAAAATTCAATTAATATGATAACTACTGGCGGCTCAATTTAGATGTAGAAGTTTCCTTGTACCAATTATTATGCACATCTAAAACGTTTTAGGTTGAAGTTTAGATCCTTTTCTACATAGGATTTTCTTTCCATCACGGGCTTAATTCATTTTACTGTCTATTTTGATTCTTTTTACACATCGCTTTTTGAATTGATGACCAATGGGCCCCCTAGCGTATGCAATGTCATCATGTCATGTCAACATATGATTTAGCCAATGTATATTATATACTATCAAGATTTTTACGATTTATATGCCCTTTTTAATTAACACACCCCTGCTTTAGGGCATTGTTACAGGCATAATCAATATAGAGGAGTCTTTATATGAGGGACACTTCTTTTTTTGACCTATCAAGCTTAAAAATGTGTTAAATTTTATCCTCTTGTATATTAATACTTTCTAAAAGAGGAATGTCCCTCATTAAAATGATGAGAAATATATACACATAAATATTCTCCATCATCATTTGTTATATCATGTACAGTGGACCCAAAATTTTCGTTCCCGGGGCGGACCCAAACTGCACATTGAATTGTGGTGCAAACTTCAACTCCATCCAGATTTTTCACTTGGATTTTGAATGTACAGAATAAAATTTTCCCGCGTTTATAAAAGGGTTCTTGTGTCAGGGTGCCCTGACACTATACATGTAGGTCCTTCAACGGATCCGTATATAAGAATGAGATGGTACTCTGCTTGCACAGACAATAATGTGCAGCCACCTAATCAACTGGGGACCATGTTTGTAGGGCATCGAGATTAAGTGAGGAATTTTAATCATAGGATCTGGATTCGTTTGTAGGTCATGTGGCTGGGACCTGCTCGGCAACGAATTATATCATGTCTTGCACATCAATGAGATATATTGCCCAAGGCGTGGTTTAATGGACGGTCAATATGAGTCTGGATTATAGAGTTAATTTTAAGCATAGGACGAGTTTCAGATTTGAAGGATGGTTTGCTCTGTTGATGGATCTAATGTTACAAATGGGTTAATGCAATTGAACAAATGTATAAGGTCCAATGTATACAGTCATACATTTTTTTTTAACCCTTTTGCTTACAACAAGTTGAATTCATGCACACTAATATGGTTTTTGGTGCCTCTTATCTATTGAGTTCATCATCACCATCATCTTCATCAAAACCTTATCCCAACCATGTTGGGGTCGGCTACATAAATTTTATTTTTCCATTTCATTCTATTTTGAGCCAAATCCTTCGATAAGTTAAACTTATTTAGACCTGAATTAATAACTTCTATCAATGTTTTCTTCGGCCTACCCCTATCTTTTGATGGGCTAGCCAACTGTATAGCCAAACTTTTTCTCACTGGTGCCATTACTGGCCTACGCTCAACATGCCCAAACCATCTTAAACGGATTTCTCTAATCTTATCTTCTATTTGTGCTACCCCTAAATACTCTCGAAAGTGCTCATTTTTAATTTTATCTTTCCTAGTTTTACCACACATCCACTTAAACATTCTCATTTCTGTCACATTCATCTTATAAATATGTATCTTCTTAGTTGGCCAACATTCTGCTCCATATATCATAGCTGGTCTAACCACTGTCCTGTAAAATTTGCCCTTCAATTTCATTGGCATTTGTTTGTCACAAAGCACTCAAGAAGCTAGTCTCTACTTCAGCTATCCAGCTTTTATCTTATGCTCCACATCTTCGTCAATCTCCCTATCCTTATTAATCATTAAGCCTAAGTACCGAAAAAAATCTCGACGTGGTATTTCATGAGTTTCAATTTTGACAGTTGTTTCAACACTTTGTATATGTCTACTGAAGTTACAACCCATATATTCTGCCTCTTACCTATTGAGTTAATGACATATAACAGAATCTGCAAATCCTATAGATTTTGTGTCAGATTGAGCCTAAAAGAAAACTTATTTCAACCAATTAATTAATGTTACTAATCGATCAGCTATTAAATAGTCCAATTTTACTAATTAGACCTATGTCAACTATAGTCAGAATAGTCGGTTCTCTATTTCAGTTGAGATATAAGTACATGCATTCTAAATTGCGATGAGATTAAGCCAAATTCTTGTGCATATAACTAAGAGTACTTCTGTGAGAGAAGGAATTTTACATTTTTACCCGTAACATAGGAAATTAATATCCTCTTTAACAAGAAAATGTTTTAGTTCTTTTTTCTATTCTGTGAGGAAAATGTATCCTGCCGACTAACAAAAATTGAGACTACATAGAAAATCAGAAGAATCTTCGTTTCCGCTATAAAAATCAAGCAGAAAATACTACTCCTAAATTTTATGTCCATTGCCTGTCACATAAAGTGAAAAAAGAAAGGATGGTTGATTTCATGGTTTGGTCAATTTACTTTATGTGCTAAACTTTTGATTATGTTTCTTTTGTAAGAGTATGCAAGCGGTAGAGTCGACTGCGTGAATCCCCCTCCTATTTCATGGTACAGAATCTTTTACAACTTCTTAAGCAGATCTGTGAATCTAAGGTGGATTCTCATGCTGTCAATTGTGTTTTTTTACTGAGTTGGGTTGGCCGTATATGACAAGATAGGTGTGATGTCTTATTGTTTGACCTTGTTCCTGACGAGTTTGAAGAGTAAGTGTTGGTTACTTGTCAATCAAATTGGTCCATTACTGATTGGATGCTATCGCTGTTGACGCCCGTCTTTGATGCAAAGATTCCTTATTTATTTATAAGCAACCACTCCTGCTAATTTAAGATATTCAGCTGTGTGACATGATAATCTAAAGTTGGGTTGCTAAGCGTGCATTTGGCATTGTGCAAGTGGGATGTCTCTATGAGATTAGTCTGGAAAAGTATAGTTGTCATGTGTAAATTATTATTTTAAAAAATGATCTCGCAGAAAGAAAGGAATTTCAAAATATTAACATGCTAGCATAAGAAATTAAAAACAAAAATACCTTATTATTATTTTTTAAAACAACTTGCTTGAAGAGTTGTTTCCTATTTATCTCGAAGTAATGTTATTATTTAATTTCTAATATGGGTCACATATGCACAATAACTAAAGGTGGGTTCGTATTATAATTTCTAATTTCTTATATTGATGGGAGCGCATTATAAATCCTTTGACTAAGGGTCCTATGTTTTAATTTCTAAATGTAGGTTCAATTGTTAAAAGAATATTATCTTTTACAAAAAAATATTTAATCTTTCAAAAAAAAAAAAATCTAATCTTTCAAAAAAATTTCTATTCTTTCACAAAAAATATTTAATCTTTCAAAAAAAATTAATCTTTTAAAAAAATATTTAATCTCTAAAAAATATTTAATCTAAAAAAAATAAAAAAATGTGAAGCCACATTGTAATTCCTATGAATGTGGTCAAATGTTTTAATTTTTAAAGGTAGGTACCACGTAAATTTTGAAGTTGGTCCCATGTTCACAATCAACAAACAAGATGGCCTCACAATATAATCTATTATAATTTCCAAATGTGGGTACTGCATTGTAATTTATAAATGCAAGTCATATGTACAAAAGCAAAAAAAATGTGGCTCCGCTTTATAATTTCTAAATGTAGGTTATGTAGTTACAATCACAAAAAATGGACCTACAGTATAAATCTTATAAATGTAGGCCATGTGTACCATTCTGTAATTTATAAATATGGCTCCTAATTTATATTAAAAAAAGGTGAGCCCGCATTATAATTTTAATAAAAGTAGGCCCACCTTATAAATCCTATGAATATGGGCACTATATTCTAATTTTTAAAGGTGGACACTACGTTACAACTTCTATATGTAGGTTTCATGAACACCAATAATAAAGTGCCACAAATATTAAAAGGCGAGTCACACATTTTAGATCATATAATTCTCTTGCTTCCATTCATTAGAAAAACTTTTACCAAACAGGTTCCATATGATATATTCTCATCATAGTATTTTAATATAATTAATATAATGTTGCCAAACAAGTTCTGTGGAGTTTAGTCTTAGCATAATCCGATCTCAGCATAAATAGAGTTAAGCACAAAATTGGACACAACGCAAGAACAATGCCAAACATGCCATAATATTATTTTTTTCCTTCCTTTTTTCTTCACAAGAGACTTGAGCTAACCCGGCAAGTAACAACAGTCATTGCATGTTGAGTTTCTTTTCCCAGAAGGAAAAAATATGGTGAAATCCAATATACAAACTTTACCCAAAGCCCAACCAAGGTCAAAATTCATAATCATTCACACTTGGACTGAAAACCACCACCAAACCCACTAGTATGACAGGTTCAGAATAGCTCAACCCATTTAACCCAATTCGTTGCCATCTCTATGACAATGGAGCTCTAATACATTGTGAATTTCAGACTCCCCATGCACATACCATGCGCCATTGACAGAGCGGTAGCCTCCTGCCACAAGTCTTCGTTCACCGCAGCTGAGGAAGGAAGAGGCAGGGCCACAGGGAGCTCGAACTTCCTGTCATTATTAAAGGGTTTCAGTCCCTATTGATCGAAGGAGGAAAAAGAGACCTGTCTTTCCAGGCCAAGTCATTTTCAGGTTGGGTAGTTCAGACTCGACCCATGGTGTAGTAACCCAGAACAGATCAACAGTTTGGGTCGGTTCCAAATCGGGTCAACCTAACTCGTGTCCAAGCCCATCCATCGGTAGAGTCATATGGTCAAAGGAGATTTGACCAGGATTGACGGCACAAGTTTGTTTCTGCAATATCTTAATCATCCGAAGTCTAATTGGAGATCTGTATGTGCCTACAGACTCGTTCAAGTAGATCTACGCGTTTATGGAAGAAGATTGACTATTTGACTGTAAATGAGAGAATTTGATAAATTAGAATCGTAGAAGACTATTTCTTCAATATCTGAGCCATCCGGGGTTGGATTTTAGATCCGTTTCTTCCAGCGTGCTCGTGGTGACGAGATCTATAACTTGATGTAAGAGTTAAGGTCAAAGCTAGTTGTTTGTTTTTTTTTTTTTGTTGATTAATTTAATTAAGATGGAGAACAATACTGTGAATACTACCATGATTAAGCTCAACCATTCCAATTGGTTAATCTGGAAACCCAAGATGGAGGACATCTTCTATTACAAGGACCTCTATGACCCCCATTGAGGGAGATAGTGCCCGGCCAAAGATATGAAAGATGCAGAATGGAATAAGATGCAAAGAAAGGCAATTGGTCAACTTTTGCTAAATTAACTGCCAAACCATCTCTTGAAATGATATGACTAAGAAAAGCTACCTACTCAAGTTAAAAATCACATTTCTCTAACTTCCCATATAATCAATGTTATGGCATTATAGCAGCAACAGATGTAAGCTTTGTGGAGTTTTTGGCATCACAGCAGCAATAGATGTCAGTGGTGACTTATGTACATAACTTTACTCAGTTGTTACAATATGCAAAAGATATAATCAATATGGAGGAGAAAAAGGTTAATAGGTTTATCATTAGCCTAAATCCCATGTACAGAGATTATGTTTTAGTTTTCCAGAGGCCAACTACATTTAATGATGCAGTAGATAGTTTACTCTGCGAAGGCTAATGCTCGTGAGAAAAGAACTATGGACCTCAAAAGAAACAATCCTTTGGTGCTAAGGGGCAAGTACAAAAGAAGATGAAGGGTAGTCAAGATAGCCCGAGTAAAGTAGTGGTGAAGTGTGGTCATTGTGGGAAGTCTCATAAGGCTAAGATATGTTGGAGGAACACAAGAGCTTGCTTGATTTGTGGCTCAATAGAGCATCGGATGGCTCAATGTCCTAGGTATAAGCCTAACCAGCAATCGCGACCAGTTGCACCCACTGCTCAAGGCAAATAGCAACAATCACATCAAGGATAGAGACAGAACCGCCAGAATGCTCGTGCTTATGTTGTCACTCATGAGAGCGCGGAAGATGCTGCTTTAGTAAAAGGTATTCTTTCCATTGATGATGAAGAAGCACAAATATTATTTGATTCGGGGTCTACATATTCGTACATAGCACCTCATTTTGCTGTGAAGCTACGAAAGTAGCTTAAGCCACTACCGTATATGTTGGTAGTATCCACTCCTGTAAGGAAGAGAGTGGAGTATAGTCTATACTACCCCCAATGTAATGTACGGATAGAGGGTCGTCAACTCCCTATTGACTTGATTTTGCTTTCGATGTTAGATTTCGATGTCATCCTTGGAATAGATTGGTTAGTAAGATACCATGCCTATGTGAATTATTATAACAAGACGATCCACTTTGATTTGGGTAACGGGTTCCATTTTGAGGGAAGTAAGAAGAACTCGCCTAACCGATTCATCTCCACATTCCAAGCGGATAGGTTGATTCTCAAGGGTTATGAAGGCTTCATTGCCTTTATTTCCAAGAATAAGGAGCTCAAGAAGCTTGCAAAAATCTCCACTGTACGTGACTTTCCGGACATATTTTCTGATGAAGTTCTAGGGTTACCTCCTAATAGAGAAGTTGAGTTTTCTATAGAACTCATTCCAGGTATAGCACCAATTTGCAAAGCTCTGTATTGCATGGCTCCTGCAGAATTACAGGAATTGAAAAGCAATTGTAGGATTTACGTGATAAGGGTCTTATATGCCCTAGTGTATCACTGTGGGGAGACCTGGTGTTGTTTGTAAAGAAGAAGGACAGCACACTTTAAATGTCTATCGATTACCGGCAGTTGAATAAGGTGACGATCAAGACTAAATATCCATTACCTCGCATTGATGAATTATTTTATCAACTTCAAGGTGCCGTGTATTTTTTGAAGATCGACCTACGATCAGCTTATCATCAATTAAGAGTTAAGGAAGATGACATTACTAAAATAGCCTTTAGAACAAGGTATGGCTATTATGAGTTTCTCGTGATTCCTTTTGGATTGACTAATGCACTTGTTATTTTTATGGCTTTGATGAATAGAGTCTTGGCTTCTTTCTTGGATCAATTCATTGTAGTTTTTTTTGATGATATCTTAGTATATTCCAAGACAATAGAGGAGCATGTGGACCATTTGAGGACATCATTATAATTGTTGAGAGAACATCGATTATATGTAAAGCTGGAGAAATGTGATTTTTGGCTTGAGCATGTTGCTTTTCTAGGTCATATCATTTCACAAGATGACTTGGCAGTTGATCCAACAAAAGTAGAGGCTGTTGTAAATTGGCCAAGTCCAAAAACTGTAATAGAGATTAGAAGTTTTCTTAGACTAGCAGGGTATTATAGAAGATTTGTTCAAGATTTTTCAAAAATATCTACCCCTTTAACAAAGTTGACTTGAAAGAATATACCATTTAATTGGAATGAAGAATGTGAATCAAGCTTCAGAACTTTGAAAGAGAAGTAAACCACCGTGCCAATGTTAACATTACCTGATGAAAATGAAGGATTTGTAATTTATTCAAATGCTTTTAGAATTGGACTTGGGTATGTTTTGATGCAAAATGGCAAGGTGGTCACGTATGGCTCTAGACAGTTAAAGGAGCACAAAAAGAACTATGCCACACATGATCTGGAGCTAGCAGCTATTGTGTTTGCTTTGAAACTTTGGTGGCACTATCTCCATGGAGGAAAGTTTGAGGTTCACTCATATCACCACAGTTTGTAGTATTTGTTTGAAAAGAATGATTTGAATATGAGGCAACGTAGATGGCTTGAGTTCATAAAAGACTATGACTTTCCTATTAAGTACCATCTAGGAAAAGGGAATGATGTAGCAGATGCTCTTAGCAAGAAGACAATGAGTCTCAGTGCCTTATTTAGCTCAACATTGTTCATACAAGATGAATTCAAGGACGTGTTTATAGAAGTCAAATTGGTAGATAATTTGGTGATGTTTGCAAGTACTGTTACCTTCGAGCCTGAAATAATTCAAGCTAGCAAAGATATTATTTTTCAATAACTATTTCACTTTTAATAAATCAAAATGTTTTATTTTTTATGGATTGCATTTGAAAAAAAAATCATATATTACTCTACCAATGTCAATATTATGATTTTTTTAATTTTTTAACTTTTCTAAATGTCTATTTAGAAATAGCTTAAAAATAAGGACTGCATGCTATTTTTGTTATCGATACAATTTATTTTCTTTTATTTGTACATATTGAGGATAAATCTATAATTGGGATTTCAAGAAATAGGGTTTTTGATGAAATTTTATAGGTATTTACAAAATAGTTATTAAAATTTGTTTGGAGTATGTTTAAAATGCTTTCGCTTTTTAGTTTAGCATATATTTATTAAGTAATGAGTAAAAACTTCAATTTCTTAAATTTGACACTAATAGATAACTCAAAAGTCAAAATTATGATTGCATAGCTTATCAGTCATAATTATGATTGCATGTCATAAAACTTGTGAGATTTCAATTTATTTTAGTATAAACATGTATATAAATTGAATTACAAATAAATTTATACAATTTCAAATAAAATAGTGATACCAAGTGTTATGACTTCGGGGGATTGATATTTTGATTTGCAGGTGTAACTAATGGAGAAAATTATTGTTTTCTAATATTTTACAATATTTTAGATTTTTTGGAAGATTTTTCAAATTTTTTTGGGGCAAAAAAATTTTCACACTGCAAAAACCGCGATGGACTGCTAACCGTGACCGATATCGATACTGTATCGGTTTTTTGAGTAGACCGATACCGCAATTTTTAACCATGGCTTATGCTTCGAAGGCTCAAAACCAGTGGTGGAAGGTTATATTGATGCTAATTTTGCAGGCGATCTTAATCATTGATTGTCGACTTCCAGTTATTTGTTTACTTTCGTAGGGAGAGCTACCTCCTGGCAATCGAAGTTGTAGAAGTGTATAGCAGGGTCTACAACTGAAGAAAAATACATAGCTACTAATAAAGCAGGAAGAGAGATGCTTTGGTTGAAGAGATTCCTTCAAGAAATATGTTTGAAGCAAGAAGAATATGTAGTTTACCGTAATAGTCAGAGTACTATAAATTTCAGTGAGAATGCTACATATCATAGTCGCATGAAGCACGTTGATATCCAATATCGTTGGATTCGTGAGGTGATCGAGAAGAACTTCATAAAGCTAGAAAAGATTTACACTGATAAAAATCCCTCAGACATGATGACAAAGGTCGTGTCTAAGGAAAAGCTGGAGCTGTATTCAGAGTTGGTAAGGTTAAACTCTCAGTAAGAGGTTCAGGGTGCCTTCTTCATGGTCTAGATAAGGAGATTGTTGGCCAAGTAGGTCCAGACCAATTGGGTTCATTGTCTTTGGTAGTTTCCTTAATTATATTATGAATTTCCTGTTTGTTAAACAGCAGTTTCTTAATAGGTTTAGGACTTTCTTTTGTCTAAGAATAGAGTTATTAGGGAATAAGGAAGTGATGATTATATTTACTGATGTAACCTATTACCCTAGATAAATACTGAAATTCTAAGGCTGTGGATTTACAGATTGGAAGAGAACTTGGTGGAAATTAGTTTTCCGTGGACGTAGGCATCTTTCCCGAATCACATAAATCTCTTGTCTTCTTGTGTGATTCATTGTTCATCTTGGTTGGTCACGCACACACGCGCACAACAGTGGTGTCATATCCACAACAAATACGCTGGTAGAAAGTGACATGGAGTTGTTTATTTTATTTTTTTTTATTTTCCTTGGCAGAATTGTCCTCCTAAAAAATCTTTATTAAGGAATGCAATATCAAGGATAGATTAGTGATTTTCTTCTTTTTAACTCTTTGTATAGGTTTCTAGTCTTAATGTATAATTAACTTGTTTTGGATACTCAGCTGTACCTCAACAAAGGTGATATTATCCTGAACTATTTAACAAAGAGCATTTTAACAAGGACAAATCGGCATTTTCTTAATTCTAATCTCGACGAGTGTTCTCTACTTTAACTCACATGTTATATGTACTTTAGAATTTAGTGGTGGCAAGGTTGAAAACTGGTAAAGAATGGTTGCTATATATAATATCTCATCTGTTCATTTGGTCACTTTTTATACTAAATTCTTTTTATTAAGATCTAAAAATTAAAATAATTAGAATCTACAATTCTAAGCACTTTTAAGGAGTTTTACATATAATAATAAAAATTTCAATGTACTGTTATTTCTAATTTGTTACCTTGTGTTGAGAAAGAACATGAGATACCCCACTGGCAAGGGTGCCAAATGAAATCTCACACAACTGATCTCCAGGCAAGTAGTCATCTCACAAGTTATGTATCACTTCCTACTCTAGAAAAAAATAAAAATAAAAATAATACCTTGTGTTATATGTACATATGTTAGTCGTCTCACAAGATATGTATCACTTCCTACCTAGAATTAAAAAAAAAAAAAACCTTGTGTTATATGTACATATGTCAATATGTTTGAACGTTGATAATGATCATCGTGATTATTGAGAAGAGAGAGAGAGAGCATCATGATATATCTTCAAAACATCATCAAAATTGAAAGTACCATAACAAAATGTTCACAAATATTGATGTTATTGTCTAAATATGAAAATGTGTAGATTGCTAGACGTGAGTGGTCCTGATGAGCACATATCTAATGTTATTTGGGCCACAAATGTTGAGTTCATTAATTTAAGACGCTTTCCCCTTTTGGTTTTTGTTTTACTAAATATATCTTGGATTCAATTTTAATAGGCCTAATCGATTAAAAATTCTGTTTGACTAATTTTTTAGAGAATTAAGGAACTTACCTCTAATATATTTCTTTAATGGAAATAAATCTGTCTAGAGCTTATCTATAAAAGTGATTTTCCGGTCCTCTCTCTTAACCTATGAAGTACCTATCAACTCTCATGCATTTTAGAGTGTATGATAAGGGAGATAGGAGAAAATTGAATTTGAGAAAGGCGATCTGCTCATCATCAAGATTATGGTGTAAGGTACGTATATATTATTTTAGATTATAATTGCTTAATGCATAAATCTAAATCTGCAGATTTGATATATTGTTACAAACCATATTAGATCTTTCAATGGTATTAAATTTATAATTCTGTCTAATATTTGTGTTTGGGTTTTCCAATGTTGATCGCATGATTAAACCTTCGTACACATACGTATATTTTCTGTATGTCTGGTAATGGATATGCATATATCCCACATGCATATGAGATGCAATATCCGATCTTTAAACAATCAATTATTGGTTCTCCAAATTGATCGATATGGTTTGGGCTTGTTGCTGCAAGTTTGATACATCAATAATTGTATATATATGAGTTTTATTGCATATCTCGTTCCTTTTCAAAATTGATGACTTATGTTGTAAGTTTCTGAGCAAGGTAAGGAAGCACTCATGATTCACATGAGTGCCCTTCACATTCTTTGTGATGTGTCATCACAGGCTTATGACACCTTAACTGCCTCTTTTTACAAGTGGCTAGAGATTTTCTTTTGCAGTATCATTACATGATGATGTGTTCCATGGGCCACGAGTAAGTCATCATGCAAGTTTTTGTATCAATGTTCACAAACCTACATGCACCTTGAAATAATAATAATAATAATAATAATGGCCTTGATTGTCGACTCCCTAATCCCATGATTTAAGACCTACATTAAAAAAAACAATTGCAGACTCTCATGTGTGCCCAAGGATGTCAATGTGCAAGGGTACTATTGATAATAGGACTTTTTTTCTTCTTTTTTTTTTTTTTTTTGTGATCCTAATGGTTGAGATCATATGACGGCCTAGTTATCAGCTTTAAATATATATTTTTTTCGTGCAATTGAAATATTCCGTGCAAAACGAATACTACAGATAAGTGCACGTGTAGCGGCTTTCATAAGCATTGATTTTACAGTCAGGCAACCTACATTTTTTTTCTCCTTTTACGGTGCTTGCTTATATGCACAAAGGGCATTATTATTATTATTATTATTTGGATTACTTTCAGTTTTGGTTGCCATGTGACTTTTCACTTGGGTTTCTATTATTTTATGATGATAAATATAGTTTTATTTTTTTAATGCTGATTAAGAAGAAGGGAAGAGAGAGTAGAGGGAGAAAGAGAGATGCTCTTCTTATTGAATGAGAGATGTGTACATAATGAAGGGGGAGGAGGATCTTATTTATAGAATAAGATTGCTTTCTCCCCAAACAACCAATACAATAGGATTCTAACCCAAAACTGCTTTTCATATCTAACGTGGGCCCCAAGGTGGGCATCCACTAATGATAATCTCTTATAAAACTCTCCCTTGGATGACCACCATTCAATAACAGTTGCTTCATTAAAACGTTGTAAAAGAAAAACTCAATGGGATAAAAGCCAATGCAAAGGAAAAAGAGTACAACGTTTTACAAAATTATTGAAGTGGTGTTGGACGTGCATAATGTTGCCTCGTTAAAACCTTAACTAGAAAAACCCAGTGGGACAAAACTTAGAGAAGGAAAAAGAGTACAGTGCACATATGTCCTGAGTAGTAAGCTTCAGGATTCATATCCCTAATCTGTTACTCCCCCTGATAGCAATATCCTTTACATTGTTTGATGATAAACTCTCCGCATGCGAATCTCATATACAAGTTTTTGGAATGTTGACTTTGGTAATGACTTGCTAAACAAATCAGTCAAGTTGTTGTTTGAACGAACTTGCTTGACTTCGATCTCATTGTTCTTCTGAAGCTCATGTGTGAAGAAAAACTGTGGTGCAATGTGCTTTGTCTTGTCACCTTTAATGTATCCTTATTTAATTTGTTGAATACATGCCTCATTGTCTTTGTAGATAATGCTCGGAGTACCTGTACTAAGAGACAATTGATAAGAACTACGAATATGGTGAATTAAAGATTTTAGCCATCCACATTCCCTACTGGCTTCATAGAGGGCTAAAATCTCAGTATGGTTAGAAGAAGTAGCTATCAAAGTTTGTTTAGTAGAGCGCCAAGAAATAGCAGCATTACTACTAAGAAATACATAACCTGTCTGTGATCGACCCTTATGAGGATCAGAGAGATATCCTGAATCTGCATATCTTATAAACTTGGAATCTTTACAATAAAATAGTCATAAATCAATTATACCACGCAAATAGCGCATGATATGTTTGATACCAGTCCAATGCCTTTGCATTGGCGTAGAACTGTATCTAGCAAGTAAATTCACTAAAAAGGAAATGTCCAGTCTAGTACATTGTGCTAAATACATTAAAGCACCAATGGCACTCAGGTATAGTACTTCTGGATCCAATACCTTTTCATTTTCTTCAATTGGACGATATGGATCTTTGTTTATATCTAAAGACCAAACAACCATGGGAGTGCTTAGTAGATGTGCTTTATCCATACCAAAGCGTTTCATTATATTCTTGGTATAATTAGATTGATGGACTAATATTCTATTAGAACTTCTCTCGATCTGCAGGCCGAGACAAAATTTTGTTTTCCCAAGGTCTTTCATCTCAAACTCCCTTTTCAAATAATCAGCAGTTATTTTGAGCTCTTCTGGAGTCCTGATTAAATTTATGTCATTGACATAAACTGCCACTATTATAAATCCTTTTGAGAATTTCTTTATGAAGATACATGGACAAATGAGATTGTTCTCATATCCTTCCTTAGACAAATATTTACTGAGATGATTGTACCACATTCTTCTGGATTGCTTCAATTCATACAATGATCGTCTCAATTGTATTGAGTACGTACTCTTGGGCTTTGCATCAGGCAAAGTAAATCCTTCCGGGATTTTCATATGAATTTCTGTGTCTAAGTCCCCAAACAGATAAGCAGCCACAACATCCATGAGTCTCATATCCAAATTTTCAGAAACTGCTAAACTTATTAGATATCTGAATGTCGTTATATCCATAACAGGGGAGTATGTTTCCTCATAATTAATCCCAGGTTTCTGCAGGAAACCTTGTGCCACAAGTCTTACCTTATATCTAATAATTTCATTCATTTCATTTCTTTTCTTTACAAACACCCACTTATAACCTACAGGGTTAACTCCTTTTGGGGTTTGTACTATAGGTTCAAATACCTCTATTGACAGACTCTAATTCTGCTGTAATAGCAGTTTCCCATTTTGGCCAATCTTTTTTTTGTCAACATTCATTTATAGTACGTGGTTCTGTATCCTAATCATCATCCTCATGTTCCATTGATATTTGTGTAGCTATCGCATATGCAAATGCGTCATTGATGACAATTCTTTTTCTATCCCATCTCTTTCTTGAATAATTGTAAAATATAGAGATTTCTTCATTATCCGGTACCGGTGCCTCGTCAGGGGCTTTTATAGTCTCATCAAGGACTTTCGTTATTCTAAAGAGAGTGAATTTTTCCATAGCTTCTTCGAGAGCGTTATGAACCTCTTTAGGAGGAACCTCTTCAGGAGTATGAAGTGTATCTTTGGGAGGACATGATGATTGTACATTTCTCCTTTTCCGTGGAGCTATATCCTTTGAACCTATAGGTCTGCCGCGTTTCTTGCGTATTATAGACTCTTTTGTTACCACTTTTTGACTTTGTCCTACAGAGACATTAAGTCTAGCAGGTGCATTCATAACTGGAATATGTGACTTAGTTACCTTTACTACATCGTTAATGCATCAGATAATTTATTTGCAATTTCTTGTAAGTGCACAATTCTACGGACTTCATATTTACATTGTGAAATACGTGGGTCTAAATGAGACGAAATGGAAGCATTCCACGTTGGTTCACGCCGTTCTTCAGGAACGGATTGTTCTGCAGAAACAATACGTTTTTTATCTCCCCATAACGGCGGAAATTTTGTCTCATCGAATTGACAATCAGCAAAAGAGCAGTAAAAACATCTCCTATCATTGGTTCTAAAAATTGCATAATAGAAGGAGAGTCATAGCCGATATAAATTCCTAACCTACGTTGTGGTCCCATCTTAGTACACTGAGCGGGTGGTATAGGGACTAGAACAACGCAACCAAACTTGTGCAAATGGGAAATATTAGGTTGATGTCCCGATATAACTTGTGCGAGAGAGTATTGATGGTAGGCTATGGGTCGAAGTCGAATGAGCATTGATGCATGTAGTATAGCATGTCTCCAAGCACTAACTGGTAATTTGGACTGTAGCAATAGAGTCCTAGAAATAAGTTGAATGCGCTTAATCAGGGATTCAGCTAAGCCATTCTGGGTATGGACATGAAGGACATTATGTTTGACAACAATGCCAAGAGATGAACATTAGTCATCGAAAGCTTGTGATGTAAATTCGCTCGCATTATCAAGTCGTATAGACTTAATAGGATTATTAGGGAAATGGGCCCTAAGTTTAATGATTTGTGTTAATAGGCAGGCAAAGGCTATATTCCTAGTTGAAAGTAGGCAAATATCTGATCAACGGGTGGAAGCATCAATCAGAACTATGAAATACCTAAAAGGTCCACTAAGTGGATTGATTAGTCCACAGATGTTGCCTTGTATCCTTTGCAGAAAGGATGGGGATTCTAATGCAATCTTGACGAAGGAAGGTCGAGTGATTAGCTTTCCCTGTGAACATGGGACACATAGATACCATTCGGTATGGTCAATCTATGGTTGTTTAAAGAGTACCCAACAAAGTTATCAATGATTTTCTTTAACATGGTAACTCCTGGGTGCCCTAATCTATCATGCCAAAGCAATAAAGCCTGAGAGTTGCTAAGCTTCGGGCTTAACTGTCTCGTTTTGCTCAAAATCGAATGTGATTCGACGATGGATATCGTCGTATAATATAACCCAGAAGAAAGTGCACTTAATGTTTTTAGTATTTGCTTTCGGCCTCCAATACTAGTAATGATAAGTAACATTTCCCTGTTACCTTCATTAGCAGTCTCAATATGGTATCCATTTATTCTGATGTCTTTGAAACTGAGCAAGTTCCTTCGGGAATTGCTGGAGAGCAATGCATCTTTAATGAATAAATGAGTACCATTAGGTAACGTTATGTGGGCTCTTCCAGAGCTTTCAATTATTTGCACAGGTCCAGTTATAGTGGATACCTTTTGTGGATTGAATACCAATTTTGAAAACAACTTCTGGTTTTTTAGAATGGTATGTGTTGTAGTACTATCCACAAGACAATGAGTATCCCCGTTGTTGTGGTCCATACCTTTAAACAAAAGATAATAATAAAAAAAATGTAACTAAGCAATCACATGATTAAAAAAATTTCATAAGAGAAATTTCATCAAATTTATAAGAAGTGATCCATCACAAAAAAAAATCCATAAAAAGGTTTATCAAATTTAATAAATTGAGAAACAGATCATCCATCATAAAATATCCATAAAAAGGTAAATATCTAATAGAAAGAATTCTAAATGGAGATTCTAAAAATATTTATTTCGTCTTCTAGAACATTTCAGGAGGGGTTCCGATCTTAGCACTAAATGCCCCATTGTTCATAGGTTGGCCATTTTCGTCTTCAAAAAAATCTCTAGTCTCTAAATTTGTAATATCCAACTGGTAATTGTCATTTTTTGGGACTGTATCCCAATCCCAAATCTTCCAGATCATTTGACTCTGCAGAATAAATAGAGGCTTTGTATGCTTTATATCATTCCACCACGTCTTTTGGTGCACAACAAGAGCGTGACCAATACCCAGTCCTTCCACATCTATAGCAAGGGTCATTAGAACGGTGGGCAGAAGTATTCAGTTGATCCAGATTTTGTTGTTTCTGAAGATCAGACCACTTCTGGTGGTTTTTGAATTTTTTATTGGGAGGACCTTGAAATCCTCCTCGTTGAGAGGAGTTTCTTTTTTCACATCTTCTGGAGGAATTGTTTCTCTCACGCTCCCTTCCTTTGCCTTTGCTGGAATTGAAATTGGCATTTGCTTCAGGCATTGCCATAAATCTAGTTGGTTTGGAGTTATGATTCTTTAGTAAGACTTTGCTGTTCTGCTTAGTAACAAGGAGATAAGAGATTAGTTCTGAGTATTTAGAGAAACGCCGCTCATGGTACTGTTATTGTAGGATTACATTGGATGCGTGGAAAGTAAACAGCGTTTTCTCTAACATCTGCTCTTCCGTAATCATTTCCCTACACAATCTTAACCGGGAAACAATGTTGAAAAGAGCGGAGTTATACTCAGCTACCGATTTGTAGTCTTAAAATCGCAGATTTAGCCATTCGTTCTGAGCTGCTGGTAATAAGACCATCTTCTGGTGATCATATCTATCTTTCAGAGATTTTCAAAGACCTGCTGGGTCCTCCTTTGTGAGGTATTTATTCTTGAGGTCATTATGTATATGATGACGTAAGAAGATAAGTGCCAATACCTTATTTTCTGGGGACTCTTTATTACCTTCTTTTATCGTCTCTCCAAGTTTCTTGGATTGTAAGTGTAATTTTGCATCCAAGTGCCAGGATAAGTAGTTGTCCCCGGTAATGTTAAGGGCTTTAAATTCAAGCTTGGTTAAATTTGACATTAGGCAAGAGCTGGAAAGGAAAAAATATACATGATCATTGATATGCAAAAGAAGATAAAAGATAAATAATAAGCATTTAGAATAAATGAAGGGGAGAGCCATGTCAGATTAAGTTGGCCAATTTAAAACTGAAGAACATCAGGTTATCAATTTTAATAATCCAAAACAACAGGTTTTGACAAAGCTTCTGGCTTAATTTGGAACTGCAGGTTCTTGGTTAGAACTTCAGGTTCTTTAAATTTTTTTTTTGAACTTCAGGTTCTATCAAGGCTTTGGGCTTGATATTATGGCCTATCAATTTTATCCCTGGATCGAAATATCAAACTTCAGGTTTGATTAGGAATGAATCTTCAAGTCCATATTGTGGATCTGAGAACTTCTGGTTTCAGATTTTAATAATCCACGGATCTTCTGGTCTGAATTTAGAAAGAACTTATGCTTCTTACGGAACTGCATGTCCGAATTAATACAGAACTTCAGGTTCTTATTTATAATCCATTATTGATCTCCCCTTGTTAAGAAAAATAATAATAAATAATCATGTATTTCTAAATAAGAGTAATAAGAATAAAAGCATATATGTAGTTATTAAATTAATAAAATATTATAAATAACAAAAATTATTTTACTGTTGGATCTTCCTCTTTTTGCCTTTAATGTGTAAATCTGCTCCTAACGGATCTTCGATCGGACTCTAGATGGCCAAAGTATCGTGTAAACGAAGTTTATACCTTTGATTTGGTCAAATAAAGTTTGACCGTATGGGGCTGTTTTGTCTCACACAAGTTGTACTAGATTCTTCTTAATGTAAAAGAAAAAAAAAGGGGACGGCATGCAAGTTGGGACAACGTCCTTTTTTTATTTTTTTATGCTTTTCTCTTTTAAATGTAAGTACAGGGCCTTACCTTTTGCTTGTACATGAAACAGGAAGAAAATGGTGCTTTACCTTTTCTTGTTTGCTTGTAGACAGAGCAGGAACAGGAGGATGTAGCTATGCTTTACTGCACGTAAACCGAGAGGAGAGTTGGTGGGTGGACATGCACTGAATTGTGCTTATAATGTGATTAAGAAGAAGGGAAGAAAGAGTAAAGGGAGAAAAAGAGATGCTCTTCTTATTGAATGAGAGACATGTACATAATGAAGGGGGAAGGGGACCTTATTTATAGAATAAGATTGCTTCCTCCCCAAGCAACCCAATATAGCAGGATTCTAACTCAAAACTACTTTCCATATCTAACGTGGGCCCTAAGGTGGGCATCCACTAATGATAATCTCTTATAACAAATGCATCATTTTTTTTTTGTTTTTTGGAGGGTCTCGATTATTTAATAAGTAGATTGGATTTACTTTGTTTTTATGTTGCCTTTATTGGGTATGCTTATTTGGGCCATTTTATTTAAATACATGAAACATGTCCATGAATATCTGGCATCCATTAAAAGAAAATTCAATCATTGTATGTTTATCACATGGACCTAATAAACTATTCTGAAATTTGATAATATGGATCAATTTTGGAGATATAACGGCTCAATATTTTAGTTTTCACCACTAGTAATATTAGAACCAATCTAGATTAGACCCCTTTATGTCTTTTTATAAATGCTATTAATTTAATTAAGACTTATAGTTTTAAGTAGTATAGTAGTCACCAAAGTGGCCATATTATGAAGAACTTATAGGTATCAATTGAAATTTAAGACCCTTAACACTATTTATTGTGTAAGGATAGTAACATTAGACTTGTGATCTTAAATTAGAAGAGTGAGAATTTGCCTAAAAATTCAATTGCCACTCAAATTATTGTAGGACTTGAATATGGTAATTTGATATGTGTACCTAATTGAGAATGGTTCCTTTATCCAAAGGTATAAAGCTTGTCGAATTATGTTCATATTATCATATTAGCCATCCGGATGGATAGGATTCATCACAAGTGATCCAATTGCATGTTATAGTCTCGATTCAAAGGAGGGACTGTGATGATGTGTCGAATCACTCACAAGATATGTTTCATTTATGTAATGAATTATTTTGAATTTATGTTTTTTTGTGTGAACTCAAAGCATTAAAGTAAATTGAGTATTTTTTCCTATTTATATTTTAGTGTTAACTCCTATCTTAAATGGACATCTCTTAAACATACGAATTTTGAATGGATCGAATTTTACGAATTGAGAACAAAATTTTTTATTAACCTTAGGTTACCTAAACTTGGATGCTATATTATTAGAATCCAAGCATGCTGATCATACTGAGAATAGCTCTCAAACTCAGAGAGCATATTATAAAAAATGGACTAAGGTAAATTGTTGGAGTCTTATGATGATCAAAAGCTCCATTGCAAAAAATATCCATAATTTTATTCTGGATAATAAAAATGCTAAGGCCTATCTTGAGTTAGTGAAACAGCAAATTTGAAAGAAAGGTAAGACACCCATTTCGACTAATCAAGTGGGGATAAAAGGTAGTGTGCCAAGGTTCTTCTTCTCTCATAAAAAAAAAAAAAAAACGGACATCTCAAGAAAGACTGCTTGAAAAGATAAAAAATGGTTTGAATTTAGAGGTATAAATAATTCTTTTATTTGTTATAAAACAAAATTTTTAAATGTTGTTTTAATTATACTTGGTAGATTGATGCTGGTGTCGTTGTTCTTATGGCAAATTCCATGCAAGGATTTTACTCAAACTGGGGTCTAAATATGAACAAAGAAACATTTTAATGGGGAATCGATTGAGGGCTAAAGTGAAAGAAGTGTGGACTTGCATACTAATTTCTAATTTTGGATTCTAGTTGGACCTCAATACCATATTTTATGTTCCTACAATAAGTAAAAATCTAATTTCTTTATCTAGACTTGATTTAGAAGGTTATACATTCTCTTTTGGACAAAGTACTTTGAGTATTTATAAGAATCAAGTTTTAATTGGTGGTAGTATTTTATGTTATAATATATATAAATTAAATCTAGATTCATATTTTGTTAGTTCCTTATTTACCATGCATGAGAATAATATTAAGAATGTTGGCGTTAAAAGAGGAATTTTTTTATGAAGGTTCCTCAGTTTTGTGGGATAAAAAACTTGGACACATCTCTTAAGAGAGATTAAGGAGTTTAATAAAAGATGGGGGATTGAAAACCCTAGATTTTATTAATTTTGGTGTCTGTATAGACTATATAAAGGCAAGCATACCAAAAACATCAATAAAAATAAGGCCACAAGTCGTTTAGAACCACTTGAATTAGTCTACTAAGATATTTGTGGTTACTTTCGCATACATGTTATAATTGTCAAAAATACTTTATTACCTTTCTTGATACTTTCATTGGATATTATTATGTATACCTGTTATATGAGAAATCTGAGTTTTTTTATAGCCTTTGAAATTTATAAGGCTGAAGTGAAAAATCAGTTAGACAGAAAAATAAAGGTTGTGAGATCTGATAGGAAGTATCATCGGAAGTATGATGAAATAGGTTAAAATTGTGGCCGATTTGCTAAATTCCTAGAAAGTTATGGTATTCATGCTGAATATACATTACCTAACTCTCCACATTAGAATGGTGTGGCTCAAAGATGTAATAGAACACTTATAGAAATAGTATAGAGAATGTTAAGTAATTCTAATTTACTTGACTCTATGTTGGGAGTTGTATATATCCTAAACCGTGTACTCTCTAAGGTTGTCCCTAAAACTCTTTATCAGTTGTGGACATGTTTGAAGCTAAGTTGAGGATATTTACATGTTTGGGTTGTCTAGCAAAAGCTAGAGTTTATAATCCATAAGAGAAGAAATTGACCCTAGGATTATCAGTGGTCATTTTATTGGATATCCTGAAAGGTCTAAAGGTTTTAAAATTTACTGTCTTACTTATACCATGAAAATTTTAAATCGAAAATGCTAGATTTATAGAAAGTGTTGACATTATGGGAGCAATGCACCACTAAATGTGATATTTAAAAAAGCATCGGATATCTATTCAAGTACGAATTGAAACAATTAGATTTAGTATTCTAAATGACTTCGTTCATAATGATATGATAGAAATACAACCTATCATATTGGATACATCATTAGATGAGACTGTCACCCATAATGATGTGATTGAAGATATCACTCATTTGAATCAAAATTTGGTAGAATTAGAAGTTTTGAGAAGATCTCAAAGATCTAGGAGGTCTGTTATATCGGATGATTATATTGTTTATATTTAAAAATTTGATTTTGATATATATTTCAAAGTAGATCGGGTAACATTTCACAGGCCACTAAAAAGGATGATTCGAATAGATGAATTGATGCAATGCAAGAAGGTTTAAAATCCATGTATGTAAATAAAGTTTGGGATCTCGTCGAATTGCCTCTAGGGTCTGCGGCTGAAGAATGTCAATGGATCTTTAGGACCAAACGAGACTCAAAGGGAAAAATCGAACGATTTAAAGCTAGACTTGTAGCTAAGAGGTTTACTTAAATGAACAATGTTGATTATAAAGAGATCTTTTCACTAGTTTTTTCAAACAACTCTTGTAGAATCATAATGGTAGTAGTAGCTCATTTTAAAATAGAATTAAAACAAATGAATGTAAGAGTTGTGTTTTTAAATGGAGATTTAGCTGAAAAGGTATATATGAAATAGCTAGAAGGATTTGAAAAAAAAGGTAAAGAAATCTAGTAACAAGGTAAAGAAATCTAGTTTATAGATTAAAGAAATCTATATTTGGGCTTAAACAAGCTTCAAGGCAATCAGATATCATGTTCAATGATATCATTACTTCCTTCGGGTTTAGAAAAAATATTGTTGATCAATGTATATACTATAAGATAAGTGGGAGCATGTTTATTATTTTAGTCCTATATGTAAATGACATTCTATTTGCCAGTAGTGCTCTACGCCTATTATGTGAAACAAAAGAATACCTCATAAAGAACTTTGAAATGAAAGATATGGATGAAGGATCCTTTGTACTTGGATTCAAAATTTTTAGGGACAAGTCTTGAGGTATACTACAGAAAGCCTACATCAATAGAGTTCTTGAAAGATTCAATATGTGGAATTGTTCTAGAGAAAAAGCACTTATATCAAGAGGTGATCAGTTCTCAAAACATCAATGTCCAAGAAATAACATCAAGAGAAAACAGACGCAAGACATTCCATATGTATCAGTTGTAGGAAGTCTCCTATATACACTGACTTGAATATGTCCAGACATCAATTTTGCAGGTAGCATGCTAGGAAGGTATCAGTCTAACCTTGTCACGGCTCGTTGGAGGGCAACAAAGAAAGTCATGCATTATCTACAAGGGATTACAGAACATATGCTCACTTATAGAAAATTTGATCTTCATAACCACAAGTCTAATATTGTTTAGGCCCGACATGTTGAGTTTACTAATTTAAGATGCTTTTCCCCTTTGGTTTTTGGTTTTACTAAATATATTTAGGATTTAACTTTAGTAAGCTTAGTCAATTAGGTATCATATTGGACTAATGTTTGAGGGAATTAATGAAACTTACCTTTAATAAATTTCTTTTATAGGAAAAAATATCTTTTAAGCTTATTTATAAATGTGGTTTTCTGGTCCTCTCTCTTAACTTACGAGATTTGCAAAGTACCCATCAACTCTAATGCATATTGGAGTGAGTGATATGTGAGATAACAGAAAACCCAATTTGAGAAAGGTGATCGGCTCATCATCAAAATCATAGCGCAAGGTATACATTTATTATTTGAGATTATATACTGTTTAATGCATAAATCAAGATCCATAGATTTAATATATTGTTACGAACTATATTAGATCTTTCATAGATTGCACAATAATTCAGTTTTTTAAACCTTTTATGGGCTCTAGTTATATTCAGGGTAATCAAGAGTGGTAGAGGGTTGCATATATTAGGGCATTGGTTAGGTTTCTATCTTAATCTTGAGTCCTCAAAGTTTTGTGGTGATACATTGTACACATTTATTATATTAATATTCAATGATTACTGCTATTCACTTTAATTAGTTTCAGATTAAGAAGTGGTAGCTAGGTGAGGGCTCAATGAAGGAGTTCAAAGTAAAGGTGTGATTTTGGAAAACTTGCAGCTGGAAATTATCATTGGTCCATATCCCTTTGTATAGAAAGAGGTCACCTCTGATCAATTTAATCTCTTCACGCAATCTTTTCTGTTACCCTCTTCAATTAGCTCATAACCCCTCAATTTTGTAGTCAAAATCATTCACTCTTAACTATTTTAAGCATAAAAAACAGCCTAAACGTTGAGTTCTTATGCTTTTGAGGTCCTTAATTAAATCAACTCTAAAATCCTAGTATTAGACTAATAATGAAGAGTTAGGTTTGGGATCTATTTTTATCCATCCCACATGAGGTGGGGCACTTTCTTGTCGGTCTTTTATTGATGATGGCCAATTTATCTAGCCATGCGAGTTTGTTTTGGCAGAGTACACAACTTAAAACCAGTCATCTGTCCATTTATAGCTGGGCCCCTTTCAAGGGCACTCAGATGTCCTAGGACGTCCACTTACAACTCCTTTTCTTTTCAGTCAAACGGGTCTGCAGAAATGTGGTGTACAAGCCTTTGGAACAAGCATGCTGCAGCAGGGAGTCAAATTGTTTGGCATGCATTATTGCCGTTCCTTCCCGGATAAAAAGTCTACAAAACGCTCTAATCTTCATGAAAGGTGGTCCGCTTGTTATGTAGGTCACAGGACATTTATGCATGCATGTCCTTGGACATCCAAGTTGAGAGACTCGTTGGATATTGGAGGTAATAACAACTCACTCATACTTGTAAGGGAACAACAACACACATTTGAACAGTGACTATGGATTTTTACATGAGGAGGCTTGAAAACATAATCTTTTTTATTTACATAACTTGAAATTTTAGTTAGTGACGGCAAAACTCATATATGTGCCCTCCATTTGAAATGAATGAAAGCAAGACAACCAAAATTGGCACGTTCAATTCTTAAACATTGTATATATGTAAATAAAAATAAAACAATACCAAAAAAAAAAAAGGTATTAATCAATGGGTTGAACTATAATCCCAAGTACTAAAGTACCTTTTTTTTTTTTTTTGTGACCCAGCCAAGGGAATTTGGACCCATGAGAGAAGCCATCACACCCAAGAAGAAAGCCCGCTATATGCGGAAAGAAAGCCCACTTAAATTGGAAGGTAGCCCACACAATTGAGAAGAAAGGGGCGTTAGCCAAGGTTCGAACCTTAGATAGCCTAATAAGAACTGCCACTCCTTACACTAATGTAAGGAGCCAGTCTTACCCATTTTAATTTAAGTTGCATTATATTAATAAAAATAAATTGCGTTTGAACATAAATAGGCTTCAATTTGAGCTAAAATCAGGTTTGGAAATGATATTAATTTGAACTCATGAGTTGAATCACATTCTATTGTAAGCTTAAAAATTAAGAAGCAAAGTCATGTTGAAAACAAAATACAATGCTCATTGGTATTTACATCTAAAAGTTGAAAGTTAAATCCAATCTAAATGAGCACAATCTAATAACTAAACAAAATGTGATATCTAGGTCTCTTTTGATTTGGAGTTTTTGAGAGAGAGAGAGAGAGAGAGAGAGAGAGAGAGAGAGAGAGAGAGAGAGAGAGAGAGAGTTTAGGGAAACAAATGGGTGCTGGACAATTATTGAAGTGGCAACTGGGCTGGATGTGTTGGAGGGAACCGCTAGGATCTCTAAATATTATGTATAGATTACTGTAGAAATGATTATAAATGATGATGATGATTTGAGAATCATACCTGTGAGATGTCTCTGATTTGATTCCAATCTGACAGCAATCCGAAAATCTTAAGACTTTACATTGTATTCTTTTATGCTCGAACTCTCACCGGGGTGAGTTTTTTCTGTGAATTCTCTTTACTCTTGAAAATGAGATTTCTCGTCTTTTTTCTAGAGAGCAATTTCGCATATTTATATGATATAATAGGGATCTTAAAAAGGAAACAAGAAATATGCTTTCTATAGAAATAAGAAACTCTAATTCGACCCTAATTAAAATCCTAGTTCCATAAATTACAATTCAGTCCAATAGAAAATTATAATTGCACTCCTGTTCTTATTCTTAAAATTATATTTCGAGCTTCTTGTTATTAAATGCTTATTAATCTCCTCACGTTAAGATTTTAGATATCCATCGATTAAATAAATATTGACATCTATATTTAATCGATATCTATATAATTCTTTGAGACCTTATATTTAACTTATTTGATATATCAAACACAAAGTTTACCTATAAGGTTTGATATAATTAAAATTATAAGCTTCATCAAGAGAATATCATCAATCCCTATTACAAGATGTGGATTCCATTAAAAAACTAATATCCACCATATACGTAATGTAGTCATCCAATTTACAGAGATTATTGACCCATAAAAGGTCTTACTTCTTTGTAAATCAAAATACCAAACATTAAATATATGTGTCTATTATTTATATCAGGATTAAAAATATAAGCACTCATCACAATAATTTGGATATTAATCATCTTATATAGTTAGTATAAAAACGAAAAACCCAAAAGTGGTCATATTCAATATACACAAAAAGTTAACTAGGCTTGCTAAATTATCATACTACAATTATACCGATGGTGTGTCAAACTCCATCTAGATTGTGAATAATAATAACTTATATTTTATAAGAGCCAATAAACAAGTCTTCCATGTATATGCTGAACTCTATGCACCAACTTGTCTATTTTATAGAATAAAAGATACACACATGTATAATAAAAAATAATGCAACTATTTACCCATAAAAAATTTTCATTAAAATAAAAAGACAAACTTTATAAATAAATAAATCGGTCAAAAGTAAATACATAAAAGTATACTTTTAATATAAATTTCTAGTAAGATGGTCACTAAAGAACTAATGGATTTTTTAAGTGGGGTGGCGGCTTCACCTCCAGACTCCCATATGTGAGTCTACCCTTGCATGTGAAGTAATAATAAATACTCATACATCTATGGAAAACAAGCTCACACATGCAAGATAATAGAGACTTATATATACAAGGGACGTGTGGTTTGTCTGCTTTAAAACTTGGTTACTTTGGTGAGAACCACAATCTCTTACCATTAGGATAAGAAGCTTGGTTTAGATTTTGACAGTGTATCTTGATACTACACAAGGTAGACTTGGCCAGTTACCTTATCAAATAAGAGCCTTTTTTTCTTTTTCTAATTTTGCCATGCATATAACTTGTAAATCAGAACTTAAAATTAGAGCGTTTCGTTTAGATTTTAATCTAACTAGCTCTGATTTCACAAACGCATCCTTAAACTTGAAGGCCAAAATTATTTAATCAAATTCAATGTATACAGTTGGTGGGCCCACAAGAGGTGAGTGTCAGTCTTTTTTTAGTCTTCCGCGTCCCATCCGGCGACTCTCAAGAAATGTATGAGCTCACTTGTAGGCCCAGTTATTAAAAATCAAAATGTTCATTTATAAATTTGGCCCACCATTAAATTAAGCTATAAGGCATTCATGTAATTCAAAGTCTAATTATTTATTGAATTGAAATTTACCAAGTACAAGAAGTGAGTGGGTGTGAATTGGAGTCTCAGAATATCTATACAGTTGCATAGGTGGGGCATACAGGCAAAAAAAGGACTAGAAGAATCACGGGTGGCAGACCGTTTCCTACTTCGTATTTATTTGATGACGATAGCGTGCACAGCTGGCACTCTCGCCGCCAGTTTCATTTAAAATTTCTCTCTCTCAAAATGAGATATTACTTTGGAATCTTCCTGACAATAGAGAATAAAAATAAAAAATATTTTTTTTAAAAAGATGACCATGATTAAATTAATTACGGTCCACCATCTCATAGATGAGCGGAGCTATCTTGGATGAAACACTATTGCCCACATGAATTACGTACATGTCACTGGTGATGTAGTGGACCATGAATGGTCCACTTACGATCACCATAGAAAAAGCCTCATAGGATCTAGACCCAAAATCCCTACCTTAGCTTACAAATATTAGAGGTTGACTGTAAAATTTCGGATACATGATACCACACATAAGCATTAAGAAGGATTTAATAATAAAAACAGCATCTTACCATGTAAGAGGTGTCCCACCTTTCCTCACTAAAGTATTGCCCTATTTCAGCTGAAGTTTTCTTTCCTCACATGAGAGCCTTGGACCATTTGAACTTTGAAGTCCAAAGATGGCACAAGAGAGGATCGGGTTAGGATTTAGATAAACCTGTAGTCGACTTGAGTGGAATTTCTACAATGCCATGCTCACGCTGACCCGTGACGGGCTAAATGGTTGTCATATCAAACCCGCCCCATGGCAAATTCAGGTTGGGTTGGGTTTTAGATTGGTTTATCAGGTTGGGTTGGGTTTTAGGTTGGTTTATCATAAATTTTTCAAAATTATTAAAATTTAGACCTGTTTGTTTGTACAATAGAGTGAAGTAGAATACAGTAAACTTAAAATTAAAAAAGATTAATATATGATAGAATTATGATGACTTTTTATTTTTAGTTGCTTGATATGAAATATTCTTTACTTGTTGTATAAAAAGGTGGAGATGACTTTTTTTAAAAAAAGAAGGAAAATTTGAATTTTTAAGAAAAAAGGGAGGGAAATTTGAATTTCAAATAAACAAGCTCGGAATTTAAACCATTGACCTCTAAGAAAACATCCTCTCTCATTGCCACTTGAAATATTGAACTCTCATATAATAAAAATACACTAAGTAATTTATAAAGTAAAGAAACATGGGGCTAGCCTAATTGATGTATTGAAAAAATAGACCTCAGATCAATTTAATGTATAAAAAATCATACTTGGCCCAAACCCTTACCAAACCCGCCCTTAATAGAGTAGGTCGGGGCGGGTCCCCATTTAAACCCGACCTATTGCGATCCCCGTTGAAGTCTACTTTCTTTACATTAGGGCTCCTTACATGGGGTCTACTTTCCTCACGTGGAGCCCAGCCCATTTAAAAAAAAAGGAACCGGCCCAGTTGAAAAAAAAAAGTAAAAAAACATTTAGAGGCGGTTTGTGCACGTCTCTTAAGAGTGGTGACGTCATCAGCCGCACGCCTCGATTTCTTCACATTTCACGCGAGGCGCTCTAGTGGGACCCACTAGAGATAGTCGCCAAATCTCAGGCGGTTGCTGAGATAACAGGGAGAAACATTCGGCTGTATTTATCTGTATTGTCAAATTCAATGTATCAAAATTATGGATTCTTTGCTGAGCCCTCCGATTGCTGGTGTGTGGCCCCCGTGGGCCCGCTGCTTGTGACATGTGACCAAACACAAACTTTGAGGCCCCACGGTCAATAAACCAACAAACTATATTCTCTTACACTCTTACTTACTATCACTTACTAGTGGCGACCCAGAATTTTGGTTTGAGTTGACACATGATGGCCAATTAAAAATTTCAAAAATTCATGTAAGTCGGACAATGGCCCTGAGTCTTTATTGTTACAAAATTTAGCATAGTCCCCTGACCGGTATAGGTTTTATCTTGAACAGTCTTGAATATTTCTCAAGTGGGCTCCATGATGGAGTTTCCGGCCAATTCATTTCTAATATGAAGTTAATCACATTTTCATCATGTCTATTGAAATAAAATTCTAAAAACTATCATTGAAGGGGTTAACATTTATTTTTAATGGTTAGAATTATCATTTTATGGGCCCTATGATGGATTTTCATAGACCTTTAAGTTCACATAAGATAATTACATTGGACTCGTCCTCATCCCCACCAAGTAAAAAACCCAGTTCTTTGACCATGCTGCTCATTACCTTGTCTCCCCTCTCTCACTCAACTCACATCTCATTTATAGTCATAATCACCACACGGGATCCCCACATGCACGTAAGTGAAGCCCAAACTTGAACCCACCTCCCTTTTTCCATAAGGATTCTAGATCCTCCATTTTTTTTTTATTTTTTTTCTTTTCATTTTTCTTTCTTCCTTACTCTCTCTCCTCTATATCTTCCCATTTCTTCTTCTTATATTTTATTTTTGTATTTTTGTATTTTTTTATCTTTCTTCCTGTTCTTTCTCTCTCTTTTCCTCTTCATTTCTCTCTCTCTGTCTCATGGGTGCGGCATAATCCATTTTGAAGGTGGGGCATTAACCACACCATAATAGCGCGTTTCCCAAATCGGACCGGGTGCAACTACACCCACCCAATATAATGTGTGTTAGCCCCTGATAACTCTTATCGAAGCTCACACACTCAACTAAATCTATTTTTTCCTCAAAACTATGGTTGTTAATTTCTTAACAAATTACTATTTTCAATAGTAACCTATCATAGGTTTTTTCTTGTAGCTTATCCTTAAGAAATGACTTTCTCTCCCCCTTTCCAAAAAATTTAATTTTCCCCACACCTTCTCCAATCTAAGAAAATTGATAAAACTACTTAGAACATTCTTTTCTTGAGGCACATCGTTTGCTCTCTCTCTCTCTTGGTATGATTTCTACTTTCCTCTTCCTTTACCAAACCTTGGGTCATTGTAACTTGTGTGGGACACCTTTGTGTGAACAATCTAATTTTATATATTGAAGTGAAATATGACATGATGAACAAATTGGGAGTGGTTGTTTATATGAAAAGCTTTGAACAATGAAAGGTGCCCCTATACGATAAATTAATTATCATTTCTTCATTCGTTAAAAAAAATTTGTCTTTTTGTTCATGATTTAAAAATGTATATTTTTGGGGTCCTAATACCAAAATTAGATTATTGATGGATGGTGAAGACAAAAGAGTCAGGATGTTTTAGTTGCTTATCTTGTTTAGGGCCAATTTGATTTCAAAAAAATAACTTTTAGGAATGATAAGGAATCACTTTACCTCTAATTTCTTATCTTGAATATAGAAAAAAGCTTGATGGATCTGAATTTTAAAAAAAATCAAAGAAACCCATCATGTCATGAATGATAGGACATGTTCGTTCGCATGAAATTGAATTCCTACAAATTCAAAGGAATTCATTTTACCATAAATTTCCTTATAGTGAAAACTTATAACATGTTTGTTTGCATGAATAGAACTTTTCGAAAATAAAAAACCCTCTTTACCATAATTGCTTGTCTTCAAAATATAATTGGATATTATTTTTCATGGAATTGAAACTGCATGAAATCAGAATTTTAAGGACGGATAAGACTGGATTTAGCAACAACTTCTCTTTGCAGTTAAATGTCCTTTTTGCAGTAGAATTTTTTCCATAGCAGAAAAAAATTTCCAATCTATGGGAATGATGAATGGCTTGATGAAAATACAGTTTGTCAAGATAGGTTGTAGGCTTAAACTTGTGATTTTGAAAATTTTAAAAAAAATCATGAAGGGTTTGATGATGGAATTTGGTAAAAACATAAGAAATCCGAATTTATTTGCCTTATTTTCATAGATATTAAAAGCAGCATCTCTGTGGAGATTGTGGGGAACACCCACAAAAAGAAATCGCTGAAGTATTTGAAAATTTAGAATTTTATGAATTTGGTTTTGGATTTTAGAGATCGATTTGATTTTCTTTTGACCTATTTGTCACAGATATTCAGAGTGGCATCTATGTGAGGATTGTGGGAAATACCCACAAAAAGAATCTTTGAAGTTTTATGAAAAATCAAGATTTGGGTTTGAAATAAATTTGGGTTTCGATTTTCATGGATTTTTGGTTTGTTTTCAAAAAGTCAAAGTTTAGGTTTTGACTTAGCTTAACATTGAGTCAAAATGAGATGGAATTCTAAGAAACATTGGCATTGTTGGGTTTTGATTCAAAATAATTTTGAGATGATGGTTCAAAATTTGGTTTGACCGAAGCTAAATTTGAAATTTGGGTTGTTTTGTTTTTTGGAAAAAAGTGCGCCCACCCCCCCCCCCCCCCCCCCCCCCCCCCTTTTTTTATTATTAATTTCCCCAAAATAGGTTGGCTTTGTTGTGGGAAATTCATTTCTTTTATAAAATACCCGAAGTGGGTCCACTATGTGTTATGGGAATTTTGGATGATCACATTTGAGGAAGTTCTGAGGGCCTAACCCAAACTAATCTTGATTTATGGTAATTAATCTTGTTTTATGCTAATTAATACTCGTTTAGACTAATTTAACTTAAAACCCCTTGGCTTTGGGTGAAGAATATGTAGTTGGGTTAGGTTTGAACTTAACTTAGGTAGTTGAGGACTTTCTTGTAATTTAGAGTCTCATGGTTTGCATCATATTTATTACATCATGTGTATTTCATCTTGTGAATTATCTTTTATAATTCCGCCAGTTTTGCTACCCGGGTAAAGGAGGAGGGTTGCGTTAGGTAGGTGACAGCCAGCGTAAAACTTTGCCATAACCCAAATATGAATTCTGAACAAATGATATTTCACGATAAGGCTAGGGCGTTCCCTGCTTTAAGCGACGCATTGCAGCATCGTCCGGCTGCAGTGAAAAGTGTGCAAGGGCTACCGCATGACTTTGGGCTAATGCGGTTAAACAAGTTAATCTATGAGAAGAAGATGAGGAATAGGAAAATTAGACTTGCTACTTGGAATATAGGAACCTTGACAGGCAAGAGCATGGAGTTGGTTGAGGTAATGAAAAGAAGAAGAATTAGTGTAGCTTGTATACAGGAGACAAGGTGAAAAGGGAATAAAGCTAAGGAGCTCATGGATGGGTATAAGCTTTTCTATGCAAGAAAGAGTAATACAAGAAATGGAGTGGGTATAGTTATAGATAAGGATTTAAAAGAGAAAATTGTGGGGGTAAAGAGGTTTGGTGATAGAATTATATCAATTAAACTAGTACTAGAGGAAGACATAATTCATATCATTAGTGCATATGCTCCCCAAGTAGGACTAGAAGAAAGTGTGAAAAGACAATTTTGGGAGGAGATGGATGATTTAATGCGAGAAATCCCAAATAGTGATAAAATTTTCTTTGGAGGGGATTTAAACGGGCATATAGGAAGAGATAATAGAGGATATGAGAGAGTGCATGGAGGGCATGGATTTGGAGAAAAGAATGAATTCGGAAACACTATATTGGACTTTGCAGTGGCATTTGATCTTATAGTAGCAAATACTTACTTTAAAAAGAGAGATGAGCATTTAATTACATATGAAAGTGGGAGTAATAGGAGTCAGATAGACTTTTTTCTAGTTAGAAAACAGGACCGATTGGCTTGTAAAGATTGTAAGATTATCCCAGGAGAGAGTTTGACTACGCAACATAGGCTTGGAGTTTTAAATATTTGCATTAGAAGTAAAAAGAGAGCAGTAGTAAACAAAATGGACCCTAAAACAAGGTGGAGAGATTTGAAGGGGGAAATAGCAAATATATTTAAGGACAAAATGATTGAGAAAGGAGAATGGAATATTGAAGGAGAAACTACAGTAATGTGGAATCAAATGGCTAATTGCATTAGGAATGTTGCAAAGGAGGTACATAGAGAATCAAAAGGGAAGAGACATATTAATAAAGAAACATGGTGGTGAAGTATGGAGGTTCAGGAAGTTATTCGACAAAAAAAACATTGCTACAAAGTTTGGCAGGGGACTAAGAGTATAGAAAATTTTGAGTTGTATAAGAAGGCAAAGAAATAAGCTAAGAAAGTAGTAAGTAGTGCAAAGTTCAAAGCATACGATGACCTCTATAATAGGTTGGGAACAAGAGAAGGAGAAAAGGATATTTTTAAGCTTGCAAAAATAAGAGAAAAGAAAAGTAGGGACTTAGATCATGTCAAATGTATCAAGGACAATGAGGAAAATATTTTGGTGAAGGACAACGATATTATAGAAAGGTGGAAAGAATATTTTAGTAAACTTTTAAATGAAGAATATTTGGGTGATACAAGAGTGGAGGAGGATACTTCATTACAAGAGTATACTTTTCTCCGTAGAATTAGAGGGGTGGAAGTGAAGGAAACATTGAAGCGAATGAAGACAAGAAAGGCAACAGGCCCAGATGGTATTCCGATAGAGGTATGGAAATGCTTAGGAGAGGTTGGAGTAAGTTGGTTATGTAGACTATTCAATAAGATACTTGTGACAAAGAAAATGCCAGATGAATGGATAAGAAGCATTGTAGTACCTATATATAAGAATAAAGGAGATATACAAAATTGTACCAACTATCGAGGGATTAAACTTATGAGTCACACTATGAAGTTATGGGAGAGAATCATAGAGCAAAGACTGAGAAAAAAGACTAAGATTTCGGAAAATCAATTTGGTTTTATGCCAGGGAGATCAACTATGGAAGCTATCTTTTCACTTAGGCAATTAATGGAAAAATACCGAGCAAAGCGGAAAAATCTACATATGGTCTTTATCGATTTGGAAAAAGTCTACGATAGGGTACCGAGGAATTTAATTTGGTGGGTCTTAAAGAAAAGGAATGTCCCAAGAGGTTACATTGAAATTTTAAAGGATACGTACGAAGGTGCAATAACAAATGTGAAAACCACATGTGGAGAAATGGGCTGATTTCCCGTGACTATAGGCTTACATCAGAGATCATCCTTAAGCCCTTATCTCTTTGCATTAATTATGGATGAGTTAACTGTGCATATTCAAGAAGAAGTACCATGGTGTATGTTGTTCGCAGATGATATAGTATTGGTGGATGAATCAAGAGAGGGTGTAAATGCAAAGCTTGAGAGATGGCATAGGGCATTAGAATCTAGAGGCTTTAAAATAAGTCGTACAAAGACAGAATATATGGATTGCAATTTCAGTGGACATATACAAAGTGTTGAAACCATTGTCAAAATTGAAACCCATGAGATACCACGTAAAGATTCTTTTCGGTACCTAAGCTCGATGATTAGTAAAGATGGGGAGATTGACGAAGATGTGGAGCATAGGACAAGAGCTGGATGGCTGAAGTGGAGACTAGCTTCGGGAGTACTTTGTGATAGACAAATGCCAACAAAATTGAAGGGAAAATTTTACAGGACAGTGGTTAGACCAGCTATGACATATGGAGCAGAATGTTGGCCAATTAAGAAGACACATATTCATAAGATGGATGTAGCGGAAATGAGAATGCTTAGATGGATGTGTGGTAAAACTAGGAAAGATAAAATTAGAAATGAGCGCTTTCGAGAACATTTAGAGGTAACACCAATAGGAGATAAGATTAGAGAAACTTGTTTAAGATGGTTTGGGCATGTTGAGCGTAGGCCAATAATGGCACCGGTGAGAAAAAGTTTGGATATATAGGTGGAGGGTCCATCAAGAGGTAAGGGTAGGCCGAAGAAAACATGGATGGAAGTCATTAATTCAGATTTGAAGAAGTTGCACTTATCGAAAGATTTAGCTCAAAATAGAATGGAATGGAGAAATAGAATTCATGTAGCCGACCTCAACATGGTTGGGATAAGGCTTTGATGATGATGATGATGATGATGATTTGGCTCAACTTGAATCAAATCCATCTTTGCCTAATTGAAGTTCACTTGATTGAAACTGTAATTTTGTTAATGATTATGGACTTGTATGCCGAACCATTAGAAATTTGAGTTAAAAGGCAAGAAACCAACGTCCCTCTCCATTTCCTCCTACTCTCTTGTGTTGACCCATAAAAAATCACAACTAATACAATCCAAAAGATTTTGGATGAATTTGGAATGCAGTAATTCTAGTTTCAGAATTAGTGGACTTCATTTGATTACTCACCAAACACCAGGTTTGAGGTTCAATGATTCTAATCCAAAGGTCACCACATAAATTCAAAGTTTCAGGGCTACAGAAGTGCTGAAACTCTTATGGCAACTCCAAAGTATGCTTGGGAATATTGTTTCAAAGTTTCAAAGCATTTGAACTTCATCTTAGCTCAAACCAAGTTTTAATGATTATTTGCCAACTCCTTGGGGGTCATTGTGGAAATTGATACTTCTACATGTCAGAACAAGCTCAAACTCAGAGAAATGCTGTCAAGTACATTCAAAGACTATCCTTCAAAGTTTTAGAGCATTTGAATATCATTTGAACCCAAATTTAGTTCGGATGGTCGTCTACGAGGCTCTGTGGGGTCACCGTGCAAAGTGACACCTCATGAAGATAAAATTATCCAAAACTCTTGGAGGAAGCTCAAATTATGCTTAAGGGAGGTTCTACAAAATTTCAGGTCAAACAGACATCATTTGATCCAAAGTCTACAATCATATTCACTTTGGGTTAGTAAACCTTAAGTCATGGAGTCACTAACCAAAGTCTTGCTTCCCGATGGTCAAAATTGATGACATTTGGGCACAAAACTTCAATTATTTTCAAGGTAGATTTTACATATTTTCAAGTCAAGAAGACTTCATTTGGTTCTACTTCCACCACATGTCAGCTTAAAAGATAGTGACCCCCGAGCCATGGAGTTCACTAACCAAAATCCTACTTCCAGGGAGCCAAAGCTGATGAAATTAAGAAGATTGATTTAAAATATGCTCAAAATGAACTTCTCAAAGTTTCAAGTCAATTGAATGTTGTTTGGGTAGAAAACAAGCTAATTACCTACAGTATGAGGTGAGTAGTGACTTAAACTATGCAACAAATGAGTCACCATGCTCAGAATCCTACTTCTACACATCCAAACTACATGAAATTTGGATACTCCAAAATACCCTTGACATCAGTCCCTCCAAGTTTTAGACCAAATCAACGTCATTTGGGCCTTAAATAGCTGAAACAAGGGCCCATTTTTATGAAAAGTGAACGGGAGAGTTGACGAACTTTGGAAGGTCAAAACGAGCTGAAATTTTAATGACAAACTCAAAATAGTATCAAAAAGCATCCCCCTAGGTTTAATAAAGATCGGACATCATTCAGGCTCTAAACAGGTGAAAACAGTTCACATATGCAAAAGTCCAAAAAAATGGACTTGAGAGTGACCGCGACTGCGGTCAATGTCACCCTTGTAGCAGTTTTTGTGGTTTCCAATGGTTTCCTCCACTTCCTTTCAACTTTTAACCCTCTGAAGTCTATAAAAGGGAGATTTAAACTCTTGGGAAAAGGAGAGAAGCACACAGAGACAAACTGAGAGAGAAAAACAGTGAAAATAAACAAATTCAAGGAAGGAAAAGCAAGTTCAGTCTTAATTCTAAACATTTGGTGAGGGTTCTAAGGCACTTCAGACACTTCAAGCATACTTCTTCTTCTTATTCTCACCAATTCGAGGTGAGAAATAATTAAAAGAAGAGGAAGAAGCACGTATTTCACTTAACAAAGACATATGCGGGGGCCATTTGGATGACATCTTCTTCCTTTGATCTTCTTACTTTGGGGGGATTCTTGGCCCTCATGGAAGTTGTGAACAAGCCTTTTTAGGCTTCATTCTAACTCATGAAAATCATAAGATCAGAATGACACAACTTTGACTTCATACAATACCTTCTTCGAATTTGTACAAAAAACAATCCGTAACCCAAAAAGTGATTATTATCAAAGGTTTAAGTCGATTCCACGGCCAAATCAAGCACTTGTGGTGGCCATTCAACACTCCGAATTTGAAGAAAGCAAGTTCCTACACTCTGAAGAAGCCATAGAGGCGAAACGGAACAAAATAAGGAGCAAACAGTGGTAAAAAAAGCCACTGTCTACTAGTGACCATGACTCATGGTCACTGGTAGGGGCGCAATGACCATAGGTCACGGTCACTCCCCTTTGTACTTCCATTTTTTGCATTTTCTCCATATTTTCATGTATTTTTATTTATAAATTCATTTCAGATCAGAGGGAGGGGTTGTAAATGTTTCAAAATTTGTAAACAACCTGCATTCCCGGGGTCATAGCATTTAAACCCAAGTAAACAAAAGGAAAATTAATAATGAACTGAAGTTAATTCTCATTGTTCTTAAATACTTGAAGTGTGTGAATGTTGGACTTGAATCTATTGCATTCTACATTTTTGAGCACGATCATCTTGCTAAAGCTATTCTATCCTCTTCTTCTACTTTCATCTACATTTCCAACTTGAGCTGAAAACTGAGTTGGAGCCTTACATGTGCTCCTACTAGGTTCTAACCTTCTCTTTCAATATCCTCTTGTGTATTTCCTCTATTGAAGCTACCAAATTCATCTTCTTTCACCTAACTACAGCTCTTTAAGGTAAGGAATTACTCTCATTCATTTTTTTGAGTTCAAAAGAGTCAAAAAGATTCAAATAAGCAACATGCATGCATCTTACACTAGATTCACCTATTGCACGTATTTGCATGTAATAGGATTCCCTTCTATTGAGGCTTTCTCCATCTTCAAACCCAAGGAAGGGTAAGTTTTGAGTCAACCATTGATACAAGGCAAATATTAGAGTATATATTACTCCATGCATGTTTAAATTTGTTGATTCTTGAAGAAATCTCATTAAATGCAAGTTTACAGCTCATTCATCCTTGATTAAGTCTACATGCATTGGATTAAGTGATAATGAGTATGAATATGCCACATTGGTCAAATGTGGGTATAGTAAAACCTATTATGGAAAAATTTTAGAGCAAAGGAAATCTCATTGGAATTAAAACCTGAGAGTTCTATACTAAACTCATGCTTTAGAAGCAGTTCCAGAAATTCTGAAGTTTACGGTAAGTGTGGTTAAGCCATAAGTGTTCAATGGCTCAAAATCCATAGAGCTTAAATTCTATGTTTGAACTACAACTAATCCTCGGCCAAGCCATGAAATGTACTACGGTTAAGCCGTAACCATCCCATGACCCAGCCGTAAGCTATTTTATGGCTAGCTTTCCTGAGAACACCCAAATCTTGTTTTTTTCTACGGTTGACCCTCGGCTAAGCTGTAGTACAGTCGTAGCCTAGCTGTTGGATTCATATGGCTAAGCTGTAGATCAGCATACGGCCGAGCTGTAAATGAATATGAAATTAAGAGTAAAACCTATAACACCCCGACCCCAAATTAGCAGGATTAGAGGTCATTTAATTGTGTGCTTAGCAACTTATTTAAGGATTTTATTGGGTCATTATGTTTTGTTCTTTTTGGGTTATGTTAAGGGTCTTGGATAGGTAGTTGGGTTGAGTTTAACATGGGTTAGTTAGCTTCAAGCCCTTTTTCGTAATTTTTGATTTTGTTCATGTTTGTCGTTTGGGCATCATCTTGATGTCATCACGTGTCTTTTGTCGTGCTCGTTAGTTTCCGTAACTGACTCGAAAGTGTTTGAAAACCAATTAAGATTATTAGTGTTCATTTGACTCGAATTGTAATTTGTTTAACTTTTGGACTTGGTTACAAATGGCTAAACTATATATATATCTTACCTAACCTTCCGTTTCATCCTTTTCTCTCTTGTTCCTTCTCTCTTTAGCATCTTTTTCTTTTTCTTCCTTCGTTTTTCTTCTTTCATCCTTTTCTCCGTCGGTGTCAAGCCTCAATCTTTTGTGCCAGTTCTTCCGGAATTCAAGCTTAGAACGAGTGAACGCGTGGTAACTCATAGTTAAAGGCAAGTATAAGCAACTCTTGGATGAATACATGTTGGTATACCGTGATGGCTCTGATTTACTTCACTTATGCTTAATGTATGCATGTTGAAACAGCCCCCTTTGTTGATGCTTTTGTTTATTCTTTCACTTGTTAAAAGAAAAAACAGTTTGAACTGATTCTGTTCGTTTCAGCTTGCTTCAAGGCTGACCGGTCGCTCCTGAAGCCCTGACTAGTCGAAGTTCAGTTCTGGAAGGTGTCCGATCGGTCGGATACCTCGGCGATCAGTTGGGTAAGCATCATTGCAGGACTATATAAAGTTAATGTAAATGACTTCCCTCACGGACCATAGATTACTTGGAGACCTAAGAATGGACTATTCTAATGATTGACTATGAACATATCATGAATGGTCTTAAGGGCTGAGATTTATTCATGAGTGTTATCCATTTGTTAAGCACCTCCCCATGGGTGTTGATTTAAGGGATTTCGGTACTCTTTCCTCTTATGATGAGACACCAAAGGAAGAACAACCAAGTATCGGACACCTTAAAACTACATCGCCATGCACGGTTAGTAATGGTGGATAACTAGACTAGGGTTGGCTAGTAACTAACCTTGATTCTATCAATTTGAATTGCATAGCATCTTGCAATATCATACTTGCCCTCAAATCTAATTAAGAAAATGAATAAGCATTGGTTTGTTTCGTGTTGTATTTTTCTTGAGATCTTAAGATAGAGATGGACATTGACTCGCATGTACGTTTGCTTTGAGTGTCATTATATGTTATATGATTTCGTTATTCTTATGCAATGTCCTGATATATGTTTGATTGGTTATGTCTGGCTTTACTCATCCTCAGTCTTAGGATACCTGATGGGGTTGAATTTGGCCTAGCATGCTTATTGCCGTTACAGTGTGCTCACGTCTTAGAGATTCCAAATCCTAGGAAACCGAGACCCATTCGTACCCTGACCCAGTTGATGGTGTTCTCTCACGTCACGCTCTCAATTTTGGGAGAATATGGCATATGTAGTAGCCACCTAGTACAGTATTTCTTTGCTTTGAATCTAATGCATCAATTATTCCCTTGCACGATTTGCATAGTATATGAACTTGCACTTCTATTTAATTTGCCAGTCATGAATCCTTTTAGAGACAAAGCGTATTACCTCTATGTTGCTTATACTTTGCTGAATCGTCGTATTCACATGTTGTTTCTTGGTGTTTTAGGCGCAGATCCCATTCCCAATTCTTCGAAGGTCGGCCATACTTCAAAGGAGGTTGTAGAGACCCCATCTGGGCTAGATGAGTGGACATGACGGATCCACTCCGGAGAGCATCATGGCATTAACTTGTTCGCATCTTATTGCATGACCTTGTAGCAGGACATTATGAGATCTCTTTTGTATCTAATGTAGATTTTGTATAATTACCAGTGATGATGTGTTTTGTTATATCCCCTTGTTTTTTTATTCCTGTTATAGTTCTTATAGATTCCGCGTATTTTGCTAGCATGTGTGAATGTTTTCCTTGTGTAGGTGCATCTGGACAGGGTTCAGGTGTATGTGCACGGGAATACGTGTGTCACTGATTGGGTTGATCCTAATCCCTAATTTCTTGGGCTCGGATCGTGATAAAACCTATGCCACACGATTAAGCCGTAACTTGTACATGGCGAAGCAGTAAAAACACCGTGAACTTAGGAAATTAAGGACTTACAAGACCTTGTAGGACTTTAGGTATGATACCTTTACCTTAACTAAATTAGCCTAATAGTGATCAAATGATAAGTAGCAAGAGTGAAGAGCTATTACTCATTTCCTTTGATTTTCCGGATGGTTTACGGATGTTATGTCATGGGTGTTGGTATAAGAAGAGGTGTTCTTTGCATATACAATGTAACATCGAGATTTTGGTAACACAATGACACCGGACGTTTTATGAATATATTGTATTGACCTCAGAAATAACGATTATCTAGCATAGGATTGGCTAGTAATTATCTTGATAAGTGCTCAATCTATTTGCATTCATATTGTTAAACAACCTTGCCCTTAACATGATCTAATCATGTACCCATGTTTCCTAGTGAGGCAAAATTGGTGTCGAAGCTTCTATTGAGTATATGCTTGTGAGCCAACATGGGTGTAGCTAATGTAGACAGGGTTCGAGCTTTGTTATCTCATTTAAGTATGCATTGTCTGATTATCAGTTGCTTTGTTTAATTATGATTATCACTAAATATGAACTCAAGACCAACACTCTCTTTTATGTATGAATGTTTATGTATGAATATGAGATGATCGTTATGATCAATAATAAGTATGTATGATATGAATTTGGGACGATCTTGATACGTTGAGTCGTTACTACTTAGCTTGTACCCTTATTAATTTCGATAGGACTAATTCGGGTATTCGTTAGTCGCCGCTACAGTAATTTACGAAGGAAAAGGTCGGCTCTCCTTGAGAAGCTAAACTGATCCCCTAGCATTATTCCCTTCTATATGTTATACACTCTCCTTAAAGAAAATATAGCCATGTGGATGCTAGCTAGTATGTTATGTTACTCTGTTCATGATTCGTATTTTCATGCTAATTTCATGCACAATATGCCTAGCTTATGATATTTGATTTCTTTTAATTAATACGTTCTCTAATTCATTTGATACATCATAATAGTCTTATATATTTCTATATTTGCTTAACCATCATGTTAAAAGTACTATCCTTGGTGTTACAGGTACTAGACCCATCGCCAGTCTGGCGAACAACGCGCCCCCGGAAGGAACCTCAATGGTACCTCAGGGAGTAGAAGAGTGGAACGAAGATGACGTGTTCTATTTGTCGTCTTACGTGGAGCGTCAATGGGTTTTGTTTTGAGTTGCTAAGTTTAGTTTTGCTTGGACTCGTGGTTATTTGGCATCAGGGTTCGATGGACATATTATTTGGATTTTGTATAGCTGTGTTTTAGTATTTTGTTGTCTTACATTGGTGGATGGTTAATTAGCAGACTTCAAACATAATTATGAAAGAATGATGTTTTAGTATTGTTTATGATCATTATAGATGTATTTCACAGGCTTTCGTTTTTTTATTGAATCTTGATATACGTGTTTATGAAACTTCTTCACACGTTCTTGTGGAATCTCCCTTGTAGTGATTAGTGCATATCTTCACATGGCACGAATTACTACGGGATTATGTATGCACACCCTTGCAGCTCATTTTAATCCCCTATTCTCGGGATCGGAGCGTGACAAAAATGAACCACTGATAGTGGGTCCCACTTGCTCAAAATCATAGTGACTGTGAGGATTGAAATGGAGTGGCAGTGACTGTGGGAATTGGGCCAAGATACGGACTCCATCGCTAAAACAACCCGTATTCATGGGAAAGAGAATGAAGCATTGGTGACTGCGAACCCCATCACTTTACCAAGGTTGTGTGTGTGGGAAAGAGGGTGAAGACATTAGTGGCCTTGAGCTTGAGAGGAACAGTGGTGCTTGTGAGCAAGGAAACCTGGGCAACCAAGCTGTGGACCCTTTATTTTAAACCATGTAGCATCCGTGGATAAAGTGACCAGTAGTAGTGATCATGGACCCATCTATTTAGTCAAGTTGCATCCCTGGATGAAGTGGCCAACAACAGTCAAGAGGAAAACCCAATTGTGAATCAAATCTACTGCCAACTGTGGACCCATTGATTGGTCACGCAGTGTCTGTGAGGAAACAATGACTGAGAGGGAATGACCCAGGAGGCAGTGGGTCCTGATGCTCTAAAATAGCTGTGACTGTGAGTAGGGGAGTGAACCACCAAACAGTAAGCCCCACTATTTCAAAACTGCAGTGACCATGGACAGGAAATAGTGTACAGCTCGTGTATTCTTCTTTCTTCCCTTGTTCTTCTATTTGAATCGATTGAGAGAGAAGAGGTAGAGACCGAGGCAGTCAAGACCAGGGGCACTTCATCTTCCTGAATTTCTTCTTCTTGTTCGCAAATCTACGATAATAGACAACTGCCATGGCTGGTAAGAGGTCCAACTCCTCTCTTCTCGTGCTTGTTCATGGCCGAACCCACTGTTTGGATTTTTCATGCTTCTTGTTTGATTTTTTTTTTATTTTATTGTATGTATCAATTGATGCAAAGCATGTTCCTCACATATCACGATGTACCCATGCCACGAATTTGCATTGGGATCGACCCACAATTTTCAAGACTACCTATGGCTTATCGAGGTTCTATCGATGGCGAGTGGAAGTTGGGCTCAGCCCTTCTCTTTCTCCTTCCTCTTTTTTTTTTCGTTTTTTTTTTTCGGTGTTGCAAGAATGCTATCTATGCCTCTTCTGTAGTGGTTTGCTCAAGTTGAGCATCTTTCAAGCAAGTCAGAATCATGGTCTGCACTATCCGTCACTACAAGAAAAAACAGTATTGGCCACGACTTCAGTCATCGCTAAAGTGCTCCCAGTCGTTGCAAATAACTTTTAGCGACAGACAGAGGGTCGTCGCCCATTCGTCGCAGTACCCTCGTCTGCGAAGTTCAGTAGCGGCAACTGTTATAGTCGTTGCTGAAAATGGAATTTGGCGATGACCATTGTCGTCCCTAAAAATTTGTTGCAGCATCTACATTTGTCGCCAATTAGAGGAGGGGAGATGACTGAGGCTAGCCTTTGGCGACGACGTTATTGTCGCCAAATATGAGCAACTGTCTACATAAAAAACTGTTGGAAACATTGTGGCGACGACAGTTGGTCGTCGCCAAAAGCTTTTTTTTTTTTTTTTAACCAATACCGCTCCAATTTTAATCCACAAAACCTGTTTCCAATTCCATCCTGTATAACCTATTTTTAATTTAAAAAACATAAAGCTATGTAATTTCATCTCAACTAAACACCAACATCCAAAATCCCAAATTTAATTCAAACTAACAACCATTCAAATAGATATACTTGATAAAGTCTACCATGCTACAAATGTCAATACATATACATAAATTAGTACAAATGTCAAACTTAACATCCCCCAAAAGTCCATTGTGGTCAAACAATACAACAAAGTAGAAACAGCCTTGCAACAACATCTTAATGATCCATATCCATCACTAATCTGCAAAACAAATGAAACAGATCAACGATCAACTGGACCAATCAGGCAAATTGTGAGTCCCAGCCAAATTGCAATAGATGACAATGGTGGTTGCCCGGATGGCAGACTTCCATTTCCTGCACATTCTTTCCCCCAACCATCAAACAAAATATATGGGATGCCTGGGGTCATAAAAGAAAAAATCATGCAAAAATATATCACTGCAGTTACGACGTATGATATTTTTTCCTCTTTTTTAGGAACGAAGAAAAAACTAGAGCAACTAGGAAGCGCACGGGAACAAAAAAATTTGCCCCACATGCCCCAAAGACAGAATTAAATATTAAAGATCAACCCTCCCCACCAATGTTTATTGCACAAAAGGCCAAATAGCACAATCTCCTTCCAGATGTCCCTAGACCAAGAATATCACATTATGCAGACACCTATCTCTTTTACCTACAATATTCTGTCGAGATTGATAGAAGCATAGTCCATAAATACTCTGATGATTCAAGTGCCTGATCATATAGACCAAGAATTAGAAATATCCAATCGGAAGGATGTGAGTTTGATATAGTAGCTAAAGCGAGCAGGCAGCGAAGAGGGTGCACTCTGAAGCAAAACATTCTGTACAGACCTCTCATGCTAAAAGATTTGGCTTCCCTTGTGTAACATGCTGTTTGGAGTTCTTTCCTCCTATTCTCCCCCTTTTCATCTTTCTTTTCAAAGATATCAAGCCTTCCTGTGGATGACAGCTTAACCACTGGATGCAGATGTATTTTCTTTCCACAAGTCATTGCCTACATCTTTTCCCAGCACGCGTAAAGTTCATCTAGAAACCTCGTTTTTCACTGTGTAATTTAGTAGAGAAAGATGAAAAGAAAAAAGCAATGTGCCAAGACACAGCTGAGAAATGACCCTACACTGCCATCTGTGCTTGCACTGATTTAACTGATATGAGGCACCTCCTTTGTGATTCAACTCTTCATGTCACATGACTACATGGCCCACTTGAAAATTCACTTCAACTGTATGTTGCATTGACGATTGAATTGATGCTTGAAATATATAGCTATATTATCTACAACAAATTCAATTCAAAGTTACATCCATCTGGTTGGAGTGAAATTTAGTTGCTAGATGGGGTTAATCTAGCAGTCAGCCGTCATCAGCATCTTAATGATCCATATCCATATCCAATGCAATTTCAATAGTAAACAGTCTTAGACTATGCCACCAACTCCTACACCCCGCTACCTTCTCATAACACCCATCATTGCATAGTACATTGAAGTTGGTTAGAAATTAGATTGAAGTGTGGGCCAATAGCAGTAGTACAGAGGCATTTGCATGTGATTTTGCTGCAACCTGGTCACCCCCAAATTTCAATCACTTGGTTGAAAGAATTGATTCATGGGGTTTGAATGGGTCAGGTCTATTTGGGTTTAGGTTGAGCTGACCACTTAGAACAGCAAATATTGACCAAATCAAAGTTGAATTATTTAAACAATCAGACTAAAAATATAAATGGAAACACTTATGTCTTATTTCAAGTGTTGTGTTACTTAGGATTGGTGGATCAAACTCACAGATTGAGCAGCTTGTATGGGCGAAGGCAACTCCGTTCTATACTGGGGAAAAAAGGGTTTGATGATTACTTGGAGGAGATGCAACCACTTGGCAACCATCCAGTAGGCTCCCTAAACTAAAAGAGGCTCATCAGATGGAGGCACTTGGCTTCCAAGCAGCAGATGATGGTGTGGCCCTCAACTGATCAGTCTTGAAAAGGTAGAGGCCCAACAAGTCTGACCTAGAATTAGTCCCAGAATCGAGCTCAACAAAACCGGGAGCCTGTTTGAAAATTCCATCATAGTGGCAACCATCCAATAGGCATTAAACTGAAAAGGACCCATTAGATGGAGGCACTTGGCTTTGCTTCCAATAGCAGATGATGGTGTGGCCCCCAACTGGGTAGTCCTGTAAGGTCAAGGCCATATAAGCCTAACCTAGATATGAAACCCAGAATGATGCTCAACCAGGGGCCTGTAACCTGACTGAACCTGACCCATCTCAATCTGATCCATGTGTCTGGGCGAAATCAAGTTTTAGCAAGCCCATAACTATCTGTACAGCAAGTCCAACAGTCCAATAAGACTGATAACCAGCATTCCTTCCTTAATTTATTTTATTTCATTGCAGTTTATACCATTGTCTGTAAAAAAAAAGGTAGCACACAGAGAGCAAAACATGAATGAAAGTAGCTAGAACAAACAAGTGTAACCTATTGGAGGTAGATAACAATCAAGGGATCAAATTCATATAGTCCACTCCAACCTATCACATGGTTGAAATTAAAAAAATTGAATTTATGTGGCCAACTCCAATATATCCTCATTCATCTAAGACTCTTTACCTTATTTAGTACTTTCAATTAGTAAAATTTGTTGTTTCTGACTTTGAAAGGAAAACCCGAGCACGAGAAACTGAAAGGAAAAAAGAAACTAGAGACACTGCCACATCCCAACCGAAACCAAAACAAACAAGGAAGAGCTTACAACCCACGACCCAGACCAACAAACACACTTCACACAAAAGCCACAAACTGTAAGTGGTCTTCCACAGTCCTTAGAGGGCTCACCCAGTTTTAGATTTCCCAACTCACTGAGGCATACCTGGACCAACGATAAGAACTCCAAATGCTGAGATGGAGGCTTCCACAGCATTTCAAGATCGCTATTTCAATTACGAACAACAGTGCTTGGTCATGTTGATAATGTTTTTCAAATAGCTCTTTCTAGTTGTCTCAAAGCCAACTTGAACTATTTGGTTCCTGCAGGCACATGATTTTCCAGTGATTGATAGAAATAAACTGGGGTTTTACTCATAACCACACAATCTGCTGCTCAGCAATAATTGAAATGGCTAAAGCGCAGTACATAGGAAAAACTTTGAAGCCAAAATTATCAAATTTGGGGCCTATAAGGCCTTTAAATCTATCTAACTTGTTCATAATAAACATATTTCACTCAAGGCACTTAAACTGTTCAGGTAACCACCAATCAAATTGTGCATCAGGACCCCCTAGTTAATTTTGTTTCTGGGGTTCCTTTTCCAGAATGGTCCACTGTATATTTTCCTTCCTTTCTCTGAGAATGTTTTGAAATTTTCTGTCATGATCACATCAAGGTCCACAGTAGATGGGGAAATACTAGTAGTCGTCAGTAAGTCAGAGACAAGCACCCATTCCATTTTGAATGTAACAAAGTCTGCCATGTGCCACCATCCCACTGCTGACATCATTGGCTCTCTTAGTCCATTATGCAATTCAATTCATTTAATTCCAATACTCAAAAGAAGAAAAACCCCACCAAAATCATGACTTTCACCACAAACTAGAAAACACCTCCCTCTCCACTCAAGTAAGTCTAGAAAAAACACAACCTAAGAAGGTGGTGAAGATATCATCCTCAATCCAAATATAAATCTTCCAACTTGTACTTCTCAGCTTATGTTATAACCACTTGGGTAATTGGATTAATTCATCCTCAAGTAGAGAGTTATAGTCATGAAGGAGATTTTTAGGAGTCTCCATATAATTTCTTCACACAGGAAGAGAGGCGCCAAAAGAAAAGTTGGTAAGGAGGAGGAGAAAGAAGAAAAGATATCATAGCTTTGTGTTGCCTTTGGTTGTCCCCATGGGCTATTTCCCAGTGTATGTTGTGGTACAGGTAGTTCTGTCTTGAATCTGCTGACAGTGAGGTTTGTAGCTGTAGTTTGGGACTTTCTATTCTGATGGATGCCCAGGCAAGAAGTTGTGAACTTAGTTAAACTTTCCTTGCCTTTCCGCTTTGGCCTTATGGGTCCACTAGGAGAATTTTCTAGCTATTTCTCTGCCTGCCCTTCTCTAATAAGGCTCTTCAAGAAAGCATTGCTTGGTTGCATACGGGTTTTGGCCACTTGCTGTTGGGTTCATTAACTTGACAGTCAACGCACAGAAAAAAAGAAGATACATAAGGGGAAAATGAAGGAAGAAAGATAACTGCACATACACCCTAGAGATTCTTTGCCACCCTAACAAGGAACACTTGTAATTCAACCTTAAACATACTTCCACAATTACTAGGACCATAGTTTTTCCTACAGCAGTGCGAATTATCCCTCCAAGTTGATGCAGCCCCAACTCTGCTACTGAAAATGGACCAACTCTATAGAGGGGATTGGCTAAATCCAAGGAAGGGCTCAATGAGATGGACCAAGCTCCAAGTGGGCTTGGCCGAATCCCTAATGGCTTGATTGTACAAGAACTATCTAATAGGCAGGATGTTACTGAGTCTCCTAAACTCAGCAACTCACAGTCATTAAAAGGAGATGCCCCAGCAGATGATGAATTCTGTGACTGAGGCTGTTCAACTAATTTAGCCTGACAACTGTATTCAGCTGTATAGTTGATGAACTGATATATAAATAGCTAGCTGTAATGTAAAGGATGTAAGTTTTCTGTTTTGATCTGGAATTCAATTTTTCATCTTCCCGCCTCTGTTCTTCTTCTCTTCTTCTTCTTCTTCTTTCTCTTCACTTCCTTCTTCAGCAAGTTATCATTATCAACAGGGAGAAATGCTTATGCTTGTGAATTTCTATTTTTCTTAAACAGCAAATATTTTATTTCACCAACCGAATAACAAAACAAAAAAGTTGGAAAGGAACACCGAAGAACATTAACACATATTAAAAGCGAATAAACATCAATAGAAATAGATATGTGAAAATCTAGCTCCCTCGCAGTATGTTCTGCCAAATCATTTGCTTCTTGTAAAATATGTGAAAATATGATGAAACAAAGCAACTAGCCCCTAAATAATCAAATAATCAAGGCCCTGTATAATCAATTTAATTACTAGAAAGCCCCTAAATAATCAAATTTCTATTTCATTTAATCAAATAATCTAGCAAGCCCCTAAATAATCCAGCATCACGTGGTATTCACAATAATTATTTGCAGCAGAAATAGAAATTACTATCAAAATGTACTCACCAAGAGAGGTGGGTGGCTGGTCGCCAGTAGATGCTTGCACCCTTCCACTAGTGGTAAGCATGTTCCTGATCATCTGCTCCATCTGGGCCTGCATCCAGGACTCGAGATCGGCATACTTCTTATTTTGTGCCTCAATTTGTGCCTGCTGGATCTGGGTCAGCCCTCTCAGTGAATCCAACTCCTCCCTGAGGGTTTGCATGGCTTGATCATGTGTGCGTGATGCAGTGTAGGTACGTGAGGAGTGGTTAGGGGGCTTCGGGCCGACTTCGAATCCCCGCAGGTAACCTCGCTTGCTCCCAAGCACCTTGATAGCCATCTCCTCCTGTGTTATCTCCTAGGATGACTCTACCTGAGAACATTGATCGCGAAGCTTTTCGAATTGCTCCTGTCACACAACTCAAGATTTAAGCAATTAGGTTCTTTTATCAAATAGTAATATATGTGGGAATAAAGATAAATGTAATGACTAAAGACCCATTTTTGATAGCCGCACTTGTTTGTCGGCACACATTGCGGCTATCCAATCATTCGTCTTCTTTATGCAATGAGACTCCTTAAAGAAGTCTGCAATATGGGGCCTCTCACCATTATTCTCGGCCGCCTGATTCCATTATTTTTAAAACATTAGTTTATATATATAGGCATCATGTTAAGAAGTAAAATGTATGGAAACTTTAATTCACATCACCTTAATTGACATCGCAGCTGGAAAGGATCTTGACCCCATGGTATGATTGTAAGGTAAGCACTTCCAATTTTCACGATTTTTCTCACATCGTTTCTATAATATATTTTTAGTATTAATCTATTTGATACCAAATAAAATAAACAGAAAAATTTATCTAATATTATCAAGAATTTCTGATCCTTCCAAGTGACATCAATCAGCCACCTCCACGCTTGCTCTGTAACCCCTTGTAAAGGCTTACTATACGGGTCAACACCATCTTCCAGCAGCTGTAGGAAGTGCTTCCTCATGTCATAGTGCCAATCCCTATACCTCTCCTGGCACTTCCTGTTGATTGTTGCTCGTACATTTGGATTGTCCTCATAACCCGCAATATCAAATTTATCCTGCATACATGGTCAATGCCATTTTCAGCATACTATTAAGTACTCAAATATAAGAACACTTCTTATATATGGTAACAATTTACATAGACCTAATATGTCATTACCAGAACTGCCTGTATGATGGAAGCCTTCGTCCCACCATCAATCTGATCCCACACCATCACTCCCTCAATAGGTGCCGACAAACGAACCTCTATACCAATTTGACTAGCCACCTTGTTGGCACAGTACCCAACTGGTGCATTGACCCCATCAGGAATTGCTATAGGGAGCTTTTGGCCTCCATTCTCTCTTAAAAGCCGTGCAGTTTCCTTCCCACGTGACTTACCACGTACCCGTTTAAGATTTGAATCTGGCCAAGACCGATAAACACATGTAACTTACCTATGCTATGTGTGTGTGAATGTATTATATTTAAATATTACTCACCTACGCTGCTACTACTAGTGTGGGCGATAGACGCTACCGACGTAGGCATGACTGACTAGGCAGGGAGGGTAGGCACATCCAGTGCTGGTCGACTGGTGGCTGTAGACGATGTACTTATGCGTTTGGGAGGCATGGATGGAGTCCTACAAAAGAGTAATGATTAGTAAATCATCTTATATAAAAGAATATATCATGTATTCTCCGCATGCCTAGCTTTCATTCACTATAAGAAAGTTGACATATAGTAAACTGACCTGTTCTTATTCTTTATGTGCTTGATGTTTACACCAAGTCAGAATAGAAACTCATTTAATTCAATTTGTATTTCTTGCTGGAAATAGTGCAGACAACTTATTTGAATCAAGACATAGCATGGCCAAACTTTGTATGAAACTGTAAGAACCTGTTTTAGGATACTGATGAAGTTGGCTCAAGAAAATAGATTTTCAGATCTGAATATTGAGTATTCTTGTGGTGAAAATAGTCATTAATTAAGTAGTAATTTGAATCTGAATTGGTTGAAGTTGCATACAATAAAAGAGAACTTTCTTACTCAAATCATGAATAAAGATGCTCTTAGACAATCAAACCCGGGTTTGGAAAGCTATCATTAACTCATGGAAAGAAGTTAATTCATTAATAATAAATCATTACATCAAGGTTCTACATCAGGATCTATATCAGAATCAGAATGATCATGCAGCTCTTATTCTTCATCAGTGTTAGGCTCCCCATCACATTAATCTTCATCATCGAATATCAAATCACCCTGATCTTCTTCATCGAGTTGTTCCAAAACCCCATTATTCTGAATAATTTCAGGAGCAATATCATTCCTACATAAAGGGAATGTGACGGGCTCGTCCTCAACGATTGGTATAACCCCGAGGGATTCTTCCTGCTGGAACACATCATCGGGGTCGACCAATTCAATATTATTAGGTCCTGTATCATCTAGCTCTGGCACATCCCATATTCCTCGATGCTTGGCTTGTTGTACAACTTTCCAATGTTCACCATATTTTGTATCATTCATATAGAAGACTTGTTGCACTTGACTTGGTAGGACAAAGGGGTCTTCATCGTACCAATGACTTCTTACATCAATGCTTATGCAATGTGCATCATTCCGTATTGTCCTGTTACTACCGGTGTTATACCAATGACATTGGAACAAAACAACCCTATGCCCATACATATAATGAAGTTCCCATATATTACGCAAGTAACCATAAAAGTCAATTGTACGTCCCTCATGGACCCCTTCCACAACTAAACCACAAGCATGCGATGGACTTCTTTGTCTTTGGCATGTTATCTGACGCCATTACAGTAGCAACCAGAGTACATATCCACGATTGCACGAGGACCATTGGCTAATGACCACAATTCATCGGTTGCTTCTGATGAACCTTGACCTCGTAATTGATTCATCTAAAAAAATTTCATGAGACAAGTACCATATGTTAATATCGATTCAAGTATAGATGAATAAAGATAGTTCTTCAGAATACATCTCTATATCTTACCCGATTTTTAAACCACATGGGAAATTCTTCTTTTTGTCTCTTTGTGATGTCACGTACACCTTGACTCTCTAACAAATACCTATGTTCCCTACTTAGGAATAAGAAATTCAATAATACTATATTAATTACTATTACTATTAAACATCGTGGACAAAATTTAAAGGTACACATACATTATATTAAAGATCAATACATACTCTAAATAGTCATCCAATTCGGAGCTATTATGCAAGATAAACCAATGAGCCATGTCACGGTCCTCTTGGGACACATCATAAGCCCTCGTGATTCGCGCATATGGATTGACACGAAGTGTGAAAACCTCCAACCCCATGCCACGCTCCGCTCCATCGTAATTCCTTTCACCATGATTAAATACGGTTTCGATCCCTCCTAGGTACACTGAGCAAAAAGTAAGAGACTCTTTGACCACGTAAGCCTCTGCGATCGAACCCTCTGGGCGAGCACGGTCGGTAACATAACCTTTTAGGGTCCCTAGTTGCCTTCATACATGAGAGCAACATAAAAGTATATTAATTATACCAAACAATTAAACAACAAATTGACTTTAAGGGATAAAGAACAAGTACCGAGATGCTAATAATTACCTTTCAATGGGGTACATTCATCTATCGTGCACTGGACCTGCAAGCATAGCCTCACGAGGCAAGTGAAGGCCAGATGGACCATCACATCAAAAAATGCTGGAGGAAAAATCTTTTCTAGCTTGCAAAGTATGATTACTATGCGGTCCTCTAGTTTTTGAAGATCCGTCATCTTCAATGTCTTCGAGCACAGCTCTTGGAAGAAATTTCCCAATTCAAACAATGTGGTACAGATATCCTTATTAAGGTATCCACGCATCCCAACTGGAAGAAGCCGCTGCAGGAGGACATGACAATCATGACTTTTCAGGCCCATCAACTTACCACCATTGATGCTCACGCACCTTGAGATGTTTGCTGCATAGCCATCTGGAAACTTAATTGATTTTTAAGAACTCATAGAAGCCATGTCTCTCCTCTGGGGACAATGTGTACCGTACTGGGGGCTTCTCATAGGACCCATCCACACATCTCTTTAGGTGCAACTCCTTCCTTATTTTCATATTCATTAAGTCCACACGTGCTTTTTCAGTGTCCTTATTCTTCCCATCTATGCTCAACATCGTCCCTATGTGATTGTCACATATATTCTTCTCTAGGTGCATGACATCAATGTTGTGCCAAAGGTTCAAATCCTTCCAGTACGGTAGCTCAAACAGAATGCTTTTCTTTACCCAATTCAGTATAGGATGAGGCCTTTTCCTTTTCTTGGTGCTTGGATGCTTCCCTAACTTTCTAAAAGTTAAAGAATCCAGCTGCTCTAGTGTTTGTTCTCCTGATAACTCCAAAGGTCTTGACCGATTCTCGATCTTACCATTAAAGAGCTTACTCCTTCGCCAAAGGTGGTCCCCAGCTAAGAAACGGCGACTGCCCATGTATGCTATCTTCCCATTCAACTTTTCTGATGATGCATCCTTGTTACAAGTGGGACATGCTAAATAACGCTTGGTTGTCCACCCAGACAAGTTACCATATGCAGGAAAGTCGTTAATGGTCCACATAACGGCTGCATGCATTCTAAAAGTTTGTTTGGTTGATGCATCATAATTAAGCACACCATATTCCCACAACTCTTTCAACTCGTCAACTAATGGTTGCATGTAGACATCAATCTCTTTTCCCGGGGCCTCAGGTCCAGGAATCAACAGGGACATCATGCAAAATGGCTCTTTCATACACTTCCATGGTGGCAGGTTGTAGGGCATGACTATGACAGGCCACATATTGTAGGAGGTGCTCATGTTTCCAAAAGGGTTAAAACCATCAGTGGCCAGCCCTAGCCTCACATTCCGGGGCTCTTGGGCGAACTCTGGATACTTTCGATCAAACTCCTTCCACTCACCGTTATCAGCTGGATGCCGCGATAACCCATCTTCCACACGTTTGTCCTTGTGCCATCTCATATCTGTAGCTATTTTTCTCGACATATACAATCTCTTCAACCTGGGTGTCAACAGAAAGTACCGCAATATTTTGTGGGGGATCTTCTTACCCTTTCCATCATTGAGCTTGTATTTGGACTCCCCACACACTGGACAGTTTTCTAGAGTTGCATTCTCCTTCCAAAAAAGTGCACAATGATATCGACAGGCATGAATGCACACATATCCCAAACCCAAGTCACGTAAGAATCTTTTGGCTTCATAAAGGGAAAATGGAATAGTGTGACGACTTTCTGGTAAAAGGTCTTTTAAGAGTGTCAACAACATGTCGAATGACTTGTTGCTCCACTTGTGCAACACCTTCAAGTGAAGCATCTTAATCACGAATGACAACAGAGTAAACTTTTTACAACCTAGGTACAGTTCACGTTCTGCATCAGTGTGCAATTTCTCAAAGTTTTGCACATTCTCACTCTCAACATAATCAATAAATTCATCCAGATCATCATTCCCGATATTCCCCATGTAATAATCTTCCAATATGTCAAATAATTCATCCGCATCCTCAATTTGTTCACCGTATCCCATTCCATCCCCATCATCTTCACTATCATCATGTTCGTTATCATCTAATGCGTGTGCCTCATTCACAGGTACAGGTTCCCCATGGTGCAACCAAGTCGTGTAACCCGGGTCTATTCCCCTTAAGCCCAGATGATATTCCACAACTTCATTGGTGTGCCACTCAAAGTGCATGCAGTCCATACAAGGGCAACGAATCTTGTTATCCTTTGTTGAATTGGCCATTGCAAATTCAATGAATGACTTAACCCCATCCTGGTAAGGCTGGCTTCGTCTGTTAGTAAGTTTCATCTAACTCTTGTCCATAGCTAGGCCTTGGGAATCTCATAAAAGAAAGGCATACACCAAGAACACTTCCCTGGTGACAATGCACATACAACATGTAGTAAAATAAACAAATCTTAACAAGTATAAATTACCAAAAACAGAACTTCCCAAATCAAGCTTCTAAAGCTTCATCACATAGTGAAAAATTCGTTTGCCTCCAAAGCTTCATCAAAATAAAGAAGAAGAAAAAGAAAAAAGACAAATAAACTCATATGCACTACTTCCTTTATTGAAAATCATAACCTAATCAGTCAAAATCAATGTGCCAATGAAAAATATTTGCTAACAAGAGAAAGCCTCAATATGTATTTCCATATGTTAGGAATCCTTATATTCAGCAGAATACCCATTTCCAAAAATCATTACTACCCATCAAAATACAAATAGAAGATAAAAAAAATTTGAACCCAAAGGTGAAAACCCAAGACAAAGAAAAACTCCCCATTCCAAATCAAGAGAAAATGGTGATAGAGATTTAGAGAAATAGAAAGAAGTGATTACTTGAAAGAGATTTAGAAAGACAAAGAGTCAATTCTATGCTTGGAATGGCGACACTCTTCTTGAAAGTTTACTTTAATACTTGTGCACTTTCAATATGCTTTTTGCTCATTCGCTTGCTGGATTAAATGTAGCTTGTTTGAAGGTCTCTAATCTCCACCACAGGTACACTGAATATAATCAAATCAAATTCAACTGATATAAATATTTTACAAGTACCAAACAGGACAAAAAAATTTACTGAATTCTTACTATTCAAAATATATATATATATATAGAATTCTCACAAAAGAACAATTGCTTTTATATGATGTACGAGAAATTTCCAACAAAGTAACATTGGACATTGCATAAACAAACCCAAATAGTGTCCTAGATTTCTCCCCCATTTAATTTAGTTGCTATTCAAGAAGTAAAAATAAAGAAAATAAAAAAAAAGAAAAAACATAAAACCTCGGGAGTCAGTACACATACATACACCAAAACCATAAGAGAGGAAGAAGACAAAGGCCTTGTTTGGTAGCTCTCACTACTTGTATTCCAACAAATCCATTAGAAAAAAAAGAGACTAAAATAAAAAAATATTGCATTGGAGCAAACATAGAAAGACATCCATCATTTGGAGCAAACACAAAATTCAATATTCTATCCAACCAACTCATTTGATGAGGAGTCTCATATATAGAAAGGATGACACATGTGATTTGGCTTGAATGATCTCAAAACAAGGCCTTGGTTATGTTTAATTCAAAATAGTAAATATTTAGTATTATCTTATTCCGTTTTTTTGTAAGATGAAAGAGCCTATGAGTACAAATGAGACACAAATGGGTCGACGGATTCATCCTTCATAAAATAAATACAAGATGGTGGAATGACTTCCATACTTCCAAAATAAGACATTTGTCAGTAGCTATCTTTTTTCTAAAGATTGTGTTCTTCTACAAGTCCACCATGAAGAACACAAACAGTTGGGACTTGGGTTGTTGTTCTTGTTCCTCAAAAGGGCCAAAGGTAGTTTTCATCATGGCTGCCGGAGACACAACTGGAGGAAGTAGCAGCTATTCCTTTATCTCGTTTTCAGACATCGACCAATCTCCATTTTACATTCATTAATTTAGACAGCCCCAAATAGACAAGGCACTGTCAACACCAAAAAGAGTTAATGGTGAGGAATTTGAATCAACACATTAACATAAACAGGAAAAAAAAAAACAGAGAGCAAGGCAATCATAGTAAGAAAAAAAATAACTAAAGAACTAATTGGTTCCATGGACAGGAAAGATGAAAAGCAAATGAATAGGACAATTCCTCCTTTCATATTACACAAAAACAGAAAAGAAAGAGAATAAAAAAGAAAAAAGAAAAAAGAAGAAACATCAAACAGAACAGGGGTAGGAAGAAATAGCAAACAGAACAGGGGAAGGAGAGAAAAGGGTGGGTGAAGTATGAACAAGCTCAGGCCTAAGAATTAAGATGATCTTAACAAGAGGAATTGAGTAGCTCCTCCAAATATTCACCCTAGGTCCTCGAACCCTACTACATTCTCTATCCTACCAATCTCTCTCCTTTCTTCATCTTGGTTGAGGAAACAATGACACCCATTTTTTCCATGATCAACTATACAGAATAAACAAAAATAAATAAATAAATAAATAAAAACCCATATAGAAAAACTCAAGCCAAGGAAGATAAATCTATACATATGAGTATAGAATTTGTCCCAAAAAACCAGTCTATAACATAGTTTAGGAAAGTAAAAAGACCCATTTCATTGAACTGATAAATAAAAAAAAAAACAAAAACAAAACCTGGATACCCCCCAACCCAACAATCAAAGAAACATGTTCAGCAAACTCAAAACAACAAAACCCATTTCACCAAAACTCCAACAACCCAAAAAAAATAAAAAATTAAAAAACACACCTCAAATTCAGTATACAACTGAATAACTTAATCAAGAAAAAAACAGAATATTAAAACACAAAAACACATATAGCAACAGACTTGGGCAAAATCAGATTAAGCATCCAAACTCAATTTCAAAACCCAATGTACCAAACAAAAACTTATACAGCAACAAACTTGAGAAAAATCAGCATTGATCATCCTTTCCTCTCATAAGACAAATGTACCATTCAATTGCAAAATAAAATCAGACAAATAGAGGAAAGATGATCAAAGCTACATTTTTTTTAAGCCTATGTGATTCTGCAGATGGTAGCTTCAAGTAGGTGAGATTCGATTAAGAGGAAACATAAACAGAAATATTGAAAAGAGAGCAAACGTGCATGTATTAGTTTGGGTTTCCAATCACATTGAAAAGGAAATGATGGAAAGGAAGCACAACAGGGGAGGACGCATCTCGTACAGCGACTCCTCAGCAAAAAATCCGCCTGATCAGACAGTTAAGTGAAGATGATGATGGTGATGAAAGAAGATGGTTTTGGGAGAGAGGAGGAGCATGAGGCGGTCACACAGGCAGAGACATTCACACCGCTAAACAGAGATAGGGATGGGGAAAACAAGAAACTGAAAAAGATTTGGGCAGAAGATGGCCAGAATATTACCTAGAGGAGAGAGGGCAAGCGGTGCACCGCCATTGACGCCAGAGCTGGAGATTTACTTCAAGAGCGCTGCGGTTCAGAGAAGAAGAACAGCTCGCAGGAAGTTCGCTCAATTTTATGATGGAACCCTAATGAAAGGAGTACGCGGTGGCGCGAATATTAAAACGTGTTCCGCGACAATCCTACTTCGTCGCCCAAACACTAACTATTCGTCGCGCAAAGCTCTGAAAATATTTTGGCGACCGATTTTTGTCGTCGCTAAAAGCCGTTCCCGGTTCCCTCACTAATGTAAGCAGCGAAAAATTTTCACCCTCTTTGGCGACAACTTAGATTCGTCGCTAAAATTATTGGCGACTACTTTGACTCGTCGCCGAAAATCCATCAACTCCGCTGGACTCATTTTGTCGCCAAAAGCACAAACTGTCGTTGCGAAAAGATTTGGCGCGAAATAGGTGATCCCGCGGGAGGCCAAAGCGGGACATACCGCGACGAGTTACTACATCCGTCGCTAAAACATAATATTAAGCAACAATATTGTCATTTGTCACCAAATATATAGCTTTCCGCGACAATATGGTCTGTTTGTCACGAAACACCATCGCCGGTACTATTTTTTCTTGTAGTGCGTGGAGGTTCACGGTCAGCACATGCTTGATGAAAAGATTTTTTTTTTTTTTTGAATGAATTTGCTTTATGCCTCTTGATGCAGTGTTGTTTGCTCAGATATGGGGATTGCCTGAATAGAGTCTTTGTCCCAACTATTGCTGCCTTGGCTAATCCCACGACGACAGACCACCCTTGGTCACAGTCATTTTAGGTCTTGGCCAATTCCACGGTCACAGACAGATTTTTTTTATTCTTCTTTTTTTTTTACTCCAATTGCTTGACTCAATTTTGATGTATGATGATGCTCTGAGCTTCGCCTTTTCTGTTTAGAAAGTGGTGAGGTTCTTACCATGACTAAGCATTGGGTAAATCTACTACCAATGCTACCACTGCCATGGAGATCCATGGTCAGTAGCCCATGATCACAGTTGGATGACTGAATTTTGCATGAACCTCCTCGTTTTTTTTTTGTTTTTTTCGTTTTTTGTTTTTGTTTTGAGATGCTTGAGTCAATCCAAGAAAAAGATTTTTCTTTTAGGCACCAATCTATTGTACCTGACATGGTTGAGAGTGGAATTCCTGATGTTTCTAAGGCTTGAGCTTTTTATCAGCCATGGCTTACCTAATGAATAGCTGCTGGTCCCTCTTCTCTCTCTTTTTTTTTTTTTTCAATGTTTGTTTGAATTTGATGACCATGATTGCAAATTTACTCTTTGAATGCCCTCCCAAGATCGAGTGGAAATCTTGGAACTTCACCATGTCCAAGCACTGTCCACGGGCACAACCAAATGGACTAAATTTGATGCCAAAAGTTTTCTCCTCTCCCCTTTTTTCTTTGATTTAAGAGACCATGATTACTTAAAATGGATTGTATATAACTTATCTGAAGTCATTTAGAATAGCTCCCAAGATCTTGAATTTCAAAAAGTTTGTAGAGAACCCACTTTTCAACAAAGTTGAAGTGATCAAACTTTATCTGGGGGAATGTAGAGCTTTAATAAAATATCAAGCTTCACCACTTCATTGTTGAACTCATCATCTACCCATTTTGCTTGAATATTGACATAGGGGGGTTATGAAATGATAGCCCGCTTGATTCCCAGCATAGTGCCAGTAGACGTTGAGTCATCACGGCCTTTGTGGAAATTACAGGGGATTGGTTTGTAGTAGTTAGTCCGCTCACTAGCATGTTGTGAAACAAACTTGATCACCATGGCTTCTATGGGAATTCATTCGTGGTCATCAGAATTAAGTATGCCTTTGACACACTTCTTTTGTATTTGATGAGAAGGTTACTCCCTTTAAATCTCAATAAACATGAGAAATATAAATCACCTGGATATGAGCAGTCAGTTAAAAAAACATATGAAACTAGGATGAACCTCCGGTTGAGTGGTTAGATGTAGCTTTGAATGAGCCATGTTACATTGTCTTTCTGAACTACAACTTCCAAAGCTAATTCACTCTTCCTTGCCTTTTCCGATGCTGACCTGAGATGTATCATTTCAGTCACTTTGAGTGATGCCGACCATCTTTGTGGGAAGCTAACGGATAAAATATCACCTTCCGATCATCAATGAAAATCTTTGTTGATCTTTGTTTTGAAGGTAACTTTGCAAAGCAATATTTCTTTCATTAGCTCTAAATACACTGAAAATCATATGTTTTTGAACTCCCACAAGAATGTCTAATGGTCCCATCATAGTAAATCATCATTAGGGACATTGTTTGCTGAAATTTGTTAGAGACGCCGTCTTAGGGATGTGGAGATCCTTTAATTAGCTTCGAATTTGAATGTGGAGAGTAAAATATTCTCCAATAGTTGCAGGTAAGTCTAATGAAACCACAAGAAGTGATTGAAAGTGGTTACCAGTAGACCGATAGCATTTACTTTTGTTTTCAATGCTTTAAAATTAATGTTGCTCTTTGTTGACTCTGTTGAAAACAAGCCATATACTTTCATATGCTGCACTTTTCATACATTTTTGGAGCTTGTTCATGCATTGTGTTATATATAGCTGCTGTCATATTTTGCTTGTATTGTGCATGAATTTCTTGCATTGGATGTTGTAACTTTCATGCTCGAACACGAATCAAATTGCCCCCTGAAAGGTCTTAAGGTGCTTGAACTCCTATTTGGACTAGGAGCCTTAGTTATGGGACTTAAGCATGTTTTAATGCCAATTCTTGGTCTTAGAACTGAGTATTATCTTCTCCTTTTGGCCTTCTGTTAAGAGGAGATGCTGCCGAAATTTCAGTAGAATTTCATACCTTAGTCATTTTTGCTGTCACCGATATTTTCTTCCTGTTTGTTTGTTTTGCAGATAAAAAAGGCAAAGCACCTGCGACCTTAACTGTCGAGCATCAAAAGCCGTGCAAAGCGTAAGACTGTAAGTACCCCAATTTGAAAGATTCAAATGAAGTATTTGCTGCTCCCTTCGAAAGTCAAATAACCAAAGCCCTATCATGGAGGAATTAGTACAGATACTAGTGTCTGGCGAATAACACCAATTGAGAGAATAATGATAAAGTGAGCTTTGACAAGCCACGTTATATATTCGGAGATGCGACGAAGGAGAACTTGAGACATCCTGTTGATACACTACAAGAAAAAACAGTATTGGCGACGGTGTTTCGCGACAAACATACCATATTGTCGAGGAAAGCTATATATTTGGCGACAAACGATAATGTTGTTGCTTAATATTATGTTTTAGCGACGGATGTAGTAACTCATCGCGGTATGTCCCGCTTTGGCCTCCCGCGGGATTACCTATTTCGCGCCAAATCTTTTTGCGACGACAGTTTGTGCTTTTGGCGACAAAATGAGTCCAGCGGAGTTGATGGATTCTCGGCGACGAGTCAAAGTGGTCGCTAATAATTTTAGCGACGAATCTAAGTTGTCGCCAAAGAGGGTGAAAATTTTTCACCGCTTACATTAGTGAGGGAACCGGGAACGGCTTTTAGCGACGACAAAAATCGGTCGCCAAAATATTTTCAAAGCTTTGCGCGACGAATAGTTAGTGTTTGGGCGACGAAGTAGGATTGTCGCGGAACACGTTTTAATATTCGCGCCACCGCGTACTCCTTTCATTAGGGTTCCATCATAAAATTGAGCGAACTTCCTGCGAGCTTTTCTTCTTCTCTTCACTGCAGCGCTCTTGAAGTAAATTTCCAGCTCTGGCGTCAATGGCGGTGCACCGTTTGCCCTCTCTCCTCTAGGTAATATTCTGGCCATCTTCTGCCCAAATCTTTTTCAGTTTCTTGTTTTCCCCATCCCTATCTCTGTTTGGCGGTGTGAATGTCTCTGCCTGTGTGACCGCCTCATGCTCCTCCTCTCTCCCAAAACCATCTTCTTTCATCACCATCATCATCTTCACTTAACTGTCTGATTAGGCGGATTTTTTGCTGAGGAGTCGCTGTACAAGATGCGTCCTCCCCTGTTGTGCTCCCTTTCCATCATTTCCTTTTCAATGTGATTGGAAACCCAAACTAATACATGCACGTTTGCTCTGTTTTCAATATTTCTGTTTATGTTTCCTCTTGATCGAATCTCACCTACTTGAAGCTACTATCTGCAGAATCACATAGGCTTAAAAAAAATGTAGCTTTGATAATCTTTCCTCTATTTGTCTGATTTTATTTTGCAATTGAATGGTACATTTGTCTTATGAGAGGAAAGGATGATCAATGCTGATTTTTCTCAAGTTTGTTGCTGTATAAGTTTTTGTTTGGTACATTGGGTTTTGAAATTGAGTTTGGATGCTTAATCTGAATTTGTCCAAGTCTGTTGCTTTATGTGTTTTTGTGTTTTAATGTTCTGTTTTTTTCTTGATTAAGTTATTCAGTTGTATACTGAATTTGAGGTGTGTTTTTTAATTTTTTAATTTTTTTGGGTTGTTGGAGTTTTGGTGAAATGGGTTTTGTTGTTTTGAGTTTGCTGAACATGTTTCTTTGTTTGTTGGGTTGGGGGGTATCCAGGTTTTGTTTTTGTTTTTTTTTTTAAATTTATCAGTTCAATGAAATGGGTCTTTTTGCTTTCCTAAACTATGTTATAGACTGGTTTTTTGGGACAAATTCTATACTCATATGTATAGATTTATCTTCCTTGGCTTGAGTTTTTCTATATGGGTTTTTATTTATTTATTTATTTATTTTTGTTTATTCTGTATAGTTGATCATGGAAAAAATGGGTGTCATTGTTTCCTCAACCAAGATGAAGAAAGGAGAGAGATTGGTAGGATAGAGAATGTAGTAGGGTTGGAGGACCTAGGGTGAATATTTGGAGGAGCTACTCAATTCCTCTTGTTAAGATCATCATAATTCTTAGGCCTGAGCTTGTTCATGCTTCACCCACCCTTTTCTCTCCTTCCCCTGTTCTGTTTGCTATTTCTTCCTTCCCCTGTTCTATTTGATGTTTCTTCTTTTTTCTTTTTTCTTTTTTATTCTCTCTCTTTTCTGTTTTTGTGTAATATGAAAGGAGGAATTGTCCTATTCATTTGCTTTTCATCTTCCCTGTCCGTGGAACCAATTAGTTCTTTAGTTATTTTTTTTCTTACTATGATTGCCTTGCTCTCTGCTTTTTTTTTCCTGTTTATGTTAATGTGTTGATTCAAATTTCTCACCATTAACTCTTTTTGGTGTTGACAATGCCTTGTCTATTTGGGGCTGTCTAAATTAATGAATGTAAAATGGAGATTGGTCGATGTCTGAAAACGAGATAGAGGAATAGCTGCTACTTCCTCTTCCACAGTTGTGTCTCCGGCAGCCATGATGAAAACTACCTTTGGCCCTTTTGAGGAACAAGAACAACAACCCAAGTCCCAACTGTTTGTGTTTTTCATGGTGGGCTTGTAGAAAAACACAATCTTTAGAAAAAAGATAGCTACTGACAAATGTCTTATTTTGGAAGTATGGAAGTCATTCCACCATCTTGTATTTATTTTATGAAGGATGAATCCGTCGACCCATTTGTGTCTCATTTGTACTCATAGACTCTTTCATCTTACAAAAAAATGGAATAAGATAATACTAAATATTTACTATTTTGAATTAAACATAACCAAGGCCTTGTTTTGAGATCATTCAAGCCAAATCACATGTGTCATCCTTTCTATATATGAGACTCCTCATCAAATGAGTTGGTTGGATAGAATATTGAATTTTGTGTTTGCTCCAAATGATGGATGTCTTTCTATGTTTGCTCCAATGCAATATTTTTTTATTTTAGTCTCTTTTTTTTCTAATGGATTTGTTGGAATACAAGTAGTGAGAGCTACCAAACAAGGCCTTTGTCTTCTTTCTCTCTTATGGTTTTGGTGTATGTATGTGTACTGACTCCCGAGGTTCTATGTCTTTTCTTTTTTTTTTATTTTCTTTATTTTTACTTCTTGAATAGCAACTAAATTAAATGGGGGAGAAATCTAGGACACTATTTGGGTTTGTTTATGCAATGTCCAATGTTACTTTGTTGGAAATTTCTCATACCTCATATAAAAGCAATTGTTCTTTTGTGAGAATTCTATATATATATTTTTTGAATAGTAAGAATTCAGCAAATTTTTTGTCATGTTTGGTACTTGTAAAATATTTATATCGGTTGAATTTGATTTGATTATATTCAGTGTACCTGTGGTGGAGATTAGAGACCTTCAAACAAGCTACATTTAATCCAGTAAGCGAATGGGCAAAAAGCATATTGAAAGTGCACAAGTATTAAAGTAAACTTTCAAGAAGAGTGTCGCCATTCCAAGCATAGAATTGACTCTTTGTCTTTCTAAATCTCTTTCAAGTAATCACTTCTTTCTGTTTCTCTAAATCTCTATCACCATTTTCTCTTGATTTGGAATGGGGAGTTTTTCTTTGTCTTGGGTTTTCACCTTTGAGTTCAAATTTTTTTTATCTTCTATTTGTATTTTGATGGGTAGTAATGATTTTTGGAAATGGGTATTCTGCTGAATATAAGGATTCCTAACATATGGAAATACATATTGAGGCTTTCTTTTGTTAGCAAATATTTTTCATTGGCACATTGATTTTGAGTGATTAGGTTATGATTTTCAATAAAGGAAGTAGTGCATATGAGTTTATTTGTCTTTTTTCTTTTTCTTCTTCTTTATTTTGATGAAGCTTTGGAGGTAAACGAATTTTTCACTATGTGATGAAGCTTTAGAAGCTTGATTTGGGAAGTTCTATTTTTGGTAATTTATACTTGTTAAGATTTGTTTATTTTACTACATGTTGTATGTGCATTGTCACCAGGGAAGTGTTCTTGGTGTATGCTTTTCTTTTATGAGATTCCCAAGGCCTAGCTATGGACAAGAGTTGGATGAAACTTACTAACAGACGAAGCCAGCCTTACCAGGATGGCGTTAAGTCATTCATTGAATTTGCAATGGCCAATTCAACAAAGGATAACAAGATTCGTTGCCCTTGTATGGACTGCATGCACTTTGAGTGGCACACCAGTGAAGTTGTGGAATATCATCTGGGCTTAAGGGGAATAGACCCGGGTTACACGACTTGGTTGCACCATGGGGAACCTGTACCTGTGAATGAGGCACACGCATTGGATGATAACAAACATGATGATAGTGAAGATGATGGGGATGGAATGGGATACGGTGAACAGATTGAGGATGTGGATGAATTATTTGACATGTTGGAAGATTATTACATGGGGAATATCGGGAATGATAATTTGGATGAATTTATTGATAATGTTGAGAGTGAGAATGTGCAAAACTTTGAGAAATTGCTCACTGATGCAGAACGTGAACTGTACCCAGGTTGTAAAAAGTTTACTTTGTTATCATTCGTGATTAAGATGCTTCACTTGAAGGTGTTGCACAAGTGGAGCAACAAGTCATTCGACATGTTGTTGACACTCTTCAAAGACCTTTTACCAGAAAGTCGTCACACTATTCCATTTTCCCTTTACAAAGCCAAAAGATTCTTACGTGACTTGGGTTTGGGATATGTGTGCATTCATGCCTGTCGATATCATTGTGCACTTTTTTGGAAGGAGAATGCAACTCTAGAAAACTGTCCAGTGTGTGGGGAGTCCAGATACAAGCTCAATGATGGAAAGGGTAAGAAGATCCCCCACAAAATATTGCGGTACTTTCTGTTGACACCCAGGTTGAAGAGATTGTATATGTCGAGAAAAATAGCTACAGATATGAGATGGCACAAGGACAAACGTGTGGAAGATGGGTTATCGCGGCATCCAGCTGATAACGGTGAGTGGAAGGAGTTTGATCGAAAGTATCCAGAGTTCGCCCAAGAGCCCCGGAATGTGAGGCTAGGGCTGGCGACGGATGGTTTTAACCCTTTTGGAAACATGAGCACCTCCTGCAGTATGTGGCCTGTCATAGTCATGCCCTACAACCTGCCACCATGGAAGTGTATGAAAGAGCCGTTTTGCATGATGTCTCTGTTGATTCTTGGACCTGAGGCCCCGGGAAAAGAGATTGATGTCTACATGCAACCATTAGTTGACGAGTTGAAAGAGTTGTGGGAATATGGTGTGCTTACTTATGATGCATCAACTAAACAAACTTTTAGAATGCATGCAGCCGTTATGTGGACCATTAATGACTTTCCTGCATATGGTAACTTGTCTGGGTGGACAACCAAGGGTTATTTAGCATGTCCCACTTGTAACAAGGATGCATCATTAGAAAAGTTGAATGGGAAGATAGCATACATGGGCAGTCGCCGTTTCTTAGCTGGGGACCACCTTTGGCGAAGGAGTAAGCTTTTTAATGGTAAGATCGAGAATCGGTCAAGACCTTTGGAGTTATTAGGAGAACAAACACTAGAGCAGCCGGATTCTTTAACTTTTGGAAAGTTAGGGAAGCATCCAAGCACCAGGAAAAGGAAAAGGCCTCATCCTATACTGAATTGGGTAAAGAAAAGCATTATGTTTGAGCTACCGTACTGGAAGGATTTGAACCTTCGGCACGACATTGATGTCATGCACCTAGAGAATAATATATGTGACAATCTCATAGGGACGATGTTGAGCATAGATGGGAAGAATAAGGACACTGAAAAAGCACGTGTGGACTTAATGAATATGAAAATAAGGAAGGAGTTGCACCTAAAGAGACGTGTGGATGGGTCCTATGAGAAGCCCCCAGCACGGTACACGTTGTCCCCAGAGGAGAGACATGGCTGCTATGAGTTCTTAAAATCAATTAAGTTTCCAGATGGCTATGCAGCAAACATCTCAAGGTGCGTGAGCACCAATGGTGGTAAGTTGACGGGCTTGAAAAGTCATGATTGTCATGTCCTCCTGCAGCAGCTTCTTCCGGTTGGGATGCGTGGATACCTTGATAAGGATATCTGTACCACATTGTTTGAATTGGAAATTTCTTCTAAGAGCTGTGCTCGAAGACATTGAAGATGACGGATCTTCAAAAACTAGAGGACCGCATAGTAATCATACTTTGCAAGCTAGAAAAGATTTTTCCTCCAGCATTTTTTGATGTGATGGTCCATCTGGCCCTTCACTTGCCTCATGAGGCTATGCTTGCAGGTCCAGTGCAATATAGATGGATATACCCCATTGAAAGGTAATTATTAGCATCTCGGTACTTGTTCTTTATCCCTTAAAGTCAATTTGTTGTTTAATTGTTTGGTATAATTAATATACTTTTATGTTGCTCTCATGTATGAAGGCAACTGGGGACCCTAAAAGGTTATGTTACCAACCGTGCTAGCCCAGAGGGTTCGATCGCAGAGGCTTACGTGGTCAAAGAGTCTCTTACTTTTTGCTCAATGTACCTAGGAGGGATCGAAACCGTATGTAATCGTGGTGAAAGGAATGATGATGGAGCCGAGCATGGCATGGGGTTGGAGGTTTTCACACTTCGTGTCAATCCATATGCGCGAATCACGAGGGCTTATGATGTGTCCCAAGAGGACCGTGACATGGCTCATTGGTTTATCTTGCATAATAGCTCCAAATTGGATGACTATTTAGAGTATGTATTGATCTTTAATATAATGTATGTGTACCTTTAAATTTTGTCCACGATGTTTAATAGTAATAGTAATTAATATAGTATTATTGAATTTCTTATTCCTAAGTAGGGAACATAGGTATTTATTAGAGAGTCAAGGTGTACGTGACATCACAAAGAGACAAAAAGAAGAATTTCCCATGTGGTTTAAAAATCGGGTAAGATATAGAGATGTATTCTGAAGAACTATCTTTATTCATCTATACTTGAATCGATATTAACATATGGTACTTGTCTCATGAAATTTTTTTAGATGAATCAATTACGAGGTCAAGGTTCATCAGAAGCAACCGATGAATTGTGGTCATTAGCCAATGGTCCTCGTGCAATCGTGGATATGTACTCTGGTTGCTACTGTAATGGCGTCAGATAACATGCCAAAGACAAAGAAGTCCATCGCATGCTTGTGGTTTAGTTGTGGAAGGGGTCCATGAGGGACGTACAATTGACTTTTATGGTTACTTGCGTAATATATGGGAACTTCATTATATGTATGGGCATAGGGTTGTTTTGTTCCAATGTCATTGGTATAACACCGGTAGTAACAGGACAATACGGAATGATGCACATTGCATAAGCATTGATGTAAGAAGTCATTGGTACGATGAAGACCCCTTTGTCCTACCAAGTCAAGTGCAACAAGTCTTCTATATGAATGATACAAAATATGGTGAACATTGGAAAGTTGTACAACAAGCCAAGCATCGAGGAATATGGGATGTGCCAGAGCTAGATGATACAGGACCTAATAATATTGAATTGGTCGACCCCGATGATGTGTTCCAGCAGGAAGAATCCCTCGGGGTTATACCAATCGTTGAGGACGAGCCCGTCACATTCCCTTTATGTAGGAATGATATTGCTCCTGAAATTATTCAGAATGATGGGGTTTTGGAACAACTCGATGAAGAAGATCAGGGTGATTTGATATTCGATGATGAAGATTAATGTGATGGGGAGCCTAACACTGATGAAGAATAAGAGCTGCATGATCATTCTGATTCTGATATAGATCCTGATGTAGAACCTTGATGTAATGATTTATTATTAATGAATTAACTTCTTTCCATGAGTTAATGACAGCTTTCCAAACCCGGGTTTGATTGTCTAAGAGCATCTTTATTCATGATTTGAGTAAGAAAGTTCTCTTTTATTGTATGCAACTTCAACCAATTCAGATTCAAATTACTACTTAATTAATGACTATTTTCACCACAAGAATACTCAATATTCAGATCTGAAAATCTATTTTCTTGAGCCAACTTCATCAGTATCCTAAAACAGGTTCTTACAGTTTCATACAAAGTTTGGCCATGCTATGTCTTGATTCAAATAAGTTGTCTGCACTATTTCCAGCAAGAAATACAAATTGAATTAAATGAGTTTCTATTTTGACTTGGTGTAAACATCAAGCACATAAAGAATAAGAACAGGTCAGTTTACTATATGTCAACTTTCTTATAGTGAATGAAAGCTAGGCATGCGGAGAATACATGATATATTCTTTTATATAAGATGATTTACTAATCATTACTCTTTTGTAGGACTCCATCCATGCCTCCCAAACGCATAAGTACATCGTCTACAGCCACCAGTCGACCAGCACTGGATGTGCCTACCCTCCCTGCCTAGTCAGTCATGCCTACGTCGGTAGCGTCTATCGCCCACACAGCAGTAGCAGCGTAGGTGAGTAATATTTAAATATAATACATTCACACACACATAGCATAGGTAAGTTACATGTGTTTATCGGTCTTGGCCAGATTCAAATCTTAAACGGGTACGTGGTAAGTCACGTGGGAAGGAAACTGCACGGCTTTTAAGAGAGAATGGAGGCCAAAAGCTCCCTATAACAATTCCTGATGGGGTCAATGCACCAGTTGGGTACTGTGCCAACAAGGTGGCTAGTCAAATTGGTATAGAGGTTCGTTTGTCGGTACCTATTGAGGGAGTGATGGTGTGGGATCAGATTGATGGTGGGACGAAGGCTTCCATCATACAGGTAGTTCTGGTAATGACATATTAGGTCTATGTAAATTGTTAATGTATATAAGAAGTGTTCTTATATTTGAGTACTTAATAGTATGCTGAAAATGGCATTGACCATGTATGTAGGATAAATTTGATATTGCGGGTTATGAGGACAATCCAAATGTACTAGCAACAATCAACAGGAAGTGCCAGGAGAGGTATAGGGATTGGCACTATGACATGAGGAAGCACTTCCTACAGCTGCTGGAAGATGGTGTTGACCCGTATAGTAAGCCTTTACAAGGGGTTATAGAGCAAGCGTGGAGGTGGCTGATTGAAGTCACTTGGAAGGATCAGAAATTCTTGGTAATATTAGATAAATTTTTCTGTTTATTTTATTTGGTATCAAATCGATTAATACTGAAAATATATTATAGAAACGATGTGAGAAAAATCGTGAAAATCAGAAGTGCTTACCTTACAATCATACCATGGGGTCAAGATCCTTTCCAGCTGCGATGTCAATTAAGGTGATGTGATTAAAGTTTCCATACATTTTACTTCTTAACATGATGCATATATATATAAACTAATGTTTTAAAAATAATGGAATCAGGCGGCCGAGAATAATGGTGAGAGGCCCCATATTGCAGACTTCTTTAAGGAGTCTCATTGGAGAAAGAAGACGAATGATTGGATAGCCCCAGTGTGTGCCGACAAACATGTACGGCTATCAAAAATGGGTCTTTAGTCATTACATTTATCTTTATTCCCACATATATTACTATTTGATAAAAGAACCTAATGCTTAAATCTTGAGTTGTGTGACAGGAGCAATTCGAAAAGCTTCGCGATCAATGTTCTCAGGTAGAGTCATCCCAGGAGATGACACAGGAGGAGATGGCTATTGAGGTGCTTGGGAGCAAGCGAGGTTACCTGCGGGGATTCGAAGTCGGCCCGAAGCCCCCTAACCACTCCTCATGTACCTACACTGCATCACGCACACATGATCAAGCCATGCAAACCCTCAGGGAGGAGTTGGATTCACTGAGAGGGCTGACCCAGATCCAGCAAGCACAAATTGAGGCACAAAATAAGAAGTATGCCGATCTCGAGTCCCGAATGCAGGCCCAGATGGAGCAGATGATCAGGAACATGCTTGCCACTGGTGGAGGGGTGCAAGCATCTACTGGCGACCAGCCACCCACCTCTCTTGGTGAGTACATTTTGATAGTAATTTCTATTTCTGCTGCAAATAATTATTTTGAATACCACGTGATGCTGGATTATTTAGGGGCTTGCTAGATTATTTGATTAAATGAAATAGAAATTTGATTATTTAGGGGTTTTCTAGTAATTAAATTGATTATACAGGGCCCTGATTATTTGATTATTTACGGGCTAGTTGCTTTGTTTCATCATATTTTCACATATTTTACAAGAAGCAAATGATTTGGCAGAACATACTGCGAGGGAGCTAGATTTTCACATATCTATTTCTATTGATGTTTATTCGCTTTTAATATGTGTTAATGTTCTTCGGTGTTTCTTTCCAACTTTTTGTTTTGTTATTCGTTTGGTGAAATAAAATATTTGCTGTTTAAAAAAAATAGAAATTCACAAGCATAAGTATTTCTCCCTGTTGATAATGATAACTTGCTGAAGAAGGAAGTGAAGAGAAAAAAGAAGAAGAAGAAGAAGAGAAGAAGAACAGAGGCGGGAAGATGAAAAATTGAATTCCAGATCAAAACAGAAACCTTATATCCTTTACATTACAGCTAGCTATTTATATATCAGTTCATCTACCATACAGCTGAATACAGTTGTCAAGCTAAATTAGTTGAACAGCCTCAGTCACAGAATTCATCATCTGCTGGGGCATCTCCTTTTAGTGACTGTGAGTTCTGAGTTTAGGAGACTCAGTAACATCCTGCCTATTAGATAGTTCTTGTGCATTCAAGCCATTAGGGATTCGGCCAAGCCCACTTGGAGCTTGGTCCATCTCATTGAGCCCTTCCTTGGATTTAGCCAATCCCCTCTATAGAGTTGGTCCATTTTCAGTGGCAGAGTTGGGGCTGCATCAGCTTGGAGGGATAATTCGCACTGCTGTAGGAAAAACTATGGTCCTAGTAATTGTGGAAGTATGTTTAAGGTTGAATTACAGGTGTTCCTTGTTAGGGTGGCAAAGAATCTCTAGGGTGTATGTGCAGTTATCTTTCTTCCTTCATTTTCCCCTTATGTATCTTCTTTTTTTCTGTGCGTTGACTGTCAAGTTAATGAACCCAACAGCGAGTGACCAAAACCCGTATGCAACCAAGCAATGCTTTCTTGAAGAGCCCTATTAGAGAAGGGCAGGCAGAGAAATAGCTAGAGAATTCTCCTAGTGGACCCATAAGGCCAAAGCGGAAAGGCAAGGAAAGTTTAACTAAGTTCATAGCTTCTTGCCTGGGCATCCATCAGAACAGAAAGTCCCAAACTACAGCTACAGACCTCACTATCAGCAGATTCAAGACAGAACTACCTGTACCACAACATACACTGGGAAATGCCCCTTGGGGACAACCAAAGGCAACACAAAGCTATGATATCTTTTCTTCTTTCTCCTCCTCCTTACCAACTTTTCTTTTGGTGCCTCTCTTCCTGTGTGAAGAAATTATATGGAGACTCCTAAAAATCTCCTTCATGACTATAACTCTCTACTTGAGGATGAATTAATCCAATTACCCAAGTGGTTATAACATAAGCTGAGAAGTACAAGTTGGAAGATTTATATTTGGACTGAGGATGATATCTTCACCACCTTCTTAGGTTATGTTTTTTCTAGACTTACTTGAGTGGAGAGGGAGGTGTTTTCTAGTTTGTGGTGAAAGTCATGATTTTGGTGGGGTTTTTCTTCTTTTGAGTATTGGAATTAAATGAATTGAATTGCATAATGGACTAAAAGAGCCAATGATGTCAGCAGTGGGATGGTGGCACATGGCAGACTTTGTTACATTCAAAATGGAATGGGTGCTTGTCTTTGACTTACTGACGAGTACTAGTATTTCCCCATCTACTGTGGACCTTGATGTGATCATGACAGAAAATTTCAAAACATTCTCAGAGAAAGGAAGGAAAATATACAGTGGACCATTCTGGAAATAGAACCCCAGAAACAAAATTAACTAGGGGGTCCTGATGCACAATTTGATTGGTGGTTACCTGAACAGTTTAAGTGCCTTGAGTGAAATCTGTTTATTATGAACAAGTTAGATAGATTTAAAGGCCTTATAGGCCCCAAATTTGATAATTTTGGCTTCAAAGTTTTTCCTATGTACTGCGCTTTAGCCATTTTAATTATTGCTGAGTAGCAGATTGTGTGGTTATGGGTAAAACCCCAGTTTATTTCTATCAATCACTGGAAAATCATGTGCCTGCAGGAACCGAATAGTTCAAGTTGGCTTTGAGACAACTAGAAAGAACTATTTGAAAAACATTATCAACATGACCCGGCACTGCTGTTCGTAATTGAAATAGCGATCTTGAAATGCTGTGGAAGCCTCCATCTTAGCATTTGGAGTTCTTATCGTTGGTCCAGGTATACCTCAGTGAGTTAGGAAATCTGAAATTGGGTGAGCCCTCTAAGGACTGTGGAAGACCACTTACAGTTTGTGGCTTTTGTGTGAAGTGTGTTTGTTGGTCTGGGTCGTGGGTTGTAAGCTCTTCCTTGTTTATTTTGGTTTCAGTTGGGATGTGGTAGTGTCTCTAGTTTCTTTTTTCCTTTCTGTTTCTCGTGCTCGGGTTTTCTTTTAAAAGTCAGAAACGACAAATTTTACTAATTGAAAGTACTAAATAAGGTAAATAGTCTTAGATGAATGAGGATATATTGGAGTTGGCCACATAAATTCAATTTTTTAAATTTCGACCATGTGATAGGTTGGAGTGGACTATATGAATTTGATCCCTTGATTGTTATCTACCTCCAATAGGTTACACTTGTTTGTTCTAGCTACTTTCATTCATGTTTTGCTCTTTGTGTGCTACTTTTTTTTTTTTTTACAGACAATGGTATAAACTACAATGAAATAAAATAAATTAAGGAAGGAATGCTGGTTATCAGTCTTGTTGGACTGTTGGACTTGCTGTACAGATAGTTATGGGCTTGCTGAAACTTGATTTCGCCCAGACACATGGATCAGATTGAGATGGGTCAGGTTCAGTCAGGTTACAGGCCCCTGGTTGAGCATCATTCTGGGTTTCATAACTAGGTTAGGCTTATATGGCCTTGACCCTTACAGGACTACCCAGTTGGGGGCCACACCATCATCTGCTACTTGGAAGCAAAGCCAAGTGCCTCCATCTAATGGGTCCTTTTCAGTTTAGTGCCTATTGGATGGTTGCCACTATGATGGAATTTTCAAACAGGCTCCCGGTTTTGTTGAGCTCGATTCTGGGACTAATTCTAGGTTAGACTTGTTGGGCCTCTACCCTTTCAGGACTGATCAGTTGAGGGCCACACCATCATCTGCTGCTTGGAAGCTAAGTGCCTCCATTTGATGAGCCTCTTTTAGTTTAAGGAGCCTACTAGATGGTTGCCAAGTGGTTGCATCTCCTCCAAGTATTCATCAAACCCTTTTTTCCCCAGTATAGAAAGGAGTTGCCTTCGCCCATACAAGCTGCTCAATTTGTGAGTTTGATCCACCAATCCTAAGTAACACAACACTTGAAATAAGACATAAGTGTTTCCATTTATATTTTTAGTCTGATTGTTTAAATAATTCAGCTTTGATTTGGCCAATATTTGCTGTTCTAAGTGGTCAGCTCAACTTAAACCCAGACAGGCTTGACCCATTCAAACCCCATGAATCAATTCTTTCAACCAAGTGATTGAAATTTGGGGGTGACCAGGTTGCAGCAAAATCACATGCAAATGCCTCTATACTACTGCTATTGGCCCACACTTCAATCTAATTTCTAACCAACTTCAATATACTGTGCAATGATGGGTGTTATGAGAAGGTAGCGGGGTGCAGGAGTTGGTGGCACAGTCTATGACTGTTTACTGCTGAAATTGCATTGGATATGGATATGGATCATTAAGATGCTGATGATGGCTGACTGCTAGATTAAACCCATCTAGTAACTAAATTTCAGTCCAACCAGAGGGATGTAACTTTGAATTGAATTTGTTGTAGATAATATAGCTATATATTTCAAGCATCAATTCAATCGTCAATGCAACATACAGTTTAAGTGAATTTTCAAGTGGGCCATGTAGTCATGTGACATGAAGAGTTGAATCACAAAGGAGGTGCCTCATATCAGTTAAATCAGGTGCAAGCACAGATGGCAGTGTAGGGTCATTTCTCTGCTGTGTCTTGGCACATTGCTTTTTTCTTTTCATCTTTCTCTACTTAATTACACAGTGAAAAATGAGGTTTCTAGATGAACTTTACATGTGCTGGGAAAAGATGTAGGCAATGACTTGTGGAAAGAAAATACATCTGCATCCAGTGGTTAAGCTGTCATCCACAAGAGGGCTCGATATCATTTGAAAAGAAAGATGAAAAGGGGGAGAATAGGAGGAAAGAACTCCAAACAGCATGTTACACAAGGGAAGCCAAATCTTTTAGCATGAGAGGTCTGTACAGAATGTTTTGCTTCAGAGTGCACCTTCTTCACTGCCTGCTCGCTTTGGCTACTATATCAAACTCACATCCTTCCGATTGGCTATTTCTAATTCTTGGTCTATATGATTAGGCACTTGAATCATCAGAGTATTTATGGACTATGCTTCTATCAATCTCGACAGAATATTGTAGGTAAAAGAGATAGGTGTCTGCATAATGTGATATTCTTGGTCTAGGGACATCTAGAGGGAGATTGTGCTATTTGGTCTTTTGTGCAATAAACATTGGTGGGGAGGGTTGATCTTTAATATTTAATTCTGTCTTTGGGGCATGTGGGGCAAATTTTTTTGTTCCCGTGCGCTTCCTAGTTGCTCTAGTTTTTTCTTCGTTCCTAAAAAAGAGGAAAAAATATCATACATCGTAACTGCAGTGATATATTTTTGCATGATTTTTTCTTTTATGACCCCCGGCATCCCATATATTTTGTTTGATGGTTGGGGGAAAGAATGTGCAGGAAATGGAAGTCTGCCATCCGGGCAACCACCATTGTCATCTGCTGCAATTCGGCTGGGACTCACAATTTGCCTGATTGGTCCAGTTGATTGTTGATCTGTTTCATTTGTTTTGCAGATTAGCGTTGGATATGGATCATTAAGATGTTGTTGCAAGGCTGTTTCTACTTTGTTGAATTGTTTGACCACAATGGACTTTTGGGGGATGTTAAGTTAGACATTTGTACTAATTTATGTATATGTATTGACATTTGTAGCATGGTAGACTTTATCAAGTATATCTATTTGAATGGTTGTTAGTTTGAATTAAATTTGGGATTTTGGATGTTGGTGTTTAGTTGAGATGAAATTACATAGCTTTATGTTTTTTAAATTAAAAATAGGTTATACAGGATGGAATTGGAAACAGGTTTTGTGGATTAAAATTGGAGCGGTATTGGTTAAAAAAAAAGCTTTTGGCGACGATCAACTGTCGTCGCCACAATGTTTCCAACAGTTTTTTACGTGGGCAGTTGCTCATATTTGGCGATAATAACGTCGTCGCCAAAGGCTAGCCTCAGTCATCTCCCCTCCTCTAATTGGCGACAGATGTAGATGCTGCGACAAATTTTTAAGGACGACAATGGTCGTCGCCAAATTCCATTTTCAGTGACGACTATAACAGTTGCCGCTACTGAACTTTGCAAACAAGGGTACCACGACGAATGGGCGACGACCCTCTGTCTGTCGCTAAAAGTTATTTGCAACGACTGGGAGCACTTTAACGACGACTAAAGTCGTGGCCAATACTGTTTTTTCTTGTAGTGCTAGCGTACAGTATCACTATGTAGACTCAACAGGAGTTTCTTATGAATTGACCACTGTTCAGTCTGTTAGGTTGCATCTAATGATAATGTTGATGGCTCCAACTATCCCAGCAAGCAATAATCCATTTCCGTGGATAACGCATCACATCCATTTTAGAACTGGCAAGTTCATGCGCCAGCCTATATATTACTTCACGAAGTTCCTACGGTTTGAAATAGAGGCAATAGAAACATATACTCTAAATCTTGAAGTGAGTATAGTGATTTCATAATTAAAGACAATTGGCCTTGGTATCTCCATTGAAGATGGGAGTGCCTTGCTTAACAAAAGACACTAGTCTCATGGATTGTATAACTGCGACAGAGACTAGCAAGGTCGGGTGACTCTGGTCAAACACTATTATGCAGAGGATTTGAAAGCAATCGGAATCTTTAATGCTATATATGCCACTACATAGAAAGTCCCTTACGAGAACAAAAATCTTTGCAGGGCTATTCTGGAATTGTTCTGCCCAGCGACCGATACCTTCATTACTCCAAACATGGAGCCGGTGTTTTCTTTATGTGAAGTAAATAAAAATTTTGATTTAGCACCATATGGTGAAATTTATGATGAAACCATTCTACCCAATGAAGAACTGGCTACCATGGACGATGAATTTCATGCTGCTTATTATCTCCTTTTTGCCCTTGAAAATTCGATCCAAACGATCAGCCGAAGTCGAGGCAAAGTTGTCCAATGGATGAGTCAGGTGAAGAGTATCACTAGCCCTTTCTTCATAAATGGGGGCGAATATTTTAAGTGGAACAAGATTATCCATAATAGGGACACAAGAAGGACCCAACAGTTATTTATCATGAGGATCTAGACTTCCTGCCATGTATTTTTGCCAAGTATCCATACTTGAAGAGAAAGTGCTGGCTTGCTACATTTTTAACGGCATGGTTGTTTGGTATTCTTTTTCCAAGTTTTGGGGGTGATGTTAGGCCTGGCTATATATATCTAGCGCTCAGAATGGCATTCGGACACATTTTTGCCTTGGACCCTGCTTTCATAGCATATATACTAACCAAGTTGTAGCTGTCAGGTTTTACTGTCAAAGAGGGGAAGCCTTTCAACTGGTATTATCTAAGTATTTGTTGTACACTTGGTTCACATACCACTGCAATGGGCTTCATTCACATAGTGGTGTACCAGGGAGTATCTACATGGAGGGTGTAATAGGCGGTAGCCGTTTGATCAACACCAATTCCATGATTGAATTATGCAAACATTTGAGTGATTTTAATAATTATGTTGCCTCTCGTGACGTTGTGCCCAATATTGAAGTTCTAACTCGCATTGGAAAATGCTGTAAAATCACCGATTAACAAAAGCGGAGAGGGTTGTCGAGATGTTGGCTTGTTAGACAAAGAGAAGAGTTGGTTCTTGAGCTTGAGACTCACAGATTTGATATATATGAAGAATTCATATATCAACATCCAACCTTAATACCTGCTAGGTTTTGCAGACAATTTGACTTCATTAAGCCGTTGTGGGAGCATTTGACCAGATTTGAGGCACTACCGGTTCTTTTCAAGATGCTCGAAATGTTTAGGAATTCTATCAAGTGCTTGGCACTGGGCTAGTTTTGGCTACCCTTGCCTCTCAAATCCTAGATACACAAGTGGTTTCGCACAATGGTATGCCAAAAGTACCACTACCATAGTAGAGACATATACGAGCAACCCCCATGTCAAATGTCGCCCTTTGGCTGCTTCCAAAAAAACGAGAAAAGGTGCAGAAAGATTGTTTCATCCTAGTTAACTTTGATAATTGGCTGTATGATGGAGATAAATGGTGAATTGGCTTAGTGGCTGTATCTGATGCCTGCAAAGCTCACCGTTCCTTAAGAGATGAAGAAGATGAGAGATTCTTGCCTCCTTCTTATGTGATTGTAGTAAGGATGCAATGGGTTGTAGATGAGAACTTTCAGGAGAGCGAGAGTTTTGCCGAGATTGGGCGGGTTGGTAGAGCTGTGCTAGATTTTGGATTTACTTCTCGCTCTGTTAGAACCAAAGTTCTAGTTAGTGAGCAGACAAGGAAATTTGAAGAAGAGCAAGTCATCATGCGCGTGGTTGCTGAGGCAGACCTTGCTCGCCGAAATTTGTTGAAGGCTACTACTGTTGCTCTAGTGTTGACAAAGCCACATGCAATTCCAAGTCCAGCATAGTTAGTTTAGTTGACTGAAGTCACTACTGAATCGAGACCACTGGTTACAATGCCAACAAAACCTCCAGCGGGTCTGATTCTGCACAAGAAGCTTCGAGCTATACACTTAAAACATGTAACCAAATCCCTTTTCAACAAAGGAGCTTCATCAAAGAAGAAAAAGGCTGAGAGCCTTGGAACTTGTCTTTCCTAAAGGCTAAAAGCTGGTAAGACTTCTTTATTTCTTTGTATGACATTATTATTTCTTTCGCTCTTGTTTTGATGTCTACATTTTGTCTTGCAACCTTATCAGCTCAAACTTCAATTGCTGGATGAGTCATGTAAAAGGTTGTTGAGATTGTTGAAGACTATGCCTTAGACAAAGGCGATGAAAGAGATAGTGGCTTTGATACTTTTACCACTGAAGAACAAACCGGTAGTAACATCAATATCAAGTTCGATTTTGAAAAAGATATGTTTGACCAGGCAACAGTGCCTGAGTCTAGAAAAAGGGCTACAACAAACATGCAAGCAGAGTTTATTATTGTGTAGAAATCTGGTGATGATGTGGGTGATGTTGCCATTATCGCTAAAGTAACCTGTAGCGATATATCCATGGAGCCAGTTTTGGAGCAAATAAATAGCGTTGGAGTTCTGAATGATGCCGCTGCTGCTTCTGAAAGAGACGCTGATGATCAAATCGAGCAGCAAAAGATTCCTTATGAGATTTCTAAGGGACCAACTGCCGAAGTCTTAATGGAAGAGGGAGAAATCCCCAGTACTGCTAGAGGAATTCCAATAGATCTAACTTCTGAAGGTAACTTTTGACTTGATTGTTTAGAAATTGAAAATTTTATTTCAATATTGTAATTTGTTCTTATTTATTCCTTATTAGGTACCCGAGTGGAGGAGAGCCCTCCTGTTATGCCTCCTACTTGGGTCACCAATTAAGGAGCCAACAGGGAGAGAGAGTCTTGAAGCTTTGATTGATTTAGACAATATCTCCATCTATAGTGGATATTTCAAGGCGTCTCCGAATAGTACCTTAAAAAGTGATTTGTAACAGTTTGTGGAAGGTTTCTCCTTAGATTCGCCAAGCAAAAGTGTGAACAATGATTCAAAGTTATCATTGGCACTCATTGTTCCGTCGATGAATATTAAGCCTGTGGTTGTACCAAGTGCGGTTTTGTTGGTGAATTTTGGATTCGAACTTAGGATCTCAGGTTAGTGAACTTTTTGCGGCTGTTGATATGCCAAGAACTGATGATGTACTAAGGGCCGGTGAAGCTTTGGATGTTCAGATTGAACCAAGCATTGAACCTGTTGGCGTAGTAGAAAAGGAGGATGCATTAAGATGGTCCCAACTAAGGAGGCTATCGTAACGGAGCCAATCATAGCCAAAACTGATCTTCCTGCTCAGAGGAAGTTGGTTCTAGAAGATAAGCCTATAGATCCCATGGAAGATGATACTCTTGCAATGCCAGTTGCTAGTGGCTTACCCCGAGTTACTGGCAGCTTCACACCTCCCAAGGCCACGACACCTCCAAGAGTTCATTTTAAGGCCAATTAATCATCACCTATGAAGATTAATAAAGACCCAGCTGTGTAAAAGATATCAGATGAAGCTTCTACTGCTGAAGGTGGAGGATCCAGAAAAGCATTATTAAATGTTACAGTAAAACCACATATAAATAGGGATCCTTTCGCCGCTTTATCTTCGCAAAGTGTAAGGTCCTAACCCTAGATAATTATGATTTATAGTAATTAAGTTAGTTTTACTTTAATTAATATGTTATCGGGCGAATTTAGCTCAAATCCCTTTGAGTTTGGGTCATGGATAGGTAGTTGGATCGGGTTTGAACCTTATTAGGTAGTTCAGAACCTTTTGTATTTTAGTATTTTCATGATTTTGTATCATTTATACATCATATTAGTTGCATCGGGTGAGTTTCATCTTGTGGGACATCTTTCACGTTTGGCCCAATTCCATTTGGATTCCTTCCAGCCCATTTAAGCCTAAGTGACTCAACTTAAAGATCCAAGAAATTGTTGGGGTTTGCTTGTAAATTCCAGAAACTTCACTCATTTAAAAAGACCCAACCCACCATCCTTCTCCTTCTTCCCTCTTAGTTGCTGTAGCTTTCTCCTCTTCTTCTTCCAAGCTCTTTATTTCTTCATCATCTTGCTGTGATTTGGAAGCTTGGGTTGTTGCATGCAAGGGAAATTCAAGTGTATTTTACTTCTTCTTCAATCTCTTTCTCCTCTTTGTTCTCCTTCCAACGATTTGCAGTCCCATCCTGTTCTCTTGAGCTTACATAGACTTAAGGCATAGAAACCCATCTCCGTTTGAGTTATTGAGTTCAGTAAAGGTCAAGAGATTCCATCTATTAGCATGCATGCATCATATTCTTATCCTTCTTCATGCATGTGTTAGATTCTTCATTAGTGAAGCCTCCTCCATCATCTAACCAAGGGCTAAATCGATTTGAGTGAAGCACCAAGCCTAAGGCAAGTATAATAATACATTATCTTTACATGCATGGCTTATTTCTTGATCCTTGATGTATTCTTGTGATTTACCCTTTTTACAGCTTAATGGATAATGCATGGAATCGATTCATGATTCTAATGATTTTTGGATGAATAAAATGATAATGGTCCTTTACGGAACCTAAGAATGTTGAATGGATGCCTTTATGTTCGTTTGATTGTAGGTGGAATAGTGGATTGGAAGAGGAAATCAGTTGGAAACCGAACACACCCGTAACAGAGTGCTTCAGGGCCGACCAGTTAGTCCTGAAGCCCAATCGGTCGAATTGCCTCCTTGGGTAGTTCGATCGGTCGGCCACTCTGCCCGACCGGTCGAATTTTGTTTTTGGATAAGGTTCAATTGGTCGGACCAGTATCCGATCGTTCGGGTAAGCCTAACCTGTAGTTTATAGAAATGTGTTCCAAAAATGGATTTCAGCTTGACTATGGACTTTCTATAGTCTACGGAATAGCCTAGCGATGGGTTACACCCTTTTACCCTAGAAAGAGACCAAGGTATCCACCCACCCTTACCATAGGATTGTAGGTTTATCCCAAGGCCATTTATGACCATAAAAGTGGATCCTTTGCTACAGCAAACTAGCCTAACGGTAACTAAACATGGAGAAGGAATAGTGTTGAGCTGTCACTCCTTCCCTCTTGATTCTCTAGTTAGTTTTCAATGCCAGGTCACGGGTGTTAGCATAAGATGAAGTGTCCTTTCCATATATAAGTAACACTGAAAATGGTAACAATATGACACTGAACGTCTTATGAACACACCGGATTGAATGACCTTGGAAACCCGGATTATCTAGCATAGGATTGGCTAGTAACTATCTTTGATAACCTCTCAATCTAATTGCATTCATATTGATAGCAACATGGACCGCAACATGATAGCTTATATCAGTATGCATTATTGATGATCAGTACTTTGCTTAGTTGTGATTCTATGATGATATTTCTATCAAGATTGAAATACATTTCCAAATAAGGGTAAAAAAAATAAATATACGATGAATATGAGTTTAGATTTGATTTCAATATACTTGGAGTCAGCACCACTTAGCTTATACCCGATAGAAGGTTCGATGAGACAAAATGGGAGTATTTTATCAGTTGTTTACTGCAGTAGTTATAAGAAGAGTGAGTTGACGCTTTTAGGGTAGCTAGTCGGTCCTGGCCCGATCGCTAGTGATTTCCCACATATCAGTGTACTCTCTTATTAGAGAAGAGAGAACAAATGTGGTTGCCATTTGGTATGATGTTCTCTTATTCATGATTCCTTATTCATGCTTACTCATATGCATAAGTGCTTAGATTTCGATATTGCTCTCTTTTAATCATTATGTCATTCTAATTCAATTGATCTATTATGTTAAGCTCATGTATCTTTATCTTTGCTTAACTGTTGTGTTAACAAAGTTACCATGGTGTTTTAGGTACGGAACCTGTTGCCAGTTCGGCATTCAGCGCGCTCTCGGAGGGAACCCTAGCGTTACCTCGGGATGTGAATGAGTGGAACGAGGAAGATGTCTTTTCTTAATCCTCCTCAACAGTGCGAAACAAGGTTATTTTGGGTTAACTTAGCTTAGCCTTGGATTGACTTAGGGTTCATCTTGGCACTTGATATAGTTTGTATTACTATGGATTTTCATACCTTATGCTTGTAGTTAGGATAACTAACAGACTTTGTTTTATTAATGAACTGAAGTTAATATTTTATCGATGTCTATGATATGTACAAGTGAATTCTCCAGGTTTCCGCTTAATTAAATTGTACTTGTTAATATGTGTTTACGGATCTTCCTCACACATACCTGTGGGATCACCCTTGTGATAGTTCGTAAGTGTCTAGTTATGGCACCAATTGTCACGGGTACGTGTGTTACACCTCGGAATCCACAATAAATTCCCAGTTCTCGAGTTCGGGGTGTGACACAAAGGTTGCATGATTCGCCTTCTATCTGCGAAAAAGCGTTGGATGCTCATGGGGGTGAGGGTGCAAACGTTGAGAAAGAAGGAGATGACCACTCAAGCTCTCATACTCAATCAAATTTGTTAGAACGAGAGTTAAATCTTTCCATCCGTAAGGAGTCCAGTTTGTTTGGCGATGTTCCAAAACCCCAATTTGCAGTGAACTTTGCCATGAAGATGGCAATTCATAGAATTTGGGCCACACTCTTCCAAGGAGATTTTACTCCTAAGAAGATCTAGGGTGCCAAAGCATTAGCCAATATGTTGATATCTTTAGGTGTCAGAATTGATTTGAGTAGTCTTCATGATACTTTTGCCATCTTTCTCAGCAAGCTTGAAGAAAATGGTATCTGGGACAAAAGTGTTGATCATACCAAAGCTTTTTAAGATGAAGTGCTGAGGCATAAAGTCCAGCTGGCTGTAGAGCTTGAGAGCACTGAAGAAAAGATACAAGTAGTAAATGCAGTGCAGGCCAAGATAACACAGGAGATAGCTGTGCGTATGACCGAGTGTGAAAATATACAATAGCAGATCACCGTGTTGCAGCAATAATTTTCTTCCTTGGAAAATAATATTGAGGACTTGAATAGGTCCGTTTCAGAGGGTAATCAGAATAGAGATGACCTTTTGGCACATGCAGAGGTGAAGTGGATGGCTTTGGATGATTTTGTTTAGTCTCTGGAGAGTGAAATGAATATCAAACTAGATGAGATTGACATTAATACTACCGTACCTGCTTATGTAAGCTACGGGGTTATATGCTGTGGAAGGACAACATTGGATTCCGTACTTATCATAGAATGTATAGAATTTTTCGTTGTTGAATTGAAGACCATTGTAATGATGCAGATGTTTAGGTGCCCCAAAATAACAGATGAAATGAGTCTTTAAGAAACTGAGGACTATATCTATTTTAACTTCTGCAAGGGGCACTGCTTTTGCCCATATGGAAAAGTAATCCATTGCGGCCAAAATGAATTGATGACCACACTTTGATGGTGCATTAATTTTTCCAACTATGTCCATTCTCTAAGACTTGAACGACCAAGAGGTGGATGTAGGATGTAGATATTTAGGTGGTTGATGAATGTAATCATGGTGAATTTCGCATTCATTACACCTTTTGGCAAAACTGATGGCATCAGACACCATGGTAGGCTAATAGTGGCCTAACCTTTGAATCTATTTGTGAAGCTTTGGTCTAGCCTGGTGAGCACTGCATAGGCCAGAATGAACTTCTTTGAGTACTTGATCTACTTTTTTTGGTGACAAGCAATAGAGAAGAGCTCCATCATATGATTTGCGATAACGAGTTTTTGAAGGCAAATTGAAGTGAAACTTTAAAGCTTGTCTTTGAATACTATTCCTGTCTTTAGTATTCTCTGGTAACAATCCATGAATAATATAATCAATAAAATAGTCTCTTCAATCACTGAATGAATTTTGAAAAGATGAAATCTAATTCTTGATCACGTCGAAGCAATCTGTTATTGATTTATGGGTATCGAGTGAAGGTCGAAGTCTTCTTTCAACTACTTATAACACCATTTTGTCATTTTCAGGGATCGACATTGAGGCTGCCAAACCTGCTAGTGCATCTTTTTTGACATTTTGATGTCTTGGAATATGTGAAACTCAATTAGCATAAACCTTTTCTTGAGTTCACAAGCTTTGTTAAAGTAGGGATTCAAGTCTGGTTTCTTCACTTCATACTCAAAATTCATTTGTTTAATCATAAGTTGTGAATCTCCATAAACTCTAAGCATATTAATGCCTAATTCGAAGGCTAGTTTGAGACCCATAATCAATGCTATGTATTCTGCCCCATCATTTGAACACGGCTTGATTAATGAAAAAAAGTGAGGAACATAGAATCTTTCTGGGCCATAGAAAATGATTTGAACTCCTGAAACTGGATCTCCTAGCTCATTAGTTTTGAAAGCTCCATCAAAATGAATGATCCAATGTAAGTCTGGATCATTGGTGGGTTTCCATAGTTGTTTCAATTAAGAGGACTGGCTCGTCAGGGAGATTATCTATGAATTTAAAATCTTCCGAGAGTAGATGTTTTGCTAGAAAATTAGCAAGAGCTTGTCCTTTTACAGCCTTTGCGGGGGTATTTCTAATGTTGTATTGAGAAAGCAAAATAGACCATCTGGCTAGACAATCACTCAGTACTCCGGCTTTTGTCATCAATGTCTTCAATGGATTGATGTTGGAAACCAAGTGCACCACATTGGAGAGGATGTAGTGATGTAGTCTTTGTATTGTGAACATCAGTGCAAGACATTCTTTTTCCACTGGATGATAATTATGCTTAGCGTCAACCAGCATTCTTAACAAATAATAAAGAGCCACCTCCTCACCTTCGTCATTCGTTTGAGCTAATAATGACCCTAGAGAGTAATTAAAAGCGCGAATATAGAGGATGAAAGATTTGCATGGAATTGGAGCCGAAAGAACCAGTGGGTTTGTGAGATACTATTTGATATTTTGAAAGGCATCTTCACAAGTTTTATTCCACACAAAGTCTACTCCTTTCTTCATTAGTCTAGAGAACACTCTGCACTTTTTAGATAAGTTTGAGATGAACAAGTGAGTGTAGGCAAGTCTGCCCTGCAATTCCTTAAGTTCTTTGAGAGTTCTTGGAGAAGGCATCTCTAATATAGCTTTAACTTTGACTAGATCTAGTTCGATGCCACCTTTTCGAACTACAAATGTTATGAATTTCCTAGAAGAGACTCCAAAGAAACACTTCAAAGGGTTCATTCGAAGGTTGAATTTTCATAACCTCTCGAAGACTGTGCGAAGATCAACTAGATGGTCTGATTTCTGTTTGCTCTTGACTTCCAAGTTGTCGACATAGCATTCAACAGACTTATGTCGCATGTTTTTGAAAATTTTCATCATCACCTTTTAGTAAGTGGCTCTAGCATTCTTGAGACCAAAAGGGATGATGGTGTAACAGTACACACCAAAGGGGTTTCTGAAGGATGTATACTTCTTGTCCTCCTTGTACATCTTGATTTGATTATATCCCGAAAACCCATCCATGAATGACATCTTTTCAAATCCAAAAGTATTGTCATTCATGATTTCTTGTATGGGTAATGTGAAATCATCTTTAGGACAAGCTTTGTTTAGATCTTTGAAGTCGATGCAGACTCTGCTTTGCCTATTCTTTTGAGTGACCAGCACTATGTTAGCCAACCGGTCACGGTGTTGTTCTTAACAGATGAAGTGAACATCTCTGAGTTTCTGGACTTCTTTTTCTATTTTATCTATGATTTTTGGTTTTGTACTTCTTTGATTTTGCTTTAAGGGTTTAGCATCATTTGCTATGTTCAATTTATGCATGGAAACTTCTAGATCTAGACCTGACCTTGCTTCATAGGTCCATGCAAATCCATCCATGAACTCGTGCAAGAAACTCACATATACATCAAGTTCTTTTCCTTTGATTTGAGAGCTTACAAAGGTAAGACGAGGATTTTCTAGGGTTCCCAAGTTTATTTCTTATGCTTGATCCTCAGTTGGAGGTTTGGGAGGAGGTTCTTCCACAGCATTTTTGGAAGTTTCCAACTCCACGAAACTTTTTCGGGTTTCATTTTGAGGTTTAAGTTAAGGCCTGATCCCTTTCCATGGATTTTGTTTTTTAGGCGCTTTAACTTTTATAACAAGGGCTAAATATTCCCAACAAGTGTGTTGAGATGGTTCTATTTTTTCATTGAGTTTAGGTGGCCCATAGTTAGTGATTTGTGACATTGTATCATCGTCATCACTTGCACCCTTAGGATGCTAAAAAGCAACCCAATAAGTAAAATCTCGGATGACAACAGTCTCTTAAGAGTCATCCGAGTCATACCCTTCGGTGAAAACTACAGATCTTGCTCTGAAATTTTGATTTAACTTAGGAATATTGCTGTAAGCAACGTACCTTATGCAATGTTGTAGCTGTTCAATTCTACGTCCCTTTTTGAGATCTTCTTTCATTTTTTGAGTGAAGACATCAAAATGAATCTGAACCCTATTCGCACTCAATCCAAAGCCTGATGGCTTCTTGAGATTGTATCCCATGTTCTTCATCACATTGCAGATCATAGGATTATAGATGTTAAGCCTTATTCTCCCATCGTTGGTGATCTTGTCTATAGGATATGAAGCAGAAGTATCTTTAGCTCGATGAAAAACTATCAAGTGATTGTGTTGCTTGGATCGAGGCACGAAGAAGTAAGAACCTCCAAAATTGTACATTTGGGGTGGAGTGGGTCATGGCAAAAACAGAGGATCCTAATATGCTATAGAGTGCATAGAAGTGTCCATCTTTTCAGTATCCTCAGAATCTGATTCAAAATCTGAATCTCTGATCATTGAGACGACATGCACTAGGCTCGTTTTTATAGACCTTCCGTGTAGACGATGGAGTGCCACTTCAAAAGATGAAACAATTCGAGACATCTCATCAAAGGCTTAAAACTCTATTGTCATTGTTAAGCTGTGAAGGGCTAACTAGAAGCCTATCTACCATAGATGAATCCATGTCGAATAGTGTGGGCGATTCTCAGCTAAGCGAAGCCATCTATTGATGTATCTGTAAGATAGTTCACCCCTTTGTTGTGATGTTAGCACAAGTTGACTGAAAGTGACAGGAAAATCAGGCCTCATAGGTGACATTCCGGTTGTAGAAGGAGGTACATCATTGTTTTCTTGATAAAAATCTGAGTTACCGACCAAAGAAATCACATTCGTTAAATATGAGAGCTTTTGATGTCTTGCAGTAGGTGGTTTGCTTTTCAAAGCAGGCATTATATACATAGCCGGACTACATGGCTTGCTTGTGTATAACAGTGCCTGTATGCTTTGTCCTTGATGGTTTCGTGGATAAAACAAAAGGTTAATCTGACTGTTTGATTTCAAATTTAACTTTGATCACCAGAGGAGCTTTGCTATCCACAAACTTGATTGTTGACTTTTTTGTGGATTGCAACTTTCTGATGGGATTAACTCTTTTGTCGGACCCTGGATGAGTTTTCTTTTTTGTTTAGATAGTGAAGGGTTCTGGGGGATTATCATCCACCCAGCACTATTTTTATCTAGTTCAGACTTTATAGGCCTTGCCTAATACATGGCTGCATCGGTGAAGTAGACCTCCTTGCCTTTGAATGGCTTTTCGTCTGCAAAGATGCGATGCTCCTTACCCTCATCATTAATATATTGAGACATTGAAGGAGAGCAGAAGATACTATGGAGTAATCATGAAGCCATCGCTTTCCTAAGAAGATGTTGCAGCAAGCATGCGTCTTAATCACATCCAAAGTGGCTTTTGAGGTTAGATCACTAAGCAGGAATCGAATTCGAATCTTGCCAATTGGATCCTGGACTTCCCATCATAGCCTTGAATCGAGGTTTTTGTAGTAGATAGTTTGCTCACCAGGATGCCAAGCTTGCAAAGCTATAATTGTGATGAGATTTAGAGTTGATCCTAGGTTAACTTGAGCTCTCGGAATAGGTATGTTATTTATGTAGGCCATGAAATAGAGCAGCCTTATGTGCTTCATGTCGTCTAAGAAGAGATCATCTTCGGCGAAGGAAATGGTGGCTTTAGAAGCGTTGTGAATAGAAAGACACTCCATACATTTTTTCCAAGGCTTCTTGGATTTTGCTTTCAGATAGTTCTTTCTATCCGATGAACTTGTGCTACATGAGTTTGATTGTTTATATTCAAAGCTTGTAGAGCTCGTATGAAGTTGTTATGAGCCTCCTTAGACATCTACAAAAGCTAAAAAATGTGAAGTCATGTAGTTATGTGCTTGAGGTGTTCAACAACATCATACATGAATGGCTTTGGTGGCCTTACATTAGCATTTACATATGAAGAAGTTACATTTACATTTGTGTTATTCCCCGAAGGCTTTACATAAGAAAAAGAAGAAGCGGAAGATCTATCATAGTTGATGCTATAGTTATGACCGGAACGAGTGCCGTCGTTGACTATGTTGTTTTGGTCCTTATTACACTGACCTCTTCAGGTTCAGCAAAAAGTTGACTCATTTCTTTGTAGACTGCTTTTTGATTTGCATTGTTAGGAGTGGCTTGAGAAGTTTGAGCTTCATCAGTAGTAGTGCTCAGAATCATCAAAGTTGGAGCTAATGGCATTTCTTCTTTTGAGTCAAAGAGGTTATCCTTAACTTGGAAGACTTACTAAGGTACAATAGGACTGCTAATGCTGAGGTCATTATGCTCTTTTGGCAACTTAAGCTCATCAGTTGAGTTAGGAACAATAAGTTGGGTGCATTCTTCAGAATTTGCATTCAAAGAGGTTGACTCAATAGTTAGTTTAGGAGAAACATCTGGCATAGAGATTACCACATGTGAATAAGAAGGTGATACTTGTTGCTGCAGTTCACTAGATTTAACCAATGGAAAAGGGTCCAGATGAACTTCTGGAGGTTGTGGAAAAGGAGGAGAATCATTTGACCAACCACTTGCGCTTGGTCTGTGTATGTCATAAAGAGCTATCGATAGTGTATTGAGACTGTGCTTGATATTAAGGGAACCTGTTTCAGGATCGATAGTTTATTCAAAACTCTCATCCTTGTCAAAAAGGTATTCATCGGCAAAGTAGTCATTAATTTACTGATCATCTTCAAAATTAAAATAGTCTGACCAATCTTCCTTATCATCTGAATTAGGAGGTGTGCCATCCTATGATATCCTGTTGCAACTAGATATTGGTGGATCTTTCTCATCTTTTAGAATTGGAATGATAAAGTCAACCAAAGTAAAGTGACCACTGACCGGTTTGGGAGGTTCTTCTAAAATTCAAGCTTCGACCACCTTTTAATTCTTCTTTTTAGCTTGTTTTTCTTGTTTGGACAAGAAATTCTGGGCAGCTTGAAGGTTTTTAAGTTGCCTTTTGACCTTCCTTCTTTTGCAAGTGTTGGTTTAGTTTTAACTTTCTCCCAGCCTTCATCATTTATTAGGTCCAGGTGAACCCACATTTCTTCCCCTGAAGCGGTTTTAACCAATATCATTCCTTGTTCGTCATGTACTACATTGACGACTTAGAATTTAATAGTCATTGGTTTTGGTGAAGCGAACATTGCTATCGGTGTGAATTGTCCAAATGAGATCATGTCGACTAGAGCAACATCATATTTCTCGAAAGTTATCAGTCCATTTTTCCACATCTCATTAACTTTTACTTTCAAAATGAAGCAATCCTTGAGAGGATGAGACACCATCTGATGGTATGCACGGTAATTTGGGTCATTGACGTGACCCACTTGTTTAGGCTTCTACATTAGTGGAAATTTAATTTTATTGTTTTCCATTAATGACTGGCAAATCACTTTGACATCCCCATCAAAAGGATATTTTGTTTTCTTCCTTTTTCTGTACTCCTCTTTCTTGGTGTGATTAGTTTTTACATTCTGAGGTTTTTAAGGAGGTTTGGAGCTTAGCACATTGAAGACCTCCTGTTTCTTCTTTAGTTTTGAAGCAGAAGATGAAGATGGCTCCACATTTTGTGAACTTGCCTTCTTTTGATTGATCTCTTTAAGGGTCAGATCTGCATTAGCAGCTACTTCAACCAATTGGGCTAGAGACTTAATTTTGTGACTAAGTATGATAGCCTTGATCTCTGGTTGTAAATTGGTTTTGCAAATTTCAATGCTTCCCATTTGAGATGGTTGTTCCAAGTATCTGTAAGACAATGCTCTCCATCTGTTCATAAAGGACTGTGCAATTTCGTTGTCTCCTTGCCTTGTACTGCTAAGCATGGCAAAGGTGACTGTTTGATCCTCTTCTTGGAAGTGAAGTAAAAACTTTCCTTCCATCATAGGCCATGTCATAAAAGTGAGTTTTGGTAACTGCTTGTACTAATCAAAGGTAACTCCTTTCAATGTGCTGATGAATAGCCTTATTTTTCGTGCATATAATTCTTTTAGGCTTCCAAGGAGTGACTTAAAATGCACAATAAGCTGATATGCTGACCCCTTGCCCAGGTATGGCTGGAAAGTTAGAAGTTTATAATATAGTGAGAATGGAATCGGATCAAATTACGGAGGTACTTGGGTGTGATACCCTTCCTTTTCATCCTTGTCTCCATTTTTTATTTTATCAGTATCTCTTTAACTTCTTTGAAGGTTACATGTTTTTCAGAATCTACATGAAAACCAAGGACTGACGAATAATCACCACTAGAAGAACCTGCGGCTATCACCTTGTTTGCTAAGGACTTAATTTGAGCTGTGGTGGGTCAATTTTGATGGCATTTCTCTTGATCATTTCTTGTTCTCTCCTGTTAGCAAACAGATAATTGACTGAAGCTTCAGCTGGGCCACCTAACTTATCTGCCAAGATTTTCAAATGGGTAGTCAAGTGATCAATTTTAGCTCCTTGTTATTTGTCACAACCCAAGCCCAGAAATCGGGGGTTAGCGAAAAGCCAAACCTGTGACACACGTACTCCCGTGCACGTGCATCCAAACCCAGTCCAGATGCACACACACAAGGGATCTAACACGTGCGAAACAAACGAACGCGGAAGCTGTAGATATCATAGCAAGCAACAAGGAAATAGCGGAAGCCAAAACAAATGCGGAACGGAAAAAGATAAAGCTAAATACAATACTGGAAAACCCAAATACAAGTCTGAGTACACGACAAAATCAAGATGTACAAATATACAAAGTACAAAGTCCGAAGTGCAAAATACAAAATCTCAAAACCAAAACAACTAGGCCACTGATGATATGCATGTACGCACTCGGCAGAGGTGATCAGGCCTACTCTGCCAACCCGAAGGGTGCCTCTAAGCTCTGCCCTGCAGCCTCCTCGACCGCCGGGGAGCCGGGCAAGGGATCTGTGCCTACAACACCACAGACAAAGCAGTGAATATAATGATCCAGCAATATATAAGTAACAGGGATGAAACACTCATAGTATCAAAGTGAATAATGACAGAATATTAATTACAGAGTTTCATATTAGTATGCTAAGCAATATTGTGCATAGAAGTAAAGCATGATAAGTGAATCAAAGCATAGAAATACTGACTAAGTGGCTACTACATTAACCACATTCTCTCCAATAGAGAGCAGAGCAGAGCAGAGCAGAGCAGATGAGAACACCACTGACCGGGCCAAGGGTACAAGTGGGTCTCGGTTTCCTGGGTTCCGGGGTCCCAAGACAAAGCGACACTGCAGTGATACAGAGATACAGAGATCTAAGCCAGAGGTAACCCTGTCGGGCATCCTAGGGCTGAGGCTGAGTAGAGCCAGACTAATACCAATCAAATCAAATCCAAAAGAAGGGAGATTATCCGCTTTGGACTCACCGATGACAAAGACCGGATCTTATCCTCACGTATTAATCTCTGGGCAGAGCCACCAGGGAATACCCAATAAATCAGAGATATACAAAGCCAGAAATATACAGAGCATAGCAGAAATACAGATCATAGTATAGATTAAGTCAAAGCACAGCATAGATCAAAGCATAGTGCGGAACGAAGAATAAAACAGATATACAGGACGAAAGCAAAATGACCTCGTAATGCATAAACATAGATTAGCAGAACAGAGGGCAAAACTGTAAACAATATGCAATGCATCTCAGATTAATACGGAATCAAGGTTACTTACAAGCCAACCCTAATCTAGTTGTTCACTGTCACTAACTGTGCATGATGATGTAGTTTTAAGCTATTCGATGCACCGTTGCCATTGAAGTGTTGTAAAGTACTCATCACGTGCTCCGAAGTCCCTTAAACCAACACCCATGGGAAGGTGCTTAACAGTAAATCAACGCTCACATGAATATGTCACAGCCTAACAGACTATTCATGCGGTCCAAAGAGTCCATTGGGCCGGTTTACATGGGTGGTTAACCTGTACTTTAGCCCTACAAGGTCACACCATTATCCTAAGTTTTATTTCAGATTTTCTAGGTTGTACGGTTTAGCCATGGGTGACCTATGGCTTAGTCGTATACACATTACGGCCTAGCCGTAACTTGCACTACGGCTTAACCGTGGTTCCTTTCAATACACAGCTAAACTGGTCATCTTCCACCTCTTATCTGATACATTTCACGGCTGAGCTACGGTGGAGTCCACGGCTTAGCCGAAACCTCACCGTAAGAGTACTGAATTTTCAGAAAGTTTCGACTGATCAGGGGGATAATTCACGGTTGAGTCATGGCTAGCTTACGGCTCAGCTGTAGAACAATTTACGGTTCAGCCGTAGCCTAGCCGTAGAACAAATTACGAAAATTCAAGTCTCTAGAATCTGAGCCGTATAAAGTTACGGCTTAGCCGTCCAATACAGAACACGAATTCGAGCTGAGTACAGAAACTGAAATTTGATACAGAACCTGAGCAAAACAAGTTCCAGAGGTTCCAACATTACAGAATTTGGCTGTAAAACACAACAGACATGTATAGGATGTCATAGATGAGATCAAATCAGTCAAACACAAAACCCATATGTGTTATACGATCCATGTACTTATACTTGCCTCAAAGCTCTGTCAATCACTGAAGCCAAGCTCAAGTCCAACTACAACCCAAGCAAAACACATCCAAACACAAACCATGAGCATGCAGAGAGAGATGGGAGATCCAATTGGAGAAGAAGAAGAAGACTTGGAGAGAACCCACTTACCTCAATTACAGACAGAGATGAGAGAAGGGAAAGAACCTAACCAAACGGAGAGTAACAAAACCCAATCGCCCAAATATGCAAACTCCCAACACCACATGACAGAAGAAGAGAATGAAGAGAAGAGAAGAAAACGTGGAGACGTTGCATGCAAGTATCGAATGAAAATAAGCAGGAGGGAGACATCTGGAGGATGACTCATATTTATACATTAGGAGTTTAAAACAAAGTCCGATGAATTTAGACTATTTACAACTCAAGTCATACGAGGGTCTAACTATTCCAATTGACTCCGAATGGGTCTGAGGCAATTACATAAAACAACGAGCTCAACAAAAGACACAAGCTGACACCAAGATGATGCAAATATGATGCACTCAAAGCAAAAGCAAAATTACGAAAAAGGGCTTAGAACTACCTATCCCAGGTCAAAGGTTACTCAACTGCCTATCCAAGACCCGAAACCAAGTCCGAAAGAATTAAAACATAGAAAACCACACTAATGAGCCACTAATCCGGCTCAAAGGGGATCGGAGTGTTACATCCTCCCCCACTGGGAATCATTTCGTCCTTGGAATGACCACCTACCTGCGCAAAGAGTTGTGGGTACTGGCGTGCTAGCTGCTCCTCTAGCTCCCATGTAGCCTCATCTGGACCGTGATGCTCCCACAACACTTTAACCCATCTGATAGTTCTGGTATGGAGAATCTGCTCTCGTGTACCAACGATGCGAAGCGGACGCTCAACGTAGGTTGCATTAGGCTGAATCTGAATGTCATCGTAGCGAATCACATGACTCGGATCTGGCACGTACTTACGGAGCATCGACACATGGAATACATCGTGAACACCGGAGAACTCAACTTGAAGCGTCAAGCGATAGGCTAAATCTCCAACTCGGTTCTTGACTTCAAACGGTCCCACATATCTCGGAGCTAACTTGCCTTTCTGACCAAACCGCACAGTGCCCTTCATCGGAGAGACTTTAAGGAACACCCAATCTCCGACTTGGAATGCCAAAGGTCTCCTCCGAGTATCCGCGTAGCTCTTCTGCCTGGATCGAGCAATCTTCAAATTCTCTATCACCTTCTGCACTTTCTCTGTCGTCTCAGCAATGATTGTTGGACCATGGAAACTTCTTGTTCCTACTTCTTCCCAGCACACTGGGGTCCTGCACTTGCATCCGTATAGAGCCTCATAGGGTGCCATACCAATGCTCTCGTGGAAGCTGTTGTTGTAGGCAAACTCACACAATGCCAGATGCAGATCCCATTCCTTCTCAAAGTTTAGCACGCTAGCTCTGAGCATATCCTCCAACGTCTGAATGGTACGCTCTGACTGCCCATCCGTCTGGGGGTGGTAAGCCGTACTAAAGCTTAACTTCGTGCCCATAGCTTTCTGGAAAGCTCTCCAAAATGAAGACACAAAACGACTGTCGCGATCAGACACAATCGATACTGGGGTGCCATGGAATCTGACTATCTCGTCAACAAACTTCCTGGCCATCTCTGTGAATGTCATCCCTTTCTTGAACGGAAGGAAATGTGCTGACTTCGTCAATCTGTCCACTATTACCCAGATCGCATTGTTCCTTCTACTAGTCGACGGAAAACCGGAGACGAAATCCATGGTAATGTGCTCCCACTTCCACTGTGGAGTGTGCAATGGATGCAATGATCCTGGAGGTCGCTGATAATCAGCTTTCACCCTCTGACAGGTCAAACATCGAGCTACGAACCCTGCGATCTCCCGTTTCATATTGTTCCACCAAAATCTATCTTTCAAGTTCCGGTACATCTTCATACTCCCTGGGTGCATCGCATAACGGGCTTCGTGCGCATCTGTCATCAACTTTTCTTTCAGCTCATCCACAGCGGGAACACACAATCTATTCCTGAAGTATAAAACTCCGTCTACCAAGCTGAAATCCGGTTGATCTGAAATCCGATCTCTGAAAGTCACCAGAAGGGGGTCCTCAAACTGGCGATCCTTGATCTGCTAAATCACCTCAGACTGAAACACGACGGTAGTAGCTAATGTCACCAATTCACCTACCATCCGAACCTCAACAGGCTGATCATGCACCAGCATATAGAATCCTGCCAACACCTGAAGACTTTCTGCTCTCCTACTAAGTGCATCTGCAACCACATTCCCTTTGCCTGGATGGTACTTGATCAGAAAGTCGTAGTCCTTGATGAACTCCAACCATCTCCGCTGCCTCATATTCAAGTCATGCTGATCAAACAAATACTGCAGACTGTGATGATCGGAATGAACCTCGAACTTCACACCGTACAAGTAATGCCGCCACAACTTTAATGCAAATACAATGGCTGCTAGCTCCAAGTCATGTGTGGCATAGTTCTTCTCATGTTCTTTCAGCTGTCTGGAACTATAGGCAATCACTTTCTGATTCTGCATCAGTACACAGCCTAGTCCAACTCAAGAGGCATCGGAATAAATCACGAATCCCTCACTACCATCCGGGAGAGTCAACACTGGCGCCGTAGTGAGCTTTTCTTTCAACATCTGAAAACTACGCTCACACTTCTCTGTCCACTCATATGGGACCTTCTTCCGAGTCAACTGAGTCAGCAGGGCTGAAATCTTCGAGAAGTCCTGCACGAACCTACGGTAATATCCCGCCAATCCCAGAAAACTCTGAATCTCTGTCACTGATCTAGGACGGGGCCAATGGACTACTGCCTCAATCTTAGCTGGATCCACCATCAATCCATCTCTAGAAATTACATGACCCAGAAATGCAACTTGCTCTAGCCAGAAATCACTCTTGGACAGCTTTGCATACAACTTGTGATCTCTAAGCAGCTGCAATGCTTTCCTCAGATGATCTGTATGCTCCTCAGCAGTCTTCGAATAGACCAATATATCATCTATGAAAACTACAACAAACTGGTCCAAAAAGGAAGTAAACACCCTATTCATCAATGCCATAAAAGTTGCGGGTGCATTCGTCAAACCAAAAGGCATGACAAGGAACTCGTAGTGTCCATACCGAGTTCTGAAAGCTGTCTTAGGAACATCCTCATCCTTCACCAGGAGCTGGTGATATCCTGACCTCAAGTCGATCTTCGAGAAGTAAGCTGCACCCTGAAGCTGATCGAACAACTCATCGATCTTAGGCAATGGATACTTGTTCTTGATGGTCACTTTGTTCAACTGCCTATAGTCAATGCACATCCGGAAACTACCATCTTTCTTCTTAACAAACAATACAGGAGCTCCCCAAGGTGAAACACTTGGGCGTATGAACCCTTTATCCAATAGATCCTGCAACTGTTTCTTCAATTCCAACAACTCTGCAGGTGCCATACGATATGGAGCTCTACTAATGGGTGCTGTACCGGGCATCAAGTCGATCGAGAACTCTACCTCTCGAACTGGTGGCAACTCTGGTACATCCTCCGGAAAGACATCTGGAAACTCGCTGACTACTGGGATCTCACTGAGCTGTCGCTGATCCTTCTTCTCTGAAATAAATGCAAGAAATCCCTCACATCCCCTACGAAGCATCCTGTCTGCTTTACAAGCAGATATCACACGCCTTGGGCACTTCGTCTGGCTGCCCTCGAATGGAAATCCGCTACCCAGATCAAAGTAGATAGCCTTGCTGTAGCAATTGATACAAGCATGATATCTCGCAAGCCAGTCCATACCAAGAATCACATCAAAATCCAGTGTCGTGAGCAACACGAGGTCTACTAGGAGCTGATGACCAGCTATCCGCACAGCGCACTGAGGGTAGAAAACACTGCACTCCACCCGTTTACCAACTGGAGTGGATACTATTAACAAGTATGGGAGCAGCGTGGGTCGCTGTCGAAGCTGCACAGCAAAATGGGGTGCTACGTACGAACGCGTAGACCCGGAGTCAAACAAGGCTAAAGCTTCAGCATCAAAAATTAAAATTTTACCTTCCACGACCGTAGCCTCCTCCGCGCCCTCATTCCTAGCAGCATAAGCTCGAGCTGTCTGGCGGTTCTGCTTCTGGATTGGGCGAGCTGTCTGAGACTTGCCCTGCGCTGTAGATCCTGCATATCTCGTCTGTGGAGAGGACTGAAACTTCGGGCATTGGGCCCGCTTGTGGTCCGTAGAGCCACAACAGAAACAAGCCCCACTCTTCCTCCAACATCTGTCTGTGGGGTGATCCTTTCCACAGTGACCACAAACCACCTGAGTACTGCTCGAACTACCCTGCTTACCCTTGAACTTCTTCTGAAACTGACTTCTGCCACTGGAACCTGCTGCCCTTTTAGCCTCAGTTCGCTCCTCCTCAAATATGGCCTCTGCATCATAGGCCCTGTCAATAGCGTCATCCAAGGTAGTCGGCCACATACATGCAACTACGTGGCGTTTATGCCGCGGGTTCAGGCCGTTGACGAAGCGAGTCACCTTCTTATGCTCAGTGTTCACCATGTCTTCTGCGAAGTGAGACAGCTCTGTAAACTTGTGTACATAATCTGCAACCGATGTTTGTCTTTGCTGAAGGTTGAAGAATTCCACTTCCTTGGCTCGCTGAATATGAAGAGGCATGAACTTTCAACGAAACTGTTGCTTGAAAGTCTCCACCATGTCTTGGCAATGAGCTCTGGGCAAAGTCTGGAATGAGTTCTTGACACTCCTCCACCATGTTTTGGCTACACTCCGAAGCATGGAGGCTGTGAGAACCACTTTCTGTTTGTTACTGCACATAATTGTATCAAAAAGCTCTTCTGTCTGTTCCAACCATTGCTCGGCCTGCAATGCATCCTCTATCCCATGGAACTCAGTCGCCCCTCGGTTACGAAACTTATCAAAAAGAGCATTTGGATCAGTTTCTTTGGGCTGGAAGATTACTTGCTGTTCTACCCGCTGAGAGGCTGACGCAGCCGCCTGACTTTGCCTGTCCACCATAGATGCCATCTGAGCCTGCAAGGACTGCATGGATTGCATCATCATCATCAGACGCTCTTCGCTGCTCATGGGTGGGGGTAGCGATCCACTCTCGCCGTTATGACCCTGCTGATTCTCATCTCTAGACCCTGATCCTGATGCCATGGTATGCTATCCTGCAAAAGGAAAATGAACAAAATCCAAATATAAAACGTCCCAAGTTAGTCAAACCCCAAAAATCGACAATTAGACTTGGAGTCAAATAGTTGACATCGTCATCTCACCACGATCTTAGATGTCTACATGCTTATAACTAGCATTCTCTGATACCATACAATACGTATGTCACAACCCGAGCCCAGAAATCAGGGATTAGCGAAAAGCCAAACCTGTGACACACGTACTCCTGTGCACGTGCATCCAAACCCAGTCCAGATGCACACACACAAGGGATCTAACATGTGCGAAACAAACGAACGCGGAAGCTGTAGATACCATAGTAAGCAACAAGGAAATAGCGGAAGCCAAAACAAATGCGGAACGGAAAAAGATAAAGCTAAATACAACATTGGAAAACCCAAATACAAGTCTGAGTATACGACAAAATCAAGATGTACAAATATACAAAGTACAAAGTCCGAAGTGCAAAATACAAAATCTCAAAACCAAAACAACTAGGCCACTGATGATATGCATGTACGCACTCGGCAGAGGTGATCAGGCCCACTCTGCCAACCCGAAGGGTGCCTCTAAGCTCTGCCCTGCAGCCTCCTCGACCGCCAGGGAGCCGAGCAAGGGATCTGTGCCTGCAACACCACAGACAAAGCAGTGAATACAACGATCCAGCAATATATAAGTAACAAGGATGAAACACTCATAGTATCAAAGTGAATAATGACAGAATATTAATTACAGAGTTTCATATTAGTATGCTAAGCAATATTGTGGATAGAAGCAAAGCATGATAAGTGAATCAAAGCATAGAAATACTGACTAAGTGGCTACTACATTAACCACATTCTCTCCAATAGAGAGCAGAGCAGAGCAGAGCAGATGAGAACACCACTGACCGGGCCAAGGGTACAAGTGGGTCTCGGTTTCCTGGGTTCTGGGGTCCCAAGACAAAGCGACACTGCAGTGATACAGAGATACAGAGATCTAAGCCAGAGGTAACCCCGTCGGGCATCCTAGGGCTGAGGCTGAGTAGAGCCAGACTAATACCAATCAAATCAAATCCAAAAGAAGGGAGATTATCCGCTTTGGACTCACCGATGACAAAGATCGGATCTTATCCTCACGTATTAATCTCTGGGCAGAGCCACCAGGGAATACCCAATAAATCAGAGATATACAAAGCCAGAAATATACAGAGCATAGCAGAAATACTGATCATAGTATAGATTAAGTCAAAGCACAGCATAGATCAAAGCATAGTGCGGAACGAAGAATAAAACAGATATACAGGACGAAAGCAAAATGACCTCGTAATGCATAAACATAGATTAGCAGAACAGAGGGCAAAACTGTAAACAATATGCAATGCATCTCAGATTAATACGGAATCAAGGTTACTTACAAGCCAACCCTAATCTAGTTGTTCACTGTCACTAACTGTGCATGATGATGTAGTTTTAAGCTATTCGATGCACCGTTGCCATTGAAGTGTTGTAAAGTACTCATCACGTGCACCGAAGTCCCTTAAACCAACACCCATGGGAAGGTGCTTAACAGTAAATCAACGCTCACATGAATATGTCACAGCCTAACAGACTATTCATGCGGTCCAAAGAGTCCATTGGGCCGGTTTACATGGGTGGTTAACCTGTACTTTAGCCCTACAAGGTCACACCATTATCCAAGTTTTATTTCAGATTTTCTAGGTTGTACGGTTTAGCCATGGGTGACCTATGGCCTAGTCGTATACACATTACGGCCTAGCCGTAACTTGCACTACGGCTTAACCGTGGTTCCTTTCAATACATAGCTAAACTGGTCATCTTCCACCTCTGATCTGATACATTTCACGGCTGAGCTACGGTGGAGTCCACGGCTTAGCCGAAGCCTCACCGTAAGAGTACTGAATTTTCAGAAAGTTTCGACTGATCAGGGGGATAATTCACGGCTGAGTCACGGCTAGCTTACGGCTCAGCCGTAGAACAATTTACGGTTCAGCCGTAGCCTAGCCGTAAAACAAATTACGAAAATTCAAGTCTCTGGAATCTGAGCAGTATAAAGTTACGGCTTAGCCGTACAATACAGAACACGAATTCGAGCTGAGTGCAGAAACTGAAATTTGATACAGAACCTGAACAAAACAAGTTCCAGAAGTTCCAACATTACAGAATTTGGCTGTAAAACACAACAGACATGTATAGGATGTCATAGATGAGATCAAATCAGTCAAACACAAAGCCCATATGTGTTATACTATCCATGTACTTATACTTGCCTCAAAGCTCTGTCAATCACTGAAGCCAAGCTCAAGCCCAACTACAACCCAAGCAAAACACATCCAAATACAAACCATGAGCATGCAGAGAGAGATGGGAGATCCAATTGGAGAAGAAGAAGAAGACTTGGAGAGAACCCACTTACCTCAGTTACAGACAGAGATGAGAGAAGGGAAAGAACCAAACCAAACGGAGAGTAACAAAACCTTATCGCCCAAATATGCAAACTCCCAACACCACAAGACAGAAGAAGAGAATGAAGAGAAGAGAAGAAAACATAGAGACGTTGCATGCAAGTATCGAATGAAAATAAACAGGAGGGAGACATCTGGAGGATGACTCATATTTATACATTAGGAGTTTAAAACAAAGTCCGATGAATTTAGACTATTTACAACTCAAGTCATACGAGGGTCTAACTATTCCAATTGACTCCGAATGGGTCTGAGGCAGTTACATAAAACAACGAGCTCAACAAAAGACACAGGCTGATACCAAGATAATGCAAATATGATGCACTCAAAGCAAAAGCAAAATTACGAAAAAGGGCTTAGAACTACCTATCCCAGGTCAAAGGTTACTCAACTACCTATCCAAGACCCGAAACCAAGTCTGAAAGAATTAAAACACAGAAAACCACACTAATGAGCCACTAATCTGGCTCAAAGGGGATCGGAGTGTTACATTATTTGACAACGTCACCAACGTCGTCTTCTTGATTTTCACTAGCAACTTCCTCGCCGACATCTTTTCTTCCACTAGCATCATCATTTTCATCCTTGCTAGTCTCACTCCCTTCAGCCATGAATATAGTGTACTGACGGGGGTAGGAGGATGTTAATGTAGGAGGAGTGGATTGACTATATTCTATATCTAAGATAGTGATAGCATCCCCGTCGGAGTCTGTTTCAACATAACCTTCAGAAGTCTTACTTAAATGGGAATTGGAGTTAGATTACTGTGATTGAGTCTAAACCGTACTCTAGGCAATTCTCTGGTTTGAGCCTACTAATTGCACTTGAAAGATACAAAATGTGTAACGGATTCGAGTCTAACATTCACGCATTTCAAGTGTTTAAGAAGAACGGGAATTAACTATAGTTCATCATTAATTTTCCTTTTGTTTACATGGGTTCAAATGCTTTAACTGGGGGGGGGGGTGCAGGTTGTTTACATGTTTTGAAAAGTTCACAACCCTTCCCTTAAGTCTCATATGTGGTCCAAATTTGAAATATACAAGAGAATACATGAAAATTGTGAAAAGATGCAAAAAGGAAGAAAATTGGGGGAGTGACCGGTCATGGTCACTAGTAGACAGCGGCCGAAAGGCAACTATTTTGCCTTCTGTATTGTGTTGTTTAATCTCTGTGACTCCTCCAAAGTGTTGAAACTCACTTTTATGATCTTTGGAGTGTTGAGTGACCATCGAGAAGATTAAATTCAACCGTGGAATCGATCGAAGCCTTTGTTGATTATCACTGTTGTTTACGGACCGTTTTTTGTACAAGTCTGAAAAAGGTACAGCATGAAGCCAAAGTTGTGTCACTTTGAACCTATGACTTTCAAGAGATAGAATGAAGCCTGAAGAGGTTTGTTCATAACTTCCACAATGGCTAGAAAACTCCTCAAGTGAAAAAAACAAAGGAATTGACTTCATTCGTTGCATGTTTGACAGCGTTTGAGCACTATCTTTTCTAATCAATGCACATTCTTCCTTCCCTTCTTTGAACCATTTCTCACCTTAATTAAGTGAGAGGGAGAAGAAGAAGTGTACTAGGATTGCTTGAAGTGCTTTGTGAATGGCTTTAGTTCTACTAAAGTTGCTCCTAGAATTTAGAAAATTATTTTCTGTCTTTGTCCTCTTTTCTGTTTATTAAACCTCCCTTTTTATAGACTTCAACAATAGTTTAGGTAGTTATGGGGAGTTAAAAGAAGTTATGGGAAGTTAAGGTTTGGAATAAAGTGTACGGAACTGCCGAAAACCGCAGGAGCTGCTTCACAGGTGTCAGTAACAGCAGTCGCGGTCACTCCCAAGGCTCATTTTTGGACTTTTGCATATGTGACTGGTTTTCACCTGTTTGGAGCCCGAACGATGTCCGATCTTTATGAAACTTGGAGGGATGCTTTTTGACACTATTTTGGTGTCATAGAAATTTTGCTCGTTTTGACCTTCTGAAGTTGGTCAACCCTTATGTTGACTTTTCATGAAAATGGGCTTTTGTTTTAGCTGTTTGAGGCCTAAATGACCTCGGTTTGATTTGAAACTTAGAGGGATTGATGCCGGGAGTATCTTGGAGTCTCATTCCAAATTTCATGCAGTTTGAATTTGTGGAAGTAGGATTTCAAATAGTGACCCATTTGTTACATGTTTTAAGTCACTATTTACCTCACACTGTAGGTAGTTAGCTTGTTTTCTACCTAAACGACATTCAATTGATTTGAAACTTTGTGAAGTTCATTTTAAATATATCTTGAATCTCTATTCCAAGTTTCATCAGCTTTGGCTCCCTAGAATAGGATTTTGGCCAATGTCCTCCAAAGCTCGGGGTTACTAACTTCTAAGTTGACATACAGTGGAAGTAGAACTAAACGAAGTCCTCTTGGTTTGAAAATTTATAGAATCTCCCTTAAGCATGATTGAAGCTTTGTGCCCAAATTTCATCAATTTTGGATATCAAGAAGTCTGACTTTGGTCAGTAACCTCATGATTCTGGGGTTACTAACCCAAAGTTGACATGTTTGTAGACTTTGGGTCAAATGATGTCCGTTTCATCTAAAATTTTGCAAAGCTTCCCTTGAGTATAATTTGAGCTTGCTTTAGGAGTTTCAACTAATTTGATCTTCGTGAGGTGTCACTTTACACAGTGACCCCACAGAGTTTAGTAGACGACCATTTGAACTGAGTTTGGGTTCAAATGATGCTCAAATGATCTGAAATTTTAAAGGATAATCTTTGAATGTAGTTGAAGGGATTCCCCTAAATTTGAGCTTGTTCTGATATATAGGAGTGTTAATTTCTATGGTGACCGCTAAGGAGTTAGTGAACAATCACTGAAGCTTGATTTTGAGATGAAATGAAGTCCAAATGCTTTGAAATTTTAAAACATCATTCTCAAGCATGCTTTAGAGTTGCTATTTGATTTTCATCTACTTTGGTAATCCAGAACCTTGAGTAAGTTCAATGACCTCTAGGCTCTGAGCCAATGAACATTGAATCTGGTATTTGGTGAGTTGAGTGGCCGACTAAAGTCCGGTAACTCTAAAATTTGAGCTGCCGCAACATGAGCTCATTTGAAGTCTTCTAATTAGATTGCACTAGCTCTTAACATTTGGATGCAATACTTGACTTACCATTCTACAATTCCAAGGTTTATGTATCCTTGGTTTGGAATTTGCTTGTAATGTCTTCGTTGCAACATTTGTAATTTTTTTTATAAGTCAATAAGTGCCCTTTCGAGGTGCAATGATTATAATGTAATAATCATTGTGCCTCGAAATAGCTGATCTATGGGAATGATGAATGGCTTGATGAAAATACAGTTTATCAAGATAGGTTATAGGCCTCAACTTGGGATTTTGAAATTTTTGATAAAAACCATGTCACGCCCCGATCCCGGGAATTTGGGGATTTGAGTGGGCCTTCAGAGAGTGAATACGTAATCCTGTAGTAATCCATGCCATGAAAGAAGTATGCACGAATTCGTACAATGGAATTTTCACAGGAACGTGTGAGGTATGCCCAACCACACGTCGGATTAGAATTCATCATAACGAACTCCTGTGAACTACTCTGTAATGATCATATGTACAACATAAAGAAGCATGTCCCACAACATTCATAGATATATATAAATACTGAAGACTTTAAATAATGTTTCATACAACCAACCACCATTTAACAAATCGGGTGCAAAGGGTCCAGTTCCAACAACCCAGGTGGAAGACCAAAATCACAACTACATCACATCCAAAATACTAGGTGCACTCCGTAGGATGACTAATAAAAGACATCATCATCCTTCCATTTTCCTATACCTCGAGGTACCATTGGGGCATCCTCCGAGGAGGCGTCAACAACTGAGTTGGGGTTTGGTTCCACACTTGTAATACAAAGGTAACACTGTTAACACAACGGTTAAACAAGTATGAGGCATATGAACTAGCATAATATATCAAATGAACTTAATAATATACACTGATCAAAGAGGGAAATAGTAGTCTACTAGGCATGTTGTGCATGAGTAGCAATGAGTTAGGAATCATAAATAAGATGTCGTATACGCTAATTGGAAACCATGGGGCTCTATTCTCCCAAAAGGAAGCATACATATGGGTTGCTAGGGGATTAAGCTAGCTTCCCGAGGAGCGCCGACAACTCCTCCGTAAACTACTGCAGTAGTGACATAGGGGTACCCAAAGGGCACAAGTTAAGTGGTGCCGACTCGGGTTCACCTTTTTCATACTTTTCAATCATACTCGTCATGTCATACATAAGAAATATCAGTCTGAAAGTATAATAAATCATGAAAACAGAGATAGTAAAGTAACGAATAATTAAACTAAGCATACTCATATGAGCTTTGAAGGCTCAAACCTCGGCTATACCCATTTGGCAAGCAAGCACGCACTCAGTAGAAGCTCTGACTTGTCAGACACACACTCATTAAGAGCTCAGTTCTGAATTGCCTCAAGGTTTGGCTAGAGGAAGTGGATACATGAACAAATCATGTTGAGGGCAAGGTATTTTTAATAATATGAATGCATCCAGATTGAGTAAGTGTCAAAGGAAATTACTAGCGAACCTTATACTAAATAATCTATGATCCTAAGGTCATTCAACATGATGTACTAATAAAACATCTGGTGTCATTGTGGTACCGTATTTTGGTATTACCTTGTGCACATGAAGAACACCCTTCTTATGCCAACATCCATGACTTGACATTGGGAGATCATCCGGAAATTCAAAGGAATGAATGACAGCTCTACACTCATTCTCTTTAACATTTAATTACCGTTGGGCCAGTGTGGTTGTAAGAATGTGCCAATACTGAGGCCTTATGAGGTCATGGAGGATTCCTAATATCCTAAATTGACAGGGTTCTTACGGCTTAGCCGTATGTTAACCTACGGCTTAGCCGTGCTAAGCCTACGGCTAGGGTTACAGCTAGGTTATGGCTCAGCCGAAAGGCATTACACGGTGTAGCTGTGTGTAAGTCATAGAAGAAAATAGGTTTTTCAAACTCTCGAAAAAATTCACCGTAAGAAAGCTTACGGCTTGGGCATGGGCTAGGCACGGCTTAGCCGTAGTTCATTTCACGGTGTAGCCGTGGTTAAGCCGCAGCACAAAGACAGATTGTGATGCTCTCAGGACTTTAAGCTGTAAACACCTACGGCTTAGCCGTAGCTTCGCTATACACTTTAGAAAACCTGAAGTTAGTTCTGTAGCTCAGTTATAAGGCAGAATTTTGGGGTTTAAAGGATTGTAGAAGGGTTCCCATAGCTTCATCAGATATTCCTAATGGTTATTCAATAAACACACTCTCTCCTATTCCATATTTACCTTCTAACCCATTCCATAGAGCATACTACATGTGTATATAGTTAAACAGAGGGATGAAGAAGCTGTGATTTGAGAATTAAAGAATCAACCCAAGAATCAATGCCTTAAACACACATGCATCATATATGAACTCTAATACTTGCCTTTTAACAGTGCTAGCCCTCACTACTCTTTCCTTGAGGTGAGATTGGGGAAAACCTCCAAACGAAAATGGGTTCTCTACAACTAGAACATGCAGATGATGAATGAGATTTAGATTTGCATGCAAGTCATGTAATTGAGTCCTTATGTCTCTAATAAACCCAAATGAATGAAATGGAGGTAAGTCTTCACCTTATACAGCTGTAGCTGTGGAGAAGAAAAACACGCTAAGAGAGATACACACAAGGAAGGAGAAGAAGGAGGAGAAGGAAAATTCCCACCATTACATGCAAGACCTCCTAAGCATAGTAGCTCCCTAAATTTTGAAGTGAAGATGAAGAATTAAGAAGAGAGGACCACTCCAGCAGCCAAACGTGAGGAGGAAAGAAGAAAAGGAGAAGGAACCTTGAGTTCCATCTTTAAAAAGAAATTTCCTACCCTGCATCCAAACCCATGCCCTTTGGGATATTTACAATTTAGGTCACGTGGCCTTAGTTAGCCTAAGATGAATCCAAATCAAGTTGGGCCCAACACGAAATATGATCTACATGAAAAAATTACACAAGAGGCAATGGAGGAGGTGTCCATATGATGTAAGAACAATTTAAAAAAGGATCCTCAACTACTTAGGTAAGGTTCGAACCTGACCCAACTGCCTATCCAAGACCCAAACCCAAAAGTTTTGAATTAAATTAGCCTTAATAGGGTTTAATTAATATAGAACGAAATTAATTAGCATAGATCGAGATTTGTGGAATCAAGGACCTTAGATCCTCCCCCACTTAAGATCATTCGGTCCTCCGAATGCAACGTTCCTCAGGTAATAACTTCGGATATTTTGCCCGAATTTGGTCTTCCAGCTCCCAAGTGGCCTCTTCCTGTCCGTGATGCTCCCATAGGACCTTAACCCATTTGATCGTCTAAGTACGCAGTACTTGTTCTTTAGTGTCAATGACACGAAGGGGTCTTTCTTCATAGCTCACATCAGGCTTAACTTGTATGTCGTCCAATTCAAGAACATGTGAAGGATCTGGAAGGTACTTCTTAAGCATCGATACATGGAATACATTATGAACTCCCGCAAGCGGGGGTGGTAAATCAATCTATAAGCCAAATCTCCAACCTTACTCTGTATCTCAAAAGGTCCTACAAATCGCGGAGCCAGCTTGCCCTTCTGTCCAAACTTGATAGTACCCTTCATTGGGGACACCTTTAAGAAAACTTTGTCCCCCACTTGGAACTCAAGGGGCCAACGGCGGTTGTCTGCATAACTTTTCTGGCGTGATCGTGCAACCTTCAATTTATCTTGTACCTTGTACACTTTTTCCGCTATATCCACAACAAGAGAAGGTTCATGGAAACTCCTAACTCCAACTTCTTCCCAACAGACCGGCATACGGCACTTACGTCCATACAAAGCTTCGAATGCCATCTCGATGCTCGCGTGATAACTATTATTGTACACAAATTCACATAATGAGAGGTGTTCATCCCACTCCTTTCTAAAGTCCAACATGCTAGCTCGTAGCATATCTTTAAGAGTTTGTATCGTTCGCTCCAATTGCCCATCGGTCTGTGGATGGTAAGCTGTGCTAAAATTGAGTTTAGTGCCTAAGGATTTCTGAAAAGACTACCAGAAGGAAGACACAAACCTACTGTCTCGGTCGGATACAATTGAAACTGGAGTACCATGTAGCCGCACAATCTTATCAATAAAGATCTTGGCCATCTCATGAAATCTCATCCTTTTTCTAATGGGAATAAAGTGGGTTGACTTTATTAGTCAGTCGACAATCACCCACACAACATCATGATGTTTACTCGTCTGGGGCAGCCCTGAAACAAAATCCATCGTTAAGTTCTCCCACTTCCACTTAGGAATCTGTAAAGGATGCAGCAAACCGGGAGGCTTCCTATGTTCAGCCTTTACACTTTGGCAGGTAAGACACCTTGCTACAAAGCCCACAATATCTCGCTTCATGTTATTCCACCAGAATCTGCCATGTAAGCTTTGGTACATTTTTGTACTCCCGGGGTGCATGGAATATCGCGCGTGATGTGCTTCAGTCATGATTGTCTTCTTTAAGTTCTGATTTTGGACCGCTAGAACACACAACTGATCTCTGAAATACAGCACGCCATCTACTATTTTGAAATTGAGTCTCTCCGATATATGGTCACGAATCTTAACAAACTTTAGATCTTCAAACTGTCTTTCTTTGATTTGTTGAATTAAGGTGGGCTCGAAGATTAACATAGCTACTAACATGACCTATTGTCCACAAATTTGACTTCCACATCCAGATCTCGGAACTTTTCTACTAGAGACCATTCACCACACATAGCTGCCATCTCAATGGTTGATTTCCTGCTCAAAGCATCGGCCACTACATTTCCTTTTCTGGGAAGATATTTGATCGGAAAATCATAATCCTTTATGAATTCTAGCCATCTACGCTGTCTCATCTTAAGATGATGCTGAGAAAATAGAAACTGGAGATTACGATGGTCGCTATGGACTTCAAATCTCTCCCCGTATAGGTAGTGTCTCCACATCTTCAACGCAAAGACCAAGGCAGCCAATTCTAGATCATGCGTGGCATAATTCTTCTCATGTTCCCTTAATTGTCGAGATCTATATGCTATTACATTTTCGTTCTTCATTAGTACACATCCTAACCCAATCCTCGAAGCATCAGTATAGATAACAAATCCACCACTACCCTCTGGTAGCATCAGTATAGATAACAAATCCACCACTACCCTCTGGTAGAGATAAGATCGAAGTTGAGGTTAGTTTCTCCTTAAGGAGTTGAAAACTCGACTCACATTTAGTTGACCAAACAAACGGTTCGTTCTTCCAAGTCAATTTTGTCAAAGGTGCCACTATTTTGAAAAAATCTTTCACAAACCTTCTATAATAATCAGCCAAGCCAATAAAACTTCTAACCTCTGCAACTGTTTTCGGGCTTTGCTAATTGGTTATTGCCTCAATCTTAGCTGGATCTACTGCAAGCCCATCTTTGGAAATTATATGCCCCAAAAAGGTAACTTGTTCTAACCAGAATTCACACTTGTCCAGTTTAGCATACAGTCGGTGATCCCTTAATAATTGCAGAGAAATCCTCAAATGTTCTGCATGCTCGTCTCGAGTTCTGAAGTACACCAATACATCATCAATGAAAATTACCACAAACTAATCCAAGTAAGGTGAAAAGATCTTGTTCATCAAGGCCATAAATACCGCTGGGGTGTTCGTTAACCCAAAAGGCATAACCAAGAATTCATAATGCCCATATCTTGTCTGAAAAGCTGTTTTTGATGTATCTTGATCCCTAACTCGCAACTGGTAATATCCAGACCTTAGATTAATCTTTGAAAAGTGAGTTGCACCCTGTAATTGATCAAATAGTTCATTAATTCTAGGGAGTGGATATTTGTTTTTTATTGTCACTTGATTTAACTGCCTATAATCAATACACATTCTAAGGGTGCCATCTTCTTTTTCATGAATAAGACTGGGGTTCCCCATGGTGATGTGCTAGGACGAATAAACCATTTATTGAATAAGTCCTATAACTGTACCTTTAGCTCACGTAACTCTCTAGGCGCCATTCTATACAGAGCCTTAGAAATGGGTGCAGTACCAGGTATTAACTCTATAGTAAAGTCTACTTTCCTAATCGGAGGAAGACTAGGTACTTCGTCAGGAAACACATCCGGGAACTCACAAACCACTGGTATTTCTTCTAACTTCTTAGGTGATTTATTCTCCACAATGAAAGCGATGTACCCCTCACAACCACTATGAAATAGTCTTTCTGCTCGAAGTGCTAAAATTAATCTAGTGTTCGAACTCTTCTTTTCACCTTCGAACACAACACTTGGGCCATCTTCACTCACCTTCATGGTGACAGTCTTACGGAAACAGTCTAAACAAGCTATATACTTGGTCAACCAATCCATGCCTAAGATTACATCGAAGTCGTGCATGGGCAACACAATGAGTTTTGCTGGGAGAAGGACCTCTCCAATAAGAACTTGACAACCTGGGTAATAGTCATCACAAGTCACCCTCTTGCCAACAGGAGTGATAACACACAACACATACGGTAACTGTGCTGGCGGCTCCCGTATCCTACTAGAGAATTGGGGTGAAATGAAGGAGTGCGAAGATCCTGAATCAAACAACACTTTAGCCTCTATGTCACAAATAGAAACCTTACCTACAACAACATGCTCCGCTGCTTCTGCCTCTTCATGAGTCAATGCATAGGCGCAGCCTTGCCTTTGGTCTGTTTTGCTGTCCTTGTTTCTGCTGTCCTTGACCTTGCCGTAATTACCCTTGGCCTTCCTCACCTGCTATTGTTGATGGGTAGACGCTAGTGGCGTTACTTTAGAAGACTACTGATACTGCTGCTGAGGTGGGCTCGACTAGAATCCTTCCTTCTGGGGCACTCTGACAAGCGATGGTCCATTGAGCCACAGCCAAAACAGGCTCCCATAGACCTCCAACATTTACTAGTCTCATAGCCCTTTCCGCATACACCGCAGACTGGTCGTGATGTCTCACTAACAACCCATTTTTGTTTCTTAGAATGTTGCTGACCCTTCCTAAAGGTGGGGCACTCTTCCTAGAATTTCCCAAAAATAGGCTTTTCTCGATTTTTTCAGTTGCATAAGCTCTTGCTACCGCATTATCATATTGAACTGGACGTTAGAAGGCCATAGCATGTCCCTTAATAGCAGGCCTTGACCCGTCAAGGAACCACTCTAGTCTTTTCTCCTCAGATCAATCAAGTCTAAAGCAAACCGAGAGAGTTGACTGAATATGTGAACGTACTCCGCAACTGTCATGGAGTTCTGCTGTAGGGCGAGAAACTCTACCTTATTCTTGTGGGTTACATGTTCGGGAATAAACTTCTTCCTAAACTGTCTCTTAAAGGCTTCCCATACAGTAGCATCTGGCATAGCCCTAATATGATCCCGGATACTCTTCCACCATGTATTTGCAATATCCCTGAACATGGATGCTGTGAGGACTACCTGCTGCCTTGGCGTACAAGTTAGTGTATCAAAGACATTTTCAGTGTGGACGAGCCATTCATCAGCTTGCAATGGATCCTCTTGTCCCATAAACTTTGTTGCTCCCTCTTTCGAAACTTCTCATATTAGGAGTTAGGATCTCCTGATTGATTTTGCCTATCCAGCAATGCAGCCAACTGTATTTGCATGGCAGCTTGATTGGTATTACTAGCAGCTAATTGATGCATCAACATCATGAATCGTTCCTCCGTGTTATATGTAGGACGAGGAGGAGGTTGCGGTGGTGGGTCCGCAACTTCCAATTCTACATTGTTGCGGTCATTATCACCCAAACTAATGTTCGTGCCGGACCCAGAAGCCATGGATTTGCAATTATAGTGATTCTTAGTCATATATAGATCTATACTATAACTATACAAAAAGATTATAATCATAATAGGAAATACAATCCTCCGAGCGGCCTATCGGAACCTCACCACTTTTCTTAATGTTGCTAAGTCTTTTAATTGACTTCTTAGCGGTCTCTGATACCATTACTTATGTATATCATGCTCCGAACCTGGGAATTTGGGGATTTGAGAGGGCCCCCAGGGAGTGAATACATAACCCCGTACTAATCTACGCCATGAAAAAAGTATGCATAAATTCCTACAAGGGAGATTTCACAGGAACATGTGAGGTATGCCCAACCACACGTAGGATTAAAATTCGTCATAACAAACTCCGGTGAACTACTCTGTAATGATCATATGTACAACATAAAGAAGCATGTCCCACAACATTCATAGATATATATAATACTGAAGACTTTAAATAACGTTTCATACAAAGAACCACCATTTAACAAATCAAGTGCAAAGGGTCCGGTTCCAACACCCCAGGTGGAAAACCAAAATCACAACTACATCACATCCAAAATACTAGGCAAGCTCCGTAGGATGACTAATAAAAGACATCATCATCCTTCCATTCTTTTATACCCCGAGGTATAGTTGGGGCATCCTCCGGGGATACATCAACAACTGAGTTGGGGTTTGGTTCTGCACCTGCAATACCAAGGTAACACTGTTAATATGATGGTTAAGCAAGTATAGAGGCATATGAACTAGCATAATATATCAGATGAACTTAATAATATACACTGATCAAAGAGGGCAATAGTAGTCTACTAGGCATGTTGTGCATGAGTAGCAATGAGATAGGAATCATAAATAAGATGTCGTATATGCTAATTGGCAACCACGGGGCTCTATTCTCCTAAAAAGGAGCATGCATATGGGTTGCTAGGAGATCAAGCTAGCTTCCCAAGGAGCGCTGACAACTCCTCCGTAAACTACTGCGGTAGTGACATAGGGGTACCCAAAGGGCACAAGCTAAGTGGTGTTGACTCGGATTCACCTTTTTCATACTTTTCAATCATACTCGTCATGTCATACATAAGAAATATCAGTCTGAAGGTATAATAAATCATGAAAACAGAGATAGTAAAGTAACAAATAATTAAACTAAGCATACTCATATGAGTTACAAAGGCTCAAACCTTGGCTATACCCATTTGGCAAGCAAGCACGCACTCAGTAGAAGCTTTGGCTTGTCAGAGATGCACTCATTAGAAGCTTAGGTCTGAATTGCCTCAGGGTTTCGCTAGAGGAAGTGGATACATGAACAAATCATGTTGAGGACAAGGCATTTTTAACAATATGAATGCATTCAGATTGAGTAAGTGTCAAAGGAAATTACTAGCCAACACTATACTAAATAATCCATGATCCCAAACTCATTCAACACGATGTACTCATAAAAGGTCCGGTGTCATTGTGTTACTATAGTTTGGTATTACCTTGTGTACATGAAGAACACCCCTTCTTATTACAACATCCATAACTTGACAATGGGAGATCATCCTGAAATTCAAAGGAATGAATGACAGTTCTACACTCATTCTCTTTAACATTTAATTACTGTTGGGCCAGTGTGGTTGTAAGAATGTGCCAATACTGAGGCCCTATGAGGTCATGGAGTATTCCTAATATCCTAAATTGACAGGGTTCTTACGGCTTAGCCGTATGTTAACCTACGGCATAGCCGTGCTAAGTCTACAGCTAGGGTTACAGCTAGGTTATGGCTCAGTCGAAAGGCATTACATGGTGTAGCTGTGTGTAAGTCATAGAAGAAAATAGGTTTTTCAAAGTCTCAGAAAAATTCGCCGTAAGAAAGCTTACGGCTTGGGCATGGGCTAGGCACGGCTTAGCCGTAGTTCATTTCACGATGTAGCCATGGTTAAGCCACAGCACAAAGACAGATTGTGATGCTCTCAGGACTTTAAGCTGTAAACACCTACAGCTTAGCCATAGCTTCGCTATACACTTCAGAAAACCTAAAGTTAGTTCTGTAACTCAGTTATAAGGCAGAATTTTGGGGTTTAAAGGATTGTAGAGGGGTTCCCATAGCTTCATCAGATATTCCTAATGGTTATTCAATAAACACACTCTCTCCTATTCCATCTTTAGCTTCTAACCCATTCCATAGTGCATACTACATATGTATACAGTTAAACAGAGGGATGAAGGAGCTGTGATTTGAGAATTAAAGAATCAACCCAAGAATCAATGCCTTGAACACACATGCATCATATATGAACTCTAATACTTGCTTTTTAACAGTGCTAGCCCTCACTACTCTTTCCTTGAGGTGAGATTGGGGAAAACCTCCAAACGAAAATGGGTTCTCTACAACTAGAACTTGCAGATGATGAATGAGATTTAGATTTGCATGCAAGTCATGTAATTGAGTCCTTATGTCTCTAATAAACCCAAATGAATGAAATGGAGGTAAGTCTTCACCTTATACAGCTGTAGCTGTGGAAAAAAAAAGCACGCTAAGAGAGATATACATAAGGAAGGAGAAGAAAAAGGAGAAGGAAAGTTCCCACCATTACATGCAAGACCTCCTAAGCATAGTAGCTCCCCAAATCTTGAAGTGAAGATGAAAAATTAGGAAGAGAGGACCGCTTCAGCAGCCAAACGTGAGGAGGAAAGAAGAAAAGGAGAAGGAACATTGAGTTCCATCTTTAAAAAGAAATTTCCTACCCTGCATCCAAACCCATGCCCTTTGGGATATTTATAATTTAGGGTCACGTGGCCTTAGTTAGCCTAAGATGAATCCAAATCAAGTTGGGCCCAACACGAAATATGATCTACATGAAAAAATTACACAAGAGGCAATGGAGGAGGTGTCCATATGATGTAAGAACAATTTAAAAAAAGATCCTCAACTACTTAGGTAAGGTTCGAACTCGACCCAACTGCCTATCCAAGACCCAAACACAAAAGTTTTGAATTAAATTAGCCTTAATAGGGTTAATTAATATAGAACGAAATTAATTAACATAGATTGAGATTAGTGGAATCCAGGACCTTACAAACATTAAGGGTTTGATGATGGAATTTGATAAAAACATAAGAATTTCAAATTTCTTTACCCTATTTTTACAAATATCAGGAGTGGCATCTTTGTGGGGACTGTGGGGAACACCTATGAAGGAATCCCTAAGGGCCCGTTTGTTAATTTAATTGGTAGAGTGAAGTGAGATGAATGGTTATTTTGAAAGAAAAAAAAAATAAAAAGAGTTAAATCAGTCCAATGATTGAATTTTGTTTTTTTAGTGAAAAGAGAATGTAAGTTTTTGACTTTTTGTATTAAAAGTAGATATTTTTTGTTAGTTAGTGGGATGAAAAAGTAACTTTTTGACTTTTTTGTGTAAAAAGATAAAAGAATTTTTTTGAAATGTGGTATCTTGATTTGACTTTTTTGGGTTGTTGTGTGGTGAAATAAAAGATGACTTTAACTTTACAATGAGGGGAAATTAACAAACGGGTCCTAAGGTATTTAGAAAATTCAAAAGTTTATGAATTTTTGTTTGGATTTTGGAAATGGATTTGATTTTTCTTTTAACCTATTTATCACGGATATCCAGAATGGCATCTCTATGGGGATGTGGGGAATACCCACAAAAAAGAATCCCTGTGGTTTTAAGAAAATCAAAAGTTAAGTTTAAAATGGATTTGGGTTTGGATTTTCATGGACTTTTGGTTTATTTTCAAAAACCAAAGTTTAGGTTTAGGTTTTGACTTAACTTGACATGATTCAAGATGAGATGCAATTTTGAAGGAGATTGGCTTTTGGCTTTTGTGGATTTTGATCCAAAGCAATTTAAGATAACAAATTTGGTTCAAAATCTGGTTTGTCCCAGGATGACCTTAAAATTTAGATTAGGTTGGTTTTCAAGAAAACACACATTTTTGTTTTGGGCAAAATGTCCAAAGTGGGTTCACCATGTTGTGTCTTAAGATAGAACCAGAAATTTGGCTGTAAGGAACATTGCAACCATAGATCATCTTATTACAACAACAGCTTTCATCCTTGAAAGATGATGCTTTGAAGCTTCAAGGCACCATAGATGGCCTGGAGAAGTCTAGTTCAAAGAACTAGGCCCGCGGAGAGTGCATTCTCGCTAAATTAAAGGCAAAGCAGACAACCTTGAATAACTTTGTTCAATCCCTTGAAAGTGAAATGAGTATTAAACTGGATGAAATTTGACATTGATGCTGTTGTCCCAGCTTATCTAACCTAGAAAGGGCGTGTCCTAAGGGAGGCGATTTGAGAAGTTCTTGGACTAAATTTCATTGCCGCAACTTCTTGTATGACTCTTTTATCTTGAATAGCCTAGGTGGCTATGTATACATTGACTTCATTCTTTGTACTTAAACTTCAAATGAATATCAAAGGAAAAACATTTTTTTTCCTCCATTTTGTCATTGGTATAGGTGTTTAGTTTGATTTTGTGTGGATGTTTGATGTGGTTTATATGGATCGTTTGTTTGGTTTGGGTTTCTTAGACTTGTATGAGGATGTGATTTGTGATCTTTTGGATCCACAAATTGAAAATAAGGAAGTCATATAGGTGGACGTTATTTGGTGCCCATGTGTGAGGCTTTTTCTAGGGTCCATGACTTGATCCTTTTGGTTTCGAAAGGGGTCAAATAAAGTAGATGTTATCCGATGCCCATGTGTGAGGCTTTCTCTGGGATCCTTGACTTATTCCTTAGGACAAAGATTTGGTTTTGGTTTTTGTTTAGATTTTGGTTATACAGGGTCTACAAAAAAGGTTATTCTATATAACCAAAAGTAGTTATATAGGGTCTACAAAAAGACTTGTTCTATACAACTAAAGATTAGCTAGATAGGGCCTACAAAAAGACTTATTTCACATGGCTGAGTTTTGCTATACAGAGTCTGCAAAAAGACTTAATCTATATAGCAAAATGTTACAAGGGAGTCTTGTAGGGACGCTATCTAAGTAATAAAGGTTTGACTAGAGGGGTCAAAGGACTTGATCCTAGTAGTCATTTTATGCAAGTTTGAAGGATTTTGGTTAAGAGTCATAGGTTATGAGGCTCAAAACCAAAGGATTTTGATTTTGGTTAGGAGTTACAGGTTATGTGGCTCGAAACCAAAGGATTTTAAGAGTAAGAATGTACACTGTACATGGTTTGGATATACCAATGACATTTAGGTATAGTATATCTTGAGAAGTTTTCCATTGATAGGCATCATGCATCTGTCTCCTTCGAGTGTGAGCAGTGTGTAGGCACCATTGGAATAGACCTTTTCGACAACAAAAGGTCCTTTTCATTTGAATTTAAATTTGCTTTTTGACATGTGTGTGGAGAACATTGTCCTTTTGACTGTAAGAACTAAGTCTCCTTTCTTGTAAACTCTGTATTCAGGAAGTTTGGTACTCCAACTGCTTTTGTAGTTAGGGACCATTTTCTTCAAAATTTTGCAAATGGTCTTATTGAAAGCTTCAATAAGTCCATTAGTTGCAAGGTTATTTGTTGAGAAAAGACAGCATTAGATCCCATACTTATCACAGAATCCATAAAATTTGTCATTGTTAAACTGAGGACCATTGTCATGATGTAAACGTTTAGGCACCCCAAAACGACAGATGATATGAGTCTTCAAGAAGCTGAGGACTGTATTTATTTTGACCTTTGTAAGAGGCACTGCTTCTGCCCGTTTGGAGTATAATCCGTTTCAGTAAAAATGAATTGATGACCACCTTCTGATGGCGGATTGATTTTGCCAACTATATTCATTCCCCAGGATTCAAACGGCCAAGAGGTAGACATATGATGTAGATATTTAGGTGGTTGATGAATAAAATTGCCATGGATTTGGCATTCATCGCATCTTTGGCAAAGTTGATAGCATCAAACACCATGGTAGGCCAGTAATAATCTAACTTTCGAATATGGTCATAAAGCTTTGGCCTGACTTGGTGAGCACCACATAGGCCAAAAGGAACTTCTTTGAGGGCGTGATTTGTTTTTTTTATTTTTTATTTGGTGACAAGCAACAAAGAAGAACTCCATCATATGACTTGCGATAAAGAATCTTCAAAGGCAAATCAAAATGAAATTTGAGAGATCTCCTTTGAATAGTAGTTCTGTCTTTTGCATTTTCTTGCAAGACCCTATGGAGAATGTAATCAATGAAAGGGTCTCTCCAATCTCTAAACGAGTTTTGGAAAGACGGAATCTGATTCTTGATCACATGAAAGTAATCTATTACTGCTTTATGGGTGTTGAGTGGAGGTAGAAGCCTTTTTTCAACTACTTCCAACGCCCTTTTTGTCATTTTCAGGGAATAATATTGATGCTGCCAATCCTACTAGTGCATCTACTTTGACATTTTGTTGTCTTGGAATGTGGTGAAATTCGATCAGTACGAATCTCTCCTTGACTTCATAAGATTTTTTGAAGAAAGGAAGCATATCTGGTCTCTTCACTTTGTATTTGAGATTCATTCGTTTGATCAGAAGTTGCAAATCTCCATATACTCCAAGCATATTGATACCGGATTCCATGGCTAGCTCGAGATCCATAATCAATGCCATATATTCCACTACTTTATTTGAACATGGCTTGATTAATTAGAAGGAGTGAGGAACGTGGAATCTTTCTAGGTTGCAGAAAATGATCCCAACCCCAAAAACTATATCTCCAAATTCATTTGACCTGGAGGCTCCATCAAAGTGCATGACCCACTGTAAGTCTGGATTAATAATGGGTTTCCATATTTGTTCAATGAAGAGGACTAACTCATCAAGGAGATTGTCTCTGAATTTAGAATTCTCCAAGGGCTAGGATGTCAATGAGAGCTTGTCTTTTCACTGCCTTTTCCAAAGTATATCTAATGTCATATTGAGAGAGACTAATAGACCATTTGGCTAGACGATCACTCAGTGCATAGGCCTTTGTCATAAGTACCTTCAATGGGTTGGTGTTAGAAACCAAGTACATTATATTGGAAAGAAAATAGTGACATAGTTTCCTCATTGTTCTTTTGAGCTTGCAATGCCCTCAGAGAGTGATCAAGAGCTCAAATGTAGAGGATGAAATGTATGCTTAGAATTGGAATTGAAAGGACCAATGGGTTTGTGAGATACCATTTGATATCTTGAAAGGAATTTTCACAAGCTTTATCCCACACAAATTCAATTCCTTTTTTCATGAGTCTGGATAATGCCCTGCACTTCTCAGATAAGTTTGATATGAAATGACAAATGTACGCAAGTCTGCCTTGCAACCCCTTCAGTTCTTTTAAGAGTTATTGAAGAAGGCATCTCCAATATAGCTTTGAATTTGACTAATCTCTTTGAGGGTCAGTTCAACATCAGTGGCAACTTCAACCAACCGGGCTAGAGACTTAGTTTTGTGAATAAGTATGATAGCCTTGATTTCTTGTCGCAAGTTGGTTTGGCACATTTTGATCGTTGCCCTCTAAGATGGTTGTTCCAAGCATTTGTAGGATAATGCTCTCCATCTATTGATAAAGGCCTCTGCAGTTTCATTGTCCCCTTGCCTTGTATTGCTGATCATAGCAAAGGTGACCATCTGAACCTCTTCCTGGAAATGGAATAAGAACTTCTCTTCTGTGATTCACCATATCATGAAGGAAAGTTTTAGTAACTGCTTGCATCAATCGAAGGAAACTCCTTTCAATGTTTCGACGAATGGCCTTATTTTTAGTGCATCTAACTCTGGCAGGTTTCCATGGAGTGATTTGAAATGCACAATATGTTGATATACTGATCATTTCCCAAGGTATGGTTGGAAAGTCGGAAGTTTATAATTTGGTGGAAATGGAACCAGATCAAATTCTAGAGGATACTTGGATGTAATACTCTTCTTTTTCATCCTCGTCTCCAATTTTGATTTTGTTAGTATCTTTTCAACTTATTTGAAGGTTATATGTTTTTCAGGATCTACATTAAGTCTAAGGATTGATGAATGATCATTACCAACAGAACGTGCAATTATCACCTTGTCTGTCAGGGACTTAAATTGAGCTGTGATCAAGTCAATTTTAGTGGCATTCTTCTTGATCATTGCTTTTTTTTCTATTGGCAAACAGAGGATTTATTTGAGCTTCAATCGGCCCACCTAGCTTATCTGTTAAGATTTTCAATTGGGCAATCATGTGGTCGATCATAACTCCTTGTTGTTTGACAACATCACTGACATTGTCATCTTCATTTTCACCAGCAATTTCTTCGTCAGCATCTTTACTTCCATTAGCATCGTCATTTCCATCATTACTAGTTCCACTCCCCTTAGCCATAAACACAGTGTGCTGACGAGGACAGGATGATGTTAATGCCTGAGGACTTGATTGACTATCTTTTGCATTCAAGATAGTGATATGATCATCGTCAAAATCAATTTCGACATGACCTTCAGAATCACTGCTTGAATGGGGGTTTGAATCAGACCCTTGTGATTGAGTCCGAGCCATACTCCAAGTAACTCTTCAAGCTAAGCTTAGCCTGACCATGCAAGACGAGGTCAGGTCTAGATCATCTTCTTTAATCACCCATTTTCAAGTGATCTTGTGCTGTGACAGCTTTTGGGTTTGATCCCTATAGCAAGCCAAAGCCTTTTTCTTTATCTAATTAGCCAATTGGCTGCCAAAGTCTGATCTCTGAATCTTTCGTCTAGTGGCTTGGAGGTGTTGGCAATTCGTTCCTAATCCATGGAATCAGAAGTGGGAAATGAAAGGATGTCAAAGCACCCCTCTTGTTTTTTTTCCTTTGTTTATTCTTCTATTGGAGCGAATCCTTGAAACGAGCGAGATCAATTAAATTATTGAAAACCAACTGCTCAGCTTGCTTTTTGTCTTTAGCGCCATATGATAAGTACTGGGGTGAAAATAGCGGGGATGGTGCCACGATGATGGAGGGTAAACGCCTCCTACCAAACCTCCATCCCTCTTTTTGAGTAGGAGGGTAAAAGGGATTCTCTTCAAGTGCGGCCAAGGGTTTGTTCTCAGTTTTTTTGAATATTGGAGTGCATGGTTGACCACGTGCTATATCCTGAGATGGATGCACCATTTGGGTTTTCTTGCAAGTCAAGACCTACCAGAGGCCCTCTGGTGCTTGCTTGGTAATGACCCACTGTTTGGGTCGAGTAGGTGATGACTTTAAGCCTTAAGCAGTCATTGAATGTGACTTGTCAAGTGTCACTGACTTATGATCCATGAACCAGACCTGCTTTGGCCCCAGATGAGGCTTGGTGATATGAAGATTGCTGCCATCTGACTTCAACTTATGATTTGGTTTCTACTAAACTTTGTTGAAAACTCTAAATGGATTCTAGGCATATTTGGAAACGTAGGATTTGGGAGTCTCACACTTCTTGATAGATTTAAGGGTCACTGATGACCCGTTTGGATCAGCCGAAGTTATGGATTTTGTTGGAGTAGAGAGTTTTTGGAAGATTGAGACTCTTGACGTAGGGGCAACAAAGTACATTCGAGCTTTTTTCAGTGCTCTTGCAGATGATTCGTTTTGGGTCATGGAGGATTTAAAAAGCCTCTCCTTGGCCTCAGCGAAAGTAATGATCAAAGAACCCATGATATCTCTATAAAAAAGTAAGCCCAATGGATTACATTAGTGTTATAACCAATATGGCTGCCTCTTGGGCTCGCCAGAATGGCTTATGAATGCGATTTGAACCAACATGGTTTTGAACCGAAATAGTTAGATATAGGCATAAATCCCATCTCATTGTGCTATGTTGACTACCATAACTATTAGAATTTCTGCATCATTTCAAGACTATATAGTCAGGCTTACAAGTATGCTAAGCCGACTAGACCTGGCTACCAAAAACATTTGGCAGTATTTTAGGGCTATCTGTTTCAGACTTATAAGCAAAAGAAGTTTGGATCTAATTAAAGGGATAGGGCGCATAGGATTAAGCCTGCACTACTACCACAATATCATACAAGATCTATTAGTGTATGACGCCGAACAATGCATGACTACAATGTTGTTGGTCTTATCAGTGATTTAATAAAACATTTATTTAGGTCGAAGCCCTTTAGACTGAACCACCACTCTTTTAAAGCATAAAAGGTGTGATTTGGTCCGTGCACATCAAGGTGCAAGTTCCTTCAATTAAATCCTCCAATTAAATGGCAAAAATCTTCACCTCAAGGTGCTTAATGTCTTCATTTGAATGATTAAACGATGCACTTCAAGGTGCAAAGTTCCTTCATTAATATTCCCAAACCCATTGTAGACATCAAGGTCTTGCATAAGTGTCTTCAAAGGTCAAACAAGCCATTTTTAGCAACAAAATAGGTTAGTGACTGTGACCTACGGTCACTGCCCATTTTCCATTAATTCCCACAGTCACATCACTTTTTGTATAGTGTCTCGTGGTCACTAAGCAACAGTAGCACTTTTCAGCACAATAGCAAGACTTTTTATCTCTTTTAGCCAATTTTCATATTTTTTTGCCAAATTTGATAACAAATTTGGGCAAATAAATTCCCACAGACGGTGCCAATCTTCTGATTACACTCAAAAGATGCGAAATGTGTAACGGATTCAAGTCCAATATTCACGCATTTCAAGTGTTTAAAAAGAATGAGGATCAACTACAGTTCATCATTAATTTTCTTTTTATTTACATGGGTTCAAATGCTTTGACTGTAGGGATGTAGGTTGTTTAAATGTTTTGAAAAGTTTACAACCCCTCCCTCAAGTCTCAGATGTGATCCAAATTAAGAATATACAAAAAAATACATGAAAATTGTGAAAAAGATGCAGAAAGGAAGAAAATTGGGAGAGTGACTGTGGGCCACGGTCACTGGCAGAAAGTGGTCGAAAGACCACTATTTTGCCTTTTGTAATGTGTTGTTTCATCTCTGTGATTTCTTCAAAGTTCTAAAACTCACTTTTATGATCTTTAGGGTGTTGAGTGACCATCGAGAAGATTAAATTCAACTGTGGAATCAATCAAAGCATTTGTTGATCGTCATTGTTGTTTACAGACTGTTTTTTGAAAAAGTTTGAAAAGGGTACTGCATGAAGCCAAAGTTATATTATTCTGAACCTATGATTTTTAAGGATAGAATAAAGCCTAAAGAGGCTTGTTCACAACTTCCACAATGGCTAGAAAATCCCCTAATGAGAAAAACAAAGGAATTGACTTCCTCCCTTGCATGCTTGACAGCGTTTGAGCATCATCTTTTTCTCATCAATACACATGCTTTCCTCCCTTCTTTGAACCATTTGTCACCTTAATTAACTGAGAGGGAGAAAAAGAAGTGTACTAGGATTGCTTGAAGTGCTTTGTAAATGGCTTCAAATCTGTGGAAGTTGCTCCAAGAACTTAGAAATTTGTTTTCTCTGTCTCTGTCCTCCTCTCTGTATCTTAAACATCCCTTTTTATAGACTTCAACTGTAGTTTGGAGAGTTATGGGAAGTTAAGGTTCGAAATAAAGTGTAGGGAACCGCCGAAAACCACAGGAGTTGCTCCACAGGTGTCAATAACAGTAGCCGTGATCACTCCGAAGGCTCATTTTAGACTTTTACATATGTGACCGTTTTCACCTGTTTGGTAGCTGAATGATATCCTTTCTTTACAAAACTCAGAGGGATGTTTCTTGGCACTATTTTGATGTACACAAAAATTTTAGCTCCTTTTGACACTTTGAAGTTGGTCAACTACCCCATTGACTTTTCATGAAAAGGGGCGCTCATTTTAGCTGTTGGAGGACCAAAAGATCTCAGTTTGATTTGAAACTTGGAGGGACTGATGTTAGGAGTATCTTGGAGTGTCTGTCCAAATTTCATACAGTTTGGATATGTAGAAGTAGGTTTTCGAATAGTGACCAATTTGTTGCATGTTCTAAGTCACCATCACCTTACACTATAGGTAGTTAGCTTGTTTTCTACCCAAACGACATTCAATTAATTTGAAACTTTGGAAAGTTCATTTTGAACATATTTTGAATCTTTCTTCCAAGTTTCATCAGCTTTGGCTCCCCAGAAATAGGATTTGGGCTAGTGACCTCCGTAGATCGGGGGTCACTAATTTCTAAGCTAACATGCAGTGGAAGTAGAACCAAACAAAGTCCTCTTGACTTGAAAATTTGTAGAATCTCCTTTAAGCATGAATGAAGCTTTGTGCCTAAATTTTATCAATTTTGAATGTTAGGAAGTAGGACTTTGGTCAGTGGTCCCTTGACTTGGGGGTCATTGACCCAAAGTTGACATGCTTGTAGACTTTGGGTCAAATGAGGTCCGTTTGACCTGAAATTTTACAGAGCTTCCCTTGAGTATAATTTGAGTTTCCTCCAGGAGTTTCAGCTAATTTAATCTTCATGAGGTGTCACTTGCACAGTAACCCCACAAAGTTTAGTGGACGACCATATGAATTGAGTTTGGGTCCAAATGATGTTCAAATGCTTTGAAATTGTGAAGGATAATCTTTGAATGTACTTAAAGGCATTCCAATAAATTTGACATGTTTTGACATGTAAAAGTTTCAATTTCCATAGTGACCCCCAAGGAGCTAGCTAATAGTAACTAAAGCTTGATTTTGAGTTGAAATGAAGTCCAAATGCTTTGAAATTTTGAAACATCATTCTTAAGTATGCTTTAGAGTTGCCATGTCAATTTCATCCACTTTGGTAATCCAAAACCTTGAGTACGTTTAGTGACCCTTAGGTTTTGAGCCAATAAACTTTGAATATGATATTTGGTGAGTTGAGTAGCTGACTGAAGTCTATTAACTCTGAAATTTGAGTTGCTACAACCTGATCTCATTTAAAGTCTTCTAATTGGATTGTTCTTACTCAAAACTTCTGGATGCAGTACTTGACTTGCCATTTCACAATCCCAAGGTTTATGTATCCTTGTTTTGGAATTTGCTTGTAATGTCTTCGGTGCAACATTTGTAATTTTTCTTATGGGTCAACACCTAGTATAAACATGCATGATGAGGCTAGGTCCAGATCATCTTCTTTAATCACCCATTTTTGAGTGATTTTACGTGTGACAGCTTTTGGGTTTGATCACTATAGAGAGCCAAAGTTTTTTCCTTTTTCTGATTAGCCAATATGGCTACTAAGGTTTTATCTTTGAACCTGGTGACCAGTGGCTTGGAAGTGCTTGCAACTCTTTCACGATCCATGGAATCGGAAGTGGGAAGCGAAAAGATGTCAACAACACCGCTCTTGTTCATTTTCTTCTGCTCCTTTTTTTGTTGGAGCGAATCCTTGAAACAAAAAAGATTGGTTGAATCATTGATGATCAATCACTTAGCATTCTTTTTGTCTTTAAAGAAATGTGATAGACATTGGGCTGAAGATGGCGGGGTTAGTGCTATAATGATAGAAGGTAGATGCCTCCTCCTAAACTGTCGTCCCTTTTTCTGAGTCAGCTGGTAGAAGGTATTTTCTTCAAGTGAAGCTAAGAGTTTGTTCTCAACCTGGCTGGATTTTGAAATGCGTGGTTGTGGTGACCACTTACTGCATTCGGGAATAGACACATGTTTTTAGGCCTTTTGGTCCCTGCTTGTTAATGACCCGTTGTTTGGGCTGAGTAAATGATAATCTTGAGTCTTGAGCAGCCATTGGATGCGACTTGTCAAGTGATATTGGCTTGTGATCCATGAATCGGACCTGCCTTGCCCCTAGAGGAGGCTTGATGATATGAAGGCTATTGCCTGTTGACTTCAGTTTGTGTCTAGGTTCCTTGTGAACCTTGTTCAAAACCCTAAATGGATTCTGGACATATTTGGAAAGCCAGTGTTTGGGAGTCTCGGTCTTCTTGATGGATTTTGGGGTCACTGATGACCCATTCAGATTAGTTGAAGTCATAGAGCCCATAGGAGTAGAGAGTCTTTGGAAGACTGAAACTCTCGACACAGGGGTAGCAGAGTCAGTTTGAGCCCTCTTCAGTGCTCTTGCAGATGATTTGTTTTGGGTCATGGAGATTTTAAAGAGCTTCTCCTTGGCCTCATCGAAAGTGATGATTAAGGAACCCATGATATCTCTACAAAAAAGCAAGTCCAAAGGACTATATTGGTGTCATAACCAACATGGTTACCTCTTGGGTTAGCCGGAATGGTTTACAAATCCCATCTAAACCAACGTGGTTTTGAACCGGAATGGTTAGAAATAAGCAGAAACCCATCTCATTGTGCGATGCTGATTGTCCTAGCTATCAGAATTTCTGCAACATTTCAGGACTATATAGTCAGGCTTAAAAACATGCTAAGCTGATTAAACCTAGCTACCAAGATTTTGGCAGTATTTCAGGGCTATTTGTGTTAAATTTATAAGCAAGAGAGGGTTGGATCTAATAAAAGGGATAAAGCCCATAGGATGAAGCCTGCACCATTACTACAATGATCACACGGGATCTATTAGCGCATGACGCCGGACAATGCATGATTGCAATGTTGTTGGTTTTATCACTGATTTGAAAAAAACATCTATTCGAGTCAAAGCCTTTTGGACTGAATAACCACTCTTTTATTGCATAAAAGGGTGTTGATTTGGTCTGTGCACGTTGAGGTGCAATGTTCCTTCAATTAAATTGCAAAAGTATGCAGTTCCTTCAATTAAATGGCAAAAGTATGCACTTCTCTATGCTAAATGCCTTCATTTCATTGATAAAATGATCCACTTCAAGGTGCAAAGTTTCTTCATTAATGCTCCTAAACCCATCATAGACATCAAGGTTTTGCATGAGTGTCTTCAGAAGTCAAACAAGTCAATTTGGAGGCAAATTAAGTCAGTGACCGCAGGCCCACAATCATTGCCTATTTTACATTGTCTCCCATGGTCACAGCACCTTTTAGATAGTCTCCCATGGCCACAGTCATTTTCCGCAGCATCCCGTTACCACAGGCAATTTTACATAGTATCTCGCAGCCACTGGCTCACAGCAGCACATTCCAGCACTTTCCATGCATTTTAGCCAACTTTCATGTCTTTTGGCCAATTTTTATCATAAATTAGAGCAAAAATGGATTCCCACTGACAGCGCCAATCTTCTGATCATGCTCAAAATGTGATGTGAAATATAATAGATTTGAGTCCAACATTCACACACTTCAAGTGTCAAAAAGAATAGGAAAATAACTATAGTTCATTATTATTTTTCCTTTATTTACATGGGTTTAAATGCACTGACCTTAGGGATGTAGGTTATTTACAAGTTTTTAAAAATTTACAACCCCTCCCTCTAGTCTCAAATGTGATCCAAACTCAGAAAGTATAAGAAAATACATGAAAAGTGAGAAAAAAATGCAAAACAAAAGAGTGCAGGGAGATAGTGACCGTGGGCCATGATCACTGGTAGTGACTGTAGCTCATGGCCAATGACAGACAGTGGTTGAAAAGTTACTGTTTGCTTCTGTTTTCTCTCTGCTTCACTTCTGTGACTTCTTCAAAATGTTGGAACTTGCTTCCTTCAATTCCTAGAGTGTTGAATGACCACCAAAAGTGTTTAATTTGGTCGTGGAATCAACTTAAACCTTTTATAATCATCACCTTTTGGTTTGGGTTATTTTTGTACAAATCAAAAAAGGATGATTGAACAAGCAAAAATGGAGCCAAAGCTATGTCATTCTGAACCTATAATTTTCAAAGAACAAAATGAAGTCTAAAAAGGCTGTTGACCCATAAAAAAATTACAAATGTTGCAACAAAGACAAGGGAACACAAGCCCTAGAATTGTGGAATGACAAGTAAACTAAACATTCAAATGTTCAAAGTTGATGAAAATCTCATGGCAACTACACAAACATGCTTGGGAATGATGTTTCAAATTTTCAAAACATTTGGACTCCATTTTAGTTCAAACTCAAGTTTCAGTGATTGTTTGCTAGTTCCTTGGGGGTCACAGTGGAAATTAACACTTCTACATCTCAAAGCAATCTCAAACTCAGGGGAATGCTCTTAAGCACATTCAGAGATTATCTTTCAAAGTTTCGGGGCATCTGGACATCATTTGGACCCAAACTCAGTTCTCATGGGCATCTATTAAGCTTTATGGGTTCGCTATGCAAAGTGACATCTCATGAAGATCAAATCACCTGAAACTCCTGGAGGAAACTCACATTATGCTCAAGGGAATCTTTGCAAAATTTCAGGTCAAATAGACACCATTTGACCCAAAGTTTCTTAACATGTCAACTTTGGGTCAATGACCCCCAAGCCATGGGGTTACTAACCAAAGTCTTGCTTCTTGAAGTCCAAAATAGATGAAACTTTGGCACAAAGTTCCAGCCATGTTCAAGGGAGATTCTACAAATTTTTTAGTCAAGAGGACCCATTTGGTCCTACTTCCACTGTAAGTTAACTTAGAAGACAGTGACCCTTGAGCCACGGAGGTCACTAGCCAAAGTCCTACTTCTAGGAAACTGAAGTTGATGAAATTTGCAATGGAGCTTCAAAATTTGTTCAAAATGAATTTCTCAAAGTTTCAAGTTGATTGAACATCGTTTGGGTAGAAAACAAGTTAACTACCTATAGTGTAAAGTGAATAATGACTTAGAATATGCAACAAATTGGTCACTATTCGGAATCCTACTTCTACATATCTAAACTATATAAAATTTGGATGGGCACTTCAAGATACCCCCTGAAATCAGTCTCTCCAAGTTTCAAACCAAATAGAGGTCATTTGCGCCTCAAACAACTGAAACAAGAGCCCATTTTCATAAAAAGTCAATAGGAGGAGTTAACTAACTTTAGAAGATTAAAACGGGCTGAGATTTGTATGACATGCTCAAAATAGTGTCACAAAGTACCTATCCAAGTTTCATGAAGATTGGACAACGATGGGGCCCCAAACAAATGAAAACGGGTCACATATGTAAAAGTCCAAAAAACGGACCTGGGAGTAACCGCGGCTGCAGTCATTATCATCTACGGAGCAATTTTGGTGGTTTTCAGTAGTTTCCTCCACTTGTTTTTGAATCTTAACTTCTCTTAACTCCATTTAATGTCTCATAACTCCCTAAACCATCTTGGGAGGTCTACAAAAAAAAAGACAGAGGGGACAATAGAAAAAGTAAAACGATTTCCAAAGATCTACAACAAGATCAAGCAAGTCATGAGGCATTTCTAGCACTTCAACAAACTTCTTCTTCTCCTTCGCACTTACTTAAGGTGAGAAATAATTTAGAGAAGAGGAAGAAGCCTGTACCTCACTTAACGAAGACTAATGCAAGGGCCATTTGGATGACATTTTTCCCTTTGATTTCTCACTTAAAAAGGGTTTGGCCATCATGGAAGTTGTGAACAAGCCTCTTTAGGCTTCATTCTGACCCTTGAAAATCATAGGAACAAAATGACATAACTTTGGCTTTATACAGCATCTTCCTCGGATTTATACAAAAACAATCCGTAACCAAAAAGTGATAATTATGAAAGGTTTAAGTCATTTCCACAGCCAAATCAAGTACTTGTACTGGCCATTCAACACTCCAAATTCAAAGAAAACAAGTTCCTACACTCTGAAGAAGTCACAGAGGTGAAATAGAGAGAAATGAGGAGCGAGCAGTGGCCTTTTTTGCCATTGTTTGCTAGTGACCTTGACTCACGGTCACCAGCAGGGGCCTAGTGACCATGGGTCACAGTCACTCGCTCCTGTATTTTCATTTTCTGCATTTTTTTTTCATATTTTTGTGTACTTTCTTGCAAATTCGGATTTAGATTACATCTAAGATTAGCGGGAGGGGTTGTAAATGTTTCAGCTTGTAAACAACCAGCATCCTCGCAGTCAGAGCATTTGAACTCATGTAAACAAAAGGGAAAATAATGATGAACTGTAATTATTTCTCATTCTTCTTAACGCTTGAAATGTGTGAATGTTGGACTCGATTCGTTGCATTTCACATTACATTTTCGAGCATGATCAAAAGCTTGTTCATAACTTCCGGGATGGCCTAAAACCCTTCCCAAGTAAGAAAATCAAATATCCAAGTGACCTTTGTATTTGTTTTTTCTAAGTGAGATGCATGCTTCTTCTTCTTCTCTAAATTATTTCTAACCTTAAGTTAGTGAGAAAGGAGAAGAAGAAGTAGGTTTAAAGTGCTGGAAGTGCTTTAGAAGTCTTGTGGATGCTTGGAACTAGGCTTGTAACTTGTTAAAATTGATTGATTGCTTATAACTTGTTCCAATCTTGCTTCAACCCCATCTTCAAAGCCTAAGTGTACCTTTTATAGGCTTCAAAGGAAGTCGGGATAGTTTTCAGTAGTTGCAAGGGAGTTACACTTCGAAATAAAATTCAATAACTCTTAGAAATTGTCTAGGACCAAGTCACAGGTATTTGTGACTACGGGCCGTGGTCATTGACAAGGCTCAGTTTTGAATTTTTGCATATGTAAACCGTTTTTGCTTGTTTGGGGTCTGAATGACATCTGATCTTCATAAAACTTGGAGGGATGCTTTTTGACAATATTTTGAGTGTGTTAAAAATTTCAACTCGTTTTGACCTTCCGAAGTTTGTGAACTCTACAGTTGACTTTTCATGAAAAAGGGCCATTGTTTAATCTGTTTGTGGCTAAAATGACCTCAGTTTGGTTTGAAACTTGGAGGGATTGATGTTAAGGGTATCTTGGAGTACTCATCCAAATTTCAGGCAGTTTGGATTTGTGGAAGTAGGATTTCTAACAGTAACCCACTTGTTCATGTTCTAAGTCACTATTCACCTTACACTATAGGCAGTTAGATTGTTTTCTACCCGAATGATGTTCAATTAACTTGAAATTTTGGGGAATTAACTTTGAACATATTTTGAATCTTTGTTCTAAATTTTATTATCTTTTAGCCTCTTAGAAATAGGACTGTGGTCAGTGATCCCCATGACTCGGAAGTCATGGGGTTCTAGCTGACATGTTGTTGAAGTAGGCTCAAACGAACTCTTTTTTACTTGAAAATTTGTAGAATATCTTTTGAGAATGACTAAAGCTTTGTGTTCAAATTTCATCAATTTTGGGCATCTAGAAGCAGGACTTTGGTCAATGACCCTATGCCTTGGGGGTTACAAACCGAAAGTTGACATGTTTGTTGAATTTGGGTTAAATGATGTCTGTTTGACCTGAATTTTTGCATAGCTTCCCTTAAGCATAATTTGAGCTTCATCCAAGAGTTTTAGCTAATTTGATTTTCATGAGGTGTCATTACACAGTTTAGTAGACAACCATCCAAATTGAGTTTGGGTCCAAATGATGTCCAAATGCTCTGAAACTTCGAAGGATAATCTTTGAATGTATTTGAAGGCATTCCTCTGAGTATCAACTTGTTTCGACATGTAAAAGTATCAATTTCCACAGTGACCCCCAAGGAACTGGTAGATAGCAACTAAAACTTAGTTTGAGCTGAGATGAAATCTAAATGCTTTGAAACTTTGAAACATCATTCCCAAGCATGTTTTGGAGTTGCCATGTGATTTTCAGCCATTTTCGTAACCTTAAAGCTTGAGTGTATTCAATGACCTTTACACTTTGAGCTAATGAACCCTAAATTTGAAGTTTAGTGAGTTAAATGACCAAATGAAGTTCACTGAACTGCTGCACCCTGAGCTCATTTAAAGTCTTTTTAGTGGATTGCATCAACTTTGAGTATCTAGATACAGTACTTGATGTACCATTCCACAATCCTAAGGTTTATGTACCCTTAGTTTATAATTTTCTTATAATGTCTTCATTGCAATATTTGTGATTTTTTATAGGTTAACAATGATGTATCAATAGAATTAGGAACTATGTAGATTAAAAGAGAGCAATAGTCGAAAGCTAGGCATATGCTGCATGGATAAGAATGAACAAGAAATCATATATAGAAGATAATAACATACTAACTGGCAGCTATATGGTTATCTTCTCTTTAGAGCGAGAGCATATCATACAGTGAAAAATCACTAGCGATCAAGCCGAGACCATCTAGCTACCATTGAATAACCAGATTTCATATGCATTAACATCAAGTAACCTCATTTCGCATGCATTAACATTAAGTAAATCTCCGATCTGGGATTTTATATGTACCATGTCTAGGTTTGCAAATGAGTCCCTGATTCACCAATTATCCAAAGCTTTCGACTCGTTGAAAATAGGGTATGGGTCCTTATTTAGTTCCTGATAAGTATATGGGCATAGTTCCAAAAATTTTTATAGGACCATGGACCTAAATGGGTCTAATTCAGGATTCATATTAGTTTAGACCCATGGACCTAGGACACGACAACTTCAAGACTATAAGGCACCTTTTTTAACGTGGGTTTTCATTTTTGTTTCCCCCAATCAATTCCAGTTCCTTCTTTCATTGGGGTTCTTTATTCTTCTTTTCTTCCAACTCTCACCATCGAATGATACCATCTCTTGACCAATCATCTCTCCGATCTTGCTTAGTTATCTCTCCTCGTTCTCAGGTTTGGCCCTCTCTCTCTCTCTCTCCACTTGTTTGTTTCTAGGGATTTTTACAAAATAACTAATCTAAAATTGTAATTAATCATGTTATGAAGAAAGATAAAACTACTAGTTAATAGTTCATACCTTTATTTTTGACGATAAATATCCCTATTGAAGATGTCGTCAACTTACCCGTATGGAAAACACCCCAAGGTGATTGATTTCAAACCCTAGATCTTGTATTGCCCCCCTTCCACCACCCACTCGCAACCTCCTCTCCTTCCACTGCCCCCACAAAATGATATGATTAACATTTTTTCGGCCTTTATCTCACATATTTTCGTCGGGATCATGTGCGCGGCCATGACAAAGAAAAACAAGAGGGAGAGAGAGAGATTAATGATTTATGATTGCATAGAAGCCACCATGTCTTCTTCTCTATTATTCTTTCATTTCCTTTATTTTCCATCTTCTTTTGTACATCTTATTTGAGTGAAATGAAGATAAAATGTGGAATATATTCACTAGGATACAACGTGTTCAAGGAAATCTCTAAATGAACCTTGGCCATAGAGAGGATTTGAATGAAGGGATTGATGCTGGAGTATGAAATTGGTAAATATGTGGTTGAGTGGGTATTGGTTCGAGGGTGAGGATAGTAAATTCTTTTGAATTTTGGTTGAGTTTGGAAGATGAAGGTGCACTGTTTGATGGGAGTGTAACAACTTAGTCAACCATTTGCCTAAGGAAGAACAAATGAATAAAAAGTAAAAATACATGTTGGAGATTGGTTTTGCAAACAAGATTCAAAGGACATAAATGAAAGAAAATAACTGATAAAAATGAAGAAATAGAATAAATAAATAAATAAATAAAAGGACTTCTTAAAGAAGATGAAATGCATGTAAGAACTCATGTATTATTGTATTGATGTTTTAGTATATGTACATTGACGATATGGTCGACCCAATTGATGATATCATCATATGGTTTGAAGTAATTGGGGTATTTTGTCAAAAAACTAAATATGAACAATTCACTTATAGTTTCGTTGTTTTTCTTCATAAATTGCTTAATCATAATATTAGCTTAATCATTTTGTAAAAATCCCAATAATTTAATAACTTCAAAAAGATACATACCCTTAGAGATACATTAGCAGTGGTAGATATGACTATATCAGTGTGGACTTCAAAACCCCTGCGTTCAACCTGAAGTAAAATTCACAATATCAAATAGGTATTATCAAAATATTTTAAAATAAAACAAACTGATCGAATAAATCTTTTGCATTACCTTCACAAGAAATTTTATTCCATCCCCATCCCATCCACCTACTGGCTGATCAGTCAAATTCTCCATGTTCGTGGAAAAGCAAAGCATAAATCTACTGACGCTTATCTTTGAAGAGCTTGGTAGAAAGAGTGAGCGGGTGGACAAAGTTTGTTGGAAAGACAAAGTGATTGTGAACAGTAAAAAAAGTAAAGAAATATAACAAATTGAAGGTGTAGTCATAGGCTATAAATGGAATGCGTGTGCTCTATCTTATTTCACAGACATCAGAAATGAATGGTAACGTGCAAAAGTCTCTCTCACGCGGGTGGATAAAGGGTTAGAAAAGTTCCGCTCCACAATGCAACCCAGTTTTTGATCCAGTGGACTCCTTTTCTAGAAATCCAAGCCTCTCTCAAGATAAATCCCTTCTCTTATTTAATCACCTTTCTTCATCTAACAATCAATCTTTAATCTTTTAAGAAACTAACTTCAATCAAGATAAAATTTAAGATACCCCATTCGCTAGGAGCGCATTTATCTTGTATGGCTTGAACTCTTGAGTTTGGTCCTTTAAACTTAAATCGCTCCTTTAAACTTAAATCCTCAAAGGATTTGACTCCCTTTGGTAGACGTGATTGCACATGAGACGAATGTGACTCCGCTATCTGATTCCACATGAGATGAGTGTGACTTATGGGAAAAGTCCTTAGTATTTTTTTTTTATTGGTGGTTGGGTTTTTTTTGTGGGGGGCTTAGTTTTTTTTTATTTTATTTTATTGGTGGTTGGGGTTTTTTTTTTTTTGGCGGGGGGGGGGGGGGGGGGGGGGTGAGATTCGTTGTATAGCCCACTAATTGAAAATCCAAATACCTTAAAATAAACTCCATCCTGTTGTATGGGAGTCCTGGAATTTTACAACAATCAATATAGATGGTGAAAATCCAAATACCTTAAAATAAACTCCATCCTGTTGTATGGGAGTCCTGGAATTTTACAACAATCAATATAGATGGTGTCACCATTGGATTGGCTCTTTGATTAATAAAAAAATGTGATTAGTATCTGTATTTGTTTTTATTAGTTTTATGATAATGGGATTTAAATTGGGCCCAGTTATAGCATCTATACTACTATTAACATCTTTCATTTTATTGATGATGGGTCAAAATTCACAATCTAAAGAATTAGACCCAACCGTTAGATCAATCACATTTGAAATAATTTATTACCAAATAACGGTGTGAAGTCCTATGTAAAAAACTCGATGCTGCTTTCGTCTTCTGGTAGAAGAGTTTCCTCTTACCAGCAAACTAGCTCTATGGGCCTCTTGGCCCCATCTTTGATCATTACAACCCCTTTCACACTATTTTTTTTTCCATCATTTGGCTTTTGGTTCAATTTTCATCCAGAAAAAAAACTATGGTCAAATTGCCATTTATATATACCGATACATATACCTCCTTCATTAAAATCATATGAGGTAGCTGGATGGAGTACACTTGGGTCCCCACCACTCCCTAGACCAGGATAGATAGAAAGAGCCATCTAGGTTGGGGTCAGTCTCATGCATTTAACCTTCAATTCATGGCCCACAAGTTTAATCACTTCACATTATAAAGGGTCTCAGCCCTTGATTGAAGAGTTCAGTCCATTTGGTTGGATGCCAAACCCATGGGATCAATGACCGTATGGGGTAGGGGGTGTGGATGGTCTGGATTGTCTATAGGTGGGACCCAACATGCTACCTTAAACAAATTGCTCTGTTTGAGGGTAAGTACACAAGCAAAATTTCTTTATATGTGTGAGTACACACAAGCTTCCAGGTGCACACCTAATTGTGGGGACCATTGTGTCCCATTATTGGTCCATCCGAATGAACCAAAAATAGGGACCCATTGAATTACATTGGATCCATGGGGTTTGCACTCAAGAGATTAGACTCACAATTGACTAGATAACATTTTTTAAAATAAAACTCTTAAAACTTGTGGGCCCTTGATCAGGGGCTCCCATGATTATGTAAGGCTGCATCACTATAAACCAGTAGACGGAATTCAATTTCAAGCCCATGTCCTAGCAGATTGCATTATTGCACGGACGTGGTAGGTTAAGTTGTATTGAAACGTTAGGAATTGTCTTCATGCTTCATTTGAACATTGTAGGAATGATTTCAACCTTACTCGAATCTGGTAGATAACACAAACGCAAATGTGTTGCTTAAGCTTCATGTTTGAAAACCTATTGAATGTCTGGAATTGGGCATTGTTTTTCTTTTATTGAGCTCAAATGATCTCCAAGTTGCTCTGAAACTCTGGGAAATTATTACTAAAATTGTTTTGAAGCATTTCATGAAGTTTCATCACATTTGGCCTTCTAAAAGTGGACATTCCATTCCATGTCCGATGAACACCATGCCTCCTAGCTAGCTTTTGGGTCAAATGGTGTCCAATTGACTTGAAACCTGGAATTACTCCTTTAGAGCTTGTACCTGTTCTTCTGGTTTAATTTCATCAACTTTGGCCTTCTAAAGATGTATTTAATGAAATATCTCTATCAATATCTGATGGCCTAGGGTTTGGAGGTGGTTTGAACTTGATCTGTGATAAACTGGTCTTGATTTGAGCCGAATCTCTGGAGAATATTTTGAATATATGTTTCTTGACTCCAAACCTAAGTTCACATTGCTTGGACCCATGAAACTAGGCCAATTGCTTCCATGAAGGTCCATGTCCGTTCACATCAAAATGGGTCTCTTTTGGCTGATCTTGGCCTCTGGTGATCTTAGATGTTTTTGAGATTTTGAGGGGACTCTTGAACTTGTATTTTGAGGCTTTAGGCAAAGTTTCTTCTTCATTTGATCTCTAGAACCATGTAGACTCTAGTCTTTGGGGTCAATGCCTAAATAGTTTGAACCTTGGGGATATGGAATTGCTTTAGCTTCTTTATTCACTTAGAGCATCTTGCAACATTCCTGCAGTTGAATAAGGGCCTTTTTGAGAGTCAAATTCCCAAATTGTTCTTTAATTTGCCATGAATTAGATTCTTGCATTGTTAGGAACATTATCATCATCATCATCAAACCCTTATCCCAATCATGTTCGGGTCAGCTACATGAATTCTGTTTCTCCATTCTGTTCTATTTTGAGCTAAATCTTTCGATAAGTTTAACTTTTTCAAATCTGAATTAATGACTTTCATCCATGTTTTCTTCGGCCTGCCTTGATCTCTTGATGGGCTATCCACCTGTATATCCAAACTTTTTCTCACTGTTGCCATTACTGGCTTACGATCAACATGCCCAAATCATCTTAAATAGTCTCTCTAATCTTATCCCCTATTGGTGCTACCCCTAAATGCTCTCGAAAGTGCTCATTTCTAATTTTATATTTTCTAGTTTTACCACACATCCACCTAAGCATTCTGATTTCCGCTACATCCATCTTATGAATATGCACATTTTTAATTGACCAACATTCTCTCCATATGTCATAGCTGGTCTAACCACTATCTTGTAAAATTTGCCCTTCAATTTCGTTGGCATTGTCTGTCTCAAAGCACTCCCGAATCTAATCTCCACTTCAGCCATCAAACTTTTATCTTATGCTCTACATCTTCATTAATCTCCCCATCTTTACTAATCATTGAGCTTAGGTACCGAAAAGAATCTCTACGTGGTATCTCATGGGTTTCAATTTTGATAGTGTTTTCAACACTTTATATATGTCCACTGAAGTTGCAATCCATATATTCTGTCTTTGTACGACTTATTTTAAAGCCTCTAAATTCTAATGCCCCCATCTATCTCTCAAGCTTTGCATTTACACCATCTCTTGATTCATCTATCAATACTATATCATCTGCAAATAACATACGGCATAGTACTTCTTCTTGAATATGCACAGTTAACTCATCCATAATTAATGCAAAGAGATAAGGGCTTAAGGTTGATCCCTAATGTAAACCTATAGTCACGGGGAATCCACCTGTTCTGCACATGTGGTTCTCACATTTGTTATTGCTCCTTTCTACATATCTTTAAAATTTTCAATGTAACCTCGGGGACATTCCTTTTCTTTAAAACCCACCAAATTAAATGCCTCGGTACCCTATCATAGGCTTTTTCCAAATCGATAAAGACCATATTTAGATTTTTCCTCTTTGTTCAGTATTTTTCCATTAATTGCCTAAGTGAAAAGATAGCTTCTATTGTTGATCTCCCTGGCATAAAACCAAATTAACTTTTAGAGATCTTGGTCTTCTTTCTCAGTCTTTGCTCTAGTATTCTCTCCCATAACTTCATAGTATGACTTATAAGTTTAATTCCTTGATAGTTGGTACAATTTTGTATATCTTTTTTATTCTTATATATAGGTACTATAATGCTTCTTCTCTATTCATCCGGCAACACCTAGTTTAAAGAATTACTAGCACAACTAAGCGTGTTATTTGAGGAAAAATGGAGATGGAACAGGCAAATAACTTATAAATTTGTGGGAGGGAGATGAACTCCTGCCTTCTAAGCATTCAATTAAATAGTAATTTAAACAACTAGAGCTATTTGGGGTTTGGTACTAACTTTTAAAATCGGTTTTGAAAATCTAACTATATATGAGGAGATTGAGTGCTAGCGATGCGGTTAAGGGAGAAAGGGAAAAACACCGAGTGCTGCCAATGCCGGTAGGGGGGAAGAGGTAGAGAAGGCGATCGAGTGATGTCGATGCCGATTGAGGGGAGAGAGACCAGGTACTAGTTGTCGATGCAGGTTGAAGGAGGAGAGAGGGAACGAAAAACACCGATTAGGGTTGGGGCTTCGGGGGCTTTTATATGACTTAATGTGTTAGGCCTCTGGTCCATGCGTAGGGTCCCTAGTGGATCCAAAACCAAAGCCATTTAAGTCCCAAGATAAAAAAAAGTTCCAAAACTGGACCTGTTTGCTTATCGGAGTCTAAATAAGGATCTGGACCTAGTTTTCAATAGGTTGAAATCTTTGAGTAATCAGAAAATTGGAGACCCATTTACAACCCTAGCTATTATGCCTAGCCTTTCCCTAAGTAGGACTTGGAAGTTGTCTATTTAAACTTAGTTGGATAGGGGACCAAGTCCGTCTTAGGTAGGTATTTAGGCATTTATCCCTTTCTTCTTCATTCTGCTTTCTTCTTTAGCTTTTTCCACTATGTCCGTGACCTCCTTATAAGTCATTGGCTTGTCATGGTCAATTTAGTGACTGATGCCTGAAAAATGTTCAACATTAGGGTGGCACCTGACAACTTTTTCATTAATGCTTTCACTTGAGCCATGAGTTGATCGACTTTTGTTTCCCTTCTATTCTAAGTGGATGGAGGCGAATTATTAGTGGGAAGCAACCTCTCCATCAAGATTTGTAGCTAGGCTGTTATTTGGTTAATGCGTGCCCTTTGCTGTTTAACTAAATCGTTGAGGTCTATAGTATGGTTCTCACTTTTCCCTTTCCTTTCGACCTTCTTCTTCACCATTACTCAAATTCACCCTGCTTCCTTTGGCCATGAAGACAGAATATTTGTGTGGGTAGAGTGATTGCATAGTTCGATGTATAATACTAGTCCTACCACTTGGATTTGTTTCCAACTCATCATCAGTCTTCACATATCCTTCA